>CM046446.1:19079309-19824309 GCA_025506515.1 Flaveria trinervia
TCACTGTAACCCTAATAGTAAATTTCTGAGCCTATAAATACAAGGCATAGGCTCATAGGTTGAGACACGTCTGAATACCTAACAATACATCCATCAATAAATAAATCAGCCACAAAACACTAGTTGCTAGTGATCCTAATCTTACGATCAAACCCTAGTATCCACAACAAAATTTACACAAAAAATCATCAATATAATCATAGCATTCATCATCGTCAGCAATTATTATTTGATCTTATGTAATCATTAATCGATTTTAATGAAATACTTTTGAATCAAATCATATTTCTTCATTAATTTCACTTGATTGTTTTGTTCTTCATTACTGATTCATATTTTAATGAAATACTTTTGAATCAAACAAGAATAGCAACAATTCCACAATTATTATTCCACTTCAATCTAAGATGATAATTCCTTATTGCGATCCTTGAATTCACATTATCATGGATCATGTTTTAATACAAAAGGATAAAAGAATTTGTTTTAAATCTCCTTGTTTCAAATGTGGAAAGGATGATCATGTCACTAATCACTGCATATAGGTTGTAAATAGGAATGTAGATAACAAATCTTTAGGAAATAGAATAAAACATTTTGTTGATAGTTTGTTTTTTAAACTTCATCTAGTCTAAGAACCAAGCCGACTAAGGTTTGGTTCCTAGTGTCTTAATAATTTTCTCAAATAAATATGTCAGGATCACTCGAGAAGGAATATCAATAGCATTTGGCACATTGATAGTCGATGTTCTAGGAATATGATCGGATTGAAGGACCTTCTTACCAACTATCGGATAATAAATAGAGTATATGTTGGTTTTGTGGGTGATAAGAAAGGAGGTAAAATAAATTTCAAGGTGCGGTATCAAATGGTTTTATAACCTTCGAGAAGGTAAATTTCAGCCTGAATTGGCCTTTATTCTCCTAGGCATTTCACAAATTCATGATAAGAAAATTGTTGTGCTTTTTAAGTCTAATAATTGTCTGTTTCTTAAGCCTAAATTTTCAATTTAAGATGATTTGGTGATTTTGATAGCTCTGAAGAAAAATGACGCATATCTACTCGATATGAACTCTAAAGAATCGACCTCCACCATGACCTGTCTTTGGTTGAAAGATTGATCTTTAGAGTTCTTCCTATGGCATAAACATTTAGGCCATATCAATTTTAAAAATATGAACAAATTGGTTGAAGATAATCTTGTCAGGGGATTACCACAAAATGATTTTTCTATAATTGAAAAGTGCATGTCTTGTGCTAAATGAAGCAACACAGGAAATGACATAAGCTTAAACTAGAAAACTCCATTTCTAATGCTCTTGAGTTATTACATTCAGATTTATTAGGTCCATCATTAAGAGATTTTATTGTCATGTTGTAAATGACTAATTTTCAAGATACCCTTGGTTCAGGTTCCTGTCACACAAGGGGAAAGAACAACGGTTTGAAGAAGCTAATTTTGACCATAAAAAACATTAGTAATAAAATGTTATGGCGATCTGAAATGAAAATGGAATAGAGTTTAGAAAGTAGATCTTTGATTCATTCTTTGCAAGCAAAGGATTCTTAGACAATTCAATGCTGCACGAACACCTCAACAAAATGGTGCTCCAGAAAGGAAAACTCGCACTTACATTGAAGTAACCTAGACTATGCTCATAGAATCTAAACTTCCTATTATTTTCTTGGCAGAAAAAGCCAACTATTCCTCCTATGTTCTAAATAGATTACTAATTAGTACTAATCGTGAAAGACAAGATGAAGACTCCATATGAATTGTTTCACAAGCAAAAACCACTTATTGGCTTCTTTCGTCCTTTTGGCTGCTCATGCATATTATTGAATACTCATGCCCAAAAGTTCAAAGTTTAGAGCAATGTCTAATGAATGTTTCTTTGTCGGATATTCTTCAAATTAAAAGGCCTATAGAGTATACAACAAATGAACAAGAATTATGCAAAACACTTTTTATGTTGATTGGCAAGAGTCAAAATTTTCCAACATTGGTTCTGACCATAATGGTTCTATGATTCAAACCATCATTTTCAATTTCTTCATCAAGTTCTTAATTCTTTATTCCCACTCATCCAAAACCACAACCTCAACAACAACCAGAACCACAATCAATTACAATCAGAACCATAACCACAACCTCAACTTGGACTTGAACACCAAATCCATTCAACACCATCACAATTATCACAAAATCCTCTTTCTAATAAACCATCCACCTTTCTGTCATCCACCTCACAACCATCATCACACAAACCATTTAATCTAATTACTCAAACCTAAACACTAACTTCAAAACCCTAAAAGACCACCTAAACGATTATGTCATTGGATCAATATCTGATAGTGTTAGGACTCAAAGCAAATCTGTGCTAACAATAAATGTTTCATTGCTTGTTTTCTATCTCAAATTGTTGCTAAAAATATCATCATGGCATTCCAAGACCCTAGCTAGGTGGAGTTAATGCAATTAGAGCTTCTATAGTTTAGAAAATTGAAGGTGTGGAAATTTGTTGATCTTTCTCCAAATAAGTATTCGATTGGTAAAAAGTGGGTAGTTAAGAACAACTCAGATGTTCATGGGGTTGTGATAAGGAAAAAATCAAGACTAGTTGTTCAAGGATTTGCTCAAGAGGAGGGGATTGACTACACTATAGTGTTCGCCCCAATGGCCCGGATTGAAGCCTTTCGTATTTTCTTGTGCATGCAGCTCACAAAAACTTAAAAGATTTCTAGATAACATCAAGTATGCATAATGTATGGAGACATTAACAAAGAGATCTATGTTTGTCAACCACCAACTTTTGAATATCTAGAGTTTCGTGAGAAAGTCTACAAATTGTATAAATCATTGTGTGGATACATAAAGCTCCTAGAATCTGTTACGAAACCCTAACAAAGTATCTTCTCATGAAAGGTTTCACACAAGGAACTACATACATGACTTTGTTTAAGAAGTAGGTTAACAAAGATGTGCTTATTGTGCAAGTGTTTGTCGATGACATCATGTGTGATTCAACAAATGAGAAGCTATGCATAGAGTTTGAAAAAAGTGATATAAGAAAGCTTTGAGATAAGCATGATGGGGGAGATGTGCTTCATCATAGTATTACAAGTCGAACAAAAGCCTGATGGAATTCTTATCCATCAAGATAAATATATTTTATAAATCCGATCGAAGTACAACATGGATTATACTTCTTCGGAACAAACCTATTTAACTCATGATGATAATAGAAAGCAAGTCGATGCTCACCATTATCACTCAATGATCAGATCTCTAATGTATCTCAACACAAGTCATCCACATATTACATTCGTTGTGTGTTACTATGCTAGATAATCAAATAATCCAAAGGGTCTCATAGTGTTCACCCCAATGGCCCGGATTAAAGCCTTTCATATTTTCTTGTGTATGCAGCTCACAAAAACTTAAAAGTATTCCAGATGAATGTCAAGTGTGCATAATGTGTGGAGACATTAACAAAGAGATCTATGTTTGTCAACCACCATGTTTCGAATATCTAGAGTTTCCTGAGAAAGTCTACAAATTGTATAAATCATTGTGTGGATTACATAAAGGTCCTAGAATCTGTACGAAACCCTAACACAGTATCTTTTCATAAAAGGTTTCACACGAGGAACTACAGACATGACTTTGTTTAAGAAGTAGGTTAATGATGATGTGCTTATTGTGCAAGTGTTTGTTAATGACATCATCTGTCATTCGACAAATGAGAAGTTATGCAGAGAGTTTGAAAAAAGTGATATAAGAAAGCTTTGGGATGAGCATGATGGGGGAGATGTGCTTTTTCTTAGGATTACATGTCGAACAAAAGCCTGATGAAATTCTTATCCATCAAGATAAATACATTTTAGAAGTCCGATTGAAGTACAACATGGATGATGCCTCTTCGGAACAAACCTGTTTAACTCATGATGATAATAGAAAGGAAGTCGATGCTCACCATTATCACTCAATGATCAGATCTCTAACGTATCTCAACACAAGTCGTCCAGATATTACATTCGTTGTGCGTAACTACGCTAGATAATCAACTAATCCAAAGGGTCTCGTAAGAAAGTTGTTAAATGAATTTTCCGTTACTTAAAGGGTTCTCCCAAATTGGGTCTTTGTAACCTAAAAGGAGGAAATTTTGATCTTCATGCGTACTCTGATAGCGATCATGGAGGTTGTAAGCTTGATAGAAAATTAGTTACGGGTGGATGATAATATCTTGGGGATTGCCTTGTTTCATGGCAAACCAAAAAGCAAACCACAATTTCAATGTTCACAGGCACAGCTGAATATATTGCTGCTTTAAGTTGCTACTATCAAGTGTTGTGGATTCAACATCAAATGATGGAATAAAAAATTAGCTTTCTTTACACAATGCTTAATTGCGATAATGAAGCAGCTGCTGGAATTGCCAAATATCGATTTCATCATACTCGCACCAAGCACATTGAACAAGAATCCATGCAATTCAAGATGCACAGTAGAAGGGGTTTATAGATATTATTCCCATTGACATCAAAAGTCAAAAAGCCGATCTTTACTCAAAATTTTTTGACATACCTCAGTTTTATGAATTAATCAACATGTCGGGTTTAATATCTTTTTAATATAAATTCTGGCGATTCTTTTCAAACATTTAATTTTTTTAGTTTAACATAAAAAATCAACTAATAATTCATGTGCTAGAAAATATATTTCTTTTCACTTTAAAAGAAATTTCAGGGGAGAAAGACTGAATAGTCTTTAAATTTGTTTTTTGTGAAATCATGTATATAACTTTATCTTGTCTTTGTATCCAATAGGATTCATTAAGCTGGGATACTTCCGAAGGAGGTTAGACGCATTGCGTTAGGATATGTTGGTAGGCCCAGTAGCCTAAAACAAAGTAAACATGAAGGTAATATATAGGTTAGACTCACCTTAGATTAGATTGTTTATATTACATTGTAATAGGTCTAATGGTAGTTTACTATTGTATGTGTTTACTTCAATTTTGTAGTCCAACAAAACTTTGAGTGAAACTATAGTATTGCTCATAGTCATGTGTTTAGTTCTCCCGGCGAAACTATTGTTTCTGCCGGGAACTATAGTTCAGGTAGTACAGTTTCACTGACAGCGAAACTCTCTGTGAAACTAAGACTGCTATATATAGTTTTGATCATTTTAATTTTTGAAAAACTTTGCAAAACCCTAATCGTTTATCATTGTTGCAAGTGAGTATTGTAAGCAGTCTATTCACAAAAATAACATTGTGTTTTGTTATTATTGTGTATTGATCATCATCATTGTTCTTACTATTGATACATTTGTGGTTGATTTTAATCTTCTTCATCTTCATTATCTATTGTCTCCATTTGATATTGAACGATCCAACATCTCATTTGTACTAGGAATCGATGAAATTGACCAAGAATATGGTATCGGAGCCTTAGTGATCATGATTTGTTGAGGTTTTGGTTGTTGTTGTTCAATATCAAGTTTTCATCAATTTAGGATCAAATTCGAGTACTTGATATGGAATTTTCATGAATTTAGTTGGTTTTTGGTTAGGGAAACTCTGTTAATCATCAGATCTCAAATCGATTGAGTTTTTGATGTTTCAGATTGATTTCCTGTTCAAAAAGCTTTTCACTTCATCTAGCGAATTTGCTAATTCTTCCGGCGAAACTGTATGTTCTTTCAGCAAAACTAAATTTGTTATCCTCTTTGAAGTTGTTTTCTATTGTCCTATGAAACTAGTTTCATTGAACAAAAGTTCAACAGTGCTTTTGGGTGATTTACAAGCGTAATTGTTGTTGAAAGTATCATTGAACGAATGTTCAAGCTTGTTTCGTGCAAATTTGTCGGCGAAACTAAGCTTTTGTAGCCATTTGGCTAGCGAAACTGCTGCCGAAATTGCCTGCGAAACTACCGCAACCCAAAGAAACTAGTTTTCCTTGCGAAATTGTCTGCGAATTTACCATTCTTCAGCGAAACTACTTCCTCCCCAACGAAACTAGTATGTCAAAGATGACTTCCCTTACCCTTACTGATCTTGAAAGTGTGGCTCCCAACAGACCTCCAAGACTCATAAACGGGGATAACTTCGAGAATTGGAAGAGATGTCTCAAAGCCTTTTTCTTCTACACTAACCACAATCAATAGGAATCTATCATTTATGGTCCTCACATATCAACTGTCACTGTTGGTGATATTGTATCCCAAAACAAGGACCCATCCATATTAAATGTTCTTCTTGTTTTTCTTTGTAGAATAAAATGATTAGGCTGGATGATGTATAGGAGGTTGATAGTATTATGTGGGATATGCTGGATAGGTTCAGCTAGAAAGCGAAGTAAACAGTATACTCGTAGCTTAATTAATAGAGCAAGAAACTTGATGACTCAATTAATGTCCTTGATATTTTTGGCCTTCACAAAGATTCAAGTACTTGTTTAGAATGGGTTGAGAATGTATTTCTTTCGGTGCTTATCTCCTCTGCTATGTTTGAACAGTGACCTAGAGTGATGATCTCCTTGCTTTATGATAGTACTGACCTGGAGCTCTCATTGGCATAATATGATGATCTTCTTTGTTATACGTAATTATAGACCTGAAGCTCTCATCTGTAAGACTCAAATTGATCAACTCCTGTGTTATACATAAGAATAGACCTGGATCTCTCGTCATTTGTTGTTCATAAGGGCTTTGCTTCTTATGAAATAAGACCTATGATGCTTATGAAAGGAAGAGTCAAGCAGTGCGTGTCATTTGTTCAATACATCATGAGGACATGATAAGTTTCTTTGCCAAATATCTATGAGGACTAGGTCATTCTATGTTTTCTTTAGAAATAATCAAAACATGATATCAGCAGCTACAGTGCACTCGTTGAAACGAAGAAGACATGGACTTAAAAGGACGAGCATATCAGCAATCCCATCAAACTTTGACTCTCCAACAGATCTTTTCGACTTCACGTTCATATCATTTTATATTTGTTTCATGTTCTTTTAACATAATTACGTGAAGTTAGGTGAGGTTTTGTGGAGCTTTTTTTTTAAATTAAAAGTTAATTTTTTTAAAATTCTAGTTTCTAACGAAATTATAAAATCTCTTGTAGGTTTGCTTGGCGAAATATAGCTTCGCCGGTACTTTCACAAGCGCCATGGTCAGTTTCGTCCCGAGTTACGTCGGGCGAAATTGCATCTTCGCCTAGCGAAACTATAGTTTCGCTATCTGCAAAACTATCAACTATATAACTCATTTTCCAAAATTAATTTCTTATTTTCGTTCATTCACTTGAACTGTCATTCTAGGGTTTCTCCATAGACTTCTTTGGTGATTTTGACTTTTAGTGATTTTGATTCTTGTTTGATTCTTGTTTCTTGTTCGCAAGTGAGTTTCGCACTCAGGACCTTAGCTTAATCTACGTTTTTCTAACAACATTGTGATTTATTTGATTGAGACTCTTCGGTATCTTCGTAGTTCTTACTTCGAAAGTACCGACAGTCCAGTGAAATTGAACGAAAGTTCATAGTTTTTCAGAGAAACTGTGGAGTTATGCCGTCCGGGCGAACTTAATAGTTTCCCTGACCAAACTTTAGTTTCACTGCGCCAAAACTATAATTTCGGCTAGTCAAATATACCTCATTGTCTTGCCAAAATTAATAGCTAATCATTTCCGAAATTACACTTTCGCATGCCAAAATTACACTTTCGCATGCCGAAATTACACTTTCGCATGCCGAAATTACACTTTCGCATGCCGAAACTAAATTTCATCATGCGAAATTATAATTTCGGCTAGCGAATTTATTTTTTTGTTTAATTTTATCTTTTTTTAATTTTTCTTTAACATTATCATTTAATAATTTCGGCTAGGAATATGTATTTTTTGATACTCACCCCAAAGAAGTTGGTTTTAGAGATTGCATAAGATGGTTGCAGAGATATCCAATAGCCTACACGGTATCTCATTCCACTACTATCGATGATCTTCACATTAGAGATTTTTGAAGAATGGCTGAGTATGATACAAGAGGCAATACTCAGAGGATAATGGCCATTGTGATGGAGAATGAGGTGACCATTACTCCTGCGATTGTGTCGATGGTGCTAAGACTAGACGAAGACTTAAGAGAGGAGGTTACATTATAAGACCAGGATATGTTTGAGGCCTTCAGAATGATAGGATATGAGGGACCACCGTTTAGGACTAGGAAGGAGATTAAGAAGTCCTTTCTTTGTAAGGAATGGAGATACATAGCTCATGTATCCATTATGTGCTTAGATCTCCGTAAAGGTGGATCTGATGGACTTAATCTTCATTGGGCAAGGGATATGGTGATATGTTGTAAAGGGGAAAATGCTAAAAAAGCTAGATTGATTTTTGCCTGTATGGCAGAGAACCTGATGGCATTAAAGAAGGATAAATGGCTACTGTATCCATGATTTTTACAGATGATTTTAGATGATCTTATTCCTAACATCCAAAGATACCGGGAGGTGAAAATGCTAGTGCAAATGAACACCCGCATCTTCGCTGACTGCTATGCCATTCATCACGATTTAATGGAAGAATTGCTCACCTCTAGGAGAACATGTACCCACAAGAAAGGTGGAATTATATCAGGAGGGTAGATGAGTCTGAGAATAAAAGGGCTGAGGAGATAAGGGTGCAACAAACTGAAGTAGTGAAAAAGAGGAGAAGATATGCAAGAGAAAAGGATTATGATTTTGAGGATGATGTTTAGGTGATGGCTAAAGAGGCAAGGGTTGAAAAGAAAAGAGATCAAAAAGTAAGGTTGATACATGAGAAACAAAAAGAAGAACTAAACAACGAGACCAATCTTTCATAGAGTCATCTCGGAGGGAAGAGAGAACCAGTTTGGATGAAGATGTGATAAGAAATCTAAATGCATCTCTTGCTAATGAACTAAGCATGATAAAAACAAAATTACCAATCAAGAGATGAGAGAAAGCCAAAAGGATGAAGTGATTTAAGGAATGAAAAAGATGTCGGTGGACCAAAGTAAGTTGATAAAGAGATTGTTTGAAGAAGTGAATGAAATGAAAGCTGCTGTTGGTCTGCCTAATTAACTAACTCAACCTGACATTACATTTCATTATAATAAAAACTTTTGCAAAATAATATAACATTCATCACAAACTATCGTTTGTTTGCATTACAATGCAAAAACATTGTACAAAAGAATGCCATCCAAAATGAGCCAAGTAGCCACCGTGTGCCATCCCTAGAAGCATTTACCTGCCAACTAGAAAATGCATAAAAGTCAACATTGCTAAGTGAGTTCTAGTTTTGAAATAAAATATACTTTACTTTCGTTTAAAACCTACCTTACATTCTTACACGATCAAGCATCATACGTACGCATTGATAATAGCATTATTATCTTCATCATTCATTCGTTAACTTTTGTTCATTTGTCGTACGTCATTATTATTCACTTTTGTGCACTTTCATTCATAAACTTCCTTACTTATCATTCGTTATCTTCCTTACTATTCATTACGCACATTCATCGTTACTCCTTTACATTTCATACCAATACCATGAACTTTACGCCACCCTCATGCATAAAGCAAGTACTAGGCCGAGGTCTATCATTAACTCCCATACATTGAGCCCGGTGGCCTGACCACAATACTGGAGTAAATTTAGGTTTACCGTTTCCATGTGCTATACCCCACCGTCATGCATAAAGCAGGTATTAGGCCAAAGTCTATAAATAAACTCACATACATTACGCCCGGTGGCCTGACCACAGTACCGGGGTAAGCGACAAAGGTTCCATACAAATGGTCAATCACAATGACAGACCCTAGTGTGCATCCTTCCGGGGTAGCTAACCCACACACTGTTAAGCTAACATCCTTCATTGGGTGTGAACATCATACTTTGCTTGCAAAACTTTCTTACATTTGTCCGTTCATTAAAGCATTTGTTCATCTTTCTTTACGTTCCACTTAACATTATAATTAACTTCCGTTTTATGTTACTTACTACTTTACATTCATTTCATACTCATAACACGTAAATCACGGAATAATACATAATAGGAACGTAAGATCAACATAACACATTCATACATAACATCATATAAACATTACATACCCCATCACACATCATCATAAAAATCATACATCATCCATTCACATACACACACCACTCACAACAAGAACATGCCATCATATAACATTACCGACTCTTCAAGGGACAACGGGGGTTTGGGGGCGACAGGCCTGATAGTGGGGTCCTAGGGGCAGCAACCCCTAGTGGAGTCCCAGGGGCAACACCCCTGTCTGGGATCGCGCTGTATATAATATATATTTTCAGCCCCAAACAAGTTTAAAACCTTTAAAATAGGGAACTAGAACTCACCTAGACTTAGTGAGTAGCTTTTCAATCATGCTTTCTAAGCAAGGGTCGCACTACACAGCCTGCAGATATATGTTAACACTCAAAGGAGTTAATTTTTGCCTAATTTCTCTACTAAATTCACTGCAAGATCAACAGTTTTGTTGTTAGTTTCGCGAGCAATATCG
Source organism: Flaveria trinervia (assembly GCA_025506515.1). Taxonomy (NCBI): domain Eukaryota; kingdom Viridiplantae; phylum Streptophyta; class Magnoliopsida; order Asterales; family Asteraceae; genus Flaveria; species Flaveria trinervia. The sequence goes on from CM046446.1 coordinate 19,089,890, forward strand.
CTGCTAGTTTCGCTGGCAGATTTGTAGGCAGTTTTACTGGCATCTTCGCTGCAAGTATCGCTGCTAGTTTCGCCCAACTTTCGTAGGAAGATCCATAGTTTTGTCAGGCAACTACACAATTTCGCTGGATGAACCCTTAATTTCACAAAACGGGCAGAAAATTACAAACCAACCCATTTTCACCCAAAACATCAATTTTTTACATCCAAAACCTTGGTTATCACCCAATAAGCTATATCTAAGCTTCTTACATGTTTTCTTACACAAAAACGTGAGTTTTGGGCGAATCTTTGCCACTTTCAAAAACCCCAAACCCTAGAATCAGGGTTTATATAAAAAATAATGATAAATGATATTTCTTACGAGGATTCTGGGTGTTTTCTTGTTGTTTGGATGCCCACGAACACTGATCTTCAATCCCGTGATCAATCGAGCCTTGAATCTTCAATTCTCTCCACTTTCTCTCTCTACAATCTCTCTCTAGAATTAGGTTGTTGAGTTGCAAATGAGAGTTGGTGAAGCTAATCTGTTTACATATACCGGGCATTCTCGGGGACTTTAACTCGCCAAGCACATAACCCGAAAAGTTAACTCGGTCTATAACCCATATCCATCTTATTTACATTCAATAATCTCGTCAAAGCCCATTATTATTATTTGTTTCCCTTAAACTTTATTCGCGGCATTACAAGTCCACCCCCTTATTTAGGTGTCGTCCTCGAAACCTGTTAGTCACTGAATAGTTGAGGGTAATGTTGCTTCATCTCCTTCTCAACTTCCCAAGTGGACTTTGATCCGTTCCTGTGCTTCCTTTGTACACACACCAAGGGAACCACCTTATTCCTTAGCTTATTCTCTTTGCGATCGATGATCGCCACCGGTTGCTCCACATAATTGAGCCGTCCGTCCACTTCAATATCCTCTAGTGGCACCACCATATCCTTGTCGGCTAAGCATTTTCTTAGGTGGGATACATGGAATTTCAGATGAATTCTATTTAACTCACTAGGCAACTCCAACCTATAGGCCACCTCTCCTACTCGAGTAATGATTTCGAAAGGTCCTATGTATCTCTGGCTCAACTTGCCCCGCTTCCTAAACCGATTAATGCCCTTCCAAGGTGACGCTTTCAGCATAACTCTACAACCCACCTGGAACTCAATTGGTCTACGCCTCTTGTCGGCATACAACTTCTGTCTATCTTTAGTTGCCTTCATAAAGGCTTTGATCCTTTCCAGCTTTTTAGTCATAGCTTCAACCACCTCGACACTCCCTAACTCTTTATCGCCAATATCACCCTAACAAGCGGGTGTTCTACATCTCCTACCATATAGCATCTAATAAGGAGGCATGCCAATGTTGGCATGGTAGCTATTATTATATGAGAACTCGGCTAACGGTAAGGGGTCATCTCAACTTCCTCCAAAATCAATAACGCATGCCCGAATCGTATCTTCCAGGATCTGAATGGTCCCTTTTGACTGACCATCTGTTTGGGGATGATAAGCCGTGTTGATATGTACCCTAGTCCTCATATCATCATGAAATCTCTTCGAAAACATAGACGTAAACCGGGTGTCACGATTCAACATGATATACACCGGTACACCATGGCCACTTACAATCTCCTTGATGAATAAATCCGCTAATCTTTCGAAAAAATACATCTCATGGATTGGTAGGAGGTGAGCACTCTTCGTCAAACAATCAACTATCACCCATATGGCATCATACCCTTTCACGGTACGCGGAAACTTTGTAATAAAGTCCATGGTGATATGCTCCCACTTCCACTTGGAAATATCTAAAGGTTGGATCTTCTCGTATGGCTTCTGATGCTCTGCCTTAACTTACAAGCAAGTACAACACTTATTCACGTACTCCACTACGTCACGCTTCATACCCGGCCACCAATAATCTTTCTTCATATCTTGATACATCTTTGTAGCACCGGGATGAATGGAGTATCAAATCTTATGAGCTTTGTCCATAATCCTCCCACGTAAATCCCCATTATGAGGATTCCATATTTGTCTGAATCACATCGAGTGTGTTATCACCCAAATCCGTGACTAGACCTCTCATCCTTTCATAGTTAAGATGATCTTCCTTCAACACCTTGTCTTGAAACTCCTTCACCTGCATCATCACATTAGAGGTTATAATCAACTGATAAGCTTTCACCCGAATCGGCTCGGGTCTCTCCTATCGGCTACGGGCATCCGCCACCACGTTGGCATTGCCCGGATGGTAATGGATCTCGCAATCATAGTCTTTTGTGAGCTCCTACCATCTCCTCTACCTCATGATCAAATCTTTCTGCTAGAAGAAATACTTCAAGCTCTTGTGGTCAGTGAATATGGTGCACTTCGTCTCGTATAGGTAGTGCCTCCAAATCTTTACCGCGAAGACCACAACTACTAGCTCCAAGTCATGAGTAGGATAATTAACCTCATGAACATTCAACTGTCGGGATGCGTAGGCTATAACCATTCCTTGCTGCATCAAGACACATCCCAACCCCAAGTAAGAAGCATATGAATAAACCACCAAATGTTCACTTCCATCTGGTAACGATAAGATAGGAGCTTGAGTCAACCTCGCCTTTAACTCCTCAAACGCTTTATCTTGAGTTTGACCCCATACAATTTTTACTCCTTATGGGTCAACATAGTCAACAGAGAAACTATCTTAGAGAATTATTGAATGAATATTCTGTAATAGCCCACCAAACCCAAGAAGCAACGAATCGGATGGTGTCTTTGGATACTTCCATTGCATCACTGCCTCCACCTTTCCCGGGTCTACAAAACTCCCTTCAGGATTCACCACGTGACCCAAAAACTGAATTTCGTGCAACCAGAATGTGCACTTGGAGAACTTGGCACACAACTTCTCCCTTCTCAACGTCTCTAACACGTCTCAAATATGACAGGCATGCTCCTCCTCACTTTTTGAATATATCAAGATATCATCGATAAACACAATCACTGATTTATCCAACATCGATCGACACACTCGATTCATTAATTCCATAAAAGCAGCTGGCGCGTTGGTCAAACTAAAAGACATAACGAGAAACTCGTAGTGTCCATAACGCTTACGAAAAGCTATTTTAGGAATATCTTGCTCCTTAACCTTCAGCTGATGGTAGCCAGATCAAAGATCTATCCTCGAGAACCAACTGGCACCTTGGAGCTGATCAAATAGGTCATTGAGCCTTAGCATTGGATACCAGTTCTTCACCGTCAACTTGTTCAGCTCCCGGTAGTCAATACATATCCTGATACTTCCGTCCTTCTTCTTCACGAATAAGACCAGAGCACCCCAAGGAGAGATACTCGATCGAATGAACCCTTCATCATGCAACTCCTATAGTTGTTCCATTAGTTCCTTCGTCTCGGTTGAAGCCAACCGATACGATGCCTTAGCAACAGGTTGGGCACCTGGTATCAAGTCAATCTGAAATTCAATCTCAAGGTCCGGTAGCACACCTGGGAAATCTTTTGGAAACACATACGGAAAGTCACACACAACCGGTACATCAGATAATTGTGGTGTTGGCATAACCACATCCTTCACGTAGGCCAAGTAGGCACTACACCCATTCCTCATGCACTTTCCCGCCACCGCCATCGAAATCACCTTCGGGATAATCGTAACTCGATCACCGTAAATTGTCACCGAACTCCCGTATGTCACCGTCAGTCTCACCATCTGCTTGTGACATACGGTATAAGCCTCATAGTCTTCCAACTAATCCATTCTTAGGACTACATCAAAACCGCCTAAGGTCATCATGAATGGTCTAATAGGAAAATTATGACCTTCTAATTCAATGTCACAACCTCCTATCATCTTAGAAATCATAGTAGACTTACCTATGGCAATTTCTACATCAACGGGCTCATCAATACTTATACTCCTAATAGGCAACTTAGCACAAAGGAAAGCAGAAATAAAACTCCTACTAGCACCGAAATCAAATAACACAAAGGCAAGAGTTTGGTTTACTATAAATGTACCTCACACCATATCGGGGTCTATCCTAGCCTCCTCCTGAGACATCATGAAAGCTCGGGCACTTGCCTTCTGCCCTTCAGTCCCAACAATCTTTTTCGCACCGGAACCCTCAACCCTTGGCTTCTTGTAGTCCCTGCTCATGTGACCCTCTCCACCACAGTTGAAACATGTGGCCACATGAGAATCCTTTGGCCTATGCCCCGTCCTCCTACACTTGAAGCATAAATTTGATCCCAACCTACATTCTCCGATATGCTCCTTTCGACATTTGCCACATCTCTTCGACCCCGCACCATATGTGACCACACGACGGTCATCCACCCGTGCACTCTTTTTGCTCGTTTCGGCACCACCCCAACCAAACCTCTTCCCATTCCAGTTCTGGTCACCTCCACCTTTCTTACTCGCCTCATCCATCACCACTTCCCGCTCATCATATAACCTTCCGGCCAAGTCAACCGTTGACCTAAACGTGCTTGGTCGGGCAACGATCATGTGCCTACAGATGTGAGCCGACAACCCTGGATATACCTTTTAATCTTTCGTGACAGAGCCGTCACCTAATCCGGCACCATCCGTGCCACCTCATTAAACATGGTGGTGTATTACTGATGGGTCATTGTTTCCACCTCCAGCTGTAGGAACTCCCTATTGACCTTGTCCGTCTCTCGATAAGGATAAAACTTCTCGATCACCAGCTTCTTTAATTCAGGCCACCTCATTCTTCCTATTTCCCGACTACCCTCGGCTTGGACAGTATTGTCTGACTAACAAAGAGCTGAATCCACAAACCAGTGGGCAGCAAACTTCACCTTCTACTCTTCTCGGTACTCGCTGATATCAAATACAACCTCCATCTCTCTCACCCACCAGTGAGTAGTAGCAGTAGTGCCATTACCAACAAAGGTAGGGACTTGCATCTTTGAAATGCGCCATACTTACAGCCTCGTGTTGCCTCAAGCACATGCTCTTCCTCTTCCTCTTCATCAGTAGAGAAAAGCGTCTCAGTCTCGGGATGTCCTCTTTTACCCGTAGGCCTAATCCTTTTCTTCCTTTCTCCTTCCCTCACAACCTTGATTACTTCGGTCACCACAGATGGTAAGATTTTCTGCATGACCTGGTGCACCTCCTCCACGACAACCTCGTTCACTGAGGCTCTCAAGTTAGCACTCTCATCCCCAGCCTCCGGATAAGGGGTCTCGGGTTCTTTATGAACCACCTCTTGAGCTCGAGGTCTCCCTCTCATGACCCGTGGTCCAGCACCATGTCTACCACGACCTCCACCACTTGAAGCCATAGAAGATCTACCGCCGGTGATCCTCTAACACATTATAAGATTCATACACCAACACGGTCATTCAAGGGAATAGCTCCGTTTATATCAAGTATAGTAAGTCCCTAGTTACAGTGGTCAGTTTGATTAGCCATTTACTTTACTCTTCATTCGCTAAGCATTTTCTATCTTGACTACAACAGTAGCTAAGTCTACAAAGAGCACTTAGACACATGACATATGCACGTAATGCCAGTTTTCATTAAGAAAATACCTGATGGCATACAGCTACTCGGACTGGCAACCCTTCCTTTTCCATCCCATTTTCAGTTTAAGTTTAGGTTTGTTTTGAAAATTTTACCCGTTTCATTAAACTTTGACTCTGATACCAACTTGTAAGACCCCGTTCTCGAGACGTTTACAGTTGGTCAATCATCGCACATAAAATATATTTTCATTAACATTGATAAAACATTGCAGCGGAAACAATAAAACAAACATTGCATTTCATTATAATAAACACTTTTGCAATTTAATACAACATTTATCACAAAATATCGTTTGTTCGCATTACAATGCAAAAATATTATACAAAAGAATGCCATCCAAAATGAGCCAAGTAGGCGCCCGTGCCATCCTCAGCAACATTTACCTACCAACTGGAAAATGTATAAAAGTTAGCATTGCTGAGTGAGTTCTAGTTTTGAAATACAATATACTTTACTTCCGTTTATAACCTTACTTCACATTCTTACGTGATCAAGTATCATACGTACACATTGATAATAGCACTATTATCTTCATCATTCATTCGTTAACTTTCGTTCATTCGTTGTACATCATTATCAATCACTTTCGTTCACTTTTTCATAAACTTCCTTACTTGTCATTCGTTATCTTCCTTACTGTTCATTATGTACATTCATCGTTACTCCCTTAAATTCCATACCAATACCAATAACTTTACCCCACCGTTATGCATAAAGCAGGTACTGGGCCGAGGTCTATCATAGACCCCCATACATTATGCCCGGTGGCCTGACAACAGTACCAGGGTAAATTTAGGTGTACCGTTTCCATGTGCTATACCCCACTGTCATGCATAAAGCAGGTACTAGGCCGAAGTCTATTTATAAACTCCCAAACATTATGCTCGGTCGCCTGGCCACAATACAGGGGTAAGCAAAAAAGGTTCCATACAAATTGTCAATCACAAAGACAGACCCTACTGTGCATCCTTCCGGGGTAGCTAACCCACACACTGTTGATCTAACACCTTTCATTGGGTATAAACCTCCATACTTTGCTTCCAAGACTTTCTTACATTCGTTTGTTCATTAAAGCATGCATTCATCTTTCTTTACATTGCATTTAACATTATCATTAACTCCTGCTTTATATTACATACTACTTTTCGTTCATTTCATACTCATAACACGTAAATCACGAAATAATACATAATAGGAAGGTAAGATCAACATAACGCATTCATAGATAACATCACATAAACATTACATACCCCCATCACACATCATCATAAACATCATACATCATCCATTCACATACACACGCACATGCGCAACCAGAACAAGTCAACATAGAACATAACCAACCCTCCATGGGAAAGCGGCGGTTCGGGGGCGGCGACCCCTGACAGCGGGGTCCTAGAGGAAGTAGCCCCAATTGGGGTCAATGGGGTAACGACCCTGGCTGGGTTCGCGCGGTATTTAGTATGCATATAGAAATTTTTTTAATTTAACACTTTTATATAACACATTTCCTTATAGTAAAATCGATCTTCCCGTTTAAACCTCTTAAAATATTTGTCATTCGAACGTATACTTAGTATGCATGTCTTCCAGTTTCGTGGCTAGTTTCGCCCAACTTGGTTGGACAACCATGTCTACGAAACTATATGCGAAACTATAGTTTCGCAGGAAGATCCATAGTTTTGCCGGACGACTACACAATTTCACTGGATGAACCCTTAATTTCCCAAAACGGGCTGAAAAATTATGAACCAACCCATTTATACCCAAAAATTCAATCTTTTTCATCCAAAATCTTCGTTTATCACCCACTACGCTATATCCAAGCTTCTTACATGTTTTCTTAAAACATGAGTTTTGGGCGAATCTTTGCTACTTTCAAAAACCCCAAACCCTAGAATCCAGGTTTACATCAAAAGAAACAATTAAATGATGTTTGTTACCTAGATTTTTGGTGTTTTCTTCTTGTCTGGATTCCCACGAACACGGATCTTCAATCCCATGATCAACCGAGCCTTGAATCTTCAATTCTCTCCACTTTCTCTGTCTACACTCTCTTTCTAGAATTAGGGTGTTAAGTTGCAAATGAGAGTTGCTCAAGCTGATCCGTTTATATATACCTGGTGTTCTCGAGACCATTAACTTGCCGGACACATAACCTGAAAAGTTAACTCGCTGTATAACCCATATCCATCTTATTTACATTAAATAGTTATGTCTAAGCTTGTTATTATTATTTGGCTCGCATAGACTTTATTCGGGGTGTTACAACTTGGCTAGTGAAGAGGTGGTGAGAAAGAAATCTATTGAATATGTGGAGAAGACTACTGAGAAGGGGATAATTGATGAAGAAGAAGATGATGAGCAACTGGTTGATTATGACTTTGACCTAGAATAATATGAGGTCGATGAGAGACCATTGACTTATGTGGCCAAAAAGGGCTCGAATAAAGGGATGTGTTTGAGATATCTAAGGAGGAGTGGTTTGTGAGGGAAAAGGAACCGGAGGAGATAACACCATTATTCCAGAACATGTTAGGGCTTAACAAGAGGGAGGCTGACAAGGGTATAATTAGCTGGAGCTATAATCCTGGCCTCGAAATGTTCATGATTAAGAGGAGAGGGGAGGAATAACCTACATGCACAACAGGAAGGCGTTCAAGACCTTACCCAAATGGATTTGAGAGGTTGTCAGCTTTTCCATTACTAAATGCTAATCTAATTGAAAGAGCCTCATTGCTGGAGAAGGAAATAAAGAATGTGCAGGATCTTTTTGGATACTAAACACAACTATTTTCTCTCAAACTCACTAACAAACACTCAAGAAGTAGAGATCTTCTAAGAGTTGATTATAATATACTAAGTAACACAAGAAAACACAAGAGGATAATTTCAAGATACTTGTATATATTATTTCTCAACTCAATGTTTACAAGACTCTTACAAGTTTACTAGAAGAGTTACAATGAGAAACTATGTATACTACTATCTACAACCAGATAAACATTGATACCAGTTGGAATCCTCTAACTAAAGCAAATTCTACAAAGCTATAGTTTAGGGTATCTTAGATAATGTCTTATCTAAGATATGGTAGTCATGAAAGGTCCATGACTTACCTTTTTTCACTATCTAAAGGTGGCAACTATATAAATCGTAAAGGTGAACAGTGGAATAAAGTATGGTCAACTACATGGCCTTTTGGGAAGACGCCATATAGTGTCAGAGGCCTGTAGCGGAGTGTCAGAGACCATACTTATGTCCACTGGTTCATTAGCAGCATCTTTCGAAGGTTAAATGGCTTCGGAAGAACAAGTTCTTCCGATGCCTTTTATACTTCAGAAGAACAAGTTCTTCCGAAGCCTTTCATACTTCGGAAGAGACTGCTTCTTCCGTGGCTTGGGGACTTCTACTTCGGAAATCATTGCCATTTATTTCTTCGAAGTCTTGAACTTCGGAAGAGAAGACTTTGTTTTCGGAAGTTGGAGCTTTTCCTTCGGAAGATGAACTTGCACTTTATCCTCGGAAGAACTCCATATCCTTCGGAAGTTCCCTACTTTGCTTTAGAAGTCATTTGTAAGTTGTACCAAAATTTGTCTAAGTGTTTGGTTTTGATTGCACTAGCCTTCTTCTTGATCCAACAAACTCCCCATAGGTTGATCCTACCAAAAGCTCACTTTTCCTTGCTTCTCAAAACTTTCAGCACCAGGGAAGCAGATAGTTATTTGTTTCTTTATTTTTACGAGAAGTGGTGCTGAGCAGCTTGTACATATCATTCGTAGATAGGAGATCCAGTCTATCACTATGAATGATGTGTACCCTTTGTTGTGCCCCCTAAAGAGATTTAATTGATGGGAATTTCATACTCCCACATAACTATGGACTCAAGTTCCAGACCCTCAACCATTTGAAGAAAGGCTTTGCCTTTGGTTGTTGACCTTTCCTCTTATCCTCCTCTCTCAGTTTAAACTCTTCTTCAAACATGGCCCTAGTGGTTAGCTCGGCCAGATGCAGACTGCTCAGATGATTCCTGATGTGAGCATAGTGGTTAGCTCGGCCAGATGCAGACTGCTCAGATGATTCCTGATGTGAGCAGCTACTTCAAAGTTAGAGGGGTTGGAGAGTGGCTTCTCTGCTAACTCAAGAATATCAAATCTACTTACGTGTCACAAATATGAGACATTTAGACTGTTTAGCTCTAAACTCTCTTTCTTAACAACAAAGTTGTGAGAAGAGTCGTCAAACCTCCACTGGATAATCTTTTTCCTTGGGACAATTGGTTGACTTGGTACCTTGTCTCCTTTCTTCATATCCAGTAGAGTCACCAGCCTTCTCCTTAGCTTCTTTTCATCCTCAATCAGAGCATTTGAGTTGAAGCCAAGGTGCTTTGCATCTTGGTCCAATATCCCTCTAGGCAGATCAAGAAATTGATCTCTAATGAGGGAACATAAGAATCCATCAACATAAGTCAGTCTGACAGAGTCCTCCTCACATGAGATGTCGTTTAGGGTTGTCCAGTTGATGAGGTTTTCCTTGATTGCCTTGAAGTCTTCTAAGGAGAGATGTGTGAAGGCTGAGGGGATGGTTTGGGAGGTTGTTGGGTAGGTTATGGTGTTAAGGTTCTGGAAAGATTTTTGGGTTGGAGGATAGGTAGTTTAGGTGGTTAAGGTGAGGAAGTTGGTAGGGTTGAAGGTGTAGGTTTAGGTGTATAAGGTTTAATGGTTAGTTCAGTCTTGATGGGGAATCGAAAAGGAATTGGTTCAGGTTGTGATTGGCTTTGAGTGGTTGGTTTGAAAATCATCCCATGTACCCTTCTATACATCCCCTTCCTCTTTCCATTACGAATGTCAGCCTTGATGTCGCTGACAAGTAGTTGGAGTGTCTTTTCAGACATAGGTCCCACCTGCCTACCAGAGAAGCCGTGAGCCTGAAGATAATCCTTCATCTAGGCTTTCTCAACTATCTTCTTGGCAGGAATGACCCCAGCTTCTTCTTCTTTCTTCTTCTTCTCCCTCAACTTCTCTCTCACAACTCTCTTTCTCTCTTTCTCTCTTACTCCAGTTGATCTTGCTCTTTGTTGAAGAGCCAAACAATCGTATCATTATCATGGGGATATAGTTCTTGAATCGAGAAACCTCTAGAGGTTAGGAAAGATATCCTTTCCCTACGAAGCTGTAGATCAGCTTTCCTCTTCTCTCTTTCTCTTTCCTCCTCTAAGGCCAATCTTGCTACTTCTTTCTTATGTTCAATCTGCAGCCTCGTTGCCTTTTCTAGCTCTACTAACTCCTCTGGTGGTAGCAGGAGTGTTTCTTCACTGGTAGCTCCAAGCTTGATGAGCCTTTCAATGATCTCCACCCTTTTTGTTATTGACTGCCTCCTGGTTGGCTGCAGCTACTTTGGAACTGGCAGCTAATAGCATCCCAGTTGGAAGTCTACCTTTTCTTTTGAGCTTTTCAATCCTCTCCTCTTCCTGAAGCTCTTCTGCATTCATCAGCTTCTTCCCTTTATCATCTTTGGAAGTACTTGATTCTAGGAAGGAGGATTCAGATTGAGTCACGGTGGATAGAGGTGGTGAAGTTGTCTGAGCTAGGGGTCGGTTGAGAAAGTCCTCAATATTCACCTCGGATGCCAGCTCTAGGACTGCGTCTGTGATGATTAGATCCTCAGACAAAGAGAGCAGTCCTTCCGCAACTTACATGTTAGCTTCGGAAGACTTAGATTGTTCTTTTGAGGCTTTGACTTCAGCTTCGCAAGTTTGAGGGAGTGCACTATCTATCCTAACTGTTTCAGTTGCTAGCCCATCAGTCTTTATTTCCCCTTTCGAATTGAATCATAGGTTCCATTTGGACCTTAGGTTGACCAACTTCTTCCACAGTGGTAGAAGATGTACTTAACCTCTAAAGCTCTTCAGCTCCAAAGTACATCATACCCGTATCAGGGCTACGCTGATCTAGAGAAGATCTCAATAGAAACATAGAAAAGAGCCTATAGAGATCTCTAAGCATGCTTGGGTCCATTTGTAAGACAACTTGGGAGGGCTCAGGAAGGATGGTTGCAATGGGAGCCAAATATCTGGAAGTTAAAGCTTGGCTCTGTGGTTCCTTAGTTGTTTGTCTCTGAAATTTCTCCCCCTTTTTGGTAGCGTCTTCTTGAGAGCTAGATGAGCTAGAGGAAGAGGTCAAGGAGACTTCAATTGGTACATGCCAGACCGATCTCTCAATCTGTTTCTCAGTTAGTTGAGCCTTGAGACTTTCAATCTCAAGTTGCTGAGCGATAGACCTATCCTCTAAAGTCTTAACCTTTGATTCAAGGTTTGAGACTTTAAAAAGTAGGTCTTTATTGGTGAGTTGCAGTCTTTGCTCATCTTCTTTTGAAGAATCATAGGGAGATGAGGTAACATACCCTCACCACCAGATGTGGTTTCTTGGCACCCTAGTTTCCCTTGCCTAAGTATGTATCTTTCAGAGTCATCAAAAGGCATGGTTGCCGTAGATTCAGTCTCAGAGATGTTACCATTATCTTGGGGATCCAATGAGTTTCCTTTAGTAGTGGCAATTGAATCTACATGAGTCCCTTCCACACCAATAGGACTCACCTTAGTTGGTAGTAACTAATGTGGGCTAGAAATAAGAGGTCTCTCTAGGCTTTTAGGATCCATGAGAGAGTGTTTTTGATCAACTTCATTGCCATGAAGAGACGTAATCTCCTTATCAGTTTTGAATAGAAGGTCAATAAAGGATATAGAAGTTAAGCCTATTGATCCAGGACTTTGGTCAATGTCTGATAGCATGGAGCCTTGGTGGGGTTGTCCCTTTTTGGTTTCTTAGGTGAGTGTTAAGACTCATTTTAAGGGCTTGAAGCCTGGGATTGGGGCTTAAGGAGTTAAGGCTGAGGAGACTCAAATCCCATATTGTGGTCAAGAGTGAAGGAAGGTGTGACCTCAAACTGAATGGGAGCCCATGTTTCCACTCTAGCCTTTTTTGGGTAGAATAGGGGGAACTTTTTCAATCAGAGGCAATTGAACAAGAGTTTGTTTGGGAGGTCTCTAGCATGTAAAATGGATGGGAGGAGAAGATAAATTTGGCAATGTGAGGGTAGTTGTTGGTGTGGGTTCATCACCTGTGTGGTTAACAGGGATGTCACCAAAATCCATTGGTTCTATCATTCCTGGAAGAAATGCAGTATATCTTCGAGTGAAATTGGTGGACACTTTCTTCAAAACTTTGAAGATGGTCGGCTTCATGTGAGGAACAGTCAAAGCAGCTGAGTAGACAAGCTGACTTTGGTCTAGCTTAAGGTTCATGATGTGCTGAAGGAACCTGGGATACATAAAGAATGTGTCCCTCTGGAGGTTTCCATCAGATTTGTCAACACAAACATTGAGTAGTTAAGTGGAGGCTTTTCACCATTCCATGAACTAGGCACCCTAGTTCATATGGGATTTGATCACATCCCCTAGACTTGTTAGATAAGCAATGAAGGACAACATGCAGTAGGAACTTCCAGTTGTAAGAGAAGTTGAACTTGTACATAGTAGACCTGCTAACATCGCCACCATAACCCATCATAGTATATGTATCATCAAGAAGCTCTAGATGCTCCCTGATGATTTTTTCACAGATGACAAACTCTTGGCCATAAATGCTCGACTTTATAACCCTAACTTGATTTTGGGTTTCAATATGACCGTTGGACCCAAAATCCTCCATTTGGTTAAGATAAATTGTGGGGTTTATGGTCAAGGCAGTATAGTAGGTAGATTGGGGTGAGAAATGAGATGATTTCATAAAAGTCAGCATCCCTGGATGAATCCAGAATTGTGACTTGATTATGTTGAGGGTTTAGTGCCATTTTGAGAAAGAACATAGGGAAACAAGTTTGAAGATGAAGAAGGTTTAAGTGGAAGTGCTTTGGGTAGTAAAAATGGTAAAAAGATGAAAATTATGAGTCAGAATTATTTAAATGGGTGAAAGGGCGGTAAAAGGTGGATAAGGTGAAAAGATGGATTGGGGTAAGATGTGACAATGGCGGTGAAAAGCCATTCAAAAGATTTCGACATCATTAATAAAATCTTTACTTTTTACTGTGTGGGGCCCAAAGGTTTCCGTTATCGAGAGAAGTATTCTTCCGAAGCTAAAAGAATTTCCTAAGGTTTTCTCTTCTGAAGGCAAACTTATTTCTGAAGGTAAACAAATTTACTTCCGAGAATAAGAGGGTCTTCCGAAAGAAGAAGATTTCAAGCTTCGGAAGCATTGATGATAAGCTTTTGAGACTAAAAATTCTTCAAAAGATAAAACTTGAATTGAGAGAATTGCCTTCAAAATATAATGAAAGGTTCTTCCGAGGGTAATTTTCTCTTTGGAAATACACATACTTAGTCAAATAGGAAGACAAACTTTTGTAACAGGCTTTAGATTGTAATTGACAAAAGACAAGTCACATGTTAAAAGGTTTTCAAATGAGATATATTAGTCAATGTTTATCATCCCAATAGCTGTAATGAGAAACTTTAATCTTTGTTCATCAAAGGCTTTGCTAAACAAATCAACATATTGTTCATTTGAGTCAACTTTGACTAATTTAATCAGCTTTTTCTCAGTAGCAATGTATTCAGCTTTAGCATTAGATGTAGAGACACATGATTGCTTTTTGCATTGTCATGGGATGATGCTACCATCAATAAATTGACATCCTCCAGATGTGGATTTCTTGTTAATGTTACAGCCACGATAGTCACTATCTGAGTAGCCATAGAGATTGAAATTGCTATTCCTTGGACACTAGAGACCTAATTTAGGTGCTCCTTTGAGGTATTTTAGGATTCTCTTAGCAGCAACTAGGTGAGTCACCTTTGGAGCAGCCTGATATCTTGCACAAATGCAGGTTGAAAACATGATATGAGGTCTACTTGTTTTGAACATCAGAGAACCAATAGTTGCCCTATACTGATGTTGATCAGTATCCTCCCCCACAGAGTCAGGACAGAGATTATGGTTTGTGGTTGAAAGGATTGGGATCTAGTTTGATCAATTAGATTAAGATTTGCAGCGGAATAGAGCAAGAATTAGACGAAATTTAAGCAAGAATAATAATGAATATTCAATCAAACAGTGATGGTTATAGAGAGAGACAATTTTATGCAAAGAGAATGTTTTCATTCACGCACAAGCTTCGGCTTAAAAGAAATTAGGTCAACATTCCTTTTATAAAGGAATGTGACATCAGCTGACGTCACTTGATAATGACAACTAACTGATTTATACAAACAACTGAAAGTAGACTAAACTACTGAAGATGTCCACAACAACTGAGGACACCATCACAAAAAGCTAAGTACAAGCTAACATTACAACTACTGAAGTTATAACATCTAAAGTGTAAGAACTTCAGATGTTTTACATAAAATAAAACTACTGGTTACAAACTACTGAAAAGTAAACCATCACAACTACTGAAAAGAACTACTTCAGCTGTTGTGACAACTTCTGAGAACTTGGTCTTCAAACTTTGTCTTCCGCAGTTGTCTTCAGACTTTGTCTTCAGCCTTTGACTTTAGACTTTGTCTTCAGCTTTTGTCTTAAGACTTTGTCTTTAGACTTTGTCTTCAACTGTTGTCTTCAGCTGTTGTCTTCAGACTTTGTCTTCAAACTTTTTCTTCAAACTTTGTCTTCAACTGTTGTCTTTAGACTTTGTCTTCAGCTGTTGTCTTCAGACTTTGTCTTCAGACTTTGTCTTCAGACTTTGTCTTCAGACTTTGTCTTCAGACTTTGTCTTCAGACTTTGTCTTCGGACCTTGTCTTCAGACATTGTCTTCAGACTTTGTCTTCGGACTTTGTCTTCAGCTGTTGTAGACCACTTCAGTTGTTATGATGTCTGTGGGACTTAAAGGTCTTTCTAATCCAGCTCATTGGTTCTTTTGGTCCAACTCTGGGTATAGTTGTTTTTGCTAACTTGCAATCATTCATGTTAAATCTTTCTAAGATGTCATTGACATACTTAGATTTATTGATGAAAAACCCTTCCTTCATTTGCTTCACTTTAATTCCAATGAAAAAGTCCAATTTTCCCATGGAACTCATCGCAAACTTTTTCTTCATGATGCTCTCAAAGTGTTTACACATTTGGTCCTTTGAGGAACCAAATATGATGTCCTCGACATAGAACTGAATGAGGAAGATATCCTTTCCATGCTTCCTTATAAAATGTGTCGTATCAATGGTACCTCTAGTGTAACCATTCTTCTGGAGAAACTGAGATAAAGTCTCATACCACAGCCTAGGTGGTTAGTGCAGCAGATATAGACATTTATCCAATTTGCACACATAGTTGGGGTGTTATGGGTCTCTAAATCCTGGAGGCTGGCACACATATACTTCCATATCTATATCCCCATATAGAAAGGCACAATTGACATCAAGCTGGTAGACAGTGAAATTCTTGGATGCAGCATAAGCAAGGAAGATCCTAACTGCCTAAAGTCTTGCAACAGGTGCAAAGACATCTGTATAATCGGTTCAATCCTCTTGAGTGTATCCTTGAACCAACAGTCTTGCTATGTTCTTGATGATCAAGCCTCTATCATCTCTCTTGTTTCTGAAAACCCATTTAGTGCCTATAGGTACTTGACTAGATGGTAGTGGGCAAAGGTTCCAAACCTTTTGTCTTTTGAATTGAAGCAATTCTTATTGCATTGACTCAACCCAGCTACTATCCTTTAAGGTTTCTTCTACTTTCTTGGGTTCCATCTTAGACAAAAAGCATGAGTTCAAGAAAACATTCACATGATGAGTTTGTCCCCTTATTCTCACACCTTCAGAGACTTCTCCAATGATGTTTTCAGCTAGATGAGTATTGTGAATCCTCAGTCGAGGAATCACCTCCAGTTGCAAAGATAGATCCAGATTGAACATGTTTTGCTTAGAAGCTTAAATACTTTTTCCGACTCCTATTTCAAAACTCATTCAATGAGGACTGATTGAATGAATGAGACACATCATCATTTGTTGGCTGTGAAGCAGCATTAACAATTTTCTGTTCCTTCAAGATATTACTTCCATCATCTTGGTGTTGTGTGCACTAACAATAACAAGCTAAACAAACATCAATAAATATTTATTCGTTGATGAGATCATACAAATAAATATTGACACCAATTAGAAAAAAATGGGTTTTCTAAAATGTTGCTTTTGTAATAGAACATTATGTGGATAATTTGTTCATGAAAATTTGTTTGTTTCATTATTTAACTGAGTTAAATAATAACAAATAATAGTGTGTTAATGTTATAAAATTAAAAGGGGTTTTAATTTTATAAAACTAAGGGTTAAAAGAATGCAAGTTTTATAAAATAAAACTTAGGTGGGAACCCAATTTCAAAGGGGGATTCGGCCACCCTTTTTGGCCTAGTAATTCCTCCTAAGTCTTGGTTTTTACATGACCTTTCACTTACTTGCACTCTCCCTTCAACACACTCTCTAACACACACATGCAAAGCTCTCTCTCTTTCTTCTTTGTTGGCTGAAAAACTCATATTTTGTTGGCTGAAAATCGAGTTTACCTTGGCTGAAATTCGGTTTTAGACTGAAATTCGGTTTTACCTTGGCAAAAATTCGAGTTTGCAAGAAGGAGGATAGATTTGGTGTTCTTCTACCTAACAAGTTAGGTGTTTGCAAGAGCTTGTGGGTATACAAGCTTGAGGACTTCTCCTTTGAAGGCTAGACATTCAAGAAGCTCATGTTTCTTCTTCTCATCCTCACTACAACATCTTGTTCCTAAAAGGTAGTTTCAAGAACACCCTATGGTTGTTCTTTTTGTTTTGTTAGCATGTCATTTAACATATATAAATGATCCTTGTTTATGGGTTTAGTCTTTGGTTAAAAATGATTAAAATTTTCAGATTGTTAAACACATTTTGACCACCTATATCCGTCGCGTTTTCGAAGTTTAAAAGGTTAAACTTTCTTTGATAAACTTGTAACAAAACCCAACAATGGCATCTAAAGCCAGTTATGTAGAATATGTGTTTCAAAAATTCTTGAAAAGTTAGTTTTCATGGATTTTTCAACCCATTAGGGGCTGTTTTGTTGTGGATGAATGAATCCCTTATGTTTCAAGGTTTAATCTTACATGCTTTAGTATAAACCTTGAAACATTAACATCAAATTGGTGATTATATTGTTTGCACAAGACCTTAATGTTTTGGTTTATGTTGGACAGAACTTTAAGGTTAAAAAAAGGGGTTCATAGTTGTTCTTGAATGTTATATATGTTACATATTATGGTGCATAACATAGCCTTGACCTTATGTGTTTTGGATTTGGGTGATTGTGTTTTGTCATGTTAGTTTTGATTCTTGAAAGGGTTGTAATATTTGTGTTTGTATTTTGGGTTGTAATTTATTTATTCATTGGTTATCTAATAAATACATTAGGTTCATTTCTTGTATTAGAAAAATTGTATTACGATATGATTTTGTAAAAGAAGATGCACAACATGAAGACCCAAAGAAAGACACAAAAAACATGGACACCGATACAAGTTTGGTTGACGCTAGCACTCAACATGAGGATGTTAAGGATGATCAAATGGTTTATCAACACACACAAAACATTCGCAGATCTAGTAGAAATAGTAATCCACCTGAAAGATATGGATTTTTCGTAGATGGATACTAAGTGGTAGATTCTGATGAACCAACCACTTATCATGATGGAATGTGCAATTTGGATTATGACAAATGGCTTGAAGCCATGAACGTTGAGATGCAATCCATGTATGACAACCAAGTATGGGACTTGGTTGAACTACCTCTTAATTCCAAGATAGTTGGAAGTAAGTGGGTTTTCAAGAAAAAAACTGATATGCATGGAAACTTGGATACTTATAAAGCTAGACTTGTAGCAAAATTTCACTCAAACCCAAGGGGTTGATTATGATGAGACCTTCTCGCCATTTGCAATGCTAAAGTCTATTAGGATATTATTTGCCATAGCTGCTCATTATGATTATGAGATTTGGAAAATGGATGTCAAAATTGCTTTTCTAAATGGATATCTTAAGGAAGATGTCTATATGGTTTAGCTTAATGATTTTTTCGATCACAAACATCCTAACAAAGTATGCAAGTTAAAGAAATCAATCTATGGATTGAAGCAAGCATCAAGAAGTTGGAATCACTGTTTTGATGAAGAGATAATCAAATTTGGGTTCATAAAAAACGCCGATGAAGCATGTGTATATAAAAAGCTAGTGGGAGCATCATCACTTTTCTAGTACTGTGTGTTGATGACATTTTAGTATTGGGAAATGACATTCCGAACTTGGAAGGTGTAAAAGCCTGGCTTGGAAGTTCTTTTTCCATTATGGATCTTAGTGAAGCCGCCTACATTTTAAGAAAAGATCTATAGGGATAGATCAAGGCGGTTGATAGGTTTGAATCAAAGTGCATACATTGATAAGATCTTGAAAAGATTCAAGATGGAAAACTCTAAGAAAGGTACCGTACCTATCCAAAGAGAAACGATATGAGTAAGACTCAATGTCCAAGCTCAAAGGATGAGCAAGACAAAATGAAGGGAATCCCGTATGCGTCTACTATAGGATCCATCATTTATGCAATGATATGCACTAGGTCAGACGTGTCATTTCTGTAAGTTAGATCTCTATCAGCAAATTGTTGTGATCCCTCAGCTAAGGAAACATAGGTCTCATCCCACCTCAAACATCATTAGAGATGTTGACACATGGGTAAGAACAAGAGCCCAAGAAGATTGATGAGGCTTCGAAGGATGGAAGTTGGGTTGAAGCTTTGCAAGAGGAGCTACTTTAATTCAAAAGGCAAAAGATTTGGAACCTATGTCCTCTTCCTCATGGGAAGACTACTATAGGAACCAAATGGGTGTTTAGGAATAAGAAAGATGATAGAGGAACTATCATAAAAAACAAAGCTAGACTAGTTGTTCAAGGGTACACACAAGATAAAGGATTTGACTACATCAATGTCTTTGCTCCTGTAGCAAGAGTGGAAGCTGTTAAGATATTCTTGGCATTTGCTGCATCTAAGGACTTAAGGTCTATCAACTTGATGTCAAGTGTGCTTTTTCCACTATGGGGTGATTGATAAAGAGGTGTATGGCAAACAACCACCTGGTTTTGCAGATCCAGATCATCCTGATTATGTCTGCAAGCTTGATAAGGCTCTTTATGGGCTGCACCAAGCACCAAGAAAGTGGTATGAGACTCTATCTCAGTATCTCTGCAAGCATGGATACAGAAGGGGTACTATAGATGGAACACTCTTCATCAACGGACAAGGAAATGACTTGATGCTAGTTCAAGTATATGTAGATGATATCATCTTTGGTTCAACTAATCCAAGGCTCTACAAAGACTTGGAGAAGCTGATGAAGGACAGATTTGAAATGAGCGCCATGGGGGAACTCAATTTCTTTCTAGGAATTCAAGTGAAGCAAGTTGAAGATGACATTTTTTAATTCAGTCAAAGTATGTTCAGGACATACTTAAAAGATTCAACATGACTGATTGTAAGATTGCTAAGAAACCCATAGTAAGAAACCATTCCCTTGGGCCTAATCTTGAGGGAGAGTGTGTGGATGAACACCTTACAGGGCTATGATTGGGTCTCTTATGTATCTTATAGCTAGCAAGCCTGATATCATGTTTTCCACATGTATTTGTGCAAGATATCAAGCCAACCCCAAGATGTCACGCCTTATCACTATCAAGAAAATTTTAAGATACCATAAAGGTTCCTCAATACTTGGCCTTTGGTATCCCAAGAATCCTAACTTTTATCTATATGCATCTATAGATAATGATCATGGTGGACACAATATGACTACAAAGTCTACATGAGGGAGATGTTAGTTTCTTGGTGGAAGGGTTGTCTCATGGCAATGCAAGAAACAATCCTGTGTCTCTGCATCAACTACTAAAGTTGAATATATTGTTTTTGCAAGTTGTTGTGCTCAAATGCTTTGGATTCAAATCAGATGCTTGACTATGGATTAAACTTCAAGGAGACTTCCATTCACATAGACAACAATAGTCCTAAATTTATCATAGAAAATCCTGTGCAACACTCCAAGACAAAACACATCAATATCAGGAATCAATTGATTAGAGATAACTTTGAAAAAGGATTAATTAAAATAGTCAACGTTAACACAAATGAACAATATGCTGATTTGTTCACCAAAGCCTTTGATAAGCAGAGATTTAGGTATCTTATATAAGCTATTGGAATGATTAACCTTAAGTAGCTTTTTCTTAAAAACTAATTCATATTATTTCTTAAATTCTATGTATCCTAAGTTGTTTATTTTAGGTACTTATATGTTTTCAAGGACAATTTTCTTCCGAAGCAAATTAACTCTCGAATGTTTTGTTCTTTTGAACAAACGTTCAAGTCTTAATTCTCTTCCAAATCAAAATTTTCAAAACTTTTAGGAAAATTCTTCCGAAGTCATTTCGGCTTTGGAAGCTTTTTATTAAAACTTCCGAAGACAATTTACCTTTGGAAGCTTTTCGACTTCCAAGAAAACTTCTTTTTGAGCAAAAAGCAAACTACTTTTTTAGAGATGGGACCGACATACGTATTTCAGAGTTTATCCTCGTTCATTAACTTTGTCTTAATTCCTTTTTACATATAAACCCAATAGTTTCCCCTCTTTCTATCATCTTCATCTTTCCTCCAAACCTAAATTCCCAAATTCTCTCTGCAACCGCCTTTGTTCTTCCTTTCATTCACCTTTAGTTTTCTCAATTGGCCAACCTTAACCTAAGAAATGACCCAGATTTCTCCATGCAGTTACACACAACACAATCAGGTTGCTCTGTTAAACTCCGAGAAAGATCCACACTTCTCAGAGGTCTTCCAATTCATGGCTTTGTCTGACTATTCCACCTCCATTACCATTGATCATGTTCTCTATAAGGATCATCTGCTTGATTTTTGAAAAACCTATCAAGAGGTTATTCTAGATAAGGAGAAGGAACTATATGCTATAGTGCAGGGGGGACAATCTTCATCACTCCAGCCATCATAAACGCTCCTCTTTAGCTGGATGATAAGGAAGGTGTGTTGTCTTTTCCTAAAAAAGTTGTTAACCAATCCTTCCAGCTGATAGGCTATGAGGGGGATTTCTTTGTATAGACCTTCATGAAAGGGAAGGTCTCATCCAAGTGGAAGTACTTACAACATGTGGTCATCCACAGCTTGTCAAACAAGGATGGGGGTTTGGACCAGATTCCTAAAGATCTCTCCTTCATAGTGCATGGAATAGTTTTGGGGTCAAGTTTAGGTATTCTCAATTTGTTTATACAAATCTGCCTGCTAACTTAGACTCTTTAGAATATTACATGTTTCCTAGATATGTTTAACACATTCTCAACTATGAACTGGGCTCACTACCTACACAGAAAGAAGTGGAAACTAGAGCTCCCACTTCTCCTGAGGAGCAAACCACTCCCACTACTTCAATTATCAGTCCTGAGGTTCCTCATGCTCAGATTGATGATCTCACAAGCCCAACATTCTTAAGCCTTCCCTTTGAGTCTCTACACTCAAATGAACAACCTTCAGGGGCAGCTACCATCCCCAGCCATTAGACTTAAACCAACCAATTCCCAACCTTGACTTCTATACTGATGAAGACTTAGGTTTTAGTGAGTACCATGAGTCTTTCTATTCCTCCCGTAATCAAGGAGAAATGAGTGCTCCCGAGTCACCTATGTCTAGCCACATAAGTCACCTATTACATCATTCAGACCTCAACCATGGAAACTCAGCCTATTAACACTTCAATTGAGGTTGTCAATAAGCAGGTGAAAACTAGTAGCCAAGACCTCCATGCTGGTGGTGAGAGAAAAGACTTTGATCCATTTCTCTCATTCGCCAATGATTTATCTGATGAAGATGATGGGAATGTAAGACTAAAGGTGCAAAAAATGTTAAAAACGTGCACCTACATAGTCTCCAAGGTTAGTCACCTTGAATCTCTGGTGACTACTATACAAAACAGGGTTAACTACCAGCAACTTGAGATATCTTATCTTAAGGAAAAACTAGCTGGGAGACCCTTAAGAAGAGCTCAACTAGGAACACAAGAACGTGTGAATGTGATTGATCTAACCTTTAGCTCACCTATCCAAGTGGGTGATGCTACCAAAAAAGGGGAGAAAGTCATCACAAACATAGAAGCTGGGAGTTTTTCATAAAGCATGGACACTGAAGACTCACCATCCTCAGTTGCAACAATCCATACATAGCAACTTCCTCAAGTTCACATTGATGTGGACTTTGTAGACTCCTTCATTCAGAGTCTTTTTGAGGAAGGAATACAAGGGGTAGTGTCATCTCTACCTCAAGGAACTTACAACTACATCATAGGGTGGATGTATGATGCAAACAAAAAAGCCCTGATCCTTCATAGAGTTCAAGGGCAACAAGAAGTCTTCAATTTTTAGCCTTGAACTACTATGAAGGTCTTGACCTTGTTAGCATGCAACTTTTCAACCCAAGCTAATCTAGACAAGCTGAGAGGCTGGCTCAAAGGATACAAGACAGGATTACTAAATAGTTTATCCTAAGAAAGAGACTAAAGCAATCAGGCAATATCATTGGTTAATGGGATGTTAAGGCAGACACTAAGATTAGTTTTATAGGGGAAACCTTGACTGAAGTCCTAGTGGTAGAACCTGAGAGCCCTGTCTCGCCAACAACTGCTTCAGAGATTCATTCCCTTGATGAGATACCTGTTGGTGAAGGTGCATCTCAACCTCTTTATGGCTAGAGCTTGGAGGCTACACCAAGGAATGAAGGTCAAAGCTCTCTCCACCCTAAGTCACAAAGGTCTGTGAGTGACAAAGGGAAAAGAAAATGAGTTTTAAAGAGATTAGGGAGGAGGAGAGAGAGAGGAAAAGGATGCTAAGGGGATAAAGTTCCTCTATTGGGTCTGATGCTTTTATGGAAGCTGTAATCAGGGCTGCCCCAAGGCCAAACACTCAAGATGATGAGTTAAGGGTAGTTAGGATAAACTACTTGTAGACCATGAATTATGATATTGATAATATCATCTTCCTCCCCTTAGATGAATTAAATGAACTGGCTGACATGGAAATGTCAAAGAAAAGAAAACAGTTAGAGGATGCAAGATTGCTTCTTCAATTCAAAGAAGAGAGAAGACAGAAAAGACTCTACAAGCATGTGCCTACCCTATCCCCAGTTCAAGAAAGTCATGTACCGGAGGATACGGCTCCACAAGAAGCTCAGGTAAACAAAGAAACTGATAGGATCAACATGATCAACTAGCTGAGTGGCACAGGCCTTTGCCAGGCAGATGCACTTTTTCCCTTACCCTTTGGTTAGATTGAGTTTGAGTATCTCAAACAACTTGAACTTGAAGTAATCAAAGAATGAAAAACCATAAAGAAGAGACTAAGGGAAGAGGCTGCAAAGTCAAGAGCCATCATTCAAAAGAGTAATAAGAAGTTTGCTGATAGACAGAGGATGATGAGCTTCTTGAAGCTGTATGGATTCTCCGTAAGGAGACTTGGCCCTATGTCTCCATCTACTATCGATGAGCATATAAGGGTGATCAAGTAGAAGATTCAAAGAGGAGAAATAGTTCTCTTACACTCCCCACCAAGTCAGGTCCCTCAAGAAGTGGAGGTTACGGTTGAATAATTTGAGACAACACAACCTGAACTTCCTGCTGAGCCTCACCAAGCTTCTACTCTCGATCCACAATAGGGTTCTATCCCATTTCAATCTGAATTTGTGAGAGAGGAAGACCCAACTAAGGAGGACAAAGAAGATCAACAAGGTGTTGCAGGCCAGTATTCTCAATTAAAAGATTCAAAGAAAAGAAAAAGGATGGCTTCTAAACCAAAGCCAAAGAAGAAGAAGAAAGATGCATCCATCTCCAAACCTCAGGATGAGTTTGAACATCCTTAGGATGTGCAACAAGAGGAAGCTCCACTAACTCCAATTCAATTAGCTCTTCTAGCTTCAGGAAGACCCATCTTGTCCTGGATATACACTACAAATCCAGAAAGATGTCATATCATATGAGATCAAGGCATTAAAGATGTCTACACATGGCAGGACATGTTCAATCTACCTTTGCATGATCTCTTTGAGATGAGAAGATACTATGAGAGTCTAAGTGATCCTGATCATCTTATAACGAAATGGATGGTTATTATCATGATGAGGACTGTTGATATCTAAATCTTCAAGTGTTTTGGTAGCACCAGCTTAGGGGGAGTTTGTAAGGTTTCATATAAGGCTGATGCAACCCAAAACATCCAAAGTCTCTCCAGCATGATGCACAAGTGTACTGAAGTAGAATGCTTCGAAACTTTCACACTCTTCCTTAGAAAACATTCTAAGTGTGAAATCTTTCGAAGCCAAGACCAATATCTTCCAAAGCCAAACATGAAGTCTTTTGAGCTTCAAAGACAAAGTCTTCTAAAGCCAACACTTGATGATATATTTCTTCCAAAGACTTTTGAAAACATGCTTTATCTGATGTACCTTTTCCAGAAAGCTAGACCCCTTCCTGCTACAACTCTGATTAGACACCAACTTTACATGAGTTGGTGAAATGTGGTAACTATACATTGAGGTCTTGACTATGTTTTTTTCTACTTCATGTTCCTGTATCCTTTTTGTAATATATTAGGATGTGAGCTATGGCATGTCATAGTCACTAGTCAAAAGGCAATCTGCCATTTCACTCTACATTGATTTTGTGGTTGTCTAGATCATGTATCCAACTAGCCTTCAAAGTATGTCCTACTGTAGGATGTAATATAAGTATCTTGGTTCTTTGTATCTTATTGTGATTGCGTTGTAAACACTTGTAATGAACTAGAGAGCAATATACATCATTATTGAAAACTAATACTTGTGTTGTTATGTTCTTGTTCTGTCTTTTGATTATTTGTGTTTCTTAGTTCTTACTTAAACTGGTTTCTAGTTCCCCATTTGATCTGTTAAGTGTTATTTCATACTCTCCTCTTTGTTGTGTTTTGTTGTAATTGACCACCCTTAAACGGTCCTACAGAAACCACTTATCCTTCTTTAGCGCCATAACATTCTCAGCCGTTTAATAAAAAAGAAGCTTAGCTATGTTGGCCTTATCCCCCTTACAATAAATGATCTTGGCCTTGGCCCAATCCAAGTTTAGCCCATCTCATCCACCCTTTCAGTGATCCAAACACATGATGAAAATAAAAGCCATGCGAAACTGAATTTTGTCAAGCGAAACTGTCAAGTTCGCTCAGACAGCATAACATCACAATTTCGGTGAAAACCTTTGAACTTTCATTCTGTTTCACAAGAGCATCGGTACTTTCACAGGAGCATCGGTACTTTCGCAGCATGAACAGCGAAGGTACCAAAAGGTCAACATCCAATATGTCCTTAAAAAGATGATTAAACCTATATTAAACAACAGACAAGGGTTCGAAACACACACCTAATAATCAAATAATCATCAATCACTAAGAAAATGAACTAAAACTCAATATTGTATGGGAGGTTCACTATTAGGGCTCTGAGACTAATAATCTTCGATGGTGCGAAAATGATCTTTCAATTTTGCGTTGTGAGGTATGTAGCACTTACTTTCGCTGACAACAAAATTGTAGTTTTGCCCGGTACATGTTTTGATCAGAAATGGCTCTGAAGTGAGCGAAGGTGCTGGCAAATCTATTTTGTTGAAAGTTAAAAACTTAAAATTTTCTATTTTCCTTTTAATATATGATTTTTAAGAAAAGAATTAAGACGAAGACAAAAATGAAAAATGCCCCACGAGACCTAACATTAATATACAAAATTTATAGAAAAACTAAAGGACGAAAGAAAAGTAAAATAAAGTTTGGCGGGATTTTCTAGTGAATCAAAGTTTGGGGGGATTGAATATATACTTGTCCTTCTAAACCCATGCCTTCTACTTTTCAACAAGTGAACTACAACTTTTGTTATCATGTTTTTGGTTCATTTAAAGAATACTTAAATGTCTCAGTCCCCACAAATATTTGGCAAAGAAACTCGTCCTATCCTCATGATGTATTGAACAAAATGACAAACTCTACCTCATTGTCCCATGACAAGCACAGCAAGGATCAATTTGAAAAGAAGCACAGACCTTATAGATGTGAAATGAAGAGAGCTGCAGGTCTATACTCACATATAATAGAGGAGATGATCATTTGATAAAGACAACTAAGAGCTTTAGGTCTATACTCACGTATAACAAAGAGGATCATCATGGCATGCTGATGAGAGCTCCAGTTCTATACTTACGCATGACATAGTAGATAATCACTCTAGGTCAATTTTCACACATAGAAGAGAAGATACGCACGTAATATATAGCAAGGAGCCTCTTTGTTACAAAAGGAGCTAAAAAGTAGCACTTTTTGATAAAATAGGTGATGGGTAGAGAATTTTTCAATATAACACATCAAAGAAGAGATATCATGTTCTCAATTCTTTTTGGAGAAAGACTTGAAACTTTTTGAACACCATGAATGTCAAGTGGATAAACCAAATGAATAAGTTTGTTATTCTCTTAGTTCAGCCATAAGATCGTTGTTTACTTCGCATTCTGGCTGAGTCTATCATGCATATCCCAACGCAATAATGTTGTCCTCCTTCAGATCTGTCATGCAGCAAACAATTTTATTTTAGAAAATTCAAAGAATTCTACAATGAAGACAAGAAACAAGAAAACATGTATTAATATCTCCCCTGAAATTTCTACAAATCTGCAAGATTGAAGAGGTTTCTATGTAAAATAAGAAGAAATTGTTTATTATATATTTTTTATTTTATTTTATTTTAATTTTTTATTTTTTATGTAAAATGATGAAAGGTTATAGAGCTTAAAATGGAAAAGAAACAAAGAAAGAGAACAAAAGGAATCATGTACAAAAATAACATGAGAGAATTAAGAAAACGAGTTTTAAAATGATATGAATCCTAACATGGAGATAAATTCATATAAACGAGGTTTATCGAACGTTTTAGTGAAAAGATCAGCTTTTTGATTTTTAGTATAAAGAGGATTAATATCAATAAAACACTTCTCCTGAGCATCATGGATTGCATGAATCCTTGTTTTGATATGCTTGGTGTGGGGATGGTGAACTGGATTCTTTGCGATTCCAGTGGCTGCTTTATTGTCACAGAATAATGGTGTATGGAGAAAGTTGATTACATAGTCAATCATCTAATGTTGTATCCACAACACTTGTGAGCAACAACTTGAAGCATCAATGTACTTTGCCTCCCCTGTTGAAAGAGCCAATAGAATCTATTTAACCTGCAACCATTAAAATCACTATCAGAATAAGCATGCAAATCAAAATTCCATCATAAGGATACCAAAGACCTAAACAAGAAGAGCCTTTAAGATAACAAAAGATTCGTTTAACAACCTTGTCATTAGACTTCTTGAGGGCAGATTGGTATCGAGCACAATATCCTACAACAAAGGTGATGTCAGGTTGGCTTGATATAAGATACATTAGGGAACCAATCATGGATCTATATAAGTGAGGATCAATAGGTTTCCCATTCTCGTCTGGAGTGAGGCATGATTGAGCTGGAATGGAGTTAGTACAGGAAAAGCATCGTCCATCTTGAATTTCTTTAGAATCTCTATGATATACTTCTCTTGATGAATAAGAATTCATTTTTGCTTATGTTAAACTTGCAACCCAAGGAAAAAGCACATCTACCCCATCATGCACATTCAAAATGACTACGCATAACCTCCTCAAATTCCCTACACAACTTGGTTTGGTGGAGCCAAAACTGATGTCATCAACATAGACTTGCACGATTAGCATCACCATCCACCTTTTTCTTGACTAAATTCATATTGATGGTGCCACGAGAAAAACCATTGCTCAAAAGATACTATATTAGATTCTCATACCAGATGCAAGGAACTTGATAAAGACCATAAAGAGATTTATCAAGTTTGTAAACTTTTTCTAGAAAGTCTAGATCCTCAAGCCCTAGTGGTTGACACACATATATCTCTTCATCAATGTCTCCATAGAGAAAGACACATTTGACATCCATCTGATAGACGTTGAATTGCATGTTTGCGGCATGAGCTAGAAAAATATGTAATACTTCAAAACGGGCCATGGGAGCAAAGACTTTTATGTAATCAATCCCTTCTTCTTAAGCAAAGCCTTGAACCACCAACCTTGACATGTTCCTTACCACAATACCACGATTATCGGGTTTTTTCTTGAAGACCCATTTTATGCCTATTGGGCATTTGTTTGGAGGTAGATCAACCATCGTTCACACCTTGAGTTTCCTAATTTGTTGTAGCACCAGTTGCATTGACTCAACCCAACATGGATCCTAAAGAGTTGCTTGAACATTCTTGGAACTATTTAGGATACAAAACAAGAGAATTAGCACACGTTTATTAAACCAGACTGACTCTATGTCCTAACTCCATCAGTGATTGATCTAATAATCTTATAATAAGAATGGTCTTTCAAGGTTTTAAAATTAGTGGTTATGGGTAGTGGATTGGACGGAGGTGGGCTAATGGATTGTTGTTGCTTAGATGATGGAGAAGAAGATAGTTGATCAGATTCAGATGGTGAGAATGATGGAACAGGTTGAGATGAGGAAGATGTGGGAGTCGAGAGAAGAGATGTTGAAACAAGTGGGGGTGGAATGTTAAATAATGATGAAGATGGGATGTTAACTCATGTTGCATTGTTAGATGATGAACTAGAATGGCTTGATGAACAGGAGGAACAGTAGGTAATGGATCTGGAGGAATAATGTTTGTTTGGACATTGGAGATAGACGCATCATCATAAAAAACTAGAAGAATAAAAGATCTAAAAATCGTATTTGAGTCAAAGAACCATGCGAGTTCTGATCGGAGATTTGAGGAATTAGATTCCTGCCAATCAACATAGAATGACTCCTTCACAATATGTGTTCTCTTGCTATACATCCGATAAGCTTTCTAAGAGGATGAATATCTAATCAAAAAACACTCGTCTAACACAACCCTAAACTTCATATTTTGTGCCTACGTGTTTGATAAGTTACACGAGCATCCAAATGGACGAAAGAAATCCATCAAAGGCATCCTCTTATGGAATACTTCATAAGGAGTCTTCATTTTGTCTTTTACAATCAACACCTGGTTAAGAACATAGGAAGCACAAATCACCGCCTCGGCCCAGAAGATAATTGGTAAGGTGGACTCAATCAACATAGTACGAGCAGCTTCAATAAGGGTGTGATTCTTTTTTTCAACAACACCATTTTGCTGAGGTGTGCTAGTAGCACTGAACTGTCTTAAAGTACCTTTACTAGCACATAAGGAATCAAAGAGTTAATTTCTAAACTTAGTACTGTTGTCACTTAACCTTCCCTTGCTTAATACTTCAATTGAAAGAATCAACTTTTGTAGCTCTTCATCAACTTCACCATTATGAGAAAGAAATCACACCCATGAATACCTTGAAAAATCATTTGTAACAAGGAAAAAATATTTTTTAGCAATGGATTTAAAATGATTGGGCCAAACAAATTAGTTTGCAAAAACTCGAGGGGATTAAAAATGTTATTTGCAAGTTTTGGTTTTGTAACACCCAGATATTATTATTTTGAAGCCGGTGAAGAAAGAAAAGAAAATAAAGTCCAAAAGTCGAGGGACCAAACTCGCCAACGAAGAAAAGTTGGGAAATGTGGTGATATTTGTAGGGAGAGGGCAGCCCACTCTCCCCACACACCCCACATTTTAGATTTCTTAGAGAGAATAAGAGAAAAAGAGGAAAAGTGTTGGTTCGAGTTGGTTCGGGTCGCCAAAATTGTCGTGAAGCAAGCCAAATCGAAGCTCTTGTCGTTGTGCTCGTTTATGTGAGTTCTAGGACCCCTCTTTTACATGTTTTTGAATGATTTTGGGGCTGGAACACATCTGAAAACCCTTTTTCGTGTTTTTGGGTGAAAACCCGTATGTATGCGTAGGACCCGTTTGGGGCTTGATTTCTTGCTTGGTTGTGCTTGAATAATGTTATGGTATGCATCCCTAAGGTTAGGATGGTCGATTTAAGCTTAAAATGGGTTTGGATGAATTTGGAGACCGAAAACCCTCGGCTGCAGTCGGGATGAACTGCATTCTGCATCAGTTAGGGCTAGGCGATCGACGGGAGGCCGAATGAAGGCCATACGGCCGATTAGGGTGCGATTGGAGTCCATTCGCACGATTGGGGTTCATTCGCACGATTGAAGGGCCAGTCGCATGGGGGTCATGCGACTAAAGGTCCATTCGCACGACTGAAGGTCCAGTCGCATAGGTGTTCATCCGCATTGCCCATTCGCACGACTGGATTCAGTCGCATGGAGGCAATGCGACTGAAGGGTGTCCATACGCCCGGATAGGGCTGTTGTACCCGAGGAAGGTGTAGATTGACTTCTGACTTTCGGGGAAAGTGCAGATGTAAGTTTGGACGTAAAGGTTCCATAAGAGTTTGTAAGATGACGATCGAGGTCTTAGAAAGCATGTTGGGCATGATGAGGATAATGATGTTGTATGTTATGTATGTATGATGTTGCCCTGTACGATGTGATGTTGATGCATGTTAATGTTCCTTAATATGATGTTTAATATCTTTCCTATGGCTTTACCTATTATGATGAATGAACGAAGTATTATGTAACGTAAAGCGAAAGATAAAGAAAGAGGAACATGATGAATGAATGCATGTATTAATGAACGAATGAAACGTCTTGCACGCATCGGATGAGGGGTCCTTCTTTGTGATTGGCCCTTAATATAGAACCTCTACCGCTTACCCCTAGTATTGTGGCATACGTTTAGCTGTTCATTTGTTGACTTCGGCCCAGTAGCTAAGACTGATGGTTACTCCTAGTACCATGGCATATGTTTAGCTGTTCATTTGTTGACTTCAGCCGGTAGCTAAGACTAACCTGGGTGTAGCACATGGTATTGGTACGGATGATGTCCGATGCGCAAGTAAAGTCATAATGAACGAATGAATGAATGAAGAAGATAATAATGATATTATCTATGTGTACGTACGATGTGTGATCATGTAAAAGTAACGAATGGTTTTATATGAAAGTAAAGTATGTTTTGTAATAAAACTAGAACTTACTCAGCAACACTGACTTTTTATATGTTTTCTAGTTGGCAGGTAATGTTTGCTGAGGATGGCACACCGTGAAGCTACTCAGCCCTTTTGGGATGGCATTCTTTTGATTAATGTTTTTGCATTGTAATGCGAACAAGCTATTTTGTAATGAATGTTGTATTAACTTGCAAAAGCATTTACATGGAAATGAAAGTTTGTTTTAGTTTTCCGCTGCGATTTATTAAATACAAATGTAATTATACGTTTTATGTGCGATGAGAACCCAGCTGTAAGCGTCCCGGGAACGGGGCCTTACAAGTTGGTATCAAGCCAAAGTTTAAGTGAAATGGGTAAATTTTAAAAATAAACCTAATCTTAAACTGAGAATGGGACGGAATGGGAATGGGATGCCAAACTGAGTGGCTGCGTGCCATCAGGTATTTTCGTAAAGTTAACCGGTTTTATGTGCGCATGGTATGTGGTTATGTGTTGTTTGTAGATTTAAATACTGATGTAGTCAGGATAGGTAATACTTGGGGTATGAAGAGTAAAGTAAGTAGCTAATCACAACTGGCCACTGTAATTAGGGACTTACTATACTTGACATAAACTGAGTTGTTTCCTTGAATGATCGTGTTGGTGTTTGAATCTTTCATTGTGCGTGTGATGGCCGGAGGTAGATCTTCGAAAGCTTCTAGGGGTGGAGATCACGGTGCTGAACCGCGACCTAAGAGAGGGAGACCCAGAGTTGAGAGGGGGTTCATGAAGAACCAGAGACCCCTCATCCGGAGGGTGGCGACGAAAGCGCCAATCTTAGAGCCTCAGTAAAGGAGGCTGTTATAGAAGAAGTCCATCAGGTCATGCAGACAATCTTACCATCTGTAGTACTGAAGTTATTAAGGCTGTACGAGAAGGGGAAAGAAAAGAAAGAAACAGATCCTCTGGAGAACGGGAACACCCAGAGCCTGAAACGGTCCTGTCTGATGATGAAGAGGAAGAAGAAGAGCCTGTGCCGGAGACGGCACGAGGATGTAATTATGGGGCTTTTATGAGATGCAAGCCCCCTACATTTGATGGAAACGGCACCGCTGCAGCCGCTCACCGGTGGGTGAGGGAAATGGAAGCTATTCTCGATATCAGCGAGTGCCGAGAGGACCAAAAGGTGAAGTTTGCTACCCACTCTTTTGTGGATTCAGCTCTGTGCTGGTGGGACAACATTGTCCAAGCTGAGGGTAGTAGGGCCATTGGGAAAATGAAATGGCCTGAGCTGAGAAAGTTGGTGATTGAGGAATTTTGTCCTCATCGGGAAATGGATAAGTTGGAAAGGGAGTTTCTGCAGTTGGAGGCTGGAACCATGACACACCAGCAGTATACCACCAAGTTTAATGAAATGGCACGGCTTGTGCCTAATCAGGTGACGCCTCTATCTCGGAAAATCAAGAGGTACATTCAGGGTTTACCGGTGGATGTTCGCCGGCATATGATTGCCGCCCGGCCAAGCACGTTTAGGTCGGCGGTTGATTTGGCAGGGAGGCTGTATGACGAGCGGGAGGTGGTGGTGACTGAAGCGAGTAAGAAGGGTGGTGGTGATTGGAACTGGAACGGGAAACGGTTTGGTCGGGGTGATGCCCCGATGGATAACAAAAAGGCACGGGTGGATGAACGCCATGTGGTCACATTAAGTGCGGGGTCGAAAAGGGTGGCAAGTGTGGAAGGGAGCATGGCGGGGAATGTAGGTTTGGGTCAAACTTGTGCTTCAAGTGTGGGAAGACAGGGCATATGGCGAAGGATTGCCTGTCTGGCAAATGTTTTAACTGTGAGGAAACTGGTCATATGAGCAGAGATTGTAAGAAGTCGAGGACTGAGGGTTCAGTGGTGAAGAAGACGGAAAGTGATGGGCCGAGGGTGAGCGCCAGAGCGTTCACCATGACACAGGAGGAGGCTAGGACGGACCCTGACGTTGTGTCTGGTACGTTTCTAGTGAACCAGACTTTAGCTTGTGTGTTATTTGATTCGGGTGCTAGTAGAGTTTTATTTCTGCTGCTTTCTGTGCTAAGCTGCCTATTAGTAGTAGATGTGTTGATGCGCCTTTTGATGTAGAAACTGCCATAGGTAAGTCTACCAGGATTTCTGAGATGATAGAGAATTGTGATGTGGAACTTGAGGGTCATAAATTTCCTGTTCGACCGTTTGTGATGACCTTGGGTGGTTTCGATTTGGTTCTTGGGATGGATTGGTTAGCAGACTTCGAGGCGAACATTGTGTGTCGCAAGAAGATGATTTGGTTGACAGCGCCTGACGGGAGTTTGGTAACAGTTTATGGTGATCGGGTTACTACGATCCCGAAGGTGATCTCAATGGCGGTGGCGGGAAAGTGTATGAGGCGTGGATGTAGTGCTTACTTTGCCTATGTAAAGGATGTGGATACACCAACACCACAACTAGCCGATGTACTGGTTGTGTGTGACTTTCCAGACGTGTTCCCAGAAGACTTATCAGGAGTGCCACCTGACAGAGAGATTGAATTTCAGATTGATCTGATACCGGGTGCCCAACCTGTTGCCAAGGCACCATATCGGTTAGCTCCGACGGAGATGAAAGAGTTGATGGAGCAGTTGCAAGAGCTGCTTGATAAGGGGTTCATTAGACCGAGTATCTCTCCTTGGGGTGCCCCGGTCCTGTTTGTAAAGAAGAAGGACGGTAGTATGAGGATGTGCATCGACTACCGCGAGCTGAACAAGTTGACGGTGAAGAACCGATACCTCTTACCGAGGATAGATGATTTGTTCGATCAGCTTCAGGGTGCCAGCTGGTTCTCGAGAATCGATCTTCAATCTGGTTATCATCAGTTGAAGGTGAAGGAGCAAGATATCCCTAAAACAGCTTTCCGTACGCGCTATGGTCATTACGAATTTCTGGTCATGTCTTTTGGTTTGACCAACGCGCCAGCTGCTTTTATGGATCTGATGAACCGTGTGTGTCGGCCTATGTTGGATAAATCAGTGATTGTGTTTATTGATGATATCCTGATTTATTCAAAGAGCAAGATTAAGCATGCCGGTCACATTCAGGAG
Organism: Flaveria trinervia; assembly: GCA_025506515.1. Lineage (NCBI taxonomy): Eukaryota > Viridiplantae > Streptophyta > Magnoliopsida > Asterales > Asteraceae > Flaveria > Flaveria trinervia. The sequence continues at coordinate 19,124,707 of CM046446.1, forward strand.
GTTCTAGAGACATTGAGATGGGAGAAATTGTATGCTAAATTCTCCAAGTGCGCATTCTGGTTGCGCGAAGTTCAGTTTTTGGGTCATGTGGTGAATCGTGACGGGATTATGGTGGACCCGGCGAAGGTGGAGGCGGTTATGCAATGGAAGTCACCAAAGACGCCATCCAAGATCCGTAGTTTCTTGGGCTTGGCGGGCTACTATAGAAGATTCATCCAAGACTTCTCTAAGATTGCTTCTCCACTAACTAAGTTGACCCGAAAGGATGTGAAGTTTGTATGGGGTCAAGCTCAAGAGAAGGCGTTCGAAGAGCTAAAGGCAAGACTGACTCAAGCTCCAGTCCTGTCCCTACCCGATGGAAGTGAAGATCTAGTGGTTTATTCTGATGCTTCCTACTCGGGGTTGGGGTGTGTGTTAATGCAGGGAGGGAAGGTTATAGCCTATGCATCTCGACAGTTAAAGGTTCATGAGGTCAATTATCCTACTCATGACTTGGAGCTAGTAGCCGTGGTCTTTGCGTTAAAGATTTGGAGGCACTATCTCTACGGGACGAAGTGCACCATATTCACTGACCACAAGGGTCTGAAGTACTTCTTCGAGCAAAAGGACCTGAACATGAGGCAGAGGCGATGGTTGGAACTATAAAGGATTATGATTGCGAGATCCATTACCATCCAGGCAAAGCTAATGTGGTGGCGGATGCCCTTAGCCGAAAGGAAAGGCCCGAACCGATTCGGGTGAAAGCTTATCAATTAATCATGACCTCCGATGTGATGAAGCAAGTTAAAGAGTTTCAAGATGAGGCATTGAAAGAAGATCACCTTAACTCGGAAAGAATGAGAGGTCTGGTTGGGGAATTGGGTGAAAACACACTCGGTGTTAGAACTCGATTCGGTCGTGTGTGGATTCCTCGTTTTGGGGATCTACGGGTGAAGATAATGGATGAAGCCCACAAGACTCGATACTCCATCCATCCTGGTGCCACGAAAGTGTACCATGACATTAAGAAAGATTATTGGTGGCCGGGTATGAAGCGTGACGTCGTGGAGTATGTGAGTAAGTGCCTTACTTGCTTACAAGTGAAGGCAGAGCATCAAAAGCCGTATGGGAAGATCCAACCTTTGGATATATCGGAATGGAAGTGGGAGCACATCACCATGGATTTCATTACAAAGCTGCCGCGTACCCCGAAAGGGTATGATGCCATATGGGTGATAGTTGATCGTCTGACGAAGAGTGCTCACTTCCTACCAATCCGCGAGACATATTCATCTGAGAGGTTGGCTGATCTGTTCATCAGGGAAATTGTAACTCGTCATGGTGTGCCGGTGTCTATTGTGTCTGATCGTGACACTCGGTTTACATCTAAATTTTGGAAGAAATTCCACGACGCTATGGGGACGAGGTTGCATATTAGCACGGCTTATCATCCGCAAACCGATGGTCAGTCAGAAAGGACCATTCAGACATTGGAAGACATGCTTCGAGCATGTGTGATCGATTTTGGTGGGAGTTGGGATGACCACTTACCGTTAGCCGAATTCTCATACAACAACAGCTATCATGCCAGCATTGGTATGCCACCATATGAGATGCTATACGGTAGGAGATGCAGAACACCCGTTTGTTGGGGTGATATTGGTCAGAAGGAATTAGGGAGCGTCGAGGTAATCGAGGCTACGACTGAGAAGCTTGAAAAGATTAAAGCCTTCATGAAGGCAGCCAATTGAGTTCGAGGTGGGTGACCGGGTGATGTTGAAGGTCTCACCTTGGAAGGGTATTATCCGATTCAGAAAGCGAGGCAAGTTGAGCCCAAGGTATATAGGCCCTTTCCGAATCATTGCTCGAGTGGGAGAGGTGGCCTATAGACTGGAGTTACCGGATGAGTTAAATGGATTCACCCGACATTCCATGTATCACATCTAAGAAAGTGCTTAGCAGATGAAAATATGATTGTCCCATTGGAAGATATCGAAGTCGATGAACGGCTCGATTATGTGGAGCAACCAGTGGTAATCATCGACCGAAAGGAGAGGAGGCTAAGGAATAAAGTGGTTCCCCTTATGCGTGTACAGTGGAAGCACAGGAAGGGATCCGAGTCAACGTGGGAGACTGAGGAAGAAATGAGACAGCATTATCCATGTTTGTTTGACGAATAACAGGTTTCGGGGACGAAACCTATTTAAGGGGGTGGACTTGTAACACCCGGATATTTATTATTTTGAAGCCGGTGAAGAAAGAAAAGAAAATAAAGTCCAAAAGTCGAGGGACCAAACTCGTCAACGAAGAAATGTTGGGAAATGTGGTGATATTTGTAGGGAGAGGGCAGCCCACTCTCCCCACACACCCCACATTTTAGATTTCTTACAGAGAAGAAGAGAAAAAGAGGAAAAGTGTTGGTTCGAGTTGGTTCGGGTCGCCAAAATTGTCGTGAAGCAAGCCAAATCGAAGCTCTTGTCGTTGTGCTCGTTTATGTGAGTTCTAGGACCCCTCTATTACATGTTATTGAATGATTTTGGGGCTGGAACACATCAGAAAACCCTTTTTCGCGTTTTTGGGTGAAAACACGTATGTATGCGTGTATGTATGCGTAGGACCCGTTTGGGGCTTGATTTTTTGCTTGGTTGTGCTTGAATAATGTTATGGTATGCATCCCTAAGGTTTAGGATGGTCGATTTAGGCTTAAAATGGGTTTGGATGAGTTTGGAGGCCGAAAACCCTCGGCTGCAGTCGGGATGAACTGCATTCTGCATCAGTTAGGGCTAGGCGACCGACTAGAGGCCGAATGGAGGCCATACGGCCGATTAGGGTGCGATTGGGGTCCATTCGCACGATTGGGGTTCATTCGCACGATTGAAAGGTCAGTCGCATGGGGGTCATGCGACTAAAGGTCCATTCGCACGACTGAAGGTCCAGTCGCATAGGTGTTCATCCGCATTGTCCTTCGCACGACTGGATGTTCATACGCATAGGTGTTCATGCGTATTATTTCATTCGCATGATGTTCAGTCGCATGGAGGCAATGCGGCTGAAGGGTGTCCATACGCCCGGATATGGTTGTTGTACCCGAGGAAGGTGTAGATTGACTTCTGACTTTCGGGGGAAAGTGCAAATGTAAGTTTGGACGTAAAGGTTCCCATAAGAGTTTGTAAGATGACGATCGAGGTCTTAGAAAGCATGTTGGGCATGATAAGGATAATGATGTTGTATGTTATGTATGTATGATGTTGCCCTGTACGATGTGATGTTGATGCATGTTAATGTTCCTTAATATGATGTTTAATATCTTTCCTATGGCTTTACCTATTATGATGAATGAACGAAGTATTATGTAACGTAAAGTGAAAGATAAAGAAAGAGGAACATGATGAATTAATGCATGTATTAATGAACGAATGAAACGTCTTGCACGCATCGGATGAGGGGTCCTTCTTTGTGATTGGCCCTTAATGTAGAACCTCTACCGCTTACCCCTAGTATTGTGGCATACGTTTAGCTGTTCATTTGTTGACTTCGGCCCAGTAGCTAAGACTGATGGTTACTCCTAGTACCGTGGCATACGTTTAGCTGTTCATTTGTTGACTTCGGCCCGGTAGCTACGACTAACCGGGGTGTAGCACATGGTATTGGTACGGATGATGTCCGATGGGCAAGTAAAGTCATAATGAACGAATGAATGAATGAAGAAGATAATAATGATATTATCTATGTGTACGTACGATGTGTGATCATGTAAAAGTAACGAATGGTTTTATATGAAAGTAAAGTATGTTTTGTAATAAAACTAGAACTCACTCAGCAACGCTGACTTTTTATATGTTTTCCAGTTGGCAGGTAATGTTTGCTGAGGATGGCATACCGTGAAGCTACTCAGCCCTTTTGGGATGGCATTCTTTTGATTAATGTTTTTGCATTGTAATGCGAACAAGCTATTTTGTAATGAATGTTGTATTAACTTGCAAAAGCATTTACATGGAAATGAAAGTTTGTTTTAGTTTTCCGCTACGATTTATTAAATACAAATGTAATTATACGTTTTATGTGCGATGAGAACCCAGCTGTAAGCGTCCTGGGAACGGGGCCTTACAGGTTTATGAGGTTTCTTACGTTCTTTTCCTTTGGCACATGCCATGCATTTCTCAACAACCGAAAAATCTTTTAATGCTAATCCCCTAACAAGATTTTTTAAACCTTGTTAATATTCTTGAAATTAATATGGCCCATTCTGCAATGCCACAAGAAAGATTCAGAGGTGGAGGCTTTAGAGAGAAGGCAAGTGATAGTGGACGATGACTCTTTAGATCCTATGTCAAGAAGATATGTGTCATTCTTTCTTGGAGCTCACATGAGAACCATCTCCTCATGAACAATAGACTTAAGTTTCAGAAATAGACATTCGTTGGAGTGAAAAAGAACCAGAATGTCTTTATCCCAAATTTGAGAGACACTCAAAAGATTGAAGGAGAGCTTTGGCACAAAATTGACCTTTTCTAGAGTAAGAGATCCATTAGAGACCTCCCTTTGACCAACCATTCTACCACCTCTCTTATCGCTAGCAAATGCGACATATCCTCTATTGGTAATGCGATAATTTGTCATCAAGTCCTTTAGCCCTGTCATATGTCTAGATCACCACTATCAACACGCCAAACACTAATTACAACTTTAGTGGATGACTCCTGCAAAAATAGAATGAATAGATAACTAGCTGAAATAGGAACCCATGTTTGTACAACTTTTGGTTTTGGTGGAGATGACTTTTTGCTAAAGAAATTATTAAGAATATGAGTTATCTACTGCCAAAGAATTCTTATAAACATGTTTGTGATGAAGCTCAGGATAGTTTTTAACTACATGATCATCTTTACCACACCTAAAACAATGAGATTTTAATCTAGGTCTATTATGCCTCAAGTCAAAAAATTTATCTATGTATATTTCCTCATCGCATTCAGACAATCTAGAATCAACATCACTATAAGTCCCGTACATATCATGGTTCTGATTTTGGCTTTTAAAGAATGATTATTTACAGATATTGATGCCTTCTCATCTAAAGTACATGTGGTACTTTCACAAGAAAGATGACATTACCGTTTGATTAGATTGTAAAATATTAATTGGGGTAAACGATGGAATGGGATGAGAAAAGAATTTTTCCAAAAATACTTTAAATTATCTTTACTCTCTAGAACATAATCATTCACCACATCATTCAAACAAGCATAAGCATCAACATTACATCTGAAATCATTTAATAAAGACATGGAAATATCACTAAACACACAAAATCAATGTTTGAAACTGATTTTTGCGAATGAAAAATAGAAGTTAAACTAGAACTACTATCTAAAATAGAACGTTGAGGTGCAGGTGTACTAAGACTATTGCATCCAAGCCCAATCGTTGGTCCATAACCGTACTCCTTGTTGGAGCATATATTTTCATATATAGTGTGTTTGTCGGTTGACGAATAGTCTACGCTTAATGTAATACACCTGATATGTTGTAAACACATGAAACTGAGTCATTCGCAGGAGAATATGCGAATGAGACTCAGTTGTACAACTGAGCCATGCTAATGGACCAGTCGAGCGACTGAGAGATGATATTGGGCCATTCGTAAGACTGAACCATAAGTATGGTCCAGTCGTACAATTGAACCATACGTATGGTCCGGTTGTACGATTGAACCATACGCATGGTCCAATTAGACGAATGGGCCTAGTCGCATCTGATATGGGATGAGGCCTATAAATATCAGTTTCATTGTGTAGAGAGGTAAGGGTTTTGAGAGTGTGCCCGGGGCCTAAGGCTGCCGAATGAGAGGGGAGATCATGCTAAATCTCCCCTTGCCAACAGTCGTGATTCTTCTGTTTAACAAGCTTGTAATCTTTAGGTTTTATCAATGAAACCATTCTATTATTATTCGTTCTCTTGTTTGTCTCTTGGGTATTTTCCTTCCGTCAAGAACATGCTCAGATGTCAACCGATCCAACGACTTCATAATTGGTATCAGAGTCGGTTACTGCTAGAATGATCTAACAATCATTCTAGAAACATGAGCTCTTGATTTCTGGATCTATTTCATGTTCTTTGACATTAAACCCACTTTGTGTTCTTCATGTTTTGCTCAGATATTGTTACATGTGTTCTTTCTTGGCTAAAATCAAACTCCGAACCCTGTTCTTATCACCTTTGCGAATCTTATGATGTCTATTTTGTTTTGGTTCATGTAAATTTCGTCAGATTAGGGTTTTTGGCAGCCATGGCGGCTACAGATTTGAAAATCTGTGTGCAGACCCGTTTCTGTGATTGGACCATGCTAATGGACCATTCATATGGCTGGACCATGCTAATGGACCATTCACACAACTGGACCATGCTAATGGACCATTTGTACGAGTGGACGATGCTAACGGACCATTCGTACGACTGGACCATGCTAATGGACCAGTCGCACGAATGAATGTTAAATAAGTACAAATAGAGGGGAGTTAGTCTCATTTGTAACACCCTTCAATCGCTCACTCTTATACACGAACATACTGATACTCTACCCAAATTTCATGTGATTGATTTTACCGATTGATTGTGATACAAACTGTTACTCTCCTCATATACAGGTATTGTGAGACCGAAATCGACAACAATGCCCGGTTTAATCAAACCCTAAGGACCGAAATCATTCAAAACAAGAACTTTGAAAAACTCCTTAAAATAAACCACTTAAATGGACATAATCGTTGTTTTATAGATCAATTGGTGTTATTCTGAGTTTCTGCGAGTCTAATGAGCCTTAGCATAACGTTTAACATCAAGTTTTGACCAAGATTTGAATTTAAAGTGCCAAACAAAGTGTTATGCGAATGGATGTGCTGATGAACTTCAATCGCACGATTGAGCTGGGCGTATGACTCAATCGCACGAATGAACCATGTGTATGAGTTTAGTCGTACGATTGGCTTGACCGTATGCCATAGCATACGACTAAGCTCAGTCGCAGGTTCAATCGTACAACTGAGCTCAATCGTACGACTAAGACTTAGTCATATTGTCCATTCGCACAACTGAACCAAATGAACCAAGTTCTTTTATAGTCAAATGACATCATTTACACAAATCTAACGTATATGTGTCTTGTGTTATAGAAACATGGCTAACAGAGGGATTATGAGCACCAAGCACAACATCTGTGCTCATCTTGATGCTGAATCCCGAAACGCTTCTGAGTTCATTGGAATTATTGCCTTTTTTCGTTGATCGAGGATTTTCAGAGCCATCTCTACACCATGCACACCGTATAGATCTATTTAGCAGGCTTTCTGGGAAAGTGCTGTAGTTGACAGGTTCGTTGAGCCCCACTGTATCCGGAGCTCTATCTTTGGACAAGAGATTGAGATTCACGAAGACGATCTGAGGAGGGTCTTGGACCTGGGTGAGGACGGAGCCTACCCAACCAAGCTGCATCCCCAGACTGTTTAGGGATGTTTTCTTCGGATCAAGTATGCTGGGGACATCAATGCTGGTGTGCCCAACAAGAGCATCATGTGCCCCCAGTTCAAGTACTTGGCCCACGTCATCCTTAAGTGTATAGCCTCAAGAAAAGGAGGCTTTGACGAGTTGTCAAACCAAATCCAGAACACATATGTTGCTCTGGTGCTAAACCATCCATTCAGTTTCTCCCGCATGCTCTTCTTAGACATGGTAGAGAATAATGAGGCCAAGGGCAAGGAAGGCTTTTGTATGTACCCACGGATTTTACAGATGATCATTGATCAGAAGCTTCTTTTGCTGCCCAATGAGAAAGACAATGCAGTTACTCTCGAGGTGATGTATGATACAACTCTAGGTCAGATGAAGGTTTTCAAGATGAATCAGGTGAAGCCCCCTGTCAGGAAAATGTTTGGGCATCTGGCCAGGGATGATTACGTGGTGCCTGCTCGTAAGAAATGGTGTCACGATGTCAGTGTGTTAGATGTTAAGCCGATTGAGCTACCCACCAATGATACAGATGACAATTAAAATGACCAAGGTCAAGGTGATGATACTCCTGATGAAACGGAAGGGGCTGTCTTTCACCAAAGCTTCTTGGTTGATCAAGCTGGGGAGTCAGATGAAGAACCATTGGTACGGACAGTCAAGAGCCAAGTTGTGGCCACTGAGAGAGGGATTAGGGTGGTTGGTGGACGCCAGGCAGAGTCTAGGGGTGATGCTACTGATGGCACATATCCATCTTACACCCCTGACCAGCCCATAAGCCAAGGAGGAACATCTTCTTCTAAAGGCTTGAGGAAGAAGCGAATGGCTCAACCCTACGGCTTAAAGAGCAAGAGACGGAGGAGCACCCTTATTACCACAGCTCCCACCTCTACCACACATCTTACCACCTCTACCACGCATCCTACCACCTCTACCACACATCCCACCACCTCTATGACACATCCTACCAAGAGTCATGATTCTATTGTTTAATGAGCTTGTAATCTTTAGGTTTTATCAATGAAACAATTCTATTATTGTTCGTTCTCTTTTTTGTCTCTTGGTTATTTTTCCTTCCGACAATTACACGCTCGGATGTCAACTGATCTAGCGACTTCACAATTGGTATTAGAGCCGGTTATTGCTAGAATGATCTAACGATCATTCTAGCAACCTGGGCTCTTCATTTTTGGATCTATTTCATGTTCTTTGATGTTAAACCTACTTTTTGTTCTTCGTGTTTTTCTCAAATCTTGTTATGTGTGTTGTTTCTTGGTTAAAATCAAACTAGAAACCATGTTCTTATCACCCTTGCGAATCTTAGGATGCCTTTTTTTTGTTTCGGTTCATGTAAAATTCATCAGATTAGGGTTTATGGCAGCCATGGCGGCTACAGATCTGAAAATCTGTGCACAGACCCGCTCGTGCAACTAGACCATGCTAATGGACCATTTGTACGACTGCACCATGCTAGTGAACCATTTGTACGACTGAACCATGCTAATGGACCATTCGTACAGATGGACCATGCTATTTGACCATTCGTGCGACTGAACCATGCGACTGGACCAGTCTTATGTCTAGTCGTGCTACTGGACGAGTCTTATGTTTAGTCATGCTACTGGACCAGTCTTATGTTTAGTCGTGCTACTAGAATAGTCTTATGTCCAGTCAAGCTACTAGACTAGTCTTATGTTCAGTAATGCTACTGGACCAGTCTAATGTCCAGTCATACTACGGAACTAGTCTTATGACCTGTCGCACGAATATATCATTCGTATCATCCATTCACATGAATGTGATATTTGTCCTCCATGTCATACGAATGAACCGTGTTCCAGACCAATATATATATATATATATATATTATATATATATATATTATATATATATATATATATATATATATATATTTCTGCAACTGCCTCTTGCACAGATTTAAGGATGAGCAAAGCACATTCACCCTGATGTTCTTTTGTCAAATAAGTTCGACGGATACCCCATTATCGTTAGACTTCCAGAATAGATGAATGTAGTTAGAACACAAAAGAGAGAAGAGAAGATATAAGCCGTTGGTGCTGATTTTGTGGGGTAGTCAGGAGCATCTTACTATTTCTGGGCCAATGAAGTTATATTTATCCGCACAGAGAGGATTCAGATTCTTAAGGGGAATCCATGTATAGAGAAAGTGAAGATGCAATTAGAAAGTAATGATGTGAGATGGTTCTGATGATAAATCTGAGTGCATGCTGATTTGTTTAAGATTGTCAGTTGTGGATTGGAACCTTCTACTTTTTGCCCAATACACCATATGAAGACGCCAGGAGAGCACAATGTTTATATATTGGGATATGCTGAATTTGAGGGGGAATTTCTGTAGGTGTTAATGTTAATCAGGTTAGCCTGTGTGAAGATTGGAGCAATGGAAAACTATTAATTTCATTATCTGGAAAAATCAGTCATATGGAGAATCTTATATGATGGTTTTCTATAAAGTAAACGAAAGCTATTAAGCCTATATTCATTTTCTGGGATACTGTAGCAACCTGATGAATCAACAACGTTGCAAATGTGGTTTCTTGTTTGATTCTATTCAAAATTAGAGCAAAGATTGACTGAATTTCGTAAGAGGTGTTATCTACTATTAGCAAGAAACGTCTAAGGGGGAATTTGTTGGAGCATATATTGTCATATATAGTGTGCCCGTCACTTGATGAATAGTCTACGCTTAATGTAATACACCTGATATGTTATAAACACATGAAACTGAGTCATTCGCAGGAGCATATAAGAATGAGACCCAGTGGTGCGACTGAGCCATGCTAATAGACCAGGCGTGCGACTGTGAGATGCTATTAGGCCATTCGTAAGACTGAACCATAAGTATGGTCCAGTCGTACGATTGATCCATACGTATGGTCCAATTGTACGAATGGGCCCAGTCGTATGTGATATGGCCTGAGGCCTATAAATACCAGTTCATTATGTAGAGAGGTAAGGGTTTTGAGAGTGTGCCTAGGGCCTAGGGCTGCCGGATGAGAGGGGAGATCATGCTCGATCTCCCCTTGCCAAGAGTCGTGATTCTTCTGTTTAACGAGCTTGTAATCTTTAGGTTTTATGAATGAAACCATTTTATTATTGTTCGTTCTCTTGTTTGTCTCTTGGTTATTTTTCCTTCCGTCAAGAACACGCTCGGATGTCAACCGATCCAGCGACTTCACACTCCTCACTCACTTCCTTAAGATTCACACCTTCTAAACCTGTAGACAAACTATTAGTATGAAATCATTTTAATCGCCATTTGAAGGGTATGGAATAGACATAGGTGAATAACAATAAATACTAGGAGGAGGATAAACCGAAAAATTTTCATAACCCAAACCCATTCTAATCCTAGCCCCCCAATGTGATTTGTACAAATCGTCATGTTTCATCCGGAAATTGTCCATTTATCAAGCTTTGAATGAAGTTTACTTGTTTCAAACTCAACAAGTGCAACTCTTTTAGTCAAAGTATTTATTTCAGCATTTCTTTCTAAAACAATTCTTTTAAGTATTCATATTCTTTTAAACCTTTAATTAATTTAACAAAAGATTTTGACTTGTTTTTTTAAGCCCTTCATTAATTCGTTGTATGTTCTTTTCATTATCAAGTAATAGACGATTTGGTTTATATACACCAAATAGCCTTATCTTGCAAGCTAAAGAAGACATGTCTTGTATTACCTCATATGGAAGGACCATCACCACTTTCTCTACTGCCAAAGCCTTTTCACATCGACACAGTAGAGTACTCTTCTTGTTTTCCTTAATAGTGATTGTAGTATCATTCTTCTCTTTGCTCTTCTCTTCTATATGGAACCCAACTAACTTCACCTTCTCACCTTCACCTTCTTTTAAATAATCAATCGTCAAATCACCAGTTTCAACCTTCTCAACGCATTCCTTTCTATCCTTCATAACACCTTGAGAGACTTAAGTTTCACTTCTGAATTCCTTGAATAGATCAAACTCTCCCAAATTCTCCTCCTCTAGTATAACCTTAGCAAAGAGTGCTTGATTGATTTCTTCTTTAGTTTCTTCTGCTTCTACACTCCAGTCAAAGCTTGAAATCAAAGTTGTCTCTTTCTTCTGTTTACTTTCTTCCTTATCTCCACTCGAAGCTAATATTGGAACTCTAGAGTTCTTGGATCTGTGACAATTGGCAACGAACATTCTCTTTTCAAATGTCCTAACTACTTGCAATTAAAACATCTCAGTTTGGATTTATCAAAGCCAAATTTGGAGTTGGAGTTTTGACCTCCAAAATTCTACATTCCAATTTTTCTATAAACCTTCTAGCTCTAAGAGTCAACATCGCCACTTGCGACTGTATATCAGTTTCTTCCAAATCATCCGGATCCACCTGATACATGTCTTCCATTGTCATTCCTTTCCCTTTCTGTTCTCCAGTCACTAATGCCTCTTAACTTTGCACAAACATGACAAATAATGCCATTTTTTTAGATGGGAGACGTTCTAGAAGTAGATTTTGAGTTGGCTTGTTCTCTGATGGAGTTAATACCACCACCAAGTTGATTAAATGAGACATTTGTGTTCATTCCTCCTTGTCTTAATGCTTGCATTTGTGAGTTTGCAGTGGAAGTAAGCAATGTAGCATTATGTGGAAAACTAGATGATGGTATCATGGACTAATTAATCTCCCTTCTCTTCATGTCTAACTCAAATGATTTAAGCTTGTTAATGGTGTCCATAAGCTTGTAGTTAGTAAACCCCCTTTCTTCTTTCAACATCCTCACTTGTAAGCTCCATTGTGGTAGGAGTGAATCCAGTAATCTATTCACTTGCTCACTGTTGGAGAGTTTTTCATCATATTTCTTTAATGTGCTAGAGACAATCAGAAAATGGTTTGCTAAATCATTAAGACTCTAATTCTTGTAAACCACAAATGAGTTGAACTCCTTTTGAGCTTGTATACCTTTGTCTTTCACTAACTCATCATTTCCATCATAAAATTCACACAGAGCATCAAAAAGAGACCTGACATTCTTGTGTTCAGCGAAGCGATTGTAAATATTTGGTGCGAGGCATACAGTTAGTGCTCCAAATGCTTTTTGATCCCTGTAAATCAACTTCAGATCCTTTTCGTTGAATGTGGATGGGTCATTGTCTTGAGAAACTACATCCCCAAGAGTAAGAGTCAGAATGTGTGGACATTCCCATTGATTATGACCCGTGTAGTAAAAGAATTCTTTGTGACATCTCTTCCAATCTTCGAAATTGTCTCCATTGATCAGCCTCGGTGGTCTATCGGGTGCCACACTCTCCAAATGAGCAAGGGTGAGAGTTGTCATCTTTGACATTGTAGTTTCGCAGAAGAAATGATAATTTCGCTGCATTGAGTAGTTTCGCTAAAGAATTAGTAGTTTCGCTGGTAATTTCGGTAGCAGTTTCACTAGCCAACTCCTTGATTATGCTAGTTTCGCAGACAGATTCACTCGAAACTAGCTTGAACTTCCGTCCAAATGTAAATTCGGCAGCAATTTCGCTTGATAATGGATCATAAGCATTGTTGAACTTTGGTTCAGTGATCGTACATTTGCTGAGTTTACAAACAAAATCCCATCAAGCAAAACATTTGTAGTTTTGCTCATTGAATCTCACAAATTTGCTAACAGAACTGTAATTTCACTGCATGAATGTGAAATACTTTTTCAACCCAAAATCAATACAAAATCACTCAAATCTCAACAAACTTCTGATCTGATGATAATCAAAGTTTCCCAACCAAAAACTAGTCAAATTCAATAAAATTCCATATCAAATATGCTAAAATTTGACCTGGAATTGATGAAGTAGTGATATTGAACTCAAACAACCAAAAACCCCAAACAATCAAGAGCACAAAGCTTTGATACAATTTTGTTGGTCTGGATAATAGAATTACAGTACAATTGATTGAGATAATCATTCAATACCAAAACCAGACACATAATAGAAACAATTGATGATGAAGAATAGACTAAAAAGTATTCAAAAGTAAACCATCAAATCCAATACACACAATAGAATAAAGCTCAATGATATTTCAATATGATTCTAGCATACCAAATACACTTGTAAAATAATCAGACAAACTACGGTTTTGCAAAGTTGAATACAATGAAGGATACAAATTCTATACATAGAGTTGATAGTTTAGCTGACAGTTTTGCTATTAGCGAAACTATCAAGCCCAAGTCTACTTTCGCTCGACTGAGAAATACAGTTTCACCAGGTGAAACTGACAGCTGACTATGACTTCGCTCATAGTTTTGCTTGGAAGCAAAACTCAAATTACTAAACTACTTACAAAAGTAATCAAACATTTAACCTATTACAATTAAACATAAACAAAATCTAATCTAAGGTGAGTCCAACCTATTCTTGATCTTCAACACTCGATTCATCATGTCCATAAAAGTATTTAGCACATGGTTAAACCAAATGATATCACAAGGAACTTATAATGTCCATGTTGCGTGCGAAAAGGTGTTATAGGAATATCTTGCTCCTTCACCTTTAACTATTGGTAGCCAGCACGAATGTATATCCTTAAGAACTAAATAACACCTTCGAGCTGATCAAAAAGTCATCAATCATCGGTAACAAGTACTAGTTCTTCACTGTTAACTTATTCAACTCATGATAGTCGATGCACATCCTCATACAATATCCTTCTTCTTCACGAATAATACTAGAGCACCTCGATGAGAGATACTCGGCCTAATGAACCCTTATCAAGCAACTCTTATGGTTGCTCCATCAATTCTTTCATCTCGGAGGGAACTAAACGATATGACGCCTTAGCAACAGGTTGGGCACCAGGTAGCAGTTCAAGTTAAAATTTGATTCCACCATCTGATGCAAGACCCGGTAAATCTTTAGGGAACATGTCCGAAAACTCACACACAACCGGTAAATCTTTTGGGAACACGTCTGGGAACTCACACACAATTGGTAAATCTTCTCAGACCATTGTTTGGTGGTTTTGGTGTATCCACATCTTTCACGTAAGCTAGGTAGGCACTACATCCATGCCTCATGCATTTTCCCACCACCGCCATTGAAATCACTTTCAGGATAGTCGTAACTCTATCACCGTTAACCGTCACGAACTTCAATCAGGCGTAATTAATGGAATCATCTTCTTGCGACAAACAATAAGTTCATCAAACCCTAGGACTACATCAAACCCATCTAAGTTCATCACAAACCATCTAGGAGGGAGCTTATGACCTTTTAGTTCTATATCATAACCCTCTATCAGATCAACAATCCTGGTGGACTTACCTATGGAAGTTTCTACATCGAAGGGCTCATCAATGCTTCTACTAATAACAGGCAATGTAGCATAGAAAGAAGCAGAAATAAAATTCCTACTAGCACCAGAATCAAATAAGGAAAAAGAAAGAGTTTGGTTTACTACAAACATACCTCACACAACATCGGGGTCCGTCCTACCTCCTCTTGGGTCATTGCGAATGCCCTGGCCCTTGCCTTCTACCCTTTATTCCCTACCTTCTTCCCTGATCTAAACTCTTAGCCTTTGGCTTCTTGCAGTTCAAGCTCATGTGGCCCTCTTCGCCACAATTAAAGCACCTCGCCACCCCAAATTCCTAGCCACATGACTTGTCTACCAAAACTTGAAACAGACAATTCATCCTCATCTACACTCCCCAGCATGCTCTTTCCCACACTTGTCATATCTCTTCGACCTCGCACAGGGTGTGACCATACGCTGGTCATCCACCCGTGCACTCTTGTTGTTTTTCAGGGAACACCTCGTCCAAACAGCTTCCCATTACAGTTCCGATCACCGCCACCTTTCTTGCTCACCTCTGCCACTACCACCTCCTTTTCATCATATAGTCTTCCTACCAAATCAACCACCAACCTGAACGTACCTGTCCGGGTGGTGATCATGTACATACGGATGTCCATCGGCAAGCCCTGAATATACCTCTTTGAACTTGGTGGGGTACTATTGATGTGTGATAGTTCGTGCCTTCAGTTGCAGGAACTCCCACTTGATCTTGTCATGCTCTTTGTGAGGACAGAACTCCTCAATCACTAGGTTTTCTAGCTCTACCCACTTCATCCTCCTAATAGCCCTGCTACCCTCATCCTGAACAATGTTGTCCCACCAGCATAAGGCCGAGTTCACAAATGAGTAAGCAACCAACTTCACCTTTTGATCCTCTATGCACTCGCTAATCACCAGTATAACTTCCATCTCTCTCACCCATCGATGAGCAGAGGCGAGAGTGCTATTTCCATTGAAAGTTCGTTCCTAATCGATTTCTACTCAATTCTTAATGTTTGTTTCATCATTAGATCAATCAGGTTGTCATTCTCACTCATTGGATCTCCTATCAAACAGAATTCCGCACTATTTGATCAGGTCTCACGCAAAATCAGTTACTACTCCGTACAAAAACGGTCCTAATAAGTGGTATCAGAGCTTTGACTCGTGATTTTGTGTGGATTTAATTGGTTTTGGTGTTAAAACCAACATTTTCAATCAAAATAGTCACTTTTTTGCTTCAAAAAGTGTTTTTGACGTTTGCATGAGTTAAAGTTTTGATTTTTCATCAAACGGTAGATTAGGGTTCCTAGAAAATTTGCATTTTGTGTCAAAGTGTTCAAATATTTGATTATTCAAACACAACAACCTTCAGTCGCATGATTCGACCATTCGTACAACTGAACCCATTCGTATACTCTCATTTGTATGACTGAACTCAGTTGTATCTCTCATTCGCACGGTTAAGCAGCTCTAGTCGGTTGATTACAATCATCCTACTAATTCGCATGACTGAATCCAATCGCACGACTGAATCCAATCACACGATTGAGTTCATTCGTATATTTCATTCACACGAGTGACATATTATCATAGCTCATTCCCACAATTGAATCTATCATGTTCTATGTTTACCAAGTTTAAAGCAATAGAAGACCAGCTTGTTGTGTTCACTGTTGGAAAGGACTCACGTATCCATGACCTTCTACTTCTAAAGAATGAGATTGGAAACCACAACAAACTACCAAAGCTATTAACCTTGGATGAATACCCATAGTGGAAACAACGGTTTGAAACCTTTGGACATCATTTAAGACTTTACAAGATTTTTATGGGTTTTCTTTCTATGTTACATATGGACCTTTTTGGACCAACAAATGTCAAGAGTTTTGGACGAAAATCATATTGTTTAGTTATCATTGATGACTTTACAAGATTTTCATGGGTTTTCTTTCTATATGCCAAATCTGAAACAGCTGAATTATTAAAAGAATTTATCATTAAAGTTGAAAATCAATTAGACAACAAAGTGAGAATAATAAGAAGTGATAATGGAACAGAATTCAAAAATGCTAACATTGAAATGTTTTGTGCACAAAAAGGGATAGCTCATCAGTTTAGTGCTCCCAGAACTCCTCAACAAAATGGAGTTGCTGAAAGGAAGAATAGAACATTGATTGAAGCTGCTCGTTCTATGTTAGCTGATGCAAAAAATCCTATCACTTTTTGGGATGAAGCAATATCAATGGCGTGTTTTGTTCAGAATCGAATCTTAATTGTAAAAGATAAACTGAAAACTCCTTATGAGTTAATGTTTGGCAGAAAACCGAACATAAACTTTTTAAAATCATTTGGTTGTCCTGTTATGATTCTTAATTCAAGTGATCAACTAGGAAAATTTAAAGCAAAATCTGATAATGGATTTTTTGTTGGATATTCATCGGCTTCAAAAGCCTATAGAGTCTACAACTCTAGGACAAATGTAATCCTTGAAACATTCAACGTTAAATTTCTGGAAAGTTCTTTTCCATTAGTTTCAAATGGTCCTGCATGGTTATTTGACTTACATTCATTATCAAACTCTTTTCAATCTAATTTGTTTGATCAACCAAATTGTCTTAATTCTTCAGATAAGAAGAACTCAAGAGGAGATCTTGGATCTTTCAGTGAAGATTCAGATTCTGATGACCTAGATGATTCAAGCTCAGACTACCCACTTTTGTCATTTGTCAAGGATTCAACAATACAAAACCATGAAAATATAGTTTTAGATCATTCAGAGTCAATTAATCAGGAAGAATCACAAAATATTCCTAATGATGGTAATGAGTTTGTGATACCTGAGTCTGGAACATCATCCATTTCAGGTGATGTAGTTGACACGGGTAACTTTGATTACTTTGTCAATTCACCTACTCAAGTTTCAAACTTCAATCCACCTTCTTCTACTTTGATACATGAGTTTTCCAACTTGAATCAAACAAATCTGGATGTTAATGTTCAATGTGATGAGATTACTACATCTCGTATTCACAAGAATCATCCAATTTCTCAAATTATTGTTTCATTGAATGAGAGAATGACAAGGAGTAAATTAGAACAAGCAAACGTATGCTTATACTCTTGTTTTCTTTCTCAAATTGTTCCTAAAAATGTTACCGAAGCATTAAAGGACAATGGTTGGATAGCAGCCATGCAAGAAGAATTAGTTCAATTCCGCAAACAAGAAGTGTGGAATTTGGTGGATCTACCTGATGGAGAAAATGCAATTGGCATGAAATGGTTATTTAGAAATAAGACTGATGATCGTGGTGTTGTAATAAGAAACAAAGCGAGACTTGTTGCACAAGGATACACACAGGAAGAAGGTATAGATTATGATGAAGTGTTTGCACCAGTTGCAAGACTTGAATCAATTCGAGTTTTTATGGCTTATGCTTCATTCATGAAATTCAAGGTGTATCAAATGGATGTAAAGGGTGCATTTCTATATGGTCCAATCACTGATGATGTGTTTGTGAAGCAACCTCCAGGCTTTGAGGATGCATAATTTCCACATCGAGTATATGGACCTCATCAAGCCCCTAGAATTTGGTATGAGACGTTGTCACAACACTTAATTCAACATGGATACACACAAGGGAAAATTGATCCAACTTTATTCATAAAGAAGGATAATAATGATCTTTTATGTGTACAAGTGTATGTTGATGACATCATATTTGGTTCTACCTATCCAAAATTGTGCAATGAATTTGAAGAAATCATGAAATCTCGATTCCAAATGAGTTCTATGGGAGAGATTAACTTCTTTCTTGGACTTCAAGTCAAGCAAACTACAGATGGAATCTTCATCAATCAAGAAAAGTTTGTTAACAAGCTCTTAAAGAAATTTAGGTTGCAAGACTGTCAGTCCATATGAACTCCAGCACATGTTAACACCAAGATTGAACCTGATCCAAAAGAAAAATCTATTGACCAACGTTATACAGATCAATGATTGGTTCTTTGATGTATCTTACTGCATCTAGACCAGACATTATGTATGTTGTTTGTGTATGTGCCAGGTATCAATCTGACCCGAAAGAATCTCACTTAATTACTGTCAAAAGGATATTCAGGTATCTCAAAGGTAAACCAGCCTTAGGGCTTTAGTATCCTTATGAGGGTAACTTTGAACTATATGAATATACAGATAATGATTATGGTGGATGCTGTCAAGATAGAAAATCTACTTCGGTTGGGTGTCAATTTCTTGGTCCCAGATTAGTCTCGTGGCAATGTAAGAAACAAACAAATGTCTCTGTTTCAACTGCGGAAGCTGAGTACATTGCAGTATCAGCAGGATGTTCTCAAATCCTTTGGTTGCAAAATCAATTACTGGATTATGGGTTCAACTTTTGTTGGACCAAAAGAACCAATGAGTCGGATCAGAAAAACCTTAAGTCCCACAGACGTCACAACTGCTGAAGTCCATAACAGCTGAAGACAAGTGCTGAAGACAAAGTCTGAAGACAAGTGCTGAAGACAAAGTCTAAAGACAAGTGCTGAAGACAAAGTCTGAACACAAGTGCTGAAGACAAAGTCTGAAGACAAGTGCTTAAGACAAAGTCTGAAGACAAGTGCTGAAGACAAAGTCTGAAGACACAAGTGCTGAAGACAAAGTGTGAAGACACAAGTGCTAAAGACAAAGTCTGAAGACACAAGTGCTGAAGACCAAGTATCAGACGTTGTCACAACAGCTAAAGAGGTCTTCTTCAGTAGTTGTGACGGTTTTCTTTCAGTAGTTTTATGTTTTTCTTTTCAGTAGTTTTGTAAAACGACTGAAGAGCTTGTTCTTCAGTCATTGTAGTTTCAGTTGTTTCATAGTAGTAGTTTTATGTTTTGTACTTAGCACTCTGATATGTTCTCAGTAGTTGTGAACATTTCAATAGTTTGTTAAGTTTTAGTTATTTTTGTAATAAATCTGCCAGATGTCACTATCCCGTGATATCAGCAGTGATTGCACTCAATATAAAGAGTGTCAACCTATTTGTAATATTTAAATGATTGAGCAGAAACATTTGATATTATTGAAACATTCATTTTCACAGAAATCTATTCTCTCTTTACAACCGTATTTGTTCTTAAAGCATACGAATATCAAATTCTTGCTATAATTTGTCTAATTCTTGTTCTTATTCCGCTGCGTTACACTCTAATCCATCAAACTTGAGATCACTGATCCTGTCAAATGGTATCAGAGCTTGTTCATCATTAATCGATCTAATAATTGATCATTGAAACTGCTATCCAAGATCCAAGTTTGATTCAATTAGCATTTTTGCAAGAAACGGTTATAGAGACTGAATTTTCTGTGTTTTTGGTCATTCATCCTGAGATTTATTCTTGGTTTTCATTGAGTCTGTTGTGGTCTGTGTAAAATCTTTTAAAAGCTTGAATTAAATTGTATTTGGACCTAAAATGACTACTCCTTCCAATGATCCTCACAATACTGGTTCCTCAACCAAGCCCCCGATGCTGGTTAGGAATGAGTATAACATATGGCAACGACGAATGCTCCATCACCTGTCTGTTAACAGCTCAGGTTGTTGGAAATCAGTGGTACATGGTCCACACAGCCTATGGTGTATAACCCGGAAACCAATCAAATTGTTCCGAAGAGGAGGGAGCAATACTCAGATGAGGATAAGAATTGTTTGAGATTGATGCAAAAGCCCATGGAATTCTGGCCATGGCACTGCCCAATGAAATCTATTCTGGGCTAATGCATTATGAAACTGCCCATCACCTCTGGAATGCCTTGAAAGAACAATTTGGAGGAACAGATGAGGTCTTGGGAAATAATAGAGAAATCCTTGCCCAACAATATGAGACATTCTCTCATAGGAAGGGTGAGACACTGACTCAACAGTTTGAGCGGTTCTCTTGTTTGATCTTTGAATTAAAAATGGTCAAACATGAGTACACAAACAGCCAGATGAATAACAGATTTCTCAGATCACTGCCTGAGAGATGGGACACATATACTATTGTCCTACGCTCCAGTGCAAGTTTGGACAAACTATCTCTCACCCAACTCCATGGGAAATTGCTCACATTTGAGAGAGAGATAGAACAGAAACGAAAATTGTCATCATCTGGAAAGCTCATTGATGATTTTGTACCAGGAAACACTACCTTGGTAAGTCATGAGTCCAAGTATGCAGGATTAGAATGCCACTATGATGAGCATATTGATTTCACCTCAAACAATTCTAATCATGCCTTTGTGAGTGTTGATTGTCATTCTGGTAATAATAGTGACAATCTATGCTTTATCATGGATGATTTGAAGGGCATTGCTAATGATGATTTAGAAGGGATGGATATTTTGAGCCAAATGGCCTTGATCAATATCAGATCTCAGAAATTCTACAAGAGAACTGGCAGGAAATTTCCTAGACTCTCTGATAAAACCAAAGTCGGTTTTGACAAGAGCAAGTTGAAGTGTCACAAATGCCACAGGCTTGGACACTTTGCAAGAGAGTGTAGATCAACTGGATCTAACACTTCTGCACCCTTTTTGACTTTTCCAAATAACAATTCACAATTCAAAGGGCAACACTCTGCTGGTTCTAGTCATTCATCACACCCTCAATCTCTTGCATATTTTGTTCCTCAGGGTCAAATGCCATATCCTTATCCCTGCTATTATATGCCACAGTCAAATCAAGTTCAAGCTCCTATAGTAGCACAATCTCATGCACTACTAAAACCTCAACCATCTCCATCTCAATCATAACCTCATCACAGCTTCTTCACACCTAGAGTCGTTGACTGGAGTAGCTTACCTGATAACTTGTCTGGTCACACTGAGCAATACTATGCTGGTGCTAGTCAACATGGTGGTGAACATCCTTTTGGAAATCTTGCTCTCATGGCCCTGGAGTCTACTGAGGGTTCCTGTTCAAATGCATCATCTTCACAGGTAACTCAGGTATCTTCAGAAGCTAACGCCAAGTTATGTTCTGAATCATGCATAGCTGCCTTTGTCTCTATTAGAGAGGCAAATGTAGAATTAATAAATCAAAAACTTGAGCTTGAGAAAACCATTTTCAAAAGAAAAGTTGAGTATGAGTCTGCTCTTAACAGTAAAAGTGATGAGATTTATAAGCTTAAATGCCAATTAAATGATGAAAAAACCAAGCTAGAGGTTATTCTGGAAGACCACAGGAGTCTCAAAGAAAAACTTGCAGTGACCCAAGTTGAGTGTGAACGTTGGGTCTCATCATGCAAGGGATTTGAAATGCTTCTTAGCAAGCAAACTGCTTCAAATGTGAAGTTTGGCATTGGTTACAACCATACTGCTCCACCAACAGACTTTACTCTTAACTCCATAGTTAAGTCTGAAAGTGAAAGCAATCTCCAAACCACATTGTTGTGTGAGTCAGAGAATGAAACCAGTGTTAAGATCTCAACAAATAAATTGACTGATGATCTAACTACTGAGACTCATATGAAGCTGAGTACTTCAGATGTTGTTCCTCAATGTACCCCAAGTACTGAAAGAGACCCAACATTTGAAAAGCATTTCAAATTAGTTGAAATACAAGGACTAACAACTACTGAGGAATCCATCAAACAGTCTATTAGGACGGATGGAAAATAGTTGAATTACCAATCTTCAGCTGTTACAAATCCTTTAGTACCTAGTACCGATAGGAGGAAAGTACTGAAGATCACACCTTCAGTAGTTTCCACTTCAGCAGTAAAGATGTCCAAGATGAAGAATAAACCATGTGAAATTTGTGGTAAATTCAATCATCTATGTGATGAATGTTGGTACAAAAAGGGTTTAAAGCTCCAAAGGGATGAGCTCATTAAACTAGAAATAAATAAAATGGAAATTGAGTTTAAAACCAAGTTTGTACCACAATCATCTCAACCTGATAAACCCAAGGCCTTACCCAAATCAACTAAGAAGGATACGGTTTATCAGAAGACAGCTGATATTGTTCCTCATGATAAACATAAAACTAAGTCTGTGAAATCTAAGAAGGAGGAAATGGTGGGTCACAGGAACTCATCAAAAACAAGCTCTAGAGTGTCAAATCAGACACAGCTTGTTATGATGGTTCAGCATCTGTTGGGGAGAGTTAACCAACTTGAAGCCACTGTGATCAAACCACTGAAGAGGAATTCCAGGCCCAAATCCATTTCAGCACCATCTCCATCTTCATCAGCTGTTAATCATGAGAAACCAGCTATGGTTAAATCTGTTGATAAAGTCAGTCCCAAAACCAAAAAGGTTTGGGTCTCCAAAGCTAAATAGTTTCTTATGATTGTACAGGGTTCTTCAGCATGCCAAAGAAGCATCTGGTATGTGGACAGTGGAGGATCCATGCACATGACTGGGAGCAGCTCTCTTCTTCATGATTACTCTCAGGGAAAGAAGGGATTTGTCTTATTTGGAAATGATGCTAAAGGTTACATCATTGGAAATGGATGTGTGTCTAATGGAGATATTAGATTTGATGATGTCAACCATGTGGAGAATCTCAAATACAATCTGTTGAGTGTCAGTCAGATGTGTGACAAAGGACATGTTGCTCTTTTCACAAGCCAGAACTGTAGGATTCTGTCTTCCAAGGTTCTGAGCCTGATTGACAAAGTACTGGATGATAATACTTTCTTGAAGGCTAACAGGATAGGAAGAGTATATGCCTTGGATCTGTCAAAGAAAATTGAGTTGAGAGGCCATCCATGCTTGTTCTCTGAGGCCTCTCTCTAAGAATCTAAACTGTGGCATAGAAGGCTGGGTCATGTTAATCTCAAAAACATGAATCAGCTGATCCATAAGAGTTTAGTGAGAGGTCTTCCAATAAAGGAGTTCAATTGTGATGAAATCTGCACTGCTTGTTTAAAAGGGAAACAACATAAAGTTTCATTCCCAACCATAGAAGAGTCCAAGTCTAATGCCTGCTTACAACTACTACACATGGATCTTTTTGGCCCTGTGAAGGTAATAAGTATGGCAAAGAATAAATATTGTCTGGTAATTGTGGATGATTACTCTAGATATGTATGGACCTTCTTCTTGCATTCAAAGGATGAGGCTGCTCAGTCCATTATGAACTTTGTGTTACACGTTGAAAAGCAGTATTCCCTACGAGTTAAGTGTGTGAGGAGTGACAATGGTACTGAATTCAGAAACCACACTCTTGATGAGTTTTAATTGTCAAAGGGAATCAAGAGGCAGTATAGCATCCCAAGGACTCCAGAGCAAAATGGAGTAGTGGAGAGAAAGAACAGGACCCTCATTGAAGCTACAAGGTCCATGTTGGCTGATTCTGGTCTGCCACTGACCTTTTGGGCTGAAGCTGTCAATACAGCCTGCTATGTACAGAATAGAGCCTTAGTAAATCAGAGGTTGATGAAAACTCCGTATGAAGTTTTACATCATTTAGCCCCTTTGATTTCATTCTTTAGAGCATTTGGGTGTCCTTGTTACATTTTCAACACAAGGGATCAACTCCAAAAGTTTGATTCTAAGGTGGATGCAGGGTATTTTGTTGGGTATTCATCCACTTGCAAGGCTTATAGAGTATTCAACTGTCGGACAAAGATAGTTGAAGAAACCTTGCATGTGAAGTTCAATGAATCCCCTAAGGATATAATTCCACAAAACCCTGTGGAGTTGTTTGATCTAGACATTCTGCAAAATGTTCCTTATCAACCACCTGCTGTTGCAGATCATATGAATCCATCATCTTCTGTAGCTAGTCATCCATGTGGTGTTACTGATGATGATGCTGATATCAGTAATCACCTTTTCAAGTTTAGTGATCAATTGCCTGATTCAGCTAGACCTGATGTTCCTGTAGCTTCAGTAGCACAATCCACAACAAATGCTGATGAGATTTCTACAACTTCAACTTCCTTTGAATTACCATCTTCTGATTGGTTTCAAGGAAATGCTTCACCATCGCCATCTGTTGTTGTTGAGCCTGCTACAAACACTTGCACAGATCTTATTGTGTACCAAGATCTAAAGAATCACCCTATGTCTCAAATCATTGGTGATATCAATGCTGGCGTTTCAACAAGAAGTCAATTGTCTAATTTCTGCTTCTATGCTCTCTTCATTAGTCAGCAAGAGCCAAAGAACTATCACATTGGTTTAAGGGACAATGGATGGGTTGAAGCCATGCAACTTGAGCTTCTTCAGTTCAAGAAACAGCAAGTGTGGGAACTGGTTCCTCTACCTCCAGGTAAGTGTGCAATAGGCACTAAATGGGTGTTTAGGAACAAAACTGATGAAAATGGGCTTATTGTTAAGAACAAGGCCAGACTGGTTGTACAGGGGTTTTCACAAGAGGAAGGTATTGATTATAATGAAACCTTTGCCCTGTAGCCAGACTGGAAGTAATTCGGTTGTTTTTAGCTTATGCTGCTTATCACAACCTTAAAGTTTTTCAAATGGATGTCAAAAGTGCATTTTTGTATGGGAAAATTAAAGAAGAGGTTTATGTATGTCAACCACCAGGTTTTGAGGACAATAAACATCCTAATTGGGTGTATAAGCTTGATAAGGCTCTCTATAGGTTGAAACAAGCTCCTAGAGCCTGGTATGAGACATTATCAAACTTTCTTCTCGAAAATAATTTTACTAGAGGCTCCATAGATAAGACTTTATTCATTAAGAAAGCTGGGCAGCATAATCTACTTGTTCAAATTTATGTAGATGATATTATTTTTGCATCCTCTGATCTACAGTTGTGTGATGCCTTTACAAAGTTGATGCAACAGAAGTTTGAAATGAGTGCCATGGGAGAATGACAGTTCTTTCTGGGTTTGCAAATCAAACAAAAGGCTGATGGAATTTTCATTCATCAGTCCAAATACACAAAAGATCTTTTGGAAAAGTTTGATTTACAAAAGTGTAAGCCCTGTTCTACTCCCATGTGCAACAACACACAACTGGATACATATCAGAAAGGTAAAGTGGTTGATGAAACACTTTACAGATGTATGATTGGGTCCTTGATGTACTTAATAGCTTCTAGACCAGATATTATGTTTGCTACATGTGTTTGTGCTAGATTTCAGGCTGCACCTAAGGAGTCTCATTTGATTGCAGTCAAGAGGATCTTTAGATATTTGCAAGGCACTCCATCTCTAGGTTTATGGTATTCTACTAGACATTCTGGTAAATTAGTTGCTTTTTCTGACAGTGACTATGCAGGGTGTAAGTTGACAAGAAAGTCCATTTCTGGAGGATGCCAATTCTTAGGCAACTGCTTGATTTCTTGGCAGAGTAAGAAGCAGACCTCCGTTGCTACATCAACTGCTGAAGCAGAGTACATTGCTGCTGCAAGCTGTACATCTCAGGTACTCTGGGTTCAAAACAAATTATTGGATTATGGCATAACAGAGACTAAGACCCCATTGTTAATGGACAGCTCTTCAGCTCTTTGTATTGTCAAGAATCTTGTCGAGCACTCTAGGACTAAACATATTGAAATCATACACCATTTTATTAGAGATTGTTTTGAAAAAGGTCTGATTGATCCAAAATTTGTTCCTAGTGCTGATGAGCTTGCAGACATTTTCACTAATCCCTTGGATAGCACAACTTTCCAAAACCTAGTGTTAAGGCTTGGTATGCTGCAGCTAGAATTAGTGACAACTACTGGTGATCTCAGCTCACAAGTACTGATGATCATTAGTTTATTATTGTCATATATATAAGTACTGACGTTATTTTCTCTGGCAGTTTTCTTTAAACTACTAGAGCTTAACTTCTCAGTACTCAGGTACTTTATTTGTTAAAACAATTGATGTAGTTACAACAGCTGATGTAGCTACAACTACTGTTGTCAGAAATACAAATACGTACTGATGTCCTATGAAACATCTGCAAACAGATGAAAACGTCTGATGAGTACGTGTTGAGGACAGTATGAAATAGCTGAAAAGCAATGAATTGACGACAACTACTGATGAGCCTTTTTGTCTTCAGTAGTTTCCCAACTGCTGTTTCTTTCTAAACAACTGAAGCAAAACCATGTCTTCAGTAGTTTCTCAACTACTGATGACTAACACCAAGTCTTCAGTTGTTTACAACAACTGATGGTAAAACCAAAGTCTTCAGTAGTTTCCCAACTACTGATGACTAATACCAAGTCCTCAGTTGTTTCATCACCTGAAGTCAAAATTGTCTTCAGTAGTTTTATAACTACTAGACTAAATCTTCAGTAGTTTTATAACTACTGATGACTAAATCTTCAGTAGTTTTATAACTACTGATGACTAAATCTTCAGTAGTTTTATAACTACTGATGACTAAATCTTCAGTAGTTTTATAACTACTGATGACTAAATCTTCAGTAGTTTTATAACTACTGATGACTAAATCTTCAGTAGTTTTATACTACTGATGACTAATCTTCAGTAGTTTTATAACTACTGATGACTAAATCTTCAGTAGTTTTATAACTACTGATGACTAAATCTTCAGTAGTTTTATAACTACTGATGACTAAATCTTCAGTAGTTTTATAACTACTGATGACTAAATCTTCAGTAGTTTTTTAACTACTGATGACTGAATCAGAGACTTCAGCTATTTCAACGTCTGACGGTTAAAACCAAGTCTTCAGTTGTTTTATAACAACTGCTGATCACACCAATACGGTCACTCATTCCAAACCTCTGAAAGCTAATACCACGTCATCAGTAGTTTCAACAACTGATGACTAACACCAAAACCTTCAGTCGTTTTCTAACCCTACCCTTTAAATACCTTATCCCACCTTCAGAGTTTTTACTTTCTTATCTTCTCAAACCTAACGTTCAAAAAAACTCTGTAACCTCTCTTCATCCATGGCGACCATGCAACTAAAACCCCGACACAACTATGTCGCACATCTCACAAAATCGCCATACTGGACCAAGTTTCACAACGCCATTGATTTAATGGTTCAGTCACCTTACAAAACGGCTTTTCTGTTAAATCCCACCATATATGCCGAATCTCTTAACCAATTCTGGACAAACATCACTCTTGTCTCTGAGGAGAATGACACAGAGTCTGTTCAATCGTTTGTCCATCGTCAAAAAGTGGTCATTACTCCAGACATTCTTCGCCAAACCCTCAATCTGGATGATGCCACTTTCCCAGCTGGTTATCCAAAGGGCACAATCGATCAATCATTTGCCCAGCATGGATACCAGGGTAACCTGAGTGCATCTACCATATTGAAGAAACATTTCCAGGATGTCGAACGTCTCATCTTTCACCTGGTAAATGTCTGCCTTGCCCCCAAGACTTCATCATGGGATCAAATGTCCACAAGGTGGCAACAGGTAATGTACTCCATCCTTGAGCAACAACCTTTAAATTTTTCTGAAATATTATTTTTAGAGCTCAAGGATATGGCCCAAAAAAACTTGCTAACCGTTGGATATTATATCCTCGGTTCATAATGGCCATAATTGAAAACCAGCTTCAAGCTGAGGGACTTGTTGGCCTGGGAGTCCCTACTACGGCTGTATTGCCTGAAGTATACTCCCGGCACAACTCTGACCAATCATTAAAAATGGCTGCCAAGCTGCGCAAACCCACGCCGCTGGAACCCACAGCCACCACCTCCAACTCCAAAGTCCCCACCAAACCCACTAAAAAGAAGACAAAAAAGGCTACTCAGGGAAATGAGTCCCCTAAGGATGCCCCTGCAACACAAACGCAGGATATATCCACTGGTTATAACCCCCTAGTGGATACAAGGACTTCACCAGCCACAACCGCTCAAGTTTCCTCTCAAAAGGAACCTGCAGCAACCAAAGAAGGGGTACCCACTAATCTGGGATCTTCCTCATTTGAGGAGATTGCCATTGAAGAGCACCATTCTCCCCAGGTGCACACTGCTTTTATCCTATCTCCCACTACAACCGCCCCACAAAGTCCTACTCTCATTATTGCAAACGTGCTGACTCAGCTGCATGCCTCTCCTCCTCCCCAACAAACACCAATAATGGGGAAAACCACAACAATTAAGGAAGAGGATCAACATGCTTCTGACAGCCCACAGCACGAGGGTTAACTGTTCTATCTCCTGGTGTGGATATGGAGACGAGAACATCTGGTGAGGCTACCACCTCTTCTGAATCAGCACATGATCAGACTGAGGCTGGTAACATTGCTAAGACCTCACCAGAGGCAACTGCTGATGAAGGACATCAACCTGAGGCTGGAAGTCCCCAGTTCCAAGAAAAAGGGGCACATGCTAAAACTGGTCTACACCCAGTGCATGTACATCCTGCTCCAAGCAGGAGGTCGGGTGATTCAGCATCTACTGATGATGACCTGGGCTTCTTTTATGATGTTCTGGCCCAGAACACAATTCTTGAGGAAGAAGTCAGTAGACTACAAAGACTACTTCACCAATTCTCTCAAACAACAAGTCCATCTGCCACCAACATAAACCCACAGATGGCATCTTCACCTGAAGGTCTCCCACACACTCAGCCACTAAAACTTCCGAGCCACCAGCTTCTATTTCTGGCACTGCTTCTCAGGGACAGAACCCCTCTTAGCAAACAACTGCTATCTTTCAGCAATCCCTACCTCTCATCACCCCAATGATCACAGACATTGTCATCAAAACCATGGATGAGAGGCTTCCCTCAATCATACAACTCCTGGTGGAGGAGATTGTGAGCATAAGGCTTTCTGCTACTCATACCCTTGCAACCAATGCAACCAAAAAAGGGGAGAGTCAGTCAGTGAAAGCAAAGAGGAAGAGCATAAAGGGGAAGAAAGAAAAGGAGATTGAGAAGGAAGAGGAGTTTGTGAAGGGAGCTGACATTGATCAAGTGGGTGAAAGTCACAAAGACTTTCATGTCACATATAAGAAGAGGAAGGTTGAAGGAAAAGAAAAAGAACTCGAACACGATGAGATGATCAAAATGGCGGATGCTACACACAGTAAATCAATGGACTCCATTATTGATCAACTGTATAGATAGGGGTTCGATACTGCACAGCTTGACTCAGAGATTAGGAGACTTGAAGTTGAAGAAATTAACTCAAGATGGGCAAGTTATGATGCATTAGAAAGAGAAAGACTAGAGATCATGATCAGATTCATTGCAAAGTACCTTGGGAGATCATTGATCGAGATTAAGTCATGGACCAGGGATAGTATCTTGGCAATAACCACCAAGATCTGTTCGTCTGAAGCATACACTAAGGGATTGGTGATTGAAGCACTAAATGAGGCAGGTGCTGGGAACAGAAAGGAACTAGCAAAACACTCAAAAGCCTCACTCACTACAAGAATGCTAGAACAACCTACAAAACCTCCCACTTCAAAATCACCACTACCACAACCCACTAAACCAACTCCTTTACCCTCAAAACCAACAGCCGATGATGCACACAAGAGGAAGAAGAGAAGGGTGTTGAGGCTAGAAGAAGAAGAAGAGGATGATGAGGAAGAAGATAGGCTGCCTCTTTCTGCAGTCCTAACTTTGCCTAAAGCCAAACCTATGCCCATCACTCCCACCTCACAGATGGAAGCTGTGAGAGTAAAGATAGAAGAAGAACATCAGCAAAAGCTTCATGATGATGAGATGCTGAAAAGCATAGACAAAACTTATGCTGTTTCTTCATCAATAATCAGTATGAAGAAGGAAGCTCTGAGATTGTACACCCTTGCTAACACATTTCAATATCAAAAGGAAAAGGTGAGAATATGGCCTGATCCTAGGGTGGCTCACAGAATTTTGAAGAAAGACATTCCTTCGAGATACAAGGGCCAAGTAAAAAGGATCGTAGATGAAGAGATCACAGTGGTCCTTGTAGTATCACCCTGGGAAATTGTAGAAGATTTCAAGAAGGCCTATGAAACTAAACAGCCACCCCAAAAGATGTTAGAGAACAGAGTAATTAAAAAGGGGTTAGTCTACAAGAGGCTTGAGAACTTCAAACAAAATGAGCTCAGTCTGTTTCTTGAAGGGACTCACCCAGATGAGTTTGCATACAGACAGATCACAACAGTTGAGCTCAAAAATGGCAAACAGGCTAAGTACATTTCAGAGTTGTATGGGCGTGAAGGATTGTTTGATGGTGGAGCTGAAAATCTTACCATGGAAGAACAAATTATGTTTCTCAGAGCATACACCAGAGAATCCTACAGGCTTATACATGGGAAGTAGATTTCATGGATAGGACCACAGCCTTGTGTCCAGTTCCCCAAAGTCAGGGCTCTTATCCATACTATGCCAACCAAATTTCAAAAATCTATTCCTAGGCCAGTGCTTAATTAGGTCATCTTCTTAGCTGATCAAGAAGGAAAAAGACCAATCTTATTGCCAACAATAAGTGGGACCTCAATAAATGGATATTCAGGTATCTCAAAGGTAAACCAGCCTTAGGGCTTTGGTATCCTTACGAGGGTAACTTTGAACTATATGGATATACAGATAGTGATTATGGTGGATGCTGTCAAGATAGAAAATCTACTTCGGGTGGGTGTCAATTTCTTGGTCCCAGATTAGTCTCGTGGTAATGTAAGAAACAAACAAATGTCTCTGTTTCAACTGCAGAAGCTGAGTACATTGCAGTATCAGCAGGATGTTCTCAAATCCTTTGGTTGCAAAATCAATTACTGGATTATGGGTTCAAATTTTGTTGGACCAAAAGAACCAATGAGCCGGATCAGAAAAACCTTAAGTCCCACAGACGTCACAACTGCTGAAGTCCACAACAGCTGAAGACAAGTGCTAAAGACAAAGTCTGAAGACAAGTGCTGAAGACAAAGTCTAAAGACAAGTGCTGAAGACAAAGTCTGAAGATAAGTGCTGAAGACAAAGTCTGAAGACAAGTGCTGAAGACAAAGTCTGAAGACACAAGTGCTGAAGACAAAGTCTGAAGACACAAGTGCTGAAGACAAAGTCTGAAGACACAAGTGCTGAAGACCAAGTATCAGACGTTGTCACAACAGCTGAAGAGGTCTTCTTCAGTAGTTGTGACGGTTTTCTTTCAGTAGTTTTATGTTTTTCTTTTCAGTAGTTTTGTAAAACGACTGAAGAGCTTGTTCTTCGGTCGTTGTAGTTTCAGTAGTTTCGTAGCAGTAGTTTTATGTTTTGTACTTAGCACTCTGATATGTTCTCAGTAGTTGTGAACATTTCAGTAGTTTGTTAAGTTTTAGTTATTTTTGTAATAAATCTGCCAGATGTCACTATCCTTGATATCAGCAGTGATTGGACTCTATATAAGGAGTGTCAATCTATTTGTAATCTGTGAATGATTGAGCAGAAACATTTGATATTATTGAAACATTCATTCTCACAGAAATCTATTCTCTCTTTACAACCGTATTTGTTCTTAAAGCATACGAATATCAAATTCTTCCTATAATTTGTCTAATTCTTGTTCTTATTCCGCTGCGTTACACTCTAATCCATCAAACTTGAGATCACTAATCCTGTCAACTTTCTTAAACCACCAATTTACATTGATAACACAGCTGCTATGTTCATAACAGCTAATCGTGTTCAACACTCAAAAACAAAACATATTGAAATTCGATATCATTTTCTTAGAGATAACTCTAAAAAAGGATTAATCATATTGATTCAAATTGCAACAGAAAAACAATTGGCAGATCTATTTACTAAAGACTTCCTACCAGGACGGTTTGAGTATTTAGTAGAATCAATTGGTCTTATAAATCATATGTGATCTCCCTAAATCAAAAGATCATAATAAGTGATACTCTCTTTGTTAATTGTCTATTTATATTTGTGTGTGTGTGTGATTTTATGTTTTTCATAGTAAAATCAAGTACAAAAATATATATCAAAAATACAAAAATAGAGTTTTTTTAGAAAGGATTATGTTTTGCAACATGTGAGAAATGATAGTACATTAGTGAGATTAGTTGCATACTTCACTCATTAATAAAGTCTAGACATGATCAGATATGATGTGTAGACAATATCTAACTATGATGCTGAAAAAGTAAATTCTTGTGATCAAACTAAACATACATGCTTGTATGTATTCATCTGAGTACTTTTGATTTGTTTCAGTTTATGAGAATGAATGTTTGTTAAGATACATCTCTCACACCTGTTGAAACTATGTGAAATCATGAGATCTATTACAAAGCATCATTTTACTTCTCTGTTACGAGTCATCATAGACCTGAAGTACTAAGATATCCTTTGTTGTAAGTCATTACAGACCTGGATTCTCTTTTTGATGCAAAAAGATGCCAATGTGCAAAACCTATTCAAATGAATAGTCAGAGCTGATCAAATAGTTATCCATGATCATCCTCTATTAACTAAGTTACATGAACTCTGGTGATATATATGTTTCAGGTAATAAGTTGAGCATGTATTCATTCTTACATTTCATGATGATAGTTGAGCTCTTTTAGTCTTTGTATGCTTTACATCATGTCATATCTAAATCAACACTAATCAATCCAAGAATTGAAAAGTAAGTGAGTTGATAATTGTGTCCAAAACACTCATTGTCTGTCCTTAGATCTTGTGTCTCCTTTGCTGTGATATCACTGACCTGGAACACACTTGATCAGGATATTTTCATTGTCTATTACTCTCCACATTTATTTTATTTTAATGTGCTGATCTTCATTAATATGATCTCTCTGCAGACATTTATTCTGTGCATATATTAGATTTTGATTCTATTTTCATTTTTCTTTTATGCATGTCTTGTGTGTGAATGCAATGTCTCAATGTGCTGTGTGATCTTATTCTCTTTCATAAGAAACTTATAAGTTTTTCAAACTTAAAAGTTTAGGGGGAGTAATAACTAAAAGAGTTGTTCTCAGAAAATATTCAATAATCATGATCAAAATTGAAATGTTGAATTGAAAGGATGATGATTATGTTCAAAGTATTTGTGTAAACTGAAAATAGAATGTGTTTGAAAATTACAATATGAATCTACATAATCTTTGCAAATAAATGCTTTTTAAGTTGAAAATCAGATGATATTTGATTTTATGTTAAGACTAAAATGAAGGGACAAAAGAAATTTAAAAAGAAATAGAAAATAAAATTTTATAAATTGAAAGTGCAATATGCAAAAAGTTCAAAATTTGGGGATCTAAATGGTAAAAAGTGTGGAAGTGAAGAAATTGGAAATCACAAGTGTTTAAATCATGAAAGTCAACTCATGCACCTAAACAGTACACATGCGCCTCAATAGGAGCATGATGAAATTTTCAGGATTATACAAAGTGTTCGACGTTTGATTCATTCCCATGCGTCTAAACAGTTGTAATACATCTATGAAAATTACAAGTGTTGGGCATTTGTGATAATCCCATGCATCTAAATAGTGTTCTGTGTTAGACATTTGTCATGTCTCATGCGTCTACATAGTTTCAAAATTTCAAGTGTTAGACGTTTCACAAAGTCCATGCGACTGAACAGTGCAAAAGCATCTAAACAGTGCTTATGCGTATGAACAGTCCCATGCGTCTGATTTAAAACGCACACAGTGCTCATGCGTCTAACAAAATAAGTGAATTCTAGGTTTTCATACGCCCAAACAGGGACCATGCGTCCAAACAGGGCTCATACGCCTAAAAATTTCACTTATGTGTGTTTCTCATTTTCACTTCAAAATTCTCAGACCAAAACCCTCGAACTTGCGACTGTCGAGTATCATCACATCCTTATTTCATCTGAAATCGAATCAAATCCATTGAGTATACATTGTATTTGAATATATAAACGTAAGTTTGTGATTCAAATATATAAATTTTGGGTTAAATCAGTGCATTGTTATAGACGGTTGAATGCTATTTGGGCGTTCGAACCCAATATAATCCAAGTTAATCTGATCAAATGAGTATCATATCAAAAATTGATACTGGATTATTAATAAGAACTCATTTTCGAGTATAGTGATGTATTGTTTTGATCTTAAAGTGAAAATGTTTTGTTGACGATGAACTCAGTCGATTTTACATAGTCGAAAAAGAAGAAGATGAACAGACAGTCATTCTTTGAACAAAATTAATAAAATAAAAAAAATAACAAAAAAAATTAAATCAAAATTGAAATGTTAAATAATAAATTCAAAATGAATAAAGATTAATGTTTTACAACTTGAAATCTCAATTCAAAAGTAAAAATAAGAAGGTCAAATTCAAAAGTCAAAATCAAAAGTCATATGTAGAAATAAATTTCATTAATCAATATTCAATGTTCTCATAATACTTTTGTTGTGTTTTGTAGATGACAGAATTAAAATTTGAGCAAAAGCATAATGTAGCTTCTTTTTTAGATGATAAAAACAAAGAAGCTACTGGATATGAAGATATTATCAGATTTTTACTTAGAACAAAATATGTGTATGCTATGTGTGCAAGGCCCATGATAAATGGAAGAATGATTAAAATATTTTGGAGAACTGCTCAAGTTGAAAGTGATGATCAAGGAAACAAAGTTTTAAGAGCCTTCATCACATCAGAAAGAATGCATGAAGTTTCTGAAGAAGCAATCAGACAAGCTCTAAGACTGGGTGATAATGATCCTGAAGATTTATCAGAATATACATTTAATGAATGTAGAGAGGTTTTTCTATAGATGGGTCATCGAGATCATTTCCCTAAGAAGCAATTTTTTAGTGCTCGTGTATTTAAGCATTGGAAGCTTTTATGCTATATCTTTCAACATTGCATGTCTAAAAGAAGTGTTGGTTGGGATTCATTCCCTGTAGACATTGCATCTCCAATTATAGCCTTATCCACAAACAGAAGATTTAATATGGCTAAGTGGATAAGGAATGGATTCATTTTTAATCTTGAAAGAGGAGTAAGGCATAAGTATTTGATGTACCCAAGATTTCTTCAACTTCTTATTAATGATGCAAATCCAGATCTGTATGTTGAAGAAGTTATTGATGAAAAGATTCAGTTAGAGCACATGTCAGAGATTGTTTACAAAAGATTGGCAATGATCACTGGTGCTCAAAACATTCCAGATTTTGATTATATCAGGAATGTATCAATGGATGAAGTTGATATTACTCAGCCACACTTCCATCTAACTAAAGAAGAACCAATAGATCCAAATGATCTGATTGAAGATGAAGAAGTTGATGAAGAAGGTGATGATGATGTGTCTGAAATTCATCAAGTGAAGAAAGTGATGATGATGATGATGGAAATGATGATGCCACTGAAGCACATCAAGAAGGAAATGAAGAAGGAAATGCAGAAGATACTGGAAATGAGCCACAACCTATGATTGAAGAAAATGTTGAGAAAGCTATACAAGAAAGTAATTCTCAAAATCAAACATGTGATTCTGACTTTATAAATGATATTCTATTCAATCCAGTATTTGAAACTGATACAAATGAAGGAGCAGAAGAAATCCGTGTAAGTATGTCACACAATGTGTCTATACAAACAGAGGAAATAGTTGACGTTGATGAGATCGAAAAATTGAAAGAAGAAAATTTAAGCAAAGAAAAAGAGATTGAAGAGTTGAAAGTAGAGAATGAAAGAATGAAAGAGATAAACAGATCTTGTGAAAAAGAAATTCAAAAGCTAAAAGATGAAAATTTAAAGTTGTCTGAAGAAAATGCATTAAAAGATGAAAAGATTGTAAGTTTTGCCAAAGATAAAGAAGATGTGATCAAGAACTTTGAAGTAATGATTAAAGATTATGATATTCTTGAGGAGAAATTCATGAAATTATCTGAAGAAAATGAAAATCTCAAATATGAATTGCTAAAGGAAAAAGAAGCTCAGAAATCTATATCACCAGTACATGTGATTAGTACTGAGATGTAGATTGATGAAAATCTTGAGCAAATAAAACGCAACAGGAAAGTGAGTGAATTAGAAGATATTTCTCAAACTGAATCCTCCTCTAAGCTTTAAAGAACTGAAGAATCTGTTGAAGAACAAAATATTCAAGAACAAATTGATGCTTTAGATGATATTGAGGAAATATACAATGATGATTGGTATGATGAAGTTCTTGATAATGAAGATATTGATGAAGCTGAATTTGTATCACATTCTCTTCACAAGAACATATACAAGAACAAGATGAAGTACCACAAGACTTTGAAGAAAAATATAATTATCTTGTGAACATGAAATACAATCGAG
Source organism: Flaveria trinervia (assembly GCA_025506515.1). Lineage (NCBI taxonomy): Eukaryota > Viridiplantae > Streptophyta > Magnoliopsida > Asterales > Asteraceae > Flaveria > Flaveria trinervia. Next base: position 19,161,693 of record CM046446.1, read on the forward strand.
TATATTTGGATGGACTGACTGTTTCTCAGATTAACGATGAATACGAGAAATGTATCTATGCAGAGTCAATTGCTTCAATAGATCCAAATGAGATTGTTGTTGAGCATGGTGAATGGACAGGAGCAAAAGAAGTAATAAATGTAGAAGAACTGTCTAGTTCTGAGTTGCACCATCCTGATCCAGATGATATGAGTATTCCAGCTCTTAGATCATGGTTGCAAGCTAGAAATTACCCTTGGAGGAAGCTAAAGAGATTACAATTTGTATCTCTGAGAAATCTTGTCAGAAGCTTTCAAGAGACTAGGAAACAAATAAAGAAAATGATAGTACTTGATACAGATAACCCTCAGTATCATGAAATAACAAAGAGAACAAGAATGTTAAAGCCTCAGGAGATAAAACAAATGTCAAGATTTGATGATGCTCATGCTCATAGAAAAGAATTGATAGAAATGTTTGCTGATCCAGAAAGACAAACTTATAAAGCATCAACTGAACAAAGGCATATTCTTGATAGTTCAAGAACAACCGGAGACTTGGTAAGAAACATATTGCAAAAAGGACAATTAGTTGTTGAACTGTTGAATGCTATGATTGCTCCAGATTTTACCAATCAAGTAAAGATCATTGCATGGAAGTATGATGAAGTGTTTGATGCATTTTTGATAAAGAGAGTAAATGTTGTGTGTGATGTTTATCATTTTTACTCCAGTATCATAAAACTCCCTGTGCAAGATTTAAAAGAGCTGAATAGATTACCTCTGATCAATCCTTCTGATTCAAAATGTGGGAAGATGTTTGTAGAATTATTAAGAAGAGGATGGGATAGATCTAGTACTTTTCTTAACACAAGAAGTGATCAAGAGGACAAAGAGTACTTTGCTACTCTGAAGAAAAACAAGAATCTTAAGGGAGTCCATTCAGAAGAAGAACATTCTTTGATAGAATTTTGTGACAAATATTTTGAGAAAGTCACAACTCCTGGACTGAAAGTGATTGATGGTAATCAAAACTCAAAGCCAATTCTCAGATGGTTTTATAACATTGAGACATTTGAGCTGAAGTTAGTTTGAAATCTAGAAAGATAGGATGAGGACATGATTACTTTATTTGGAGTTTTTGAACTAAAACTGTTACATCCAAGTCATATTTCATTTTTGTCAGTACAAAAATTTGAGAAAGTATCTCCTGAAGTGGCTGAGCAAGATAAGAAATATTTCATTTCTATTATTAATGTGATGAATGCTGCCATGGAAAGAATATCTTTGAGAAAAGCTATTGCGTATGCCAACATAGTCAAGAAAGATATTAAAGATATTGAATTAATGAGAATATCAAGGAAAGGAGTATTAGAAGTGTACTCAAAGGAAAGTAACAAGCCTATTGAGTTATATGCTAACATTGATATTTCATGTCTTTCAAAAGACACATTGGAAAGACTGAACAAGATGGAGATTAAAACAAATGAAGCTAAACCCGAACAAGGCATTCTTGCAAGTAAATTCAAGTCTGCAATATCAAAAGCTTTGAAAGAATTAGATATGTACAAACAGAAGCCAATGTTCAAAGTCAAAGAAAAACCAGCAGATTACTTTGAATGATGAAGTCAAGGTTGAAGATAGAATTGAAGATAAAGTTAACAGTCAAAGCTTGAAGAGTTTGAAGACAGAAGACTATAGGATTCTATATGCCCAAGCCACGTAGAAATATTGATCCGTTAGTACGTTATGAGCCAAGTCGGGTTATACCCAATAACAAGCTTGGAAAACACAAATTAATATTTAATTGATTATATGATCATGCAATTAAATATTTACACCGATTTAGAAAATGGGTTTTCTAAATAAGTTGCATATGAGATGGAACAACTTATTTGGATATTTTGTTCAATAATATTATTTGGAATGTTATTTAAATTAGTTAGATAACATCAAATAATAAAAAAGAGTGTATAAGTCACACAATTAAAAGGTTAATTGTACAACAAATTGAAAGACTAGTTTATCTCATATGTGTGTTAAAGTTTAAAGGGGGAAACCCTTTAAATTTGAAACATTCGGCCACCCCCCTTTGATCCCATTGGTTCTTTTGTTTCTTGAACACCACATTACATAACTAGTCTTACACTCAAGTTTTTACAATCTCAATATATGAAAAAGACTCAAAAAGGAAAACTCCTCTCTCTCTCTCGCTCACTCAAACCTCATGGCCAGCAGCAGCATTGGGAGTTTTCTTGGAGTGCTTTGGTGTAGTTTTCTTCCTATCAAGAAGGTATTTTGCAAAGGGCTTGGGGTATACAAGCTTGAGGGGTCCTTACCTTGGAGCCTTGGCCGATTTTGAGCATCAAACATCCACCTTTCTGTCGGTTTTAAGCTGCTGGGAAGGTAGTTCTTCACAGCTCATTATAGCTGTGATTTTATCTTGTTTTCACTTATGTTCATAGCTTGCTCATTCCCATATTATGATCCTTTGATTTTGGGTTTGCTTTATACATTTATATGGTCACGTAAAGAACATGTTTTTCAGCTTATAAGTAAGTTATTATAATGTTGTTATTACGCTGCGTTTTCAGAAAGTTCAACAGGTTAAACTATGTTTTGTGTTCTTACAAACCCATCGATGGCATCAAGAGTCGGTTATGTGGATAGCTTGCTTGTTCTTCTCCTTTAAAATTGGTTTTATAGGATAATTATCAACTCATAATAGGCTGATTTTGGTTGATTCAATAAACCCCATGTCTTTCAAAGTTATATCTTCATGCTTATGATTAAACCTTGAAAGATGGGAATGTCAATTGGTTGATATGTTGTTGTTTGTTTGGACAAACAAACCCTAATTTTCAGTTTATGTTGGCTGAAAATTTGGGGTTTGATGGGGTTTATTTTGTTTGTTGAATGATGTTTATGGTTGTTCATATGATAGTGCATAACCTAGCTTGACCTTGTGTTGTTTGTTTGGATTGAATGTATTTATTGATTATATTCATTCAATGGGGTTGTATATTAATTTGTGCTTTGTTTAAAAATGTATTTTGTCTATTATTCATTGGCATGTAATAATAAATTAGGAGTAATTTTATTTTACTAGAAAATATGTATTAGGATATATTTTGTAAAAGAAGATGCTCGGGAAGGAAGCACAAGAGGAAGATACAAAGAAAAGGACTTGAAGCATATGGATGCAAGTTCAAGTGGGAGTCTATGTTGATCTCTTTTTTTGTGTTGTATTCAACCCTTAGAAAAGACCAAATGACCACACTTGTGATGGCAAACAAGTGTGGTCACAATAGTAGCTATGGTTATGCACATTGTGGTTGTTAATATTATGCTTGTTTAATTGTGATTTTATGAATGATTTTATGATATTTGGATATGGTGGACAATCTTAATATAAATGATCTTAACAAGCTAATAAAAAATGGTTCTTAATCATTAAGTGTTAATAAATGGTTATTAAAAGGATTAATGATTTCGTAATAAAATGGATTTTATTAAAAGGACCATAGGGTATCTTGTATTTGAAAGCATGCAAATACAAGTACATAGAGTTTTCTAACAAGAATTATGAAATCTCAAAACTTTTGACAAACAATTTTAACACCGTCCTTTTGCACAAAATTTGAGTCATTTGGAAACTATTAATGGGATAAAGGTCACCTAACCATTTAGAGGGAACTTGTGATTTAAGGTGGGGATACCACATTGGTGGGATAAAGGTCACCTAACCACTTATGTGGGTAAACTCACACGTGTGTGCAAGTAGGGTAACTTGATTTGCAAACCATGTTAAATGGATCACTTAAATATGGTTTCCAAATGGTGTTGATGGGATTAACATGCCGACTTTACATATGATGTTTAAAGTCGATCCCATACCTCTAGAAGTTGCAAATGGTTGCAACCGTCAATCGTTGACCACCTTATTAATTTAAATCGTGGGATAAAGGTCACCTAACCACATTTTAAATGTAATGTTGGGTTCTAGATTTTAATATAAAAATGACCTTAAAAGGCATTAATTATTAAAAATAGCAATATCGAAAATACTAAATAGATCTTTGTTAAATTTTGTAGATGGCCACCAATAATGACAATCATGATAACTCATCCGCGTCCACCCAATCACTACGAGCGATCCTCCAAAAGGAACGTCTAAATCATAATAATTTCATTGATTGGTATCGAAACTTGAGAATTGTTCTCAAGCAAGAGAGAAGATCATATGTTTTAGACGATCCTGTCCCCGATCAGCCTACTGAGGATGATGAGGAGGCCTACAACAATTGGCTGAAGTACACTGAGGACTCCGTCCAAGTGTCTTGTCTCATGCTAGCGAGCATGACTCCGGATCTCCAAAAGGAGTATGAACATCATGGAGCTTATGACATGATAACCCAGCTGAAGGAAACGTTCCAACAGCAAGCAAGGGTTGAGCGCTTCGAAACGGTTCGAGCACTCCATGCATGTCGTATGGACGACAACCAATCAGTTTCATCTTATGTACTTAAGATGAAAAGTCATATTGACCGCCTCGAGAGGCTTAATTGTCCTGTCTCGAAGGAATTAGCCACGGATTTGATCCTTAATGGCCTTACCAATAAGTTCGAGACATTTGTGTTGAATTACAACATGAATGCATGGGACAAGAGAATTGGTGAGCTTCACTCAATGCTTAAAACGGCCGAGGCGGCCATGGCTAAAAGGGTTTTACCCGTTCTCACCATCCATGAAGGTGGGAACAAGAAAAGGCCTCATCTCGCACCCAAGGCAAAGGTTGCCAACGGTAAGGGACCCGTTTGGGGAAAAGGGAAAGGGGTGGCAAGGGTGCCACCCAAACCACAAGAGAAGAAGCAAAATGTTGCAACTAATGACCCATGCTTCAAGTGTGGAGAGATTGGACATTGGGCAAGGAATTGTCCTGTCCACCTCCAAGAGTTGAAGGCAAAGAGGGATGCCGGGCAGACCTCAGGTACAATATACATGATTCATATTGATCTTAATGTTACATCTTCTAACACATGGGTACTGGATACCGGATGTGGAACTCATATTTGCAATTTGTTGCAGGGGTTCACAAGAAGTAGGGACTTCAATCAAGGGGATGTTAGCCTCTTCATGGGCAATGAAACTAAAGTCATAGTTGAAGCTCGTGGGGACTACATCCTAAAACTTCCAAGTGGCTTGGATGTGATTTTGAAGAATGTTTTGTATGCTTCTAGTTTGACTAGGAACATTATTTCAGTATCCCAATTAAGACTTTATGATTATGTATTATCTTTTGTTGAAAATGATATTCATGTTTCTTTAAACGATATATTCTATTTTAAAGCTATTCCCATTAATGGTATTTATGAATTGGTTCATGAAAATGCTTTAAATAGTTCATTGTACCATACTAACATCAAGAAACTCAAGTTGGATTTGAGTGATACCTATCTTTGTAATTGTCGTCTTGGTCATATAAACAAGAAACGTATACAAACACTTCAAAAGAATGGTCTTTTAAAAATGAATGAATGTGATCATTTGATGTATGTGAATCTTGTTTACAAGGAAAAATGACTAAGGCACCCTTTAGTGGAACTAACGAAAGGGCAAAAGATTTATTAGGAATCATACATTCGGATGTATGTGGTCCTTTTAAACCAATGACTAGGAATGGTGAAAGATACTTCATTACCTTTACCGACGATTATAGTCGCTATGGGTATGTGTACTTATTAAGGCACAAAGATGAAGCTTTTGAAATGTTCAAAATATTCAAGAATGAAGTGGAAAATCAACTCAACAAGTCAATTAAAGTTCTTCGTACCGATAGAGGAGGTGAATACCTAAGTTATGCTTTTGAAGATCATCTTAGGAGTTGTGGGATTGTCTCATAACTCACTCCACCTGGAACACCACAACACAATGGTGTGTCTGAGAGGAGGAATCGAACCTTATTGGATATGGTCCGATCTATGATGGCTAGAAGCACATTACCTCTATCATTTTGGGGTTTCGCTTTGCTCTCCACGGCCCGTATTTTAAATATGGCCCCAACCAAAAAGGTGGAAAGGACACCTTTTGAGATATGGCATGGAAGAGTTCCATCCCTATCATACTTAAGGGTCTGGGGTTGTGAGGCTTATGTTAAGACTCCCACCCCAAACAAATTGGAAGTCCGATCCACCAAGTGTATCTTTGTTGGATACCCTAGAGATTCTATGGGATATTATTTCTATGATCCACTGGAACAAAAGGTGTTTGTTGCCAGAAAGGGTGAGTTCTCAGAAGCAAAGTTCCTTATGGAAGGAACTAGCAGTAGAACAGTGGATCTTGAGGAGGATCAAGAACCACAACCTGATGCACGTTTGGTTGAAACTAGCACTCAACATGAGGATATTGAGGATAATCAAATGGTTGATCAATACACACAAAACGTTCGCAGAAGTGGTAGAACTAGTAATCCACCTGAAAGATACAGATTTTTCATGGATGGATGATGTGTGGTAGATTCAGATGAACCAACCACATACCATGATGCAATGTCCAATTTGGATTGTGACAAATGGCTTGAGGCCATGAATGTTGAGATGCAATCCATGTATGACAATCAAGTTTGGGAACTTGTTGTACCACCTCTTAATTCCAAATTAGTTTGAAGCAAGTGGATTTTCAAGAAGAAAACCGATATGCATGGAAACTTGGATACTTATAAAGCTAGACTTGTAGCAAAGGGTTTCACTCAAACTCAAGGGGTTGATTATGATGAAACTTTCTCACCTGTTGCGATGCTAAAGTCTATAAGGATATTGTTTGCCATAGCTGCTCATTATGATTATGAGATTTGGCAAAATGGATGTCAAAACCGCTTTCCTAAATGGATATCTTGAGGAAGATGTCTATATGGTTCAGCCTGAAGGTTTTGTCGATCCAAAACATCCTAATAAAGTATGCAAGTTAAAGAAATCAATCTATGGATTGAAATAAGCATCGAGAAGCTGGAATCATCATTTTGATGAGGAGGTAAAGAAATTTGGCTTCATCAAAAACGCTGATGAGCGTTGTGTGTATAAGAAGGCTAGTGGGAGCACAATAACTTTCCTAGTATTGTATGTTGATGACATACTACTATTTGTAAATGACATTCCAACCTTGGAAGGTGTAAAAACCTGGCTTGGAAGTTGTTTTTCCATCAAGGATCTTGGTGAAGCCGCCTATATTCTGGAATAAAGATCTATAGGGATAGATCAAGGCGGTTGATTGGTTTAAATCAAAGTGCATACATTGATAAGATATTGAAAAGGTTCAAGATGGAGAACTCTAAGAAAGGTACCGTACCTATTCAAAGTGGAACAATATTGAGTACGACTTAATGTCCTAGCTCAAGAGATGAGCAAGATAAAATGAAGGCAATCCCATACGCATCTGCTATTGGATCCATCATGTATGCAATGATATGCACTCGACGGATGTGTCATGTGCCTTAAGCATGACAAGCTGATACCAGCAAAATCTTGGAAACAGTCATTGGATGGCTATACTTAAGTACCTAAGGAGGACAAGAGATATATTCCTAATCTATGGATCTGGTGATGAGGAACTCGTTGTAAAAGGTTACACGGATGCGAGTTTCCAAACCGATCGTGATGATTCTCGGTCACAATCGGGATATATTTTCATTCTGAATGGAGGAGCGGTCTCATGGAAGAGCTCCAAACAGGATGCGGTGGCTCTATCAACTACAGAATCAAAATATGTCACCGCCTCATTGGCAGCTCAAGAAGCTGCATGGTTGAAGAAATTCATTGCCGATCTAGGGGTTGTCCCTTCCATTGAGGAACCCCTAGAGATCTTTTTGATAACGAGGTTGCGATTGCTCAAATCAAGGAACCTCATGCTCATCAAAAGACTAGGCACATTCAACGGAGATTCAACTACATACGAGATGAAGTTGAAAAGGGAAAGATATGTATTCGCAAAGTTCACACGGATCAAAACATTACGGATCCTCTCACGAAGCTCCTTGAAAAGGCAAAGCATGAAGGTCATACTTGTGCCATGGGACTTCGATATTCTAGTGATTGGATTTGATCTTTCAATTTTGTATTTGGATATATGGAACTCTTTATTATTTGAATAAAATTATTTGGTTATAATGTTTCAATTAACGTTCCAATTTAGCATGTTTAATCCATGAGTAAATTGTTTACTCTAAATGTCCGTAGTCTTTCATACTTGTGGGAACAAGTGTGAGGGTAAGATTATTATGAACTTGGATTGGTGATATTCATAAGGATGAATATAGAGCAATGGGTTGCTACCAAGGTTCATAGATATTTGTGGGATACAAATATTGGACTAACCCGCATCTCAAATTTTACTACATGGAATCTTATTGATTGATCAGAAGTAAGTTTGAGTAAAGGCGAATACCATTTGGTATCCTCCGACCTGAGATACATATTGGGTTTTGATATTCACCAAGTATTATACCTTGAGCTAATTCTTCACTGTCATGAAATAATGGACAGCACATAAGGGTGTGTTCAGGTATGACACGAGGTGTTTGTGAGAAACGTATGTAGTCAAGATGGAATTCGTTCCTCTTATTCGTTGAGAGTTAGATGTCTAAGGCCTGATAAGTTAAATCAACAAGGAATGATCACTCTGTGTTCTTGGATTTAACATGACATCTGTAACAAAAGGATAGATGATTAATTCACCTAAATCATTTCATGTTGGATACTTGAATAAGATGATGTTATTGAATGGCTATAAGTCATGCGTATTAAGGGTAGTAAATCGTTGTTAGGCGGTATTTACTGCTTGCATCAATCTTCTATGAATCTTGGGCAAGTGGGAGATTGTAGGATTATATATGCCCAAGACATGTAGAATATTGATGCGGTTAGTACGTTATGATCCAAGTTGGGTTATACCCAATAACAAGCTTGAAAAACACAAATTAATATTTAATTGATTATATGATCATGCAATTAAATATTTACACCGATTTAGAAAATGGGTTTTCTAAATAAGTTGCATATGAGATGGAACAACTTATTTGGATATTTTGTTCAATAATATTATTTGGAATGTTATTTAAATTACTTAGATAACATCAAATAATAAAAACAAGTGTATAAGTCACACAATTAAAAGGTTAATTGTACAACAATTTGAAAGACTAGTTTATCTAATATGTGTGTTAAAGTTTAAAGGGGGAAACCCTTCATAATTTGAAACATTCGGCCGCCCCCCTTGGATCCCATAGGTTCTTTTGTTTCTTGAACACCACATTACATAACTAGTCTTACACTCAAGTTTTTACAATCTCAATATATGAAAAAGACTCAAAAAGGAAAACTCCTCTCTCTCTCTCTCGCTCTCTCAAACCTCACGGCCAGCAGCAGCATTGGGAGTTTTCTTGGAGTGCTTTGGTGTAGTTTTCTTCCTAACAAGAAGGTGTTTTGCAAAGGGCTTGGGGTATACAAGCTTGAGGGGTCCTTACCTTGTAGCCTTGGCCGATGTTGAGCATCAAACATCCACCTTTCTGTCAGTTTTAAGCTGAGGGAAAGGTAGTTCTTTACAGCTCATTATAGCTGTGATTTTATCTAGTTTTTACTTATGTTCATAGCTTGCTCATTCACATATTATGATCCTTTGATTTTGGGTTTGCTTTATACATTTATATGGTCACCTAAAGAACATGTTTTTCGGCTTATAAGTAAGTTATTATAATGTTGTTATTCCGTTGCGTTTTCAGAAAGTTTAACGGGTTAAACTATGTTTTGTGTTCTTACAAACCCATCAAAGACCATGTCAATCTTAGGGGGAGTATTGTTAAGTGCTCTAAGAAAGATTAACATGTTGTCTTTATTTGTCTTTTGATAGTTTGTAATAGTATAGGGACTATTTGAGTAATTTGTTAGTTCCTTTACTTTTTGTTTTCAGTATAAATAGCTTAGATTTGCAGGTAGATAGTAACGAATACACAAGATATTCGAATCTGCTTTTCATACTTGTAATTGTCTTAGCTTGATATTAATGAAAACTTGAAGTTTATTGATATCTTGTTTTGATTTGATTACTTTGTGTGAATTTCATTGAATTGTGTTCATAAATCATCACATATTGATTCATTTGATCCTATCATTGCTGATGAGGACTATGAGCAAGTTGATAAAACTGAGCTAGAATGCATGGATATTATGTGGGCCTTGGCTAGTGTTGTTAGAAGAGCCAAGAAGTTTGTTAGAAAGATAGAGCGAAATTTGGTTGCCACTAAAGATACGACATTTAGATTTGACAAAACCAAAGTCACTTGTTTCAACTATGATGAAAAGGGGCACTTCAAACGTGAGTGCGTAAAGCCAAAGAAGATTGGAAATGGAAATCCTTTTCCTACATTCAACTGACAAAACAAGGATAACATTGGAGCTTCATCTTCAAGTAAAGAGACTAAGGCTTTGGCTGCTCATGGTGATGAAGGACAAGACTGGTCCTTCCGATTCATCTTTGAGGGTGAATCAAACATTGCTTTAGTTTATATATTGGATGATGGATCTGTAAGTGAAGGAGACATCATAGCAGAGAATACACTTTCAGATATCGAAGAAGCTATGGATGTCTTTGATCATTTGGTTAAAGAAGAGCTTAGTCCTACAAACTCATAATCTCCAGTCACCGAAGAGTCTGACACTGCTTTGATGACTAATTCGTCTGATTCTACACAGGTATATTCAAGAGATGAATTATTTGAAAAACATGCATGTATTGAATGTGATAAATTTAGAGAAAGTATTGATTTAAAATTTTCTAGGTTATTAGAACATAATGATAATCTAGTAAATGATTTACACCTCTGCACTCAAGCAAATCGTGTTTAAAAAGATAAGTGCAGCTTCAAATAAAATATAGAACTATTGGGGAAACAACTAAGGGAAATCGAGGTTGTTGCCTTAAATAAATCAAAAGACATCAAGTTCTATTTAAAATATTTGGAGGAAACTAAAAAGGAAAAAGCAGTTTTGCAAGTCGAAGTTGAATCATAAAAATAAAAACTGCACAGTTTGGCAAGTTCTTCTCACATAGTTCAGAACCTAGTGAAAGAACGGAATGTCAGGGAAGGTCTGGGTTATAAGGTAGTACGGCCACCACATGCAATCCTTTTGAACAATAAATGTAAACCAATTAATAATAACCCAGTAAAGGATCATATGGTGTCTACTCCTCTAGTCAGTGATCCAGATTCTACGGGTAAACCTGTGAAATCTATCACTAAACAGAAGGATTGTACTTTGGTATCAAAGGATAAGATGCATGTTGAGGATTTGGGTGATAAAATTGAAAAGGTTAAGTTAGGGTCAGGTTCATAACCATCTATTTCAGAAACTACAGGGTCTAATCCAATAAACCTTAAACATGTTAATCATCAAAATCCTTATAAAATGAAAGATGTTCAAAATGTGAAAACAATTAAGTTTGTTAAACAAGGTGAAACATCTAAAAAGGAAGAGAAAAAACCCAACCAGACATATCTTAAACCCCGACCAAACTAAACCCCACATCAAAACTTTCCTCAAACTGTCAAAGGGAGATCCTGCTACATTTGTGGAAAATGAGGACATATCTCTCCAAGTTGTCCTTATTACGAGACACCTAAAAAGAAAATTGAACTTTTTGATGAAAAACAAACATTTTCTAAGGTTACACCTATGATTCATAGTAAACCTAAAGTTCATACCATAAACAAGTTATCTGTTTACCACAAACAGGCCTTACACAAATCTGGTTCATGGAAGGAAAAACCAAATAATGTGTCTGTTAGTGAGGACAAGAAGAAGAAAGATGTGCCCTCATACTCTAAAGGATAGGGGGTTGAGTTCATGATGCATGATATCTCTGAGACACCCACGCTAGTTAAGGCTTGGGTCCCAAAACTGAAGTAATCAATTCCTTCGTATGTGCAGGGTGTCTGCTACAACGCTATCACTAAAACCTGGATTATTAATAGTTGGGCTTCAAGGCACATGATCGGGAATTCGCCTCTCCTTTTCAACATCAAGCAAATTAAAGGGGGAGACGTATCATTCGCTGGGAATAAAGGAGGTTACATCACTGCTCAAGGCGAAGTGGGAAACGAGAAAGTGAAGTTTGACAAGGTAAACTACATTCAGCAACTACAAAACAACTTGCTTCCTATCTCATAAATATGTGATAAGGGATTCAAGGTTATGTATGACAACAAGAAGTGCTACATGTTGAAGAAGGAATATCTTATCGAGGAGGATAAAATTCTAATGTCAGCTTCAAGATATAACGACCTGTATGTCATGGATCTATCAAAAGCCTCCATAACTGAGTCCACTACCCAGTGCTTCTTGTCAAAGGCAACAGAGAGAGATTCCATCTCCTGGCATAGGAGAATGGGAAACATTAATCCCAGGAAGATAAATCATCTTGTTCAAAATAAATTGGTAAATGGAGTTACAGTCGAGAATTTCCAGCTCTCATATTTCTGCGTAGCATGTAAGAATGGGAAATAGACCAAAAAGTCTCATAAAGCAAAGAAAGTTAATTCTATCGATATACCTCTCGAGCTTCTACACACGGATCTTTTTGGCCCAACCATTGTTGGAGATTGGTACTGCTTTGTAGTAATTGATGATTACTTAAGATTCTCTTAGGTGATGTTTCTGAAAGCCAAGTCAAAAACAGTTGAATCATTCAAGCATCTAGTCACTACATTTGAATCACTCTACAAATTGAAAGTAAGAAAGATTTGATTGACAACGGAACAGAATTCAAAAATCAGTGGATGGAGGCATTCTATCGAGTGAAAGGAATTCTTCATCAATTTACTTCTGCCTACACTCATTAGATGAATGGGGTTGCTGAAAGAAAGAATTAGAGCTTGATAGAGACAACAATGACAATGTTAGCCGACTTTAAACTACCTATTCAATTCTGGAACGAGGTAGTGACTAATGCATGCTACACTCTCAATCGAGTCTTAGTGGTCAAACGTCATGGACAAACATGTTATGAATTGCTCCAGATACGTAAACCCAACTTGGAGTATCGAGAACCATTTGGAGCATCATGCATGCTGTTAAAGAAAACTCAAACTTAGATGTTTTGTGAGAAGGCAGAAGAATGTATCTTTCTTTGATATAGTATACCAGACAAGAGAGTTTATAACAACTTAACGGGTCAGTTAGAAGTGCGGTGCAATGTTGATGTCCAAAGATACACCACCCTCCTTGCTGGCAAAGGACATTCCTTCTTCTTTGACTATGATGGATTTTTAAAGTCCTTCAATATATCTCCTTCTCATCCTAAGGATGATTTATCTACTCAAATGATGTACAATGTTCTTAATACTCCTTCACTACACTAGACATCATCGGTTCCATTAGACAATACTTCTAGCTCTTCAGGGGGAGAACTTGAGGTAAGTGAGTCTTCCTCTGAGGATGAGGCAGTTGAGACTGCAAATGTGGACCAGGAGGAATAGGTTCCCACTACTGAAAGTACACCAACATGAGATCCGGATGCCACTGGAACTTCTGAACCCCATACTCCAACAACCACAGAAACTGAACCTGGGATTAAAAATATGGATAATAAAGTAGTTGTTCCCACCACTCCTAGAACTTGAGATAATGTGCATAATCCTTTGGAAAACATCATATGGGATATCATATCAGGAGTTCAGACACGAAATCAACTATACTCAGTTGATTATGTCGCGGTCATAGGAAAAGGATATCTACACGATGGTGCTTATCGATGTTCTTTTGTCTTAATGATGAGGCTTGGGTTAGTACTATGCAATAAGAACTCATTCAGTTCAAGAAGTTATGAGTATGGACTTTTATGGACAGACCAAAAGGAGCAAAGGTGATTGGCACTTAATGGGTTCTTAAGTGTAAGAAAGATGACCAACGGGTAATAATCAGAAACAAGGCTCGGCTTGTCGTTCAAGGGTTTTGACAAGTCGAAGGCAATGACTACAATGAAGTGTTTGCACCTGTGGCAAGGATGGAAGCAATTCATATCTTCTTAGCCTATGCATCCTACATGAAGATTAATGTGTATCAATTTGACGTGAAAAGTGCTTTCCTTCATGGTGAAATCTGTGAAACGGTGTACGTTAGTCAACCTGAAGGATTTAAGGATTCTTATCATCGGGATAGAGTTCATAACTGGAAAAGGTTCTTTATGGGCTTCATCAAGCCCCTCGAGCCTTGTATGAGAAACTCTCTATTCATCTGCTGAAACATGGTTTTCGTACACGGATTATTGACTGCACGTTATTTATCAAAGAGAAAGATGGTGATTTACTACTGGTACAGATATATGTGGATGACATAATATTCGGTTACAAAAATGAAGCATTGTGTAAACAATTCAAATCTGTGATGAAAGCTGAGTTTGAGATGAGTGCCATGGGAAAGATGAAGTTCTTTCTTGGGTTATAGGTGGATCAGACACCAAATGGAATCTTCCTACATCAGTCCAAATATGTACGAGATATTCTTAGTCGGTTCTACATGGAGAATGCAACGGTTGCTGCAACTCCACTTGCCACTAACCATGATGTGACACCCGACGAAAATGGTGATCTTGTAGATGGCACTATGTACCGAGGAATGATCAGATCTCTGATGTTCCTCACAACCTCTCGTCCTGATATTATGTACGTCACGTGTCTCTGTTCAGATATCAGGCTAAACCAAAAGTGAATCCGTTGGGTTTTGTAACATGTAACTCAAAGTTAGTTTAACCATTTAAACTATAAAAATGCAGCGGAAATAAGGTTTAAATATATGGTTACCAATCTGAAATTTTTACCATTTTAAACCATAAACAAAACCCAAGAACATGGATCATTTATATATATGTAAAATAGTGTGCTATCAAACCCTAAAACAACCATAGGGGGTTCAAAGAAACAACCTTTCTTGCATAAGATGTGTAGGAAGGATGAGAAGAAAAGAGATGTTGCTCCTTGAATGTCTAGACTCCAAAATGGGAGTCCTCAAGCTTGTATACCCACAAGCCTTACCTAACACCTAATCTTGTTCGGTAGCAGAACACCAAAGCATAAGACCCTCTTCTTGCAAAATCCAAAAAATGCCCAACAAAATCCTGATTTTTCAGCTTTGCAATAAACGATTATTTTTAGCAAAAGAGGAAAGGAACTAGCTTTTGGGTGTGAGAGAGTGTGCAAGATGGAAGAGTGCAAGAATGTCTAAAGTCTTGCAAAGACCAAGACTAAATTGATTGCTAACCCAACACTATGGGCGGCCGAAATTACCATTTGAAACGGGTTCCCCCTATTTCAATTTTTATAAAAAAGGAACACTCTTAAGCACCATGTTTATAAAATTAAAAACCTCTTTTAATTTTGTAACATTAACACATTTTATTTGTTATTATTTAACTCACATAAATAATGAAACAAATAATATCTCATGAACAAATTATCCATATAAAGTTGTTCTTTTACAAAAGCAAAGTTTTAGAAAACTTATTTTCTAAATTGGTGTCAATATTTATTTCTATGATCACATCAACAAATAAATATTTATTGGTGTTGGTTTAGCTTGTTATTGGGTATGACCTGACTTGGATCATAACATACTAACCACATCAATCTTGTATGTGTCTTGGGCATACAAGATCCAACAATCTCCCACTTGCACAAGATTCATAGAAGATTGATGCAAGCAGTAAATACCACCTAACAATGGTTTACTACCCTTAATACGTAAGACTAAGTGTCATTCAATAACATCATCCCCTTCAAGTACCTTACTCGAAATGTTTTAGGTGAATCAATCATCTATCCTTTTGTCACAGATGTCATGATAAATCCCAAAGACACAAAGTGATCATTCTCCATTGACTTAACTTTATCAGGCCTTAGACATGTTACTCTTAACGAATAAGAGGGACAAATCCCATCTTGACTACATACGCCTCTCACAATTACCTTATATCATACCTGAACTCAGACTTATGTACTGCCATGTTTCAGAACATCGAAGAACTAAGTCAAAGTATAATATTTGGTAATTATCAAGACCAATATGTATCTCAGGTCAGAGGATACCAAATGATATTCGCCTTTACTCAAAATTACTTATGATCAATCCAATATTTGAATCAGGTAGTAATATTTGAGATACAAGTCAGTCCAATATTTGAATCCCACAAATAACTATTAAGTTTGGCAGCAACCTTTTGCTCTATATTCATCCATATGAATATCTACCAATCCAAGTTTATAATATTTTTACCTTCATACTTCTTCACACAAGTATGAACAACTACGGACGTTCTGAGTAGATAATTTACTCGTGGATTTTAAACATGCAAAATAGGAATATTAGTTGACACATTATAACTAAATAATTCATTCAAGTAATAAACGGTTACAATATTTCAATATAGAAATTAAAGATCATATCCAGTCACTAGAATATTGAAGTCCCATGGCACAAGTATGACTTTCATGCTTTGCCTTTTCAAGAAGCTTCGTGAGTGGATCCATAATGTTTTGATCCGCGTTAACTTTGCGAATATATATCTTTTCCTTTTCAATTTCATCCCTTACGCAGTTGAATCTTTGTTCAATGTGCCTAGTCTTTTGATGTGCACTGGGTTCCTTGATTTGAGCAATCGCACCCTCGTTATCATAAAGAATTTGTAGAGGGTCCTGAATGGAAGGGACCACCCCTAGATTGGCAATGAATTTCTTCAACCAGGCAGCTTCCTGAGCTGCTAATGAAGCGGTGATGTATTTTGACTCTGTAGTTGATAATGCCACCACATCTTGCTTAGAGCTCTTCCAAGAGATTGCTCCTCCATTGAAGATGAAAATGTACCCCGGTTGTGATCGTGAATCATCCCGATTAGTTTGGAAACTCGTATCTATGTAACCCTTTACTACGAGTTCTTCCTCACCAGATCCATAGATTACGAACATATCTTTAGTCCTCTTTTGGTACTTAAGTATTTTCTTAACATCCATCTAATGACTGCTTCCAAGATTTTGTTGGTATCAGCTTGTCATGCTCAAAGTGCATGACACGTCCGGTCTAGTGCAAATCATTGCATACATGATGGATCCTATAGCAGACACATAAGGGATTACCTTCATTTTGTCTTGCTCATCCTTTGAGCTTGGACATTGAGTTTTACTCAATATTGTTCCTCTTTGAATAGGTACGGTACCTTTCTTAGAGTTTTCATCTTGAACCTTTTCAAGATCTTATCAATGTATGCACTTTGATTCAAACCTATCTACCGCCTTGATCTATCCGTATAGATCTTTATTCCCAAAATATAGGCGGCTTCAACAAGATCCTTAATGGAGAAACAACTTCCAAGCCAAGCTTTTACACCTTCCATGGTTGGAATGTCATTTCGAAATAGTAGAATGTCATCGACATACAATACTAGGAAAGTGGTGATGCTCCCACTAGCCTTTTTATATACACATGCTTCATCAAGGTTTTTGATGAACCCAAATTTGATTATCTATTCATCAAAACGATGATTCCAACTTCTTGATGGTTGCTTCAATCCATAGATTGATTTCCTTACTTGCATACTTTGTTAGGATGTTTTTGATCGACAAAACCTTCATGATGAACCATATAGACATCTTCCTCAAGATATCCATTTAGAAAAGTGGTTTTGACATCCATTTGTCAAATCTCATAATCATAATGAGCAACTATGGCAAATAATATCCTAATAGACTTTACCATTGCAATCGGTGAGAAGGTCTTATCATAATCAACCCCTTGAGTTTGAGTGAAACCTTTTGCTACAAGTATAGCTTTGTAAGTATCCAAGTTTCCATACATATCGGTTTTCTTCTAGAAAGCCCACTTACTTCCAACTATCTTGGAATTAAGAGGTGGTTCAAACAAGTCCCACACTTGGTTGTCACACATGGATTGCGTCTCCACGTTCATGGCTTCAAGCCATTTGTCACAATCCAACTTGGACATTGCATCACGATAGGTGGTTGGTTCATTGGAATCTACCACATAGCATCCATCTACGAAAAATCCATATCTTTCTCGTGGATTACTAATTCTACCCGATCTGCGAACGTTTTGTGTATATTTATCAACCACTTGATCATTCTCAACATCCTCATGTTGAGTGCTAGTCTCAACCAAACGTGTATCAGTTTGTGGTTCTTGATCCTTCTCAAGATCCATAGTTCTACTGCTTGTTCCTTCCGTAAGGAACTTAGCTTCTAAGAACTTAGCCTTCGTGGCAACAAAATCCTTTTGTTCCAATGGATCATAGAAATAATATCCCATAGAAAGGATATCAAATGAAGATACACTTAGTGGAATGGCTTTTTAGCTTGTTTGAGGTGGGAGTCTTAACATAAGCCTCACAACCCCATACCTTTAAATATGATAGTCATGGAACCCTTCCATACCATATTTCAAAAGGTGTTGTTTTACTTTCTTGGTTGTGGCCATGTTCAAGATACGGGCCGCAGAGAGCAAAGCAAAACCCCAAAATGATAGAGGCAGTGAGCTTCTAGCCATCATAGATCGAACCATATCCAATAGAGTTTGATTTCTCCGCTTGGATACACCATTATATTGTGGTGTTCCAGGTGGAGATAGTTGTGAGACAATACCACAACTTCTAATATGATCTCTAAAAGCATCACTTAGGTATTAACCTCCTTTATCGGTGTGGAGAATTTTTATTTTCTTGTTGAGTTGATTTTCTACTTCATTTTGAAAGATTATGAACATTTCAAAATTTTGTGTCTTAACAAGTACACATAACCATATCGACTATAGTTTTCGGTAAAGGTAATGAAGTATCTTTCATGGTACCTAGTCATTGGCTTAAAAGGACCACATACATCCGAATGTATGATTCCTAATCAATGGATTTGCCACTAAAAGGTGCCTTAGTCATGTTACCTTGTAAACAAGATTCACATACATCAAATGAATCATATTCACCTGCTTTTAAAAGACCGTTATTTTGAAGTGTTTGTATGCATTTCCTGTTTATATGACCAAGACGGCAATGCCAAAGATAGGTATCACTCAAATCCAATTTGAGTTTCTTAGTGGTGGTTTGGTACAATGAGCTATCATATAATGTGTTTTCATGAACCAATTCATAAATACCATTAATAGGAATAGCTTTAAAATAAAATATGCCATTTAAAGAAACATGAATTTCATATTCAATAAATGTCAAAACATTACCATATTGTCTTAATTGGGCAACAGAAATAATATTTCTAGTCAAACTAGGGGCATGCAAAATATTGTTCAAAATTGTTTCCAAACCATCTGGAAGCTTCAAGATGTAGTCCCCTAGGCCTTCAACTTGAACTTTTGCCCCATTCCCCATGTAGAGGCTAACATCCCCTTTCTTGAAGTCCTTACTTCTTTTGAACCCCTGCAATAAGTTGCAAATGTGAGTTCCACATCTGGTATCCAATACCCATGTGTTAGAGGATATTTAATTAAGATCAATATGAATCATGAAAATTATACCTAAGGTTTGCCCGTCATCGCTCTTAGCTTGCAACTCTTTTAGATGGACTGGGCAATTTCTTGCCCAATGTCCAATCTCCCCATATTTAAAAGCATGGGTCATTCGAAACAACCTTTTGCTTCTTCTCAGCTGGTTTTGGTGGTGGCACTCTTACCACTCCCTTTCCCTTTCCCCTAACGTGCCCCTTACCCTCGGCAACATTTGCCTTGGGTGCGGGGTGAGGCCTCTTCTTGTTCCCACCTTCATTGATGGTGAGAACAGGTAAAACCCTTTAACCCATGGCCACCTTGGAAGTTTTGAGCATAGAGTAAAGCTCGCTTATGTTCTTGTCCCACCCGTTCATGTTATAATTCATGACAAAGTTGTCAAACCTTTTTGACAAAGAGTTGAGGATCAAAATCATAGCCAACTCTTTCGAGATGGGACAATTTAGCCTTTTGAGGCGGTCGATGTGGCTTTTCATCTTAAGTACATAAGATGAAACAGACTGGGTGTCATCCATATGACACGCATGGAGTGCTCGAACCGTTTCGAAGCGCTCCACCCTTGCTTGTTGTTGGAACGTTTCCTTCAACTGGGTTATCATGTCGTATGCTCGATGATGTTCATACTCCATTTGGAGATCCGGAGACATACTTGCCAACATAAGGCAAGACACTTGGACCGAGTCCTCAGTGTATTTCACCCAATTAATGTAGGCCTCCTCATCCTTCTCATTAGGTTGATTGGGAATCAGATCATCTAAAATATATGATCGTTTCTCTTGCTTGAGAACAATTCTCAAGTTTCGAAACCAATCAATAAAGTTATTATGGTTTAGATGCTTCTTTTGGAGAATGTTCATTAGTGCTAGTGAGTGAGTGGACGGGTTATCATTATTTTCACTGTTGTTGGTGGCCATCTACAAAATTTAACAAAGTGATCAGTATTTTTGATATTGTTCATATTTTAATAATTAAAACCCTTTTAGGTGACAAACACAATTTTAAAATTCTAGAATCCAACGTTACATTTAAATAGTGGTTAGGTGACCTTTATCCCACTATTTAAATTAACAAGGTAGTCAACGTTTTTACAATTGGAACCCTTTGCAACTTCTAGGCTATGGAATCGACTTTAAAACATCATATGTATAGTCGGCATGTTTATCCCATCAACACCTTTGTAAACCATATTGTAGGTGATCCATTTAACATGGTTTGCAAATCAAGTTACCCTACTTGCACACACATGTAAGTTTTCCAACATAAGTGGTTAGGTGACCTTTGTCCCACAAATATGGTATCCCCACCTCAAATCACAAGTTCCCTCAAAATGGTTAGGTGACCTTTAACCCATTAAGAGTTTCCAAGTGACTCAAGTGTTGTGCAAAAGGACGGTGTTAAACTTGTTTAAAAAAGAAATTTAAGTTTTCATAATCTTAGTTTAGAAAACTCTATGTACCTTATATTTCATGCTTTCAAATACAAGGTACCCTATGGTTCACTTTTAATAAAACCCCTTTTACTAAAATCATTAATCCTTTTAATAACATTTTATTAACCACTTAATGGTAAAGAACCATCAATTTTCAGCTTGTTAAGTTAGTTAATGAGTTTGTTATGCAAAACAAAATATCAACCAACAATCAAACAACAAACATCCAAACAAGCATAATTATACAAACATAAGTGCAAGACCATAGCCACTAAGTTGATCACACTTGTTTTCCATCATAGGTGTTGTGAAAAGGTCTTCCTAAGGGTTAAAATGACACATCAAAATGTGTCCATGAACTCCCACTTGAATCCACATCCAAATGCTTCAAGTGTCCATGTCATTTATGTACTTCTTTGGGTCTTCATCTTGTGCATCTTCTTTTACAAAAACATATCCTAATACAATTCTTCTAAGAAAAGAAATGCACCTAATCTATTTATTACATAACCAAATGAATAAATAAATTACAACCCAAAATACAAACACAAATATTACAACCCTTTCAAGAAACAAAACCAACATGACCAACCACAATCAACCAAATCCAAAACACATGAGGTCAAGGCTATGTTATGCAACAAAATATGAAACATATCCAACATCCAAGAACAACAATGAACCCCTTATTTCAGCCCTAAAGTTTCGGCCAACATGAACCAAAACTTTAGGGTTTTGTCCAAACAACACAATCAACAAATTGATCTTAATCTTTCAAGGTTTATACTAAAGCATGTAAGATTAAACCTTGAAACATAAGGGATTCATACATCCACAACATAACAGCCCCTAATGGGTTGAAAAAGTCCATGAAAACTAACTTTATAAGAACTTTTGAAGCACATATTCCACATATCCGGCTCTAAATGCCAATGTTGGGTTTTGTAACATGTAAATCAAAGTTAGTTTAACTATTTAAACTATAAAAATGCAGCGGAAATAAGGTTTAAATATATGGTTACCAATCTGACATTTTTACCATTTTAAACCATAAACAAAACCCAAGAACATGGATCATTTATATATATGTGAAATAGTGTGCTATCAAACCATAAAATAACCATAGGGGGTCCAAAGAAACAACCTTCTTGCACAAGATGTGTAGTAAGGATGAGAAGAAAAGAGATGTTCCTCCTTGAATGTCTAGACTCCAAAATGGGAGTCCTCACGCTTGTATACCCACAAACCTTACCCAACACCTAATCCTGTTAGGTAGAAGAACACCAAAGCACAAGACCCTCTTCTTGCAAAATCAGAAAAATGCCCAACAAAATCCTTATTTTTCAACTTTGCAATAAACGAATTTTTTTAGAAAAAGAGGAAGGTAAAGGAACTAGCTTTTGGGTGTGAGAGAGTGTGCAAGATGGAAGAGTGCAAGAATGTCTAAAGTCTTGCAAAGACCAAGACTAAATTGATTGCCAACCCAACCACTATGGGCGGCCGAAATTACCATTTGAAATGGGTTCCCCCATTTTAATTTTTATAAAAAAGGAACACTCTTAACCACCATGTTTATAAAATTAAAAACCTCTCTTAATTTTATAATATTAACACATTTTATTTGTTATTATTTAACTCACTTAAATAATGAAACAAATAATATCTAATCAACAATATCCATATAATGTTGTTCTTTTACAAAAGCAAAGTTTTAGAAAACCTATTTTCTAAATTGGTGTCAATATTATTTGTATGATCACATCAACAAATAAATATTTATTGGTGTTGTTTTAGCTTGTTATTAGGTATGACCTGACTTGGATCATAACGTACTAACCACATCAATCTTGTATGTGTCTTGGGCATACAAGATCCAACAGAATCATCTCATTGGAGTAAAAAGGATTTTTTGTTATTTGAAGGGTACTCCAACACTAGGGTTGTGGTATCCTCATGATGATGACTTTGACTTTACAGCTTATAGTGACTCAGACTACGATGGTTGCAAGATGCAACATCAGCTAGATGTCAATTCTTTGGAAGACGTTTAGTCACCTGGCAGTGTAAGAAGCAGACATATATTGCTTAGTCAACATGTTAAGCTGAATATGTTGTTGTTGCAAATTGTTGTTCACAAATCATTTGGATTCAATAGCAAATATGAGACTACGGTTTGAAATTTTCTAACACCCCTATCTTTGTTGATAATTCTGCTACAATAGCTATCACTAAAAATCCAGTCCAACACCAAAAAAACTAAACACATTGGTATTAAATATCACTTTATATGTGACTATTTTGAAAAGCAATTAATCAATGTTGTTAAAACTAATACGGATTTTCAATGCGCCGACCTCTATACAAAAGCTTTTGACAAACCT
Organism: Flaveria trinervia; assembly: GCA_025506515.1. Classification (NCBI taxonomy): domain Eukaryota; kingdom Viridiplantae; phylum Streptophyta; class Magnoliopsida; order Asterales; family Asteraceae; genus Flaveria; species Flaveria trinervia. The sequence goes on from CM046446.1 coordinate 19,185,043, forward strand.
AGGTTTTTATATCTTTTAGAGGTCAATAGCGTGAAAAGGAAAAGTGTTATGATTCCAGAAGAATCGAGTTCTTAGTCTAAATTTTTTTTCTTCTTTTTTAATTTTATTTTCCTGTGTTTTAAAAAACTAAAAACACAAAAACATTCTTGGTTTTAGAATTTTAGGGGAGAATAGTTTAGTTCGAGTATTTAATTACTTAAAAATAAAAGGAGGGTGGGCAGATAAGCTTAAAGCAAATAAATCAAATTTGTGATATTGATTCAAAAATTTTGGAAAATAATAGTACATAGGGAAATAATTGTTTGGGACATCAAAATGATTTAAATGATCAAAATGCTATATTCAAATTATAAGCCTGAGAACTCTAAGCAAAATAAAGGAAAATTGATAGTAAACTAGTTTGCTACTGAGGTAACATAGAGAAAGTAGGCCTAGGGTTTGCTAGTTCATTATATGATGTGTCGGTAGATTCAACACAATAGACGAGTAGACTTCATTGGTGAATCAAATTAAAACTAATTTGTTCAACTTGCTGTGGGTTTTCATCTTTTCCTTGGTTAACACAATCAACATGTTTCCAATAAGGGATGACGAGCAAAATAAACACCACAAATGTGTGCGGATGACCATAAAAATGAGCAAAGCACATGGAAAAACTATTAAGCGCAATCAAGCTAATGAAAAATGTTGTTGGTGCATTATGCGCAAAAGAAAAAAAATGCTCTAACAAGAAGATAGGGTGTGTGCCTCTCTGCTATGCGATGGCATTGACCTGAGGATATGCATAACCTAAATATTCTAGAATTCATTGTTGTTGGCACCTCTTTGCTTGCGATGACACTGACTTGAGGCTTGGCATCTCATTGAAAGCTCTTAGAATAGTTTCTTCTTGTCAAATACCCGTATACCGCTCAAAATCTCCTGAGGAATGTTGATTACCATATAAGTTTGGGATCCACAAATGCTTGTTGAAATAATATAACCTAACTCATCACCAATGTGAGTCAAAAATCTATGCATGGATTTAAGAGGACAAATATATTGACAATCATCGTGGCTGCAACTCTCAACTATCAAAATCATTATGTGCATCTTATAGCTCTAGTATGATTTCCTAAAAGTGCTATTGACTCCCAGAAAAATAAGAATCTAGTATCCAAATAAATATAAAATAGTCCCAAATAATTATGATATACCTATATGATTCCATATGAATCTTTCGAGATATGATAAAATTAAATGGAAGTTGTTCTGCTCGGGATGAAAAATCGGTTAGATGATTTCTAAAAAGTTTCCATCCACATCAAATCAAAAACACAAAAATATGTTTTGTTTTGATTTAATTCAAGTTGTTTTATGTTTTTATTATCTTTTTTGCGTAGATGTCGAACTATATAACTAGATTTACTCTGTGAATCACAAATAAAAGGATCACGTCTGAGGTGATCAAATGATTTTCTGTTGAAGGGCCATGTCTGAGATGATCATTGGTCATAATGTTATATATCAAAAGTTAAATTTTAAGTGTATGGAAATGTATTTAGTCAAATTCATAAGTATGAGCCAACCGCACGATTAAATCATAATTATGAGCCAATCGCACGCATGAACCATTAGTATAAGCCAATCACCCGATTGGACCATGAGTATGGGTCATCTATGTGATTGGATCACAAGAATGAACCAATCATACGACTGGATGAAGGAGTCTGAGTCAGTCACACAACTGAACCCCAGTCGCATGAATGAATCATGTGTATGGGTCCAGTCGCACGACAGAAACTTAAAATAGTATAATTAAGGGGGTTAGTCAGTCGTATTCCTTACCACCCTTCAAAACTCTCAAAAACCGCCTAATACACATATACTCTGCCAAAAAATTGATTACTATTATTACTCTCTGGTTGTTATTCTAATTGATTTCCTATTCATCTCATGTACTTTGAAACTGAAATCTGATCAAATGAATGGATTAATCGAACCCACAATGACCTAAAATGATTAAAATCAAAAATCGGGACACTTAAATGGACAAAAAAGTTGATTCAAAAGACACTAAGTGCTATTACAAGTCCCTACGAACCTAATGAATCTAAACACGAAGTGTAATGTAATGTTTTCACAAAGATTCAAATTTATGGTGTCGAACAGAGCAAGATGTGAATAGACACGCCATATGAACCTCAGTCGCATGATTGAGACAGGCGCATGATTCAATCGCACGAGTGAATCAATCAATGACTCCATCACACGACTGAATCAACCACATGGCATAGCATACGACTAAGTGTTTGATTCTATATGCCCAAGACATATAGAACATTGATGCGGTTAGTATGTCATGATCCAAGTCAGGTTATACCCAATAACAAGCTTTGCAATCACCGACAATTATTCAATTGATGATATGATCATGCAATTAAATAATAACACCAAATTTAGAAAATGAGTTTTCTAAATAAGTTGCATATGAGATTGCCACATTTTATATGGATATTTTGTTTATAGATATTGTTTGTAATGTTATTTAAGTTATTTAAATAACATCAAATAATTAGTGAGTGTGTATGTGTTATTCTAATAAAAGGTTAATTGAATGAACAACTTTTATAAATGACTTGATAATGTGTTATATTTCATTTTTTAACTTTTGGGGGGAAATCTAGAAACCCAATGAGGTTTTGGCCACCCCTTTATGGATGGCCTCCTCTTGGTTTTGTTGATAATCTTGAAAACTTACACACATTAGATACACATTCACTCCATCTCATTCTCTCTCCCACATGCAATAGAACAACACAAGAAAAGGGTTTTCTTGTTCTTGTTGAAGAGAACTCGGCTGAAAGGATTTTCCAGAAGAGTTATCATTCGTCTTGGTGTTCAATCCTAGCATCTATGGTGTTTTGTGATAGTGCTTGGGGTATACTAGCTTGAGGGTCCTTCCTTGGAGCCTGGGTCGAATCTTTAGCATCTAATCACTCTTCCTTGGTCGACATTTAAGCTGGAGAAAGGTAGTTAATCACAGCTTTATGTAGCTGTGATTTTATGTACACTTTCATTATGTTCATAGCTTGTTTATTCAAATAAATGATCCTTTTGTTTTGGGTTTGTTTCTTTCATATATTTGTCACCATAAAACATGTATTTTCAGCTTTAAAATCATGTTTTAAAATATATACATATCCGCTGCGTTTTCTGAAAGTTTAAAAGGTTAAACTCGGTTTTATCCTTCAACAAACCCATCAATGGCATCAAGAGCCGGTTATGTGGATAGCTTGCTTGTTCTTGTCCTTTATAGTTGTTTTATGGGACTTTATAACCCTTTTAAGGGCTGCTATATTCTGTTTTGTTGAATCCCCAACTTTCAAGGTTATATTACACATGCTTGTGATTAAAGCTTGAAAGATATGTATGTTGATATGTTGTGTTGTTTGGACAATATCTAAACCCGAAATTTTCAGTTTATGTTGGCTGAAAATTCGTGGGTTTTGAGGGGATTCATAGTTATATTTTGGATGTTTATTTTAGTGTATAACCTAGCCATTGACCTTGTGTTGTTTGGATGTTTGTAATGGTTGTATTCATTCATTCATTTGGGTTGTATTATCTATTGTTTGTGCTTTGTTTCAAGTGTAATTTATTTATTATTGGGATGTAATAAATAGAATAGGTGCATTTTCATTTTACTAGATATATTGTATTAGGACTTTATATCTTGTAATGTGAAGATATATGGATTGGAAGCACAAAGGAGAAAGATGGAGCATTTTGGATGCGGTTTCAAGTGGGAGGCTTTTGGAAGCTTTCTATGTGATTTGTTTGTGACCCTTAGGAATTCCTTTGTACCACACTTGTGATGGAAAACAAGTGTGGACCTCTTTAGATGATATGGTTATGCACATTTGCTATGTTGTTTTGTTTATATTATTGTGGTTGATAGCATGTATGTGATATTTGCTTTAACAAACTTTTATACGAACTTAACAATCTAATTAAATGGTTCTTAATCATTAAAAGTAAATAAAAGGTTATTAAAATGATTTAATGATTTAATGATTAAAATGGGTTTTAATCAAAGGACCATAGGGTATCTTGTATTTGAAAGCATGCAAGTACAAGTAAATAGAGTTTCTAAACTAAGACTATGAAATCTCTAAATATTTTCAAACTATATTTCCAACAAGTTTAACACTGTCCTTTTGCACAACACTTGAGTCATTTGGAAACTCTTAATGGGATAAAGATCACCTAACCATTTAGAGGGAACTTGTGACTTAAGGTGGAGATACCACATTTGTGGGATAAAGGTCACCTAACCACTTATGTTGGTAAACTCACATGTGTGTGCAAGTAGGGTAACTTGATTTGCAAACCATGTTAAATGGATCACTACAATATGGTTTCCAAATGGTGTTGATGGGATTTACATGCCGACTTTACATATGATGTTTAAAGTCGATCCCATACCTCTAGAAGTTGCAAATGGTTGCAACCGTCAATCGTTGACCACCTTATTAATTTAAATCGTGGGATAAAGGTCACCTAACCACAAGTTAAATGTAATGTTGGGTTCTAGATTTTAATATAAAAATGACCTTAAAATGTATTAATTATTTAAAATAGCAATATCGAAAATACTAAAATAGATCTTTGTTATATTTTGTAGATGGCCACCCACAATGATAATCATGATAATTCATCCGCGTCCGCCCAATCATTACGAGCGATTCTCCAAAAGGAATGTCTAAATCATAACAATTTCATTGATTGGTATCGAAACTTGAGAATCGTTCTCAAGCAAGAGAGACGATCATATATTTTAGACGACCCTATCCCGGATCAACCTGCTGTGGATGATGAGGAGGCCTATAACGATTGGCTTAAGTACACTAAGGACTCCGTCCAAGTGTCTTGTCTCATGCTGGCGAGCATGACTCTGGATCTCCAAAAGGAGTATGAACATCACGGAGCTTATGACATGATAACCCAGCTGAAGGAAACGTTCCAACATCAAACAAGGGTTGAGCGCTTCGAAACAGTTCGAGCACTCCATGCATGTCGTATGGATGACAACCAATCGGTTTCATCTTATGTACTTAAGATGAAAAGCCACATTGACCACCTCGAAAGGCTTAATTGTCCTGTCTCGAAGGAATTGGCCACGGATTTGATCCTCAATGGCCTTACCAAGAAGTTCGAGACATTCGTGTTGAATTACAACATGAATGCTTGGGACAAAAGCGTTGGTGAACTTCACTCAATGCTCAAAACAGCCGAGGCAGCCATGGGTAAAAGGGTTTTACCCGTTCTCACCATCAATGAAGGTGGGAACAAGAAAAGGCCTCATCCCACACCCAAGGCAAAGGTTGCCAAGGGCAAGGGACCCGTATGGGGAAAAGGGAAAGGGGTGGTAAGGGTGCCACCCAAACTATAGGAGAAGAAGCAAAAGATTGCTACCAATGACCCATGCTTCAAGTGTGGGGAGATTGGACATTGGGCAAGAAATTGTCCCGTCCATCTCCAAGAGTTGAAAGCAAAGAGGGATGCTGGGCAAACCTCAGGTACAATATACATGATCCATATTGATTTAAACATGATATCCTCTAACACATGGGTATTAGATACCGGATGTGGAACTCACATTTGCAATTTGTTGTAGGGGTTCAGAAGAAGTAGTGACTTCAAGAAAGTGGATGTTAGCCTCTACATGGGCAATGGGGCTAAAGTTCAAGTTGAAGCCCGTGGTGACTACATCTTGAAACTTCCAAATGGTTTGGAAGTAATTTTGAACAATGTTTTGTATGCTCCTAGTTTGACTAGGAATATTATCTCTATAGCCCTGTTAAAACAATTTGGATATGTATTATCATTTGTTGAAAAAGATATTCATATTTCTTTTAATGATATGTTCTACTTTAAAGCTATCCCCATTAATGGTATTTATGAATTGGTTCATGAAAATACTTTAAATAGTTCATTGTACCAAACTAGCACCAAGAAACTCAAGTTGGATTTGAGTGATACCTATCTTTGGCATTGTCGTCTTGGTCATATAAACAAGAAAAGAATTCAAACACTACAAAAGAATGGTCTTTTAAAAACAAGTGAATGTGATTCATTTGATGTGTGTGAATCTTGTTTACAAGGTAAAATGACTAAGGCACCCTTTAGTAGAACTAACGAAAGGGCAAAAGATTTATTAGGAATTATACATTCGGATGTATGTGGTCCTTTTAAGCCAATGACTAGGAATGGTGAAAGATACTTCATTACCTTTACCGATGATTATAGTCGCTATGGGTATGTGTACCTATTGAGACACAAAGATGAAGTTTCTGAAATGTTCAAGATCTTTCAAAATGAAGTACAAAATCAACTCAACAAGTCGATTAAAGTTCTCCGCACAGATAGAAGAGGTGAATACCTAAATGATGCTTTTCAAGATCATCTTAGCAGTTGTGGGATTGTCTCACAACTCACTCCACCTGGAACACCACAACATAATGGTGTGTCTGAGAGGAGGAATCGAACCTTATTGGATATGGTCCGATCTATGATGGCTAGAAGCACATTACCTCTATCATTTTGGGGTTTCGCTTTGCTCTCCGCGGCCCATATTTTAAATATGGCCCCAACCAAAAAGGTGGAAAGGACACCTTTTGAGATATGGCACGGAAGAGTTCCATCCCTTTCATACTTAAGGGTCTGGGGTTGTGAGGCTTATGTTAAGACTCCCACCCCAAACAAATTGGAAGTCCGATCCACCAAGTGTATCTTTATTGGATACCCTAGAGATTCTATGGGATATTATTTCTATGATCCACTGGAACAAAAGTGTTTGTTGCCAGAAAGGGTGAGTTCTTAGAAGCAAAGTTCCTTATGGAAGGAACTAGCAATAGAACAGTGGATCTTGAGGAGGATCAAGAACCACAACCCGATGCATGTTTGGTTGAAACTAGCACTCAACATGAAGATGTTGAATATGATCAAATGGTTGATCAATACACACAAAACGTTCGCAGAAGTGGTAGAACTGGTAATCCACCTGAATGATATGGATTTTTCATGGATGGATGCTATGTGGTAGATTCAGATGAACCAACCACATACCATGATCCAGTGTCCAATTCGGATTGTGACAAATGGCTCCAGGCCATGAGCGTTGAGATGCAATCCATGCATGACAATCAAGTATGGGACTTGGTTGTACCACCTCTTAACTCCAAAGTAGTTGGAAGCAAGTGGGTTTTCAAGAAGAAAACCGATATGCATGGAAACTGGGATACTTATAAGGCTAGACTTGTAGCAAAGGGTTTCACTCAAACTCAAAGGGTTGATTATGATGAAACCTTCTCACCTGTTGCGATGCTAAAGTCTATAAGGATATTGTTTGCCATAACTGCTCATTACGATTATGAGATTTGACAAATGGATGTCAAAGCTGCTTTCCTAAATGGATATCTTGAGGAAGATGTCTATATGGTTCAGCTTGAAGGTTTTGTCGATCCAAAACATCCTAATAAAGTATGCAAGTTAAAGAAATCAATCTATGGATTGAAGCAAGCATCGAGAAGTTGGAATCACCGTTTTGATGAAGAAATAATTAAATTTGGATTCATCAAGAATGCTGACGAAGCTTGTGTATATAAGAAAGCTAGTGGGAGCATCATCACTTTCCTAGTATTGTATGTTGATGACATATTACTATTTGGAAACGACATTCCAACCTTGGAAGGTGTAAAAACCTGGCTTAGACGTTGTTTTTCCATCAAGGATCTTGGTGACGCTGCCTATATTCTAGGAATAAATATCAATAGGGATAGATCAAGGCGGTTGATTGGTTTAAATCAAAGTGCATACATTGATAAAATCTTGAAAAGGTTCAAGATGGAGAACTCTAAGAAAGATATGGTACCTATTCAAAGAGGAACGATATTGAGTACGACTCAATTTCCAAGCTCAAAGGATGAGCAAGATAAAATGAAGGCAATCCCATACGCATCTGCCATTGGATCCATCATGTATGCAATTATATGCACTCGACCGGACATGTCGTGCGCCTTAAGCATGACTACTCGATACCAGCAAAATCCTGGAAACAGTCATTGGATGGCTGTTAAGAACATACTTAAGTACCTAAGGAGGACAAAAGATATGTTCCTAATCTATGGATCTGGTGATGTGGAACTTATTGTAAAAGGTTACACGGATGCCAGTTTCCAAACAGATCGTGATGATTCACGATCACAGTCGGGATATATTTTCATTCTGAATGGAGGAGCGTTCTCTTGGAAGAGCTCCAAACAGGATGTGGTGGCTCTATCAACTACAAAATCAGAATACGTCGCCGCCTCATTGGCAGCTCAAGAAGCTGCATGGTTGAAGAAATTCATTGCCGATCTCGGGGTTGTGCCTTCCATTCAGGACCCCCTAGAGATCTTTTGTGATAACGAGGGTGCGATTGCTCAAATCAAGGAATCTCGTGCTCATCAAAAGACTAGGCACATTGAGCGGAGATTCAACTACATACGAGATGAAGTTGAAAAAAGAAAGATATGTATTCGCAAAGTTCACACGGATCAGAACATTGCGGATCCTCTCACGAAGCTCCTTGAAAGGCAAAGCATGAAGGTCATACTTGTGCCATGGGACTTCGATATTCTAGTGATTGGATTTGATCTGTAAATTTTGTATTTGGATATGTGGAACTCTTTATTATTTGAATAAAATTATTTGGTTATAATGTTTCAATTAATATTCCAATTTAGCATGTTTAATCCATGAGTAAGTTGCTTACTCTAAATGTCCGTACTCGTTCAGACTTGTGGGAACAAGTGTGAGAGTAAGATTATTATGAACTTGGATTGGTTGATATTCATAAGGATTAATATAGAGCACTGGGTTGCTACCAAGGTTCATAGATATTTGTGGGATACAAATATTGGACTAACCCGCAACTCAAACTTTACTACATGGAATCTTATAGATTGATCATAAGTAATTTTGAGTAAAGGGGAATATCATTTGGTATCCTCAGACCTGAGATACATATTGGGTTTTGATATTCACCAAGTGTCATACCTTGATGTGGTTATCCGTTGTTCTGAAATAATGGGCAGTACATGAGACTATGTTCAGGTGTGACACAAGGTGATTGTGAGGAACGTATGTAATCAAGATGGGATTTGTTCCTGTTATTCATTGAGAGTTAGATGTCTAAGGCCTGGATAAGTCAAATCAACAAGGAATGATCACTCTGTGTCCTTGGATTTGACATGACATCTGTAACAAAAGGATAGATGATTAATTCACCTAAATCATTTCAAGTAGGATACTTGAATGGGATGATGTTATTGAATGGCTAAAAGTGATGCGTATTAAGGGTAGTAAACCGTTGTTAGGCGGTATTTACTACTTGCATCAATCTTCTATGAATCTTGTGCAAGTGGGAGATTGTTAGATTCTATATGCCCAAGACACATAGAACATTGATGCGGTTAGTATGTCATGATCCAAGTCGGGTTATACCCAATAACAAGCTTTGCAATCACCGACAATTATTCAATTGATGATATGATCATGCAATTAAATAGTAACACCAAATTTATAAAATGTGTTTTCTGAATAAGTTGCATGTGAGATTGAACATTTTATATGGATATTTTGTTTATAGATATTGTTTGTAATGTTATTTAAGTTATTTAAATAACATCAAATAAGTTGTATGTGAGTGTGTATGTGTTATTCTAATAAAAGGTTAATTGAATGAACAACTTTTATAAATGACTTGTTAATGTGCTATATTTCATTTTTTAACTTTTGAGGGGAAATCTAAAAACCCAATGAGGTTTCGGCCGCCCCTTTATGGATGGCCTTCTCTTCGTTTTCTTGATAATCTTGAAAACTTACACACATTAGATACACATTCACTCCATCCCATTCTCTCTCCCACATGCAATAGAACAACACAAGAAAAGGGTTTTCTTGTTCTTGTTGAAGAGAACTCGGCTGAAAGGATTATCCAGAAGAGTTATCCTTCGTTTTGGTGTTCAATCCTAGCATCTAAGGTGTTTTGTGATAGTGCTTGGGGTATACTAGCTTGAGGGGTCCTTCCTTGGAGCCTTGGCCGAATCTTTAGCATCTAATCACTCTTCCTTGGTCGACATTTCAGCTGGAGAATGGTAGTTAATCACAGCTTTATGTAGCTGTGATTTTATGTACACTTTCATTATGTTCATAGCTTGTTTATTCACATAAATGATCCTTTTGTTTTGGGTTTGTTTCTTTCATATATTTGTCACCATAAAACATGTATTTTCAGCTTTAAAATCATGTTTTATAATATATACATATCCGCTGCGTTTTCTGAAAGTTTAAAAGGTTAAACTCGGTTTTATCCTTCAACAAACCCATCACTAAGTTCAGTCGCAGGCTCAATCGCATGACTGAACTCAGTCGCAGGCTCAATCGTACGACTGAACTCAGTCGTATGGTTTAATCACACAATTGAACCACTTGAATAAAATCAACTAGAATTCAACTATTATCTCTTATGAACAAATCTGATGTATATGTCTCTTGTGTTTTAGTAATATGGTTGAGAGATGGACTATGAGCACTAAGCACAACATTTGTGCTCATGTAGATGCGACATCTTTGAATGCTTTTGGGTTCACCGGGATTATTGCCTTCCTGCATAGATCGAGGATCTACAAGGCCTTTTCTACTCCATGGGGATCTATTCAGCAGGCTTTCTATGAAAGTGCCATAGTGGTTAGGTTCGTTGAGCCCCACTGTATCCGGAGCTCTATCTTCAGACAAGTCATTTAGATCCATGAAGACGACCTAAGGAGAGTCTTGGATTTAGGGAAAAGACGGAGCCATCCAACCAAGCTACATCCCCAGACTGTTTATGGATGTTCACTGAGGATCAAGTATGTTGGTGATATCAATGCCGGCGTACTGAACAAGAGCAACATGTGCCCCCAGTTCAAGTATCTGGCACATGTGATCCTCAAGTGCATAGCCTTTAGACGTGGAGGATTTGATGAGATGTCTGACCAAATCTATAATGCGTACGTTGCAGTAGTACTAAACCACCCATTTAGTTTCTCTCGCATGCTCTTCTCATACCTGATAGAGAATATCAAGGCCAAGGGAAAGGAAGGCTTCTGCATGTATCCAAGGTTTCTGTAAATGATCATCGATGAGAAGCTTCCTCTAGTGACTAAGGAGAAGGATGATGCAATTGTATTACAGGTTATGGATGAGACCACCCTCAGGAGGATGAAGGTGTACTGGGAGAAGCAGGTGAAGCCCTCAGTTAGGAGACTGCTTGGCCATCTGGACTACAAGGATTATGTGGTGCCCTCTCATAAAGGGGCGTCATGATGACAGTGATTCAGACATTGAGCCCATAGTGGTTCAAACTGATGAAGATGATGATGATGATGACGACCTTGATGATGGTCAAGGTGGTGGAGATGTTGGCTTAGTCAATCACGAGCCACCGACACATCCACTATATCTCCACCACCTCCACATAGTACATTAGCTACACTAGGTGGATCTAAGCAGGCTGCTTTCCACCAGGATTTCTTGTTAGATGAAGAGAATGAGTCTAATGATGAGCCTCTCACCAGGAGAGTCAGGAGCCAAGTTGTGGCTAACAAGAAGGGGAAAGAGGCAGTTGGTGGACGCCAAGCTGGTCTAAGGGTGGTCATACTGATATAATGGAACCAACATACACACCCGACCAGCCGATTAGCTAAGGGGGAGCTTCTATTGCCAAGGGTTCTAGGAGGAAGAGGGTGGCTCATCCCTATGGCAAGAAGGGTAAAAGGCAAAAGATTACCTTGATCAGTTCTTCCACTACCGCAACCACTGCCACCTCCATAATTCCCCACACCACTACCACCACCACTGTTCCCCACACCACTACCATAGCCACTACTACCACCACTGTTCCCTACACGACTACCATTGTTACCCACACTACCACCTCTACTACCATTTACACTCCCACCACCACTCATACATTCACACCTACCTCACCCACAACACCCAAAACAATTCCACCACAATCCACTTCAATTCCTACTCCCATCTACACCACATCCACCACAACACCCATTACTCACCAAGCTGGCACATCCACCCAATTCCTACCTACACAGGGCTCTACCCTATCCACTGTTGGGTTAGAGGAACAGTTGGCAAGCCTAAACAGGTTGGTGCTCAAACTTCTAGCCACAGATGACTTAAGAGCCAACCAGATAAGTCAGCTGATGGCAGTCAATACCACCCAAGGCAAGCAGATTGCTCAGCTGACAAAGAAGAACGATGCTTATGAGAGAGCGTTAGTTCGAGCTCACCATGCCCTGAAGGCTTAATATGAGCTTTTGATGGCCTCTATCAAGCGGATAGAGGGGCTAGACAAAAAGAACAAAATACTGATATGGAGATTGAAGGGAATAAACGGTGAGCCCCTAGAGATTAAAGATGTTGTAGATGATGGTGGAGATGATGATGATGAGTTGATAGATGATGAGTCAGAAGAAGATGATGATGACAAGGAAGCTGGGCCAAGTGGAAAGGGAAAAATGGATGATTATGATGAGGAGAATGATCAAGAAGGTGATGTAGCTACATCAGCCTCAAAACAAAGAGCACAGGAGAGGGGCTCTGAAAGAGCCGCATCCTCTGCAACTCGAGATAAACATACACATGATCAGGGCAAAATTGAAGCTTCACAGGCTGAGGATTATGATGTAGTTCCCCTTCAGCATGTCAAATTTCAACTACTATGATTCTTGATTTGCAAGGGATTGTGAGAAGGTCTATGAGGTGCACTCCAGAGGAAGGAGAAATCGTTCATGACCTGGCCGATGAGCAGCTCACTGATATGTTTAGACTAAATCCAGATGAGCTTGTCAAAGATGCTCCGGAAGTAGATGTTTTGAGTGACGAGGAGCTACAAGGGGTGGATGAGATTGAGATTGAAGATGTCACGTCTGACTACTATCCACAGTACATTGACCATGAGGGCAACGTTATCCCAGACTTGGGTGAAACTTTTGGCAGTGATACTTTTGTAAAGCTTGATGAGATAGAGAAAGAGAAAGCAAAGGATGAAAGTAAAGCCCAAGCTACAAATGCTAATGTTGATATAAAGAAGGCTGAATAGGCAGCTTATTTATCAGAGATGAAGGCCCAACGTGCACCTCCAAAGCTGAATGCCTACACCAAACTTTATCGAGTAAAGAAACATCAGAAAGTGTCAGGCAAGATCATCAATTGGGCTTATTTTGAAGATTTGGATGTCTATGCTATAAAAAGAGAGAAGGGGATTGAGTACTTCAAATATCCACATGATCTGAAGACTCTTCTTGGTTTTGAGCTAAACAAATTGGCATGTTTCGATCTTTTGTATGCCAACCCCAGGAAGATGTCGGGATGGTTTGAGAAGTTGTTGAAGAAAGTATACCACACCAGATGGGTCAACTTCAGACCTTAACAACCTAAGCGGTTCATTCATAAGACTGAAGTTCATCCTATCTTTGGATGACCTAAGGTGGTGTTGAAGTGGAGTCCCCAACGCACAATGTCTAAGATTTCTTTATGAAAGATGCCTCAGGACTTCACTCCATACTTTAAATGGTGATATTATGACTAGAGGACGGGGGAAGTGGTCATAGTTCTATACAGATAAGGAAAGATCGAGACTATCAGGGTATTTGAACCAATGTGGCTTACCAACTTGTCTGCTGAAGATGTTTATAGTCTATACAAGTCACGCAAGATATTGTACAAGCTGTATAATTCCAACATGTTATACAACTCTACTTTGCATTTGAGATACACACGGGAGTTACCATAGAAGAGAAGTACAAGAAATTCCAAGAGCATGTGAAGAATGTTAGACAGTAGGATAAACTAGGTCCATGGGAAAGTTTGTTGATACATCATGTTCCTAGTTTATGTTCTTCAATGTAATAGTCTCTCATTTCTTACACATATGTAATGTGAATTCTTATTGAAATATGATTTGCATCTTGATGTTAATTTGTATTTGAATATTTCATTTTATTATTGTATTCAGTATAATTATTATGTATGAACATCATATATAGCTTTGAGGTTCTTGTACATAGTTCTAAGTCAATAATGATTAAGAAATATGTTCAACTTAGTCGGGTGATTATTTATGCTAATGGACCGTACTTATGGACCATACGCATAAATGAATCATACTTATGGACCAGTCACACGATTAAAACAGGAGACTGGATCAGTCATATGATTGACACATAAGGTTGATTCAGTTGCACGACTAAACCTTCAGTCGTGCGTATGAATCAATCACATGAGTCAGTCGCACGACTGAACCATACTAATGGTCTAGTCGCACGACTGAACCATACTAATGTTTCAGTCGTAAAATGAAACAGCAAACCTATAAATACCACATAAGTTGTGGAAAAACAAAGACTTCAAATATTCACAAACCCTAGCCATCCAGAGCGCCCTAAACAGCCTATCCAACTTCATAGTTCGTTCCTGATCGAATTCTACTCAATTCTTAACGTTTGTTTCATTGTTAGATCGATCACGTTGTCGTTCTCAATTATTAGATCTCCTATCAAATAGGATTCTGCACTATTTGATCAGGTCTCACGCAGAATCGTGGTCCAATACCACATCCACCACGACCTCCACCTACAGGAAGCCTTTGAAGATCTACCTTCATCCATACTCTAAACCCTCTATAAGTTCCAAACACCAACATGGTCATTCAAGGTAATAGCTCGGTTTATGTCAACTATTGTAAGTCCCTAATTATAATGGTCAGTTGTGATTAGCCACTTACTTTAGTCTTCATATCCCAAGAATTTCGTATCTTGACTACATTAGTATCTAAATCTACTAAAGGCATGTGAATCACATAACTTGCGCACATCTAACATGTTTTAAGCTTATTTCTTAGATTCTAAGAAACAAAAACACATACATAGCATAATTATAACATCATATGCACCCAATTCACACCCCACCCATATACACATTCGAATATGCATACAGGTACAAATACTCACTTATATAAAAACATACATACATGCATTTTTAGCCCCAAAATAAGTTAGAACATGTAAAAAGGGTGTTCTAGAACTCACCTTTGCAACTTTCATGTATGACTTCTTCAAAACCCAAAGGCAATTGAGTTCGACCACCTACATACCCACCAAAACACACACACCCGAACACATACAAACATATAAGCATATAACCGAGGCTAAAATTATCCAAGAACAACTTAAAAACACCAAATTCTAACCTTGAATTCCGCTTCTTCTGCTTCTTTCTTCAAAAATCCGAAGTCTCGATTCTTTCTCTCTATAGAAACCGTAGACAAAAAGGTGATGTGCACGAAGTGGGTGGCTATGCCCACTTTTGTACAAAATAATATAAAATTTGTATCTTTTTACACATTTAACCCCTCAACTTGGGTTTTATTGCATTTACTTCTCTTATTCTTCTTTTTGCATCTTTTAAAATATTCGGGTGTTACAAGTCTGATATTGTTGAAGTTTATGTATTCAGTGATATAAAAGATAAGATATTTAATTATGTATGGTATTAATCTGAAAACAATATACTCAATTCAACCATGGCTTGGGTTTTTAAACTTGAATAAATTCATTCATATGTGCAGGAAAAACCAAGGCCCAACATCAACGGTGACGGGTAATATATCTCTGGTAAACAACATAACATCTTAGAATGAAGGATATGTTATTTTTTATGGATATAAAGGAGGTAAGATTACAAAGAATGGTACACTGACTAATGGTGTATTAAGCTTTGAATATGTTAATTTTGTTGAAAAACATAAACATAATATGTCGAGTGTTTCTCAAATTTGAGACAAAAAGTATCCAACACATTTCATTGATAATGAGTGTCTTATTTTAAAACCTGTATTTGTAATTCCTAATAAGTGGATTTTGTTAAGAGCAACACAAGACAAAGACACATACTTACTTGATATGAATGGTTCCCATTAATTTGTAACTGCATCATGTTTGTTATCTAAAGCCTCAGAAAGTGATTCAATGTTATGTCATCATTGTCTTGGACATGTAAATATTGAAAATATGAATAAGTCAGAGTAAATCATGTTGTGGGTTTACCATTGAAAGAATTTCAACTCACTGAACATTGTCTCTTAAGTTCAAAACCCAAACCATATAAACTTACTCATAAGACAGTTGCTCATACCAAAATTGATGTAATTCATCAAGTGTTACACATGGATTTATTCAGTCCAGTAAGTGTTTTGAGTTTAGGACATCATGCATATTGTTTGGTTATTACTAATGATTTTTTCTAGATTTACTTGGGTTTTCTTTTTAGCAACAAAAGATGAAACTCCTATCAGCTGATCAAATTCAAGTACCTAGTGGAGAAATAGTCTGACATAACCATCATATTCGTTCGAATTTATAATGTAACAGAACTTTGAAATCATACTCTGAATGAATTATGTGACTCTAAGGGGATAGCTAGACAATTTAGTTATGCCGAAACTCCACAAAAAATGGAGTCACTTAAAGGCGAAACAAAACTTTAATTGAACCTATAAGAACAATGTTATCAATTGCCAAAATTACTATCTTTCTTTTAGGCTGAAGCTGTTAACACTACATGCTATGTTTAGAATCATGTTTTAATCAATAAACTACAAAGCATTACTCCTTATGAAATTTTGTTGGATCAAGTAACGCTAGTGCAACCAAAACAAACACTTGAATATTTTTTGGTACAACTTTGAAAGGACTTCCGAAAAGGAATCCTAACTTCCAAAGACAAAGTTATCTTTCTTTTGAAGTTTGACACTTAGAAGATTTCAAGATAATGACTTCCGAAGCATGAAGTCATAAAGATCAGCTCCAGTCTCAGAAGAAGTTGACTCTTCCAAAGTATAAGTGGCTTCGGAAGAACTTGTTCTTCCAAAGCCAGTTTACCTTCAGAAGAATCTACTATGAACTAGTGGATATAAGTATGGCCTCTCTGACACTCCTCTGCAACCTATGATATACTGCATGGTGTTTTCCCACGCCCATTTGTAGGGCATACTTTATTCCACTATTCTTTCTTTATTAGTTAGTACACTTACCAACTTTATTTGGTGACAAAACGATAAGTCATGGACATGTCAAGACTACCTTATCTAGGATAGTAGTTTATCTTTGATACCTTACTTCTAGCAATATAGTATTTTTGTATTCATAAGTTTCCGGTTGGTATCAAATTATAACCGGCTATAGATAGTAGTATATATAGTTTATCATTCTAACTCTTTTCACATGCTTGATAGAGTCTTGTAACAGTTTGAGTTGAGAAGTAATATATAAAAGTATCTTGAAAATTATTCTTTGTGTCTTGTTTACTTAATATATTTTTAACAACTCTTAAAGGATTCTGCTTCATCAAACCGAGTGTGATCTAGTAAGTTTGAGTGATAACCGGTGTGTTGAGTGATCAACCTCGATCTTGCAAATTTGTATTAAACATAAACCAAAAAGTCAAATATTTCAAAACATTTGGATATTGTTGTACTTGGTTTCATACATCTCATTCACAATCAAATTTTGATAAGAAAGCAGATGAATGTTATTTTGTTGGATATTCAACAATCAAAGTGGCATATTAGGTCTATAATAAAAGATGTAAACAAATAATTAAGTTTTTTGATATTGATTGGAATGAATCTAATAATAAAGATTTAGGTTCTCCTCCTTTATGGGTATATGATTATGATTCATTATTTGAAACATTTAATCGATCTTTTGATATGTCTATAGCTAAAAACCATTTGTTGTCATAAATTCAAGATATCTTTACCTATGAAATTTATACTATGTTAGCTCCATTTGCTTGAAGAACTTCAAATGTATCTTCTTCTTCAACTATCATAACTATTTTACAAGTTTCTAAATTTACAATGTCTCCTTCTGATCCTATTGTTAAGCAAGCTCCATAGGTTTCTATTTAGATTTCTTCTTCTACTTGAAATAATCCAATTGATACCATCAAGTTCCATTTGAATTTTAACCTACTGATAATTATAATTATCAAGAAGCGGATATTTTGTATAAACCCGAAATAGTAAAAACGGTGCACAATCAGTGGGTCATATGTCTAATTTATATGAAGTTATCTCTGAATATAAAATTCCTCAGTTGAGAATTCATAAAGGCCATCCAACTAAAGCAATCATTGGTTCATTATCAAAAGGTGTCCAAACTCGAAGTCAATTTGGTGCAATAGATATATGTTTGTATTCATGTTTTATTTCTCAAATTGTGCCAATGAACGTAGATATGACATTAAAGAAGAACAGTTGGATTGAAACTATGTAAGACAAGCTGATGCAATTTAAAAAGTTTAATGTGTGGCATATGTGTGAACTACAAAAGGGTAAGTTGCCGATTGGAACTAAATGGATATCCAAAAACAAAATGGATGGAAAAGATGTGAGTGTTGGCAATAAGGTTGGACTTGTTGTTCAAGAATTCCATTAGTTTGAAGGTCTTAATTATGAAGAGATACATATTCAAGTTGCAAGACTAGAAGAAATACATATTTTCTAGCTTAGGCTTCATACAAGAACTTCAAAGTGTATCACATGAATGTTAAAACTACATTCTTGTATAAAGAAATGAAAGAAGAAACCTATGTTTATCAACAACCGGGTTTTGAATATCCAGGTCATCCTCACTATGTTTATAAATTAGACAAAGTAAATTATTAATTAAATCAAGCACCTCGTGCTTGGTATGCTACTTTGACGGAACATTTTCTTGTAAATTGTTATGCAAGGAGGGCTATTGATCATACGTTATTTTTAAGGAATGTGAGAGAAAATCTTATTACTGTCCAAATATATGTTGTTAATATTATATTCTGACCTACAAATGAAATCCAACGCAATAAATTTGAAGCAGTGATAAAACAAAATTTCAGATGAGCTCTCTTGAATAAATTTTGTTTTTCTTGGGTTTCCAAGTTAACAAGATGCCCTAGGTATACTGATTAATCAAGAGAAATATGTTCATAGTATTCTGAACATATTCAAATTTTAAGAATACAAATCTACATCAACTCTGATTTATTCTTTTCAGACTTTAATTCCTGATCTCACATATGAAGGCGTTATCAACATTTGTGTAAGGTTTCATGAAAGGCTAATGCAACTAAAACATTCAAAGTCTCCAGCATGCATTAAGTTAAATGCAGAGAAGAATTGCTTCAGAATTTTTACATCCTGCATCAAAATTATTTGAAGTCTAAAATCTTTCAAAGCCAAAACCAACATCTTCCCAAGGCAAAAGTGAAGTCTTCAAAAGCTTCAAAGACAATGTCTTCCATACCCAAGAAGTGAAAACCTAGACCACTTGCCACTACAACTCTGATAACTCACCAACTTACACAAGTTGTTGAAAAGGTCCATGATTTTAGTAAATATACATTGAGGTCTTGAGTCTGTTGCTTTCTACATTATGTACTTTTATCCTTTTTGTAATGTATTAGGATATGAGCTATGGCATGTCATAGTCACTAGTCAAAATACAATTTGTCTTTTCACTCTATATTTGATTTTATTGTTGTGTAGATCAAATGTTCCCGGCTGGCTTTCTAAGCATGACTAGCTATAGGATGTAGTATAAAGTATCTTAGGTCCTTGTATCTTTTTATTATGCTTTAGAACTTGTAAAAGAACTTGAGAACAATATACAACATTCTTGAAAACCATATCCTTATGTTTTTTGTTCTTGTTCTGTCTCATATTTACTTATGTTTTAAGTATCAAGCCTTATAGTTCTAGTTCTCTATTTGATTTGTTAAATGTTCTAATATGTACTCTACTCATTGTGTGTTATGTTGTAAGTGACCATCCCTTAAACGGAACTGTAATTGGTATTAGAGCTTTCCAGGCTATTGTTTGTAAGATCTCAAATGGTAGCTCTTACTAAAGTTGATATGGAAATAGGAACCGTGACAAAGTCCCCACTGATCTCTCCAGAAGACTTTGACACTTTGTGCCAACGAATGGAAGGGATCATCTTGTCACAAAAAACCAGGATGTGGGAATCCATTCTCTCAGGGCCTCACATGCCAAGCACCTCTTCAGCTGCTATTGGGGGTGGTATGATTCCAAAATATGTGGCTGACTATTAAGAAAAAGTTAGGAAGAGAATAGAGATTGATCAGAAAGTCATGACAACCTTTCAAACTACTCTTCCTGTCTCTATATACAAAGGCTTTAAGATGTGTATAACAATTAAAAAGCTATGGGATGCATTGAAACTGATGTATGAGGGGTCAACTAAAGCCAAGAAGAACAAGAAGGATCTCTTAAAGCAATAGTTTGAAAACTTCACCTTCAAAACAAGTAAAACCATGACTTAACAATAGTTCAGGTATGTTGAAATTGTGGACACTCTAATGGATGTTGGAGTAACTCTTAAGAACAGGCACATTGTAAGGAATTTCATGTCCTCTCTTCCTATACAATGGACACATTATTATGTTGTTATCAAGAGAGTTGAGAACCCTAAGACTCTCACTTTTACAGAGTTGTATGGTATTCTCAGTGGATACTAGATGGATATGAAAATACAAATTTCATCTCATAACTCTAGTAATCAAATGGGTTCAGTCCTCCATGTGGTTGAAAGGGATAGTAGAGAACCATAACATCATCTTATCTGCTATCCTGACAACTCACAAAAGGGTCATTTCATCACCTTCTAGGAGACACCAAGAGAAAGTTACACTCAAGGAAGCCCATTCCAAGAGACAAGCTCTAGCAAATGACAGGCAATGGGTCAATACTCCAAAATTTTGAGAAAATTGATAGAGGACCAGTTGCTTTTGAAAGAGATGCTAGAGGTTACATAACTCGAAGGGGCAAGATCATAAATGGTAAGCTCAACACTGAGAAGGTAAACTTTGTCTTGAAGCTTAAACACAAACTTTTTAGAGTATTTCAATATTGTGATCAGAGTCATAACATGTTCTTTACTAAGCATGAGTGCGTGGTTCTCAGGCCTGGGGTGGTCATTCCTCATGCCCTAATCCTACTTAAACCCCCCAGGAAAGCGAACATGTACAAGAAGTTCTAGACTGTATCTAGACTATATCCATCTAGATGACCTGGAATACATGGAGATAGTTAAACAACCAGCTCTCCTCACTCATAGAGCCAAGAAGTTCTATAAGAGGACATGGAGGAAGTTTCCAAGCAATGCAACCAGTTCAAAGTTTGGGCTGAACAAAAGAAAAGTAAAGTGTTACAACTACAACCAAATCGGTCACTTTGCAAAGGAGTGTAAGGCACCAAGGACAAATGGTGGCCAAACACCAAACATGTGAAACTACATTGAGAGCCACCCAGAATAAGAAGCCAAAGTATCAAGTTGCAATTGTTGTTGAAGAAGGAGGTTTGGACTGTAGCTTTCAGGTGGAAGATGCATCTCCAAACCAAGCGCTTATGGTAGACCATGATGAAGCCAAGGTATTGGAACATCTTTGTACACCTGATTGTATTGCTAAAGTAAATAGATACAGTTCCTACAAATTAGAGATGAGAACTGATCTTGAGTCCTTAAATATCTTAAAATCTGATTTTAAAAGAGTTGACAATGATTATAAACTAAAGATAGATGACTTTGAGAAAACCATTTCAACTTTTAAACATGAACACACCAACTACAAGACTTAGATCAAATATCTAATTCCTAAGTTGATTGAATGCTAGGCTAGGCTTGTCATAAGCAAAACTAGGGAAAATGTGTTCTTGAAGAAAAGACCATCAAGAACATTATATTCTCATCCTTGCATGCAAAAGTTTGTTATCTGAATAAGTAGGTACTGGGATTTGGTTAGATAGCTCCTTCACACACAATCTTGTCTGTAAGATCTCCTACGTGTGGAACTTGTGAAGATAAGCTTCCCTTGATAGACCCCATGAGTGAAGAGGATGAAGAGGTAATAGTGAAGGATGCCTTACAGAAGAGTGAAGAAGTGCATTCTAAGTAGAGCACCATTACTTTGAGGAGAATAAAAAAGTTGAGATAACCAAGTCAAGAAGGAAGAACTTTATTAGGAAGGCCACGAGGAAGTACAAGAAGGCTCATGAAATCAAGACCACTTTCAACTCTGTAGTGAAACAAATCATTATCTCTGTAGGATTTGAGGTGGTTAAGGCTGAAGACACAAATTTAAAATCTAGTACCAGGAGTTCTAGTTCATGTTGAAATCCCTTAAACATCGAGATGACGGTTGATCAGTTGTGTACCACAGCTATACAACCTGAACCATCCAGATCCAAAGGTATTTCTCTCCCAAAAAGAATTGCCGCGACATCTGCAAAGATGAGGATAGAGAATGAAAGTGATCAAGTTCAACCTTGCTCACAAAAGAAGACTCTTAGGAAGAAAAAAATAGACTGTTTCATGCATGGAAGTACTTCTCATCTTGCTAAGGATTGCCTCTACAATCCCAAGAGTACTATCCACATGATCAAGAAAGAAACTTCTAAGAGTTTGAAAAATAAACAAGCTTTGGAAGGAAAGTTTTTTCCTTTCAGGAGATCCAAAATGAAGAAGAAGACAAGTGGAAACTTGCCCTCAGAAGAAAATTTGGTCTCGGAAGAAAATTTCATCTCGGAAGAAAGGAATACATCTGAAGTACTGAGGTCTGCTGTAATGTTAGCAAGATCTTTCAAAGGTCTAGTCATCAAAACTTGCAAAGTCATCAAAACATCAGAAGTGTTGAAGATCAAGTCTAATCTTCCAGAGGTGGGGTGGAAGACAAAGAAAGACCTAGTGACTGAAAGTTCTTCATCAACATCAGCAAATGATCCTCCAAATTTGACTATAGGATCAAGTATTATTGCACAGTCCTTAACTTCTTTTGATGAGCCCGATACCAGCAAGGCTTGGATTTTCAAATGTAACTAACCATCTCTTTTGTGTAGGAAAAACTCAAGACAAATAGAAATGTATGGATCATTGATAGTGGTTGTTCCAGGCACATGACAGGTAATGGGTTAGTACTCCAAAATTTTTAGAAAATTGATGGAAGACCAGTTGCTTTTGGAGGAGATGTTGGGGCTTACATAACTAGAAGGGGCATGGTCATAAATGGTAAGCTCAACATTGAGAAGGTAAACTTTGTAAAGGAGCTTGGATACAACTTTGAGTGTAACTCAATTTTGTTATCAAATTCATAACATGATCTTTACTAAGCATGAGTGCACTGTTCTCAATCCCAGGGTGGTCAGTCTTCATGAGCATATCCTACTCAGAGCCCCAGGAAAGAGAATGTGTACAAGATGGATTTGCAAGAAACATCTCCCTCAGGAGAAGTTTCATGCTTTCGATCTAAAGCAAAAATGATGAGTCTTTCCACTGGCATAAGAGAAAGGAGCTCTTACTATTTAGTGATCACAATTGATATGAATAAAATAACTAAAAATGATTTGGTAACTAGAATGCCAAAGAAAGAGTTTACAAGTGATGACCATTGTGTTGCATGCCTCAAACGGAAGCAACACAAGGTATCTCACAAGTCAAAGGAAAGAAAACCCATCACTACTCCACTAAACTTCTTTCATATGGATCTCTTTTTTCCCACCAATGTAATGAGTCTAGGAAGGAGCTCTTACTGTTTTGTGATCACAGATGATTTGACAAGATTCATTTGGGTCTTTTTTCTTAAAACTAAGGATGAGACCCACGAGATTCTAAATAATTTCATCTTGAAGATTGAGAATCAATGTGATTACAAGGTCAAAACCATAAGATGTGATCAAGGAGCTAAACTCAAGAAAAAAATTCTTGATACATTCTTTGATGAAAAGGTATTACAAGACAATATAATGCTCCCAGGACTCCTTAGAAAAATGGTGTTGCTGAGAGAAGAAACAGGGCACTAATTGAAGTTGCAAGAACTATGTTTTCTAAATCTAAACTACCCATCACCTTTTGGGCAGAAGCAATGTACACTGCTTGCTATGTGCAAAAAAATGTTTTAGTACTTAAGGCACATGGTAAGACTCCTTATGAACTTTGGCACAAGAGGAAACCTTTCATTGGTTTTCTCGGGACATTTGGATGTCCTTGCACCATCTTGAATTCCATAGATCAAATTGCCAAGTTTGATAAGAAATCAAATGATGGACGGTTTTTTGGATACACATCCTAAGCCAAGGCTCATAGAATATGCAATCTAAGAACTACAATCTCTAGTTTTGATTGGCTATTTGATCTTGATTTAGTTACAATCTATTTTAACAAATCTTGTGAGAATGTTTCAAGATCTATAGATATACTATTAGCAAGTGATCCTGACCCAAGATTTAAGATAAGAAGACCATCAAGTTACACTACTTCAACTCCAGTTTAACTAACCCTGTATATGGAGTTCCTATTACCATAACAATGACAAATCCAACTGATACATTTGTGGTGCCTTCAAATTCCATCTCAAAGGCACAAAAGTCAAATGAAAAATCTTCAAATGTAGGAGATCATGGTGGTGGTGAAAGTGATCAAGAATTCCTGGATGCTGACAACCACTCCGTTGAAGACAACATCAATGATGTCACACACTCATTGGATCAAGTTTCTCTTGATAAGTGTGCTCATGTGATAGGTAACTCACAACTACCAGATCTAAATTTCTCTAGTTCAGATCTCTCTAAGTTACTGTGATTCCTTAACTAAGGATCCACAAGTCCCACTGCACCACAAACATCATTAGAGATGTTGACTTAGGGGTGAGAACAAGAGGACAAACCGATGATTCAAAAAAATTTCTCCACTATTGTTTCATATCGCAGATAGGGATAAAGAAAGTTAATGAGGCTTTAAAGGATGGAAGTTAGGTTGAAGCTATGCAAGAGGAACTGCTTCAATTCAAAAGACAGAAGGTTTGTGACCTATGTCCTCTTCCTCAAGGGAAGCCTACTATAGGAACCAAATGGGTGTTTAGGAATAAGAAGGATGATAGGACTTGTGATAAAAAACAATGCTAGATTAGTTGTTCAAATACACACAAGAAGAAGGAATTGACTACACATATGTCTTTGCTCTTGTGGCAAGACTTGAAGCTATTTGAAAATATTCTTTGCTTTTGTTGTATCCAAGGATTTCAAGGTCTACCAGCTTGATTTTAAGTGTGCTTTTCTCTATGGGGTGATTGATGAAGTGGAGCATGTCAAACAACTACCTGGCTTTGCAGACGCTAGTCATCCTGATTATGTCTATAGTATTGATAAAGTTCTATATGGGCTTCACCATGCTCCAAGGAAGTGGTATGAGACTTTATCTCAGTATATCTGTCAACATGGCTACAAAAGAAGGACTATATATGGAACTCTCTTTATCAAAGGATCAAGAAATGACTTAACTGTGAAATGGGCTCACAGTTGAGTATTATATGTTCCTTAGATATGTTCAAAACATTCTTAACTATGAAATGGGCTCATAGTTGAGGGGACAGCTAATATTCGTAAATTTGGACTGATGATGCCCGGTGTCTTTAAGACTATAAAGAATCCAACTGTAGGCTTCTCTAGGGTAGAAACAACCCTTGTCCCAAAAATGTTAGAGCTCCTTACTCAAGGTGAAAACCTAGCAACACAAGCTAGTTTTGAACCCACACCTTCTACTTCTCAACCTCCTAAACAACCACAAATCATCCTCACCTACCAAAGAAAATCCAAATAAACCCTTGCTTTAGCTATTGAGCTTGTGTAGGCCCCCATATCATCACCCATACAGGAAGAAGTGGACACTGGAGCTCCCACTTCTTCTGAGGGTTAAACAACACCCATCTCATCAAGAATTAGTGTTAAGGTTCCTCGTGCTCATCCTTATGAGCTCATTAGCCCATCAGCCTTAAGCCTTCACTCTGAGTCTCAACACTCAAGTGAACAACCTTTAAGGAAAGTTACCATCCTCAATCTCTTGATCTAAACCAACCGATTTCCAACCTAGAATCATATGATGATGATGACATGTGATTCGGTGCGTACCATGAATCTCTCTACTCCTCCCTTTCTTAAAGAGAGATGAGTGCTCCTGCCTCTCCTATGTCTAGCCCACATCCTTCACCTATCCCTGAGGTGGATCTTCCAGAACCTGTTTAGGAGGTCCATATGAAAGAGGCTCTCACTTTTGAAAGTGGTTACATCTTTAAGACCTCAACCATGACAACTCAACCCATTGACACTTCAATTGAAGTTGTTAGTGAGCAATGGAAACTCAGTATCCAAGAACACTATGCTGATTGTGAGAGTGAAGATATTGGTCCAATTTGCTCATCCCCTAATGATTCTTCTGATGAAGATGAGGGGCACATGAGACTAAAGGTGCATAAATTATCACAAATATGCTCCTATTTAGTCTCTAAGGTAAGTCACCTTGAATCTCAGGTGTCTACCTTACAAAACTAGATCAATGATCAGCAACTTGAGATATCTTATCTTAAGGAGAAACTACTAAGTGACCTTTAAAGGGAGCTCATCCAGGAACAAAATAACTTATGGATTTAATTGATCTAAATCCTAGCTCACTTGTGCCGGTGGGTGATACAATCAAAAAGGGGGAGAAAGTCATAGCAATATAGAACCTGGGAGTTTTTCATAGAGTATGGACATTAAGGACTTACTATTCTCAATAGTAGTTATCTGTTCTCAGCAACCTTCTCAAGTTCACATTGATATGCACTCACTCATTTAGAGTTTATTTGAGGAGGGAATTCCAAGGGCTATGTCAACTCCACCCCAAGGAGCTTCTAATTACATTATTGGGTGGAGGTATTATGGTGATAGACGAGCCCTCATACTATGAAGGTCTTGATCTAGTCAACATGCCACCAAGTCAAATCAGGCAAGCTACCAAGATGGCTTAAAGGATTCAAGACATGATTGTTGAATTGTTTAAAGCAATAAGACAAATGCAAACAGACAATGTCATTGGTTAATTAGATGTTGAGGTGGACCCTAAGATTAGCTTGAAAGAGAAAATCTTGATTGAAGGCCCAATGAAAGAACTTGTAAGCTTTGTGCAGGATCGGGTTTGTCATTTAAACACTTGGATTTCTCTCAAACTCACTTATAGAAACACTCAATTTAGATGAAGTAAAGTCTTTTACAAGAGTAGTAAAGGAACACACAGAAATAAATTTTCGAGGCACTTGTATATATTACTTCTCAACTCAAGATATTACAAGACTCTTACAAGCATGATATATGAGTTACAATGAGAGACTATATATACTAGATCCTATAGCCGGATATACTTTGATACCAGCTGGAAACCTAAGACTGAAGCATATACTACAATGCTAAAGTTAAGGTATCTTAGATAAAGTATTATCTATGATATGGTAGTCATGACATGTCCATGACTTACCTTTTGTCACCAACTAAAGATGGCAACTGTACTAACATAAAAGGTAAACAGTGGATTAAAGTATGGTCAACTGCATGGCTTTTGAAAAAACGCCATGCAGTATCTCAGAGATTTGTAGTGGAGTGTCAGGAAGGCCATACTTATGTCCACTGGATAATAGCAGTGTTCTCCAAAGGTAAGTTGGCTTCGGAAGAACAAGTTCTTCCGAACCCACTTATACTTCGGAAGAGGCTTCTATACTTCCGAGGCTTGAGGACTTCTGTACTTCGGAAGTTGACTTCAGATCTTTCTTTCTAAGTCTTGAACTTCGGAAGTAGGATCTTTATCTTCGAAAGTTGGAACTTTTCCTTCGGAAGTAAGCTTTACACATTGTCTTCGTAAGATCTCCTTTTTCCTTTGGAAGTTCCACACTTGGCTTCGGAAGTCCTTTATTTGTTGTACCAAAATCTTCTAAGTGACTTGGTTTTGGTTGCGCCAGCCTTTCTAGATCCAACAAACTCCCCCTAGGCTGATGCTACCAAAACCTCACTTATTCCTCCTTCTCAAAGCTTTCAACACTAGGGACAAAAGATATTTGTCAGTCTTTTTGTTCTTCCCGGAAGTGGTGCTGAGAAGCTTGTACAAGTCATTGGTGGATAGGAGATCCAGTCTATCACTCTGAATGACATGTACCCTTTATTGTGCCCCCTGAAAAGAATTAGTTGACGGGAGTTATAGTCATATTCCCATCTAACTATGGATTCTAGTTTAGGGCCTTCAACCATTTGTAAAAAGGCTTTGTCTTGGGTTGCTGATCCCTTCCTTTCCTCCTCCTCTCTCAGTTTCAACTCTAATTCAACCTTGCTTCTAGCAGTTAGCTCGGCCATATGAAGGCTGCCTAGATGATTTCTGATATGGGCAGCTACATCAGAGTTTGAAAGGTTGGAAAATGTCTTCTCTGCTAACTCAGTAATATCAAATCTTCTTAAGTGTAGCAGAGATGAGGCACTCAGTCTGTTGAGCTCTCCATTCTCTCTTTCAACAACAAAGTTGTGAGAAGAGTCTTCGAACCTCCACCGGATGATCTTCTTTCTAGGTGCAAGAGCTTGTCTTGGCACCCTGTCAATTTTCTTGGTATCCAGTAGAGTCACCAGCCTTCTCCTTAACTTCTTTTCTTCCTCATTCAAAGTGTCTAAATTGAGGCCAAGGAGATTTGTAGCTTGATCCAATGTTCCTCTAGGCAGATCAAGAAATTGATCTCTAGTGAGGGAACTTGAGGATCCGTCAACATAGGTCAATTTGACAAATCCTCCTCACAGGAGATATCGCTTAGAGTTGTACATTTTATGAGCTTTGTCTTGACTGCTTTGAATTCTTCTAAGAAGAGATGTTTAGAAGGCTGAGGGGATGGTTTGGGTTGATGGGTAGGTTGAGGTGTTTGGGTTCTGGCTAGAGTTTTGGGTTGGAGGATGGGATGTTTAGGTGGTTGAGGTGAAGGAGTTGGTAGGAGTGATAGTGTAGATTCAGGGTGTATGGTTAGTGGTTGGTTTAGTTTTGATGGGGAGTGAGAAGGGTATGCTTTCAGGTTGTGGTTGGGTTTGGAGTTTGGTTGAGTGGTTGCTTTGAAGGTTATCCCCTGTCCCCTTCTGTACATCTCCTTCCTCTTCCCCATGCGAATATCAGCTTTAATGTCACTGACATGTTGCTGGAGAGTCTTTTCTGACATATGACCCACCTGCCTGCCAGAGAAGCCATGAGCTCTGAGATAGCTTTTCATCCAGGCTTTCTCACCTATTTTCTTAACAGCGGTCAGTCCTGCTTCCTCTTCCTTCTTCTTCTTCTTCAAAAGCTTTTCCCTTTCAGCTCTCTTTCTCTCTTTCTCCATTTGATCTTGCTCTTTGTTGAAGAGCCATAAGATCGTATCATTGTTATGTGGAGATAATTCTTCTTGAGAGAAACCTCTGGAGGTTAGGAAAGTTATCCTGTCCCTCCTGAGCTGTAGATCAGCTTCTTTTTCCTTTCTCTACCTTTCTTCTTCCAAGGCCAACCTTGCAGCTTCTTTTTTGTGTGTTTTAGGAGCAAGGTTGCTTTTTCCAGCTCTATTAACTCCTCTAATGGTAACAAGAATGCATCCTCAGTTGCAGCTTCTAGAGTAACAAGTCTATCGATAATCTCTACCCTTTTTTGGTTGTTGACTGCCTCCTGGTTGGCTGCAGCTGCATTGGTACTTGCAGCTAACAGTTTTCCAGTTGTCAGCCTACCTTTTCTTTTGAGTTCTCCAACCTTTCTTAATCCTGAAGCTCTTCCAAAGTCATCTTCCTCTTTCCTCTAATGTCTTCAGAAGTACTAGACTTTGGGGGTTCTTGGATAGAAGATTCATGTTGAGTAGTAGAGATGGGAGCTGGAGTTAATGCAGATGTTGGAGCTAAAGGTTGAGTGAGAAAATCCTCTCTATTAACCTCAGATGCGAGTTCTAGGATTGCATCTGTGACTATTAGATCATCGGATAATGAGAATAGTCCTTCCGCAACAGCAATCTCAACTTCGGAAGTTTGAACTTGTTCTTCCGAGGCTTTGAATTGTGCTTTGGAAGTTTGTGAAAATGCATATGTGTCCCAACAGTTTTAGTTGCTGGGCCATCAGTCCTTGTTTCCCCTTGAAATTAATCTTAGGTTCCACTTGGACCTTAGGTTGACCAACTTCCTCAATAGTAGTAGAAGGTGCATTTAACCTCCGAAGCTCTTGAGCTTTGAAGTAGATCATAGACATATCAGGGCTTGGCTATTCTATAAGAGATTCCAACAGGAACTTGTTAAAGAACCTATTGAGATCTTGGAGCATCCTTTGATCCACTTGAATAACGACTGGAGGCGGCTTAGGGAAGATTGAAGCTTGTTGCACAGGATATTTTGATCTCAAGGAAGTGAGAACTTGACTTTGGGTTTCCTCTTGTCGTTGACTATCTCTGAACACTCTCCCCCTTTTGGTAGCATCATCCTGAGAGCTTGATGAGCTAGAGGAAGAGGTCAAGGAGACCGGAATTGGTACATGCCTAACAGACCTCTCAATCTGTTTCTCAGCTAGTTTGGCCTTGAGAATTTCAATCTCAAGTTGCTGAGTGGTAGACCTATCCTCTAAAGTCTTAACCTTGGATTCAAGATTTGAGACTTTAGAAAGTAGGTCTTGGATGGTAAGTTGCTTTCTTCCCTCATCTTCTTGTGAAGAATCACGGGGAGATGAGGTAACATACCTTGTATGTTCATCCTCACCACCAGATATGGTTTCTGGGCACCCTGGTTTCCCTTTCTCAAAGATGTCTCTTTTAGAGTCATCTAAGGGCATGGTTGCCGTAGTAAGTCTCAGTGATGTTACCACTATCCTGAGGATCCACTGAGAATCCTCTAGTAGTGGCAGCTGAATCTACATGAGTCCCCTCCACATCAGTGGGACTCACCTTAGTAAAGCTTTGTTGATGGGAGCTAGAGACAAGTGGTCTCTCTGGGCTCTGTTGATCCTTGAGAGGGTGTTGTGGATCAACTTCATTGCCTTTAAAAGACATAATCTCTTCATTTGTTCCAACTAAAAGGTCAGTAAAGGATATGGAAGTGAAACCTAATGACCCGGGACTTTGAGTAATATCTAAAGGTATTGAGCCTGTGATAGGGTTGTCCCTTTTTGGCTGCTCAGGGGAGTATAGAGACTCACCCTGAGGGTTTTCAGCTTGGGTTGTGGGCTCATGGGTCTGAGACTGAGGAGACTCAAGACCCATATTGAGGTCAATTATGAAGGATGGTTGGACCTCAGGCTGAGTGGGAGCCCTTTGTTCCACTCTAGCCTTTTTAGGTAGAACATGAGGAGCTTGTTCAATCAGAGAAGATTGAACAAGGGTTCGTTTGTGACGTCTCTGATAAGTAAAGGTAATGGTTGGAGAAGGTAGATTTGGCAAAGTGGGGATAGTTGCTGGTGTGGGTTCATCACCTGTGGGGTTAACAGGGATGTCACCAGGAGCCGTTGGCTTAATCATACCCGGCAGAATTGTAGTATCTCTTCCGGTGAAGTTGGTGGACACTCTCTTCAAAGTCTTGAAGATAGTCGACCTCATTTGAGGAGCAGACAGAGCAGCTGCACAGACAAGCTTGCTCTGGTTCAGCTCGCAGTTGATTATGTGCTGGAGAAACCTGGGATACATGAAGAATGTGTCCTTTTGAAGATTTCCCATCAGGTTAGTCAGCATAAATCTTGAATAATTGAAGCGGAGGCTTTTCACCAACCCATGAACTAGGCACCCAAGTTCATATGGGATTTGATCCCATCCCCCAGATTTATTCGACAAGCAGTGAAGGACCACGTGTAGCAGGAATTCCATTTGTACGAGAAGTTAAATTTGTAGACAGTTGAGCTGCTAACATCTCCACCATATCCTATTTGGAGATAAGAATTGTCCAAATCTGCTTTAGGGAATTCCTGGAGCGCCCTCATCATGAAGCTCTAGATGCTCCCTGATGATCTGTTCGAAATGACCAACTTCTGGCCACAGATGCTCGATCGAATGACGCGAACCCGTTTAGGGTTTCAATCTGACCATTGCCCAAAATTAAGACATATGGTTTGAGTAAATTATGGGGTTTATAGTCAGAGTGGTGTAGTAAAAAGATTGGGTTAGAAAGGAGACGATATCTGAGAAGTCAGCATCTTTTGAAGAATCAAGAAGTGCGACTTGCTTGTGCTGAGGGTTGAAGGCCATTTGGAAAGATGAATGGGGATGATTTGAGCTGGTAAAGTTGAGTAGGAGAAATTTCTGGGGCAACAAAATTTGCAAGTAAGAGAGTTAAAGTGAACAGTCGAGATTATTTAAAAGATTATGGAAAGGCGGTAATGGGGGTATGGATAAGGTGATGTGATGGTTTAGTGGATGAAATGACAGTGGCGGTAAGGTAAGGTTAAAATTAGTTAAATAATCCGACATCATTAACAAAATCTTTGCTTTTTATAGTGTGGGGCCCAAGAAATTTACATCACACAGTGAAATCTCTCTTCTGAATGTATAACATTTCTTAAGGTAACTCGTCTTCCGAAGGCAATTCTTACTTCCAAAGCCAAATCTTTGTTTCGAAGGTTAGAGTTGCTTCCGAATAGAGAATTTGTAAGTTTCGGAAGTAGATCTGATGTCTAATCAATCGCTTCTTCCGAGGCCAAAAATTCTTCCAAGAAGAAAGTTATCCTTTGAGAAATTATGCTTCGGAAGATATGAGAATGTCTTCCGAAGGTTAATTTCTCTTCGGAAGGAATTTCACTTAGAAAATTTCAGAGAGAATTTCTTGTAAGAGGGCTTAAATTGTATTGACACAAGAATTACATATTAAAAAGGTTTTCAAAAGAGATCAGATTAATCAATGTTTATCATCCCAATAGCTGTTATGAGATACTTAAACCTTTGTTCATTAAAAGCTTTGGTAAACAGATCAGCATACTGTTCATTTGAATCAACTTTGATTAACTTGATTAGATTTTTCTCATGAGTGTCTCTAATGAAATGATACCTGATGTCAATGTGCTTAGTCTTGGAGTGCTTCACTAGATTTTCAGTAATGGATATAGCACTATTGTTGTCAATATGGATAGGAGTACTCATAAGTTAAATCCATAGTCTAACATCTGATTTTGAATCCATAGCAGTTGAGCACAATAGCTAGCAGCAACAATGTATTCAGCTTCAGCAGTTGATGTAGAGACACAGGATTGTTTCTTGCATTGCCATGAGATGATCCTTCCACCAAGAAATTGACATCCTCCTGATGTTGATTTCTTGTCAATATTGCAACCTCCATAGTCA
The DNA here is from genome assembly GCA_025506515.1 of Flaveria trinervia. Taxonomy (NCBI): domain Eukaryota; kingdom Viridiplantae; phylum Streptophyta; class Magnoliopsida; order Asterales; family Asteraceae; genus Flaveria; species Flaveria trinervia. The sequence continues at coordinate 19,218,343 of CM046446.1, forward strand.
CTGTCAGAGTATCCATAAAGATTGAAATCCTTGTTTCTGGGATACTAGAGACCTAGTTTAGGTGCTCTTTTGAGGTATTTGAGGATTCTCGTAACAACAGCTAGGTGAGACACCTTAGGAGCAGCCTGATATCTTGCACAAATGCAAATAGCAAACATGATATCAGGTCTACTGGTTGTTAGATAAATCAAAGAACCAATAATTGCCCTATACTGATGCTGATCAATATCCTCCCCCTCAAGGTCAGAACATAGATTATGGTTTTTGGTTATGGGTGTCTTGGCAGGCTTACAATCCTTCATCTCAAATCTTTCTAAGATGTCAGAGATATATTTAGATTGATTAATGAAGAACCCTTCCTTCAGTTGCTTTACCTGAATTCCAAGGAAAAAGTCCATTTTTCCTATGGAGCTCATCTCAAATTTCTTATTCATTGTGCTCTCAAAGTCCTTGCACATTTGGTCATTTGAGAAACCAAATATAATGTCATCAACATAGACTTGTACGAGCAAATGTCCTTTCCAGACATTCTGATGAAGAGAGTCTTGTCAATGGTACCTCTAGTATAGCCATTCTTCAGAAGAAACTAAGACAGAGTCTCATACCACAGCCTAGGTGCTTGGTGCAGCCCATATAGAGCTTTATCCAATTTGCACACATAGTTAGGGTGCTGTGGATCTTCAAATCCTGGAGGTTGGCATACATAGACTTCCCTATCTATATCCCCATATAGAAAAGCACACTTGACATCAAGTTGGTATACTGTGAAGACCTTGGATGCAACATAAGCAAGGAAGATCCTAACTGCCTCAAGTCTTGCAACTGGTGCAAAGACATCAGTATAATCGATTCCTTCCTCTTGAGTGTATCCTTGAACCACAAGTCTTGCCTTATTTTTGATGATCAAGCCTCTATCATCTCTCTTGTTTCTGAAAACCCATTTGGTGCCTATAGGTACTTGACCAGATGGTAGCGGACATAGGTTCCATACCTTCTGTCTCTTGAATTGAAGCAACTCTTCTTGCATCGATTCAATCCAGCTACTGTCTTTCGAGGCATCTTCTACCTTCTTGGGTTCCATCTGAGATAGAAAGCATGAGTACATACAGACATTCCCTTGATGAGTCTGTCCTCTTGTTCTCACACCCTCAGAGACATTCCCTATGATGTTCTCAGTTGGATGAGTGTTGTGAATCTTAAGACGAGGAATCACTTCCATTTGCAGAGATAGATCCAGGTTAGACATATTCTGCTCAAGAACTAGAACACTCTGTCCAGCTGTTGTTTCAAAGTCATTCAATGAGGACTGATTGAATGAATGAGAAACATCATCAATATTTGGTTGTGAAGTAGTATTAACAGTTTCCTGTTCCTTCAAAATACTACCTCCTTCTGCCTGGTATTGTGGTGGATCACCTTATGAGTTTTGACGCTCAGTAGGTGACTCTGTGAATAGTGGAAGCTTGATGTATTGTAGTATTTGGAGAATTTGGTCTAGGCCTTGGAAGCTTAAACAGTTGATCATTAGCAGCAGCATCAGCATCATTTTGAGCACCTATTCCAACTGAAACATTCTCACAAGAGGGTTTAGAATAGTTTGGAAACAATTCTAAATCAAAGATGTGATCAGGTCCATTCCCCCTAACACAAGGAGTGTACTCATTAACAACTATATTGGATGACTCCTCAAATTGTTGATTCTTAATGTTGTATACTCTGTAAGCTTTGGAGCTAGAAGAGTATCCAACAAAGATATCATCATCCGACTTTTCAGCAAATTTTGCTAAATTTTCTTTGTGTTAAGTATGGTACACCTGCTGCCAAAGGATCTTAGAAAGCCAATGAACGGTTGCCTCTTGTTCCATAGTTCATAAGGGGTTTTTACATGGGGCTTAACTACAAGAACTCTGTTCTACACATAGCATGCAGTGCTGACTGCTTCTGCCCAGAATGTTAGAGGTAGCTTTGAATCAGCTAACATAGTTGGAGCAGCCTCAATAAGTGTCCTATTCCTTCTCTCAGCAACATCGTTTTGTTGAGGAGTTCTGGGAGCACTATATTGTCTGGCAATCCCTTTTGAGTTACAGAATGAGTCAAGAACGAAGTTCTTAAACTCAGTCCCTTGATCACATCTAATTATTTTAACCTTGTGATCAATTTGATTTTCTATTTAAAGAATAAAAGATATTAATGTTTTAGCAGTTTCATCTTTAGTTCTTAAAAAGAATACCCATGTGAATCTTGTAAAATCATCAACTATCACAAGGCAATATGATTTCCTTCCAATACTCATTATACTTGTGGGACCAAAAAGATCCATGTGCAATAAGTGCAATAGAGTAGTGATAGAGTTAACACATTTGGATTTATGAGACATCCTGTGTTGTTTCCCTTTCAGGCATGCACACAGTTGTCTTTGCAGAAAAACTCCTTTTTAGGCAAACCATGTACCAAGTTGGTTTTAGCCATTTTATTCATTGTCTTAAAATTTACATGACACGTACGTTTATGCCACAGTGTTGACTCATCACTATCAGCTTTGGAAAGAAAGCATGATACTTCACCCATTGGGGAAGCATTGTTCATATCACGCTTGTACATATCCTCTTTCCTGGGAGATCTAAGAAGCACCAATTCCGGAGGAATTGTCATCCCTGGTTTGAGGATAATGCACTCATGTTCTGTGAAAAGCATTTGGTGCTTCTGATCACAAAATTGAGAAACACTTAACAGGTTGTGTTCAAGCTGCTTGACAAAGTTAACTTTGTCAACGGTTAACATATCGTTGGATATACTCCCTCTGCAAGAAATATATCCTCCGGCCTCACCTCCAAACTGGACAGGACCTCCATCATAATGTTGAAATTGTTGAAGGTGATATTTGTTCCCTGTCATGTGCCTAGAGCATCCACTATCTACAATCCAAATGTTGTTATTCTTGTCATATGGATGTCCCTGCACATAAGATGAGATGATTAGTTTTGATTAGAAACCCAAGCTTTATTGGTCTTGGGTTCTTCCAAAGATAATGACATAATTGAACCAAAATTTATGCATGGGGGTTCAATGGATGTCTTTAAACAAGAGGTTTGGGCTACAGCATCTTCCTTGATCTTCCATTCCATCCCTTGGTTGATCATGGAGGATGAGCTTGTTGAAGATTTTGTAACTTGGCATTCTTCTGAAGCTTCTTTCTTTTTGGAAGAAGCCTTCACCACCTTTTCTTCCGAAGCAGTCTTCTTCTGGGATGGTTTCAAGGGGACACTTTTGTTGTTCTGAGTCTTGACAGCTTTAGCTTTCGAAGCCTTTTTCCTTTCAGAAGAAGAATCTTCTTCCGAAAGCAGCCTTGCTTCAGAAACAAGCTTTCCCCTTTTCATCACTTGAACCATTTGATATAGTCCAAACAAGTTCTTCCGAACCCACTTATACTTTGGAAGAGGCTTCTATATTTCTGAGGCTTGAGGACTTCTGTACTTCAGAAGTTGACTTCAGATCTTTCTTTCTAAGTCTTGAACTTCGGAAGTAGGATCTTTATCTTCGAAAGTTGGAACTTTTCCTTCGGAAGTAAGCTTTACACCTTGTCTTCAGAAGATCTCCTTTTTCCTTTGGAACTTCCACACTTGGCTTCGGAAGTCCTTTATTTGTTGTACCAAAATCTTCTAAGTGACTTGGTTTTGGTTACGCCAGCCTTTCTAGATCCAACACTTTATCTTATAACCAGCCACCTCAACAATCCATCCCCTCAGTGAACACCTTCTACTGAAGGTGTATCACAGCCTCTCTCTACTAGAGTCTAGATGCTACTCCAAGCAATGAAGGCCAAAGTTCTCTCCACCTTGAGTCGCAAAGGTGTGTGGGTGACAAAGGGAAAAGGAAAATGATTTCTGAGAAGACTGAGGAGGAGGAGGAGGAGAGAGAGGAAGAGGAAGCTAAAGAGAAAAGTTCCAGTGGGTCTTCAGGCTTCATGGAAGCTGCAATCAAGGCTACCCCTAGATGAAACACTTAAGATGATGAGTTAGGGCAGCTAGGTTTACTTACGTATAGACCGAGAACTATGACATAGATGAAATCATTTCTTTCCCTTTAGAAGAAATAAATGAATTGGCAAACATATAAATGTCTAAACAGAGAAAGGAAGTAGATGATGCAAGGTTACTCCTCCAAATCAAAGAAGAAAGAATACAGAAAAGTCTGTACAAGCATGTTCCTACCCTCCCTCTAGTTTAAGAAAGTCCAGTGCAAGAGACTGTGGCAACTCCATAACCTCATGTAAATAAAGAAGCTGACAGGGAAAATATGATCAGCTACCTGACTGCAACAGGACTCTACCACGTTGTTGCACTTCTTCCCCTGTCCTTTAAGTATATTGAATTTGAGTATCTCAAACAACATGAATTTCAAGTACTCAAAGAACAAAAGGCAACAAAGTGAAAGATGAGGGAAGAAGCAGCCAAGTCAAGAGCCATCATCCAAAAGGGTGATCAAACAGAAGATCAAGAAAGGAGAGCTCATTAACTTACACTCCCCACCAAGTCAAGCCCCTCCTAAAGTGTAGGTTAAGGTTAAACAATTAGAGACAACACAACCTAGATCTCCTGCTTAACCTCAACAAGCTTCATCTTCTAATCCACAGAAGGGTGAAATTCCTTCTCCTTCCAAACTTGTGAGGGAGGTAGACCCAGCTGAGAAAGACAAAACTGAATAACAAGGTGTTGAAGGCCAGTCTTTTCAGTTGAAATCTTTGAAAAGGAGGAAAAGGAGGGCCTCTAGACCTAAGTCAAAGAAGAAGAAGAAGTCAGAGTCATCCACCTCCAAACCTCAGAATGAATCAGATCATCGTAAGAGAGTGCATGAAGAGGCAACTCAATCAACTACAATTCTAGTAGCCCCCCTTACAACAAGAAGACCTATCTTATCCTAGACCTTCACTACTAATCCATAAGGATGGTATGTCAACAGAGATCAAGGTGGTTAAGATGTCTACGCATGGAAAGACATGTTTAATCTACCTTTATATGATCTTTTTGAGATGAGAAGATACTTTGAAGGTCTGAATCCTCACCATCTAATGAAGAAAGGTATGGTCATTCTCATAATGAGGACTTTCAATATCTAAGGTCTTCAATGTTTTGTTAGCATCAGCTTAGAGTGAGTTTGTAAGGTTTCATGAAAGGCTTATGCACCTAATACATTCAAAGTCTCTCCTGCATGCATGCACTTAAGTGAAGAGTAGAAATACGTCAGAATTTTTACACCCTGCATCAGAATTATTCTAAATGTAAAATCTTTTAAAGCCAAGAACAATATCTTCCGAAGACAAAAGTGAAGTCTTCCGAAGACAAAAGTGAAGTCTTCCGAAGCTTCAAAGACAAACCCTTTCGAAGCCAAGAAGTGAAGACTAATTTGTTCCAAAGATTTTTTATACATAATTTATCTAATGTACTTTTCCATAAAGTTGCACCACTTTACGATGCAACTGTGATGACACTCCAACTTACACAAGTTGGTGAAAAGGTCCAATGTTTTGGTAACTGTACATTGAGGTCTTGAGTTTGTTTATTTCTACTTTATATACTTATATCCTTTTTGTAATATATTAGAATGTAAGATATGACATGTCATAGTCAATAATCAAAAGGCAATCTTCCTTTTGATTCTACATTTAGTTTTATTATTGTCTATTAAATGCTTCTAGCTGGCTTTCTAAGCATGGCCGGGTGTAGGATGTAGTATAAGGTATCTCAGGTCCTTGTATCTTTTCTTTATGATTTAACACTTGTAAAAGAACTTAAGAGCAATATACAACATTCTTGATAACCATATCCTTATGTTATTTGTTCTTATTCTGTCTTATATTTACTTTTGTTCTAATTATCAAACCATATAGTTCCAGTTCCCTATTTGATCTGTTAAGTGTTCTAATATACAGTCTTCTCATTGTGTGTTGTGTTGTAAGTGACCATCCCTTAAACGGTCCTGCAATTTGTATAGATCAATCGTAATATATCTCACTGTAAGTAGGCTCGATATCATGTAAACTGTTTATCTATATGCACACTATCAAAGTAATCCAAAGTAATCTCTCATGAATTATGTCAAGTGGATTTTAAATATCACGAAGGTCAACCAACAATCAGCATTTGGCATACTAAAACTCCCGACATCAATTTATATGCTTATATGACATTGACTATGCAGGATGTAATTTGGACAGGAAATTCATTGTTGGAGGTTGTCAATTATTTGGCAATAGCTTGATTGCTTGGCAGTACAAAAAAAACAGCAGACGCTATCCATATTAACTGGGAAGGTTAAATATGTGGCTAAATTTAGTTGTTGTTCTTGGATGTTTGGATTTGGCAACAATTTCTTGATTATGGCCTTAAAATCTTTAAAACCAAAATTTGGTGTGACAACATAACAGTGCTAGACATAGTGAAGAATCCAATTCAAAATTCAAAAGCAAAACACATCGATATCCACATGCAATGCATTTTAATCATGATTATTTTGATCAAAAACTTATTCATCTGGATTCTATCAACCAGATGACATTGCTAATTTGTTTACTATGACGTTTGATCATTCCCGATCAACTTCTTAGTTAAATCTATGGGAATAATTTACTTTGGTTAACAATTCTTCTTACACTGTCTCCACATATTCTTTTTCAATATTTTGTACAAATATATTTTGTTCTAAAAATTTGATAAAATAAATTTCAATATTACATATGAAATGATAGTACTATTTCTTAAATTTGATTCATTACATCAAAAGGTTTAAATGAATCTAACTTGCATTATGTTTGATATGTTGATAGCCTTGACATTTAAGATTAAAAAATAATATGATATGTGATCCACTAAAAGTAAGTTCTTTATGCCTGAAGTGGGTGACTTATCTAATGCTAAAACAGATTGAGAGTTACAGTCTAGTTATACTAAAGCCATTTATTGTTTGATTCAGTGTTTTTTAGAAGATATATGTATATAAAGATATCAAAAGATGAAATAGATAAATAAATGGCAAAGAGAAAAGGGAAAAACAAATAAAAGGGAGAAAAAAGAAGCCAGTTGGGCCATAAAGGAATAAAATATGCCAATTAGCATAATAATAAAAGATATGTTGTAAACATAAATACTATATGATAACCAATTTATTTTTTTGAGAATATGTCCTAACACAGGAGGGAAAATCAAAATATGGGCCATGTAAGTGCGAAATGGCCTGTAAATCCTTAACAAATTGCGAGGGAAAAAATATGTCCGAGTGATTGTTTATAAGTTCTAAAAGTTGTTAATATCCTATGTTTAGAAACGTTTGCTAGTTATGCTCCATATTAATATATATATATATATATATATATATATATATATATATATATATATATATATATATATATATATATATATATATATATATATATATATATATATATATATATATATATTAATATAGAGCACAATAAATCCTAAATATGATGGTATGAAGTAAAATATTTAAATCAAATTGGGGAGACCTGAAATCTCAAAATTGTCTTGAAGCTGGATAAGGGTTCTAATCAATTTTTGATTGTGGGATCTACTGATTTAATATAACTTTTTCAAAAGGTTTGCATGGTATGACTAGTTATACTATTCGCATGCAAGAACTGGAAAGGCTTTATAAGCAACAGTTGTTGGAATACTAAACTATTCGCTTCGCACAACTGATTTTCATACTCTCCAAATTCTAAGTGTTCAAACTAGTGCAGGATCGGTTGTTCACTCAAAACAATTATGTTCTCTCAATCCCACTAAGTCTCACTCGTATAGATGATACAGAATACCCTTAGAGTTGATAATAATATACTAAGTATAAATGCACAAAACACGCGAGAATGATTTTTCAAAATACTTGTATATATTACTTCTCAACTCAAAGTGTTACAAGACTCTTTTCAAGCATGATACATGAGTTACTATAAGAAATTACATATACTACTACCTACACCTGAATATACTTTCATACCAGATTGAACTTACAACTATACAAATACTATATTATTAGAAGTAATGTATCTTAGATAAAATACTATCTAAGAATTGGTAGTCATGACATGTCCATCACTTACCTTTTGTCACCAACTAAAGTTGGTAACTATACTAATTGATATAAAGATAAACAGTGGAATAAGGTTTGGTCAACTATATAGGAGTGGGAAAAGCATCATGCAATATATCAGAGATTTACAGCGGGGTGTCAGAGAGACAATACTTATGTCCACTGGTTTGTAGTAGTTTCTTCTAGGTTAATTTGCTTCAGAAGAACAAGTTCTCCGAAGCCACTTATACGTCGGAAGAGGCTACATCTTCTGAGACTTGAACAATTCTTCAAGCCTTCACGCTTTGGAAGTCATTGTCTTGAATTCTTCTAAGTGTTGAACTTCGGAAGAAGGAAGACTTTTGTCACACCCTCAAAATCCACTTGCGAGTTTTACCGCGAGGCGTTGTGAAAAACCAGGATCACAGTCAATAGTTACTCAGAACGACTCTTATGCCATAACATAACAAAATCAACCAAAACACAACTTTAAACAATGCGGAAGCGTTTTTGAAAACACCCCAAGACATAAAGTATAACTTATGGCAAAACAAGTGCCAAACCAGAGAGTAAACTACAATTGTAAATATCAACTTGTCTTGAAGCAAAGTGTCTTAAAATGCAGTGACCATGCAGTGCTCCTATGGCAAGCAAGTTAAGGACTGAGAAAAGCATACTAAAATGTCAACACATAGGTTGGTGAGTTCAAGAGTTTGAGTTCAATAAACTGTAAACAGTTCGATATATATAAGCAGTGTATGGTAATAGATAGTAGTCTATTATCAATAAATATTAATATAGTGATTTTGCAATTGAAGCTGACTGTGATAGTTGTTGCCTCCTGTCACGACTTACCTGTCGTGACAATGTTCTTAGGACAAATTGCAACCCGGTTGACCTCGAGTCACACAGGTGGGGCTCGTCAGACCAGTAGTACACCCAAGTTTCCCCGCTATTAAATTTAACAATTCAAAAGTGTGAGGACTTTTCTCATGGTAAACAGCACTAATTAATATTATACACAACTTAAATCATAAAAGCGTTCGTGTTGGACCAAAAGAACCAATGAGCCTGATCAGAGAAACCTCTAAGTCCCACAGTCATCACAACAGCTGAAGAAGACCTGATCAGCTGTTCTACAAAGTCTGAAGAATACAACTGCTGTATTTCTGATGTACTGAAGACAAAGACTGAGACAATAGCTGAAGATCTAAAGTCTGAAGACTTCAACAAGTACTGAAGACAAAGACTGAAGATCAACAGCTGAAAGACAAAGTCTGATGTTCAAGTACTGAAGACATCAGCTGATGTTAACAGCTGATGACAACAGCTGAAGAGGGCTTCTTCAGTTGTTGTGATGATTTTTCTTCTTCAGTAGTTTTCTTTTCCTTTCAGTAGTTTGTTTACTTTTCAGTAGTTTTATTTCCTTTTCAGTACTTGTAAACAACTGAAGAGGTTGTTCTTCAGTTGTTGTAGTATCAGTAGTTTTATGTTTTTCAGTAGTTGTAAATAAGATGTTTAACACTTAGGAACATTTGTAAGAAGATGTCAGTTGTTGACATCTTCAGTAGTTGTTAAACATCAGTAGTAATAAAACGGTTACATGTCACTTTCAAGTGACATCAGCCTACGTCATTCTTTCCTTTATAAGGAAGGACGCCACCTGTAATCGTGCCTTTGAGGCCGACAATCTTAATGCAATATTCCTTTTGTCGGATATTTCTCTCTCTATAACAACATTCTTTTATCGTCTTATATCGAATGTTCTTGTTTGAATTTGTCTAATTCTGAGCTATTCCGCTGCTATATTTTTTCAATCGATTAAACCAAGGGCTGAGATCTTAACAAATGGTATCAGAGCAGGTTAATCATTGATCGATCTAACAATTGATCATTGAAACTGTTCAATCGCTCTAAGTTTGATCGAATTAGCAAATTCGCAAGGATCTGTTATAGAGATTGAGAGTGTATCGCTTCTGGCCGTTTTATTTGAGGTTTTGTGTGGTTCTGAGCTAAATTTATTGTGATTTTACTTAATCTGTCTGAATTTTCACAATGACTACTTCTTCGAATGATCCTTTCAATACTGGATCCTCTACCAAGCCTCCGATCTTGGTGAGGAATGAGTATAATTTGGCAAAGAAGATTGCTCCATCACCTGTTTGTAATAGCAGGTTGTTGGACATCTGTGGTACATGGACCACATAAGCCAATGGTGAATGATCCGAAAACAAACCAGTTGGTTCCAAAGAAGAAGGAGCAATACTCCGATGAGGACAAGAAGTTGTTTGAAATCGATGCAAAAGCCCATGGAATTTTGGCTATGGCCTATTCCTAATGAGATTTACTCTGGGCTTCTGCATTGTGAGTCTGCTCATGACCTCTGGAATGCCATCAAAGAACAATTTGGTGGTACTGATGAGGTTTTAGCAAACAACAGGGAAATCCTCGCCCAACAATATGAGACTTTCTCTCATAGAAAGGGTGAGACTCTGACTCAACAATTTGAGCGGTTTTCATGTTTAATCTCTGAATTGAAAATGGTTAAACATGAATATACCAGGAGTCAGATGAACCATAGATTCCTAAGATCACTGCCTGAGAGATGGGACACATATACCATTGTTCTACGCTCAAATGCTGATGTTGATCGCCTATCTCTCACCCAACTTCATGGGAAACTGCTTACATTCGAGAAGAGATAGAGCAGAAAAGGAAATTGGTTTCATCTGGCAAGCTTACTGAGGATTTTGTCCAAGGGAACACTGCCCTTGGACATCAAGAGTCAGAATATGCGTCATCTGAAAGCCAGTATGATGAGCATATTGATTTCTCTACAAACACTTCTGAGTCTGCCTTTGTGAGTGTTGATAGTTATTCTGCTGGTAGTAATAGTGACAATCTATGTTTCATCATGGATGATCTCAAGGGGATTGCTGATGATGACTTAGAAGAGATGGATATTTTGAGCCAAATGGCCTTGATAAATATCAGATCTCAGAAGTTCTACAAAAGAACTGGAAGGAAATTCCCAGGACTCTCTGGCAAAACCAAAGTTGGTTTTGACAAGAGTAAGTTGAAGTGCATAAATGCCACAGGCTTGGACACTTTGCAAGAGAATGTAGATCATCTGGATCTAACTCTCCTGCACCTTTTGTGACTTTCCCTGGCAATAGTCAACAAAACAGAGGGCAACAACCTGTCAATTTTGGTTATCATCATCAACACAATCTCCTGCATATTTTGTTCCACAGGGGCCAATGCCATATCCATACCCCTGCTATTACATGCCACAACCAGGCCAGGTTCAAGCACTACTGCTCAGCAACCACATGCACTCCCTGAGCCCCAACCATCCCAATCTCATCAACCTAATCAACCTCAACAACACAGCTTCTTCACACCAGGAGTTGTTGACTGGCAGCTTACCAGATGATGTGTCTGGTAATGAACAACTGCTCTCAGGTGTGGTCAACATGGTGGTGAGCATCCTTTTGGAAATCTAGCTCTCATGGCTTTGGAATCCTCTGATGGATCATCCTCAAGTACCTCTTCAACACAGGTATCACAGGTATCCTCTGAGGCTAAGGCCAAATTATGTTCTGAAACTTGCATAGCAGCATTTGCCTCTATTAGAGAAGCAAATGTGGCTTTAATCAATAAAAATGTAGAGCTAGAACAAATAATTTCCAAAAATAAAGCTGAGTTTGAGTCTGTGCTGAAAGAGAAAACTGATGAGATTTATAAATTAAAATGCCAAATCTCTGATGATAAGGCTAGGGAGGATGTACTCTTAGAGAAGTACAAAGACCTCAAAGATACTCTTGCTGTCACCCAAGTAGAGTGTGATCGATGGGTACAATCTTGCAAGGGCTTTGAAATGCTTCTTAGTAAGCAAACAGCTTCCAATGTGAAGTTTGGAATTGGTTATATCACACTGTTCCTCCTACAGATTTTGCTTCAAGAGCAGGAGTAGAATCTGATGGAGAAGTAATGACCAATCCACCTCATCATGTGATTCACTACTTGATAAAGCACCATCAGTAGTTGAAGTCAGTAGTAATCCCTCTGTGAACCTATCAGCTGATATTGATGGTTCAACTGCTGACACTCACATGATCAATGAGTTGATCAACCCAAGTGTTATCCCTAGAAGTACTGAGAGTACTGGAGAGCAGGGGATAACATCTGGAGTTCAAATCCCAATAACTGACAGCACTAAAGAGAAGAAAACTGTGTAGGAAGGATTTGAAGCCTACTAAGGAAGTGACAAGAAGGCAAAAAGTGCTTCTAAACTGCTGAAGAGCAAGTCTTCAGTAGTTTCATCTTCTTCAGTTGATGATCAACAGAAGATGAAGAAGAAACCATGTGAAATATGTGGTCTATTCAATCATCTCACAGATGATTGTTGGTACAAAAAGGGATCCAAACTCAAACAAAAGGAGAAAATTAAAGAAAACTTGGCTAAAATGAAAACTGAGTTTGAGTCCAAGTTTGTACCAGCAGCATCAAATCCTGTTACTCCTATGTCCAAAAAGAAATCTAAAAGGGAAGGAGTGCAACAGGCAATAGCTGAGGTTGCTCAAAAGAAGATGGTGCAACACAAGAACTCATCATCAAACACCAATACCAATGTGTCTGAAGAGCTGAAAGCTCTTTCCCAGAATCAGACACAGCTGGTAATGATGGTTCAACATCTGTTGGGAAGAGTTAACCAACTTGATGGCCCTGTGTTGAAACCCCAGAAAAGGAGATCCAAGCCAAAGGATTCCTCTTCTACACCATCTCCTTCACCTCAAGCTATTGTGCCAATAAACCTGTTAGTTTACTATCTATTGATGAGACCAGGCCCAAAACCAAAAAGGTTTGGGTCTCCAAAACTAACTGATTGTTTATTTATGCAGGGTTCTTCAACATGCCAAAGTAGCATCTGGTATGTAGACAGTGGGGGATCTATGCATATGACTGGGAACAACTCACTTCTTAATGACTACTCTCCAGGAAGGAAGGGTTTTGTTTCCTTTGGCAATGATGCAAGAGGTTACATCATCGGGAAGGGCTTTGTTTCCAATGGGGAAATAGTTTGATGATGTCAACATGTGGAAAATCTCAAGTATAACCTCTTGAGTGTCAGTCAAATGTGTGACAAAGGCCATGTTGCCCTTTTCACAAGCCAGAACTGCAGGATTCTGTCATCCAAAGTTCTGAGTTTGATTGACAAGGTATTGGATGCTCACACTCTCCTGAAGGCCAACAGGACAGGAAGAGTGTATGCCTTAGATCTTTCCAAGAAAATAGATCTCAAAGGCCATCCTTGCCTATTTTCCAAGGCCTCTCCTCAAGAATCTAATCTATGGCATAGAAGGCTGGACATGTTAACTTCAAGAACATGAATCAGCTGATACACCATAGTTTAGTAAGGGGAATGCCTATGAAGGAGTTCAAGTGTGAAAACAACTGCACTGCTTGTTTGAAAGGAAAACAGCACAAGGTTTCATTCCACCTATTGAAGAACCAAAGTCCACTGCTTGCTTACAACTTCTTCACATGGATCTCTTTGGTCCTGTGAGAGTGATGAGCATGGCAAAGAAGAAATACTGTCTGGTAATTGTGGATGATTACTCCAGATTTGTATGGACTTTCTTTCTACATTCAAAGGATGAAGCTGCACAGAAGATCATAAACTTTGTTTGTATGCTGAGAAGCAGTATTCCCTCTCAGTCAAGTGTATTAGAAGTGACAATGGAACAGAATTCAGGAACAATACACTTGATGAGTTCTACCTTTCCAAGGGAATAAAGAGGCAGTTTAGTATTCCAAGAACTCCTGAACAGAATGGAGTTGTGGAGAGAAAGAACAGGACCCTCATTGAAGCTGCAAGGTCTATGTTGGCTGATTCTGGACTGCCATTGACCTTTTGGGCTGAAGCTGTCAACACAGCATGCTATGTGCAGAATAGAGTGCTAATAAATCAGAGGTTGATGAAGACTCCATATGAAGTTCTACATCATTTGGCCCCTCTCATTTCATTCTTTAGAGCATTTGGGTGTCCCTGTTTCATTCTCAACACAAAGGATCAGCTCCAGAAATTTGATCCTAAGGTGGATGCAGGGTACTTTGTTGGTTATTCATCAACTTGCAAGGCATACAGAGTCTTCAACTGCAGAACAAAGATGGTTGAAGAGACTCTACATGTCAAGTTCAATGAATCTCCAAAGGACAAGATTCCACAAAGCCCTGTGGAGCTCTTTGATTTGGACATACTGCAATATGTTCCTTATCAATCTCCTACTGTTGCTCCTGTCAACAGTTCACCACCTGGTGTTACTGCTGAAGATGATGATGATAGTAGTAATCACCTCTTCAGGTTTAGTGACCAACTGCCTGAGTCCTGAACCTGATGCTCCTGTAGCTCCAGCAGCACCATCCACAACAAATGCTGATGAGATTTCTGCATCCTCAACTTCATTTGAGTTGCCACCATCTTCATGGTTTCAAGAATCTGCATCAACATCTGCTGCTGCTGCTGAAGGTCCTACAAACACTTGCACAGATTTAATTGTTTACCAAGAGCTGAAAAATCACCCAATGTCACAAATCCTTGGTGATATCACTGCTGGTGTTTCAACCAGAAGCCAGTTGTCCAATTTCTGCTTCTATGCTCTCTTCATCAGTCAGCTAGAGCCAAGAACTATCATGTAGCTTTGAGAGACAATGGATGGGTTGAAGCCATGCAGCTTGAGCTTCTTCAGTTCAAGAAACAGCAAGTGTGGGAGCTTGTTCCTCTACCCCCAGGTAAGTGTGCAATAGGCACTAAATGGGTGTTTAGGAATAAAACTGATGAAAATGGGCTAATTGTTAAGAACAAGGCCAGACTGGTTGTGCAGGGGTTTGCACAAGAAGAAGGTATTGATTATGATGAAACCTTTGCCCCTGTAGCCAGACTGGAGCAATTAGATTGTTTTTAGCCTATGCTGCACTCCACAATCTTAAAGTTTTTCAAATGGATGTCAAAAGTGCTTTTCTATATGGTAACATAAAAGAAGAAGTTTATGTGTGTCAACCACCAGGCTTTGAGGATAATAAGCACCCAGAATGGGTATATAAGCTTGATAAAGCTCTTTATGGTTGAAACAAGCACCTAGAGCCTGGTATGAGACCTTATCAAACTTTCTTCTACAGAATAATTTCACTAGAGGCTCCATAGATAAAACTTTATTTATTAAGAAGGTGGATCAGCATAAGCTACTTGTTCAAATTTATGTTGATGATATTATATTTGCATCCTCTGATCCCCATTGTGTGAGAATTCCAAAACTTAATGCAACAGAAGTTTGAAATGAGTGCAATGGGAGAATTACAGTTCTTTCTAGGTTTGCAAATCAAACAAAAAGCTGATGGAATTTTCATTCATCAGTCTAAATACACAAAAGATCTTTTGAATAAGTTTGATTTACAAAACTGTAAACCCTGTTCTACTCCCATGTGCAACACCACACAATTGGATGTTGATCAGAAAGGTAAAGGTGTTGATGAAACCCTTTACAGATGTATGATTGGTTCCTTGATGTATTTAACAGCTTCTAGACCAGATATTATGTTTGCTACATGTGTTTGTGCTAGATTTCAGGCTGCACCTAAGGAGTCTCATCTGATTGCAGTCAAGAGGATCTTTAGATATCTGCAAGGGACACAATCTCTAGGCTTATGGTATTCCACTGGACATTCTTGCAAATTAGTTGCTTTCTCTGATAGTGACTATGCAGGGTGTAAGTTGACCAGGAAATCAACTTCTGGTGGATGTCAATTCCTAGGAAACTGTTTGATTTCTTGGCAGAGTAAGAAACAAACATCTGTTGCTACATCCACTGCTGAAGCCGAGTACATTGCTGCTGCAAGTTGTACATCCCAATACTCTGGCTTCAGAATCAACTTTTGGATTATGGCATTACAGAGACTAAGACTCCATTATTAATGGATAGTGCTTCAGCTCTTTGCATTGTCAAAAATCCAGTCCAGCACTCTAGGACCAAACATATAGAAATTAGACATCATTTTATAAGAGATTGTTTTGAAAAGGGTCTAATTAATCCTATGTTTGTGCCTAGTGCTGATGAGCTTGCAGACATTTTTACTAAGCCTTTGGATAGTTCAACTTTCCACAACCTGGTGTTAAGGCTTGGTATGCTGCAGCTAGAATAAGTGACAACTACTGATGATCTCAGTAATTACTGATGATCATTGGTAACCATGTCACATATAAGTACTGATGAGTTATTTTACCCTCAGTAGTTTTTATAACTACTGAAGGCTAAATGCTTTAAGTACTGTACTTTATCTGTTCTAAACTACTGATGTAGTTACAACTACTGAACATAGAAAACAGATAAGTACTGATGTCCTATGAAACAACTGAAAACAGCAAAAAGGCTGATGAGTAAGTGTTGAGGACAGTATGAAACAGCTGAAAGGCTATGAATTGACGACAACTACTGATGAGTACTCTCTCTTCAGTAGTTCACAAACTGCTGTTTCTTCATAAACAACTGAAGCAATACCATCTTCAGTAGTTTCACAACTACTGATGACTAACACCAAGTCTTCAGTTGTTTACAACAACTGATGGCAAAACCACGGTCTTCAGTAGTTTCACAACTACTGATGACTAATACCAAGTCCTCAGTTGTTTCAACATCTGAAGTCCAACTTGTCTTCAGTAGTTTTTAAAACTACTGATGCCTAAATCAGAGACTTCAGTTGTTTCAACGTCTGATTGTAAACACCATGTCTTCAGTTTTTTTATAACTGCTGACCACACCAATACCATCAGTCGTTTCAAACCTCTGAAAGTTAATACCACGTCATCAGTTGTTTCAAATACTGATGACTAACACCAAAACCTTCAGTCGTTTCATACCCGTACCCTATATATACCTCCCTCTTTCAGAGTTTTCTTTCATTCTTTTCAGCACGACCTAAAATTTCAAAAGCTCTGAAAACTTCACTCTTTTATATGGCGACCATGCAACTCAAGCCTCGACACAACTGTGTCGCGTACCTACTAAATCGCCCTTCTGGACCAAATTCGATAATGCTATAGATCTTATGGTCCAATCACCACTGAAAACGTTTCCTCCTAAATCCAATCATTTATGCCGATTCGCTACATCAGTTTTGGACGAATGCAACTGTTAATGGAGAATCTATCCATTCGTCCATCAACTCTCATAAGGTGGTCATCTCTACTGCTACCATCCGCCAGATATACTATTAGATGATGCTGCGCTACCCTGTTGGATATCCTAAGCGCCAACTTGATCTTTCATTTGGACAACATGGATATCAAGGCGATCTTAGTGCTTCGACCATCCTGAAGAAACATTTTCCAGATGCTGAACGCTTGATATTTCATATGGTAAATGTTTGCCTGGCCCCGAAGACTTCTTCTTGGGATCAACTGTCTTCCAGATGGCAACAGGTAATGTTCTCTATCCTTGAACAAGAACCACTAAACTTTTCTGAAATATTTTTCTTGAAATCAAGGATATGGCCACAAAACCACTTTCTAACCGTTGGATACTATATCCTCGGTTATAATGGCCATAATAGAGAATCAGCTTCATGCTGAGGGACTAGTTGGTCTGGGAGTCCCTGCTTTGGCTGTATTGCCGGAGGTATACTCCCGACACAACACTGACCAAACTCTTAAACAGGCTGCCAAGCTGCGCAAACCCACGCAGCTGGAACCCACAGCCTCCACTTCCACATCCAAAGTCCCCTCCAAACCCACAAAGAAGAAGCCTAAGAAGGCTACTCAGGGAGTTGAGTCCCCTGAGGATGCCCTGCTGCACCAAAGCAGGTTATCTCGACTGGAATAACCCCCCAGTAGAGACTATGACTCCACCAACCGAAGCCGCTCAGGTTTCCTCTCAAAAGGAACCTGATGCAACCACTCAAAGGGAAGCCACACTGCTGGGATCCTCCTCACTTGAGGGGATTACCATTGAAGAGCACCACTTGTCCCGGGTGCACACTGCTTCCACACCCTCTCCTGATGCAACCGCCCCTCAAAGCCCTACAATCATTGTTGCAAAAGTGCTGACGCAGTTGCATTCCTCACCCCCCACCCAGACACCACCACTACTGGGATAACCTCAACACCTGAGGGGGAGGATCACAATGCTTCTGTCTGTCACCCACAGCACAGGGGTTATCATGTTCCATCTTCTAGTGTAGACAAGGAGGTGCGAACTTCTGGTGAGGCTGCCACTGCCTCTGACTCAGCAAATGACCAGGGTGCAGTTGGTAACATCTCTAAGACCTCACCAGCGGCAACAGCTGATGAAGGACATAGTCCTGAGGCTGGAAGTCCCCAGAACCAAGAACAAGGGGCACATGCTATACTTGATCTACACTCAAGGCATGTTCATCCTGACTCTGTCAGGAGGTCAGGTGATTCAGTATCAACTGATGATGACCTGAGCTTCTTCTATGATGTAGTTGCTCAAAACACCATCCTAGAGGATGAGGTTAGCAGACTCAAAGAGCTGCTGGCCAAGATGTCTCAGGATGCAAGTCCATCTGCCACCACAATACACCCACAGATGGCACCTTCTTCTGAAGGTCCCCTACACACTGAGCCAATACATACTTCCAAGCCACCAGCCTCTGCTTCGGCACTGATTCTCAGGAACAGAACCATCCTGATCAATCAGTTGCTAACCTTCAAAAATCCCTACCTCTCATCACTCCCATGATCACAGATATAGTGATCAAAGCCATTGATGAGAGGCTTCCTACAATAATACAACCCCTGGTGGAGGAGTTGGTGACTAAATCCCTTTCTACTGCTCAAACCCTTGCACCCAATGCAACCAAAAAGGGGGAGAGTCAGCCAGTTAAAGGAAAAAGGAAGAGGACAGATGGGGAGAAGGTACTGAGAGGAGTTGGCTGTTTTCGTGTGGAGAAGACTGAGTTTGTAAATGAGAAGGAGAAGGAGAGTGAGAGGGAGCTGAAGTGAATGAAAGTCAAAAAGACTTTCATGTCACATATCAAAAGAGGAAAGGAGAGTCTGAGAAGGAGAAGGAGCTGAACGATATGGTGAAAGAAGCTGATGCCAACCATAACCGTTCAATGGATAAAATCATTGAACAGTTATATAGGCAGGGTTTTGACATCCAACAACTAGACTCCGAGATCAGAAGGTTGGAAACAGAGGAGATCAACTCAAGATGGGCTAGCTATGATGCCTTAGAAAGAGAAAGGCTGGAGATAATGATCAGATTTATAGCTAAATACTTGGGAAGATCTCTGATTGAAATAAGGGCCTGGACCAGGGACAACATCTTGGCAATAACCACCAAGATTTGTTCGTCTGAAGCATACTCCAAAGGTTTAGTGATTGAGGCATTGAATGAAGCTGGGGTTGGGAATCGAAAAGAACTGACAAAATTTACCAAAGCCTCCCTTACAGCCAAAATGCTAAAACTCTAAAAGCCTCTATCCTCAAAATCACTACCTCCACAACCCACTAAAACAACCCCTTACCCTCTAAACCAACCATCCAACCCACAAAACCAAATCCTTTACCCCCAAAACCCACTGCCAGTGATGTACCTAGCCAAAAGAAAAGAAAGGTACTGAGGCCTGATGAAGATGAAGAGGAGGATGAAGACAGACTGCCACTCTCTGCAGTTATTACTTTGCCTAAGGCTAAACCAATGTCCATCACTCCTGCTTCTCAAATGCATGATGTAATGATAAAGATTGAAGAGGAACAGATGCAAAACATGATGAGGAAATGCTGAAAAGCATTGACAAAGCATATGCCACATCCTCTTCAATGATTAGCATGAAGAAAGAAGTATTAAGATTGTACACCCTTGCTAATACCTTTCAATACCAAAGGGAAAGAGTAAGGATATGGCCTGATCCTAGGGTGGCACACCGGATTGTCAAGAAAGAAATTCCTTCAAAATACAAGGGCCAAGTGAAGAGGGTTGTCGACGAAGACATCACTGTGGTTCTTGTAGTGTCCCCTTGGGAAATTGTAGAAGAGTTCAAGAAAGCCTATGAAGCCAAACAACCACCTCAAAAGATGTTGAGAGAACAAATTATAAAGAAGGGATTGGTTTACAAAAGACTTGAAAACTTCAAACAAGATGAGCTCAACCTGCTCTTAGAAGGGACTCATCCAGATGAGTTTGCTTATAGACAAATAACCACGGTTGAGCTCAAGAATGGAAAACAGGCCAAGTACATATCTGAAGTGTATGGCCGAGAAGGATTATTGATGGTGTGCCCGAGGTGCTGACAATGGATGAGCAATCATGTTTCTAAGGGCTTACACCAGGGAATCCTATAGGCTGATACACGGGAAGTAGATCTCATGGTTGGGGTAACAGCTCAGTGTCCAAGTCCCCAATACAGAGCTCCCACCATATCATGCAAACAGATCATCAGAGACTTCTTCCCAGGCCGGTGCTGAAAAGGGTCACTTCTCATCTGATCAAGAGGATAAAAAGACCAATCTATCTGCCAAAATAAGTGGGACTCGTCAATAACTTAGAGGTTTTGGCTGCATTGGTTCAGGGGGAGTTTGTTGGACCAAAAGAACCAATGAGCCTGATCAGAGAAACTCTAAGTCCCACAGACATCACAACAGCTGAAGAAGACCTGATCAGCTGTTCTACAAAGTCTGAAGAATACAACTGCTGAAGTATTTCTGAAGTACTGAAGACAAAGACTGAGACAACAGCTGAAGATCTAAAGTCTGAAGACTTCAACAAGTACTGAAGACAAAGACTGAAGATCAACAGCTGAAAGACAAAGTCTGATGTTCAAGTACTGAAGACATCAGCTGATGTTAACAGCTGATGACAACAGCTGAAGAGGGCTTCTTCAGTTGTTGTGATGGTTTTTCTTCTTCAGTAGTTTTCTTTTCCTTTCAGTAGTTGTTTACTTTTCTTAGTTTTTTCAGTACTTGTAAACAACTGAAGAGGTTGTTCTTCAGTTGTTGTAGTATCAGTAGTTTTATGTTTTTCAGTAGTTGTAAATAAGATGTTTAACACTTAAACATTTGTAAGAAGATGTCAGTTGTTGACATCTTCAGTAGTTGTTAAACATCAGTAGTTATAAAACGTTACATGTCACTTTCAAGTGACATCAGCCTACGTCATTCTTTTCTTTATAAGGAAGGATGACTCACCTGTAATCGTGCCTTTGAGGCCGACAATCTTAATGCAATATTCCTTTTGTCGGATATTTCTCTCTCTATAACAAAATTCTTTTATCGTTTATATCGAATGTTCTTGTTTGAATTTGTCTAATTCTGAGCTATTCCGCTGCTATATATTGTTCAATCGATTAAACAAGGGCTGAGATCTTAACATTCGTATAAATACCAGTATGCTATCTCCCCCAAAAGAGATTAAATAAAGTGTGGGCATGAACTCACTGATGTATGCAAAGGTAATAGGGTTTATTTTGAGAAACGAGAGATAGCCACCTTCACAGTTACCTAGATCATGTGAGTACATAAGTACGTGTAAATAAAAGACATGTGAAACCCTATCATACCAAAATCAAAGACTCAAGCTTCCAGACAAATGACACGTTTGACCTAGTTGACCCGTTTGAGACCCGTTGGTGACATTATGAGTTATAATCCAACTAAAGCCAATGAGCACATACAACACACATGATTAACATTCAAATAGTATCATACATATGTTATATCAACCAGGTGTATCACTAGATCATCATACAATCAAGTACTATACAAGTCATGCGAATCTAGAACATTAACATAACCACTAGCTACAAAACAACTAACATGTCATACAAGGTTCAACCATTCATCACATGCCATGTGAAGCCACTCACGACTTCACATCCTAAACCTGCCAATCCTACTAAGTAGGGGCCTTAGATCCGCAAGCGTGTATAATGATCATAACCAAATCTTTAAGCATATACATTGCATTCACAACATCACAACAATCAATTACCAGACCCAAGCATGATGTCCTACTACTACAAACATCCAAACTACATGATTACCAATTCCAATTATCACCCATGATTATCCAAACATGCCATACAACTAATTTAACACGTTCTATCACACTAGAATCCATCCTTGAACATAATAGCAAGTTCCTATCATTCCAAACATGATCATAACATCATACTTCAACGTTTACACAAATAAAGTTTCCTTTTGGGAAAGAATATCCAAAATCTATCAAACATCCAGGTATGCATGAATTCATCAACAATATACCAATCAAGCTCATACTAATATCTAAACATGATCAACAAACTTAAACACCTCAATCTAACAATCTTCATAACAAAAGTTTCTACTTTTGGCAAGCTATGATCAACATCATCAATTAAAGATTTCTAGCATTCATAACAACAATCTAGCATCTAATTATCATCATGAACCCATCCATAACATCAATCCATCACTAGATCACTACTACATGCCAAATAAAGTTACTATTCTTAGTAACCTATGAACAATGCATCAAAATCCCAACTTTCTTGCATAATCAACGTATTCTAACATTCATACAACCCAATAATCATCAAGCATTCATCAAACAATCATCCATCATGCATAATCACAATAATCCCGAATTAGGGTTTGCTTCAAAACCAATTTCATGATCAATCCACTAAAAACGTAGAATTCTTGCATAATCGACGTTAACTAACATGTATACAATCTAACTAACATGTTAACATCATCAAACAACAACCATTCGACCCAACAAAGACCAATTTACGAATTAGGGTTCGGCCATAATGAACCCTTCACAAAAACTCGCAAAAACTAACCTTTAAACTTGTATTGCTTGAAATTGATGATTCCTACGTGTTGTATGCCTTGTAATCGAACAAATGATGTTTTGATGCTTGTTCTTGGCTGATTTTCGAAGGTGAGGTGCTTAGAGGTTGTTTGCGGCCGAAGGGGGGTTTGGCTAGGGTTGGGTTTGTTTTAATTAATTTAATTTACATATTTACCCTTTAAACCCTTGTGTTTTGGTATTTTATAAAACCAAGCTTTAAACTCTTTGTAAAGTGTTTTTAACTTCATAATATAAAGATATAAACTTATAAAGTTCATTATATATCTTATCTTTATAAAAACACAAGACATACGAAAAATACACGTTTCCGCGTTACGCGATAAATTCTTTAATTAATCGTTTATAAATGTGTAAACACATAAACATAAACCAATATCACATAATCACTTAGATTCACATCAAATTAACATTATTCATTATTATTAGGTCACCAACGTTCAACGACAACTAGTGTGTGCTCACGACACGTGTATACAAGACTTAACGGAACTAACGGAGTTTGGTAACGGAAATTTACCGGATGTCACATTATCCCCATGTTGAAAGAATTTTCGTCCCGAAAATTGCGTTACATGGTGAGAGTGTTCCATCACTGGTTTCCATCACTGGTCTACTGCATTGGCACACAGAAATCGAAATCGTGTGAGTTTTGGATGAGTTGTCACATCATCCCCATGTTGAAAGAAATTTCGTCCCGAAATTAAATCAATACCTTCGTCTGCTGGCATCGTTCCTTCGAATAATTGAGGGTACTTAAGCTTCATTTGATCTTCCCGTTCCCATGTGAATTCCGGTCCACGTCGCGAATTCCAACGGATTTTAACAATAGGTATCTTGCTTTGCTTAAGTGTTTTCACCTCACGGTCCATCACCTCCACCGGTTCCTCAATAAAACGCAATTGTTCATCCACCTGAATTTCTTCTAGTGGTACAACCGTCGTTTCATCAGTTATGCACTTCTTCAAGTTTGACACGTGAAATACATCATGAATTCCGCTCAGCGAATCAGGTAGGGCTAATCGATAGGCTACTGGACCTATTCTTTCCACTATCTCAAATGGTCCAACGTACCTCGGATTTAGTTTCCCTCGTTTACCAAACCGAACTACGCCTTTCCATGGTGAGACTTTCAACAAAACTTTGTCACCAACCTGAAACTCTAAAGGTTTCCGTCTCTTGTCAGCATAACTCTTTTGCCTGTCCCGCGCTGCAGCCATACGGTTCCGTATCTGCACAATCTTCTCAGTCGTCTCATGAATTAACTCGGGACCTGTTATCTGACTATCACCAATTTCTGCCCAGCAAACCGGTGATCGACATTTTCTCCCGTACAACGCCTCGAAAGGTGCTGCCTGTATACTAGTGTGATAACTGTTGTTATAAGAAAACTCCACCAATGGCAGGTGAATTTCCCAGTTATTCCCGAAGTCAATCACACAAGCACGTAGCATATCCTCCAACGTCTGTATAGTACTTCACTCTGACCATCCGTCTGTGGATGATATGCAGTACTCATATCCAAACGTGTACCAAAGATTTCTGCAATGATTGCCAGAAATGTGACGTGAAACGAGCGTCACGGTCGGAGATAATTGAGATCGGTACCCCATGTCTCGAAACGATCTCCTTGAGGTACAGGCGAGTTAACTTCTCCATCTTGTCGGTTTCCTTTATTGCAAGGAAATGAGCAGACTTTGTCAATCGATCCACAATAACCCATATCGTGTCACAACCAGTACTAGTCCGGGGTAGTTTAGTAATAAAGTCCATGGAGATTTGTTCCCATTTCCACATTGGAATCTCGGGTTGTTGTAATAGTCCGGATGGTTTTTGATATTCCACTTTCACCTTCGAGCAGGTCAAACACTTGCTCACGTACGTAGCTACATCCGCTTTCATGTTAGGCCACCAATAGTGAGCCTTTAGGTCATGGTACATCTTGTCGGATCCAGGATGTATAGAATACTTAGATTTGTGTGCCTCGCTCATAACTAAATCTCTCAGATTTCCATGAACAGGCACCAAAGTCTATCCATGAAATACCGAATTCCATCCTCTTTCATCACTAGCTGCTTATCCATTCCCCGTAACAATTCAGAACCATATTTTCCACTTTTAAAGCTTCTATTTGTGCCTCCTTAACTTGTTCGGGCAGTTGGGTACTGATAGTAAGCTGTAAAGCTCGCACCCGTCGGGGTTTAGCTGTTCCTTCCTGCTTAAAGCATCGGCAACTACGTTCGCCTTTCCCGGATGATACTTAATTGCGCAATCATAATCATTTAGTAGTTCCACCCAACGTCGCTGCCTCATATTCAACTCTTTTTGCTCAAAGATATGTTGAAGACTCTTGTGATCGGTGTAGATAGTGCACTTGGTACCGTACAAATAATGTCTCCAAATCTTTAAGGCAAAAACTACTGCGCCCAATTCTAAGTCATGGGTAGTATAGTTCTTCTCGTGAACCTTTAGTTGTCTCGAGGCGTAAGCTATCACCTTGTCTCGTTGCATCAAGACACAACCCAATCCTTGAATGGATGCATCGCAATACACCACAAAGTCATCTGTTCCCTCGGGTAATGCTAATATCGGGGCAGTACAGAGTTTTTGTTTTAATAATTGGAAAGCTGATTCTTGACTCTCAGCCCATTTGTATGTCGTTCCTTTGTGAGTCAAGGCTGTGAGAGGTTGTGCGATCTTAGAAAATCCTTCTATGAATCGGCGGTAATATCCTGCTAATCCAAGAAATTGTCTTATCTCGCTTGGTTTTTGGGTGTAGTCCAATTCTTTATCGCCTCAATTTTGGCAGGATCAACGTGTATTCCTTTCTCATTAACAATATGACCTAGGAATTGTACCTCTCTTATCCAAAATCACACTTTGAGAATTTAGCATACAGCTGCTCATTTTTCAACAGTTCCAAGATCATTCGTAAGTGCTCTTCATGCTCCTCCTTGGTCCTAGAGTATATCAGTATATCATCGATGAACACAATGACAAACTGATCAGATAAGGTTTGCACACGCGGTTCATGAGGTCCATGAACACAGCAGGTGCATTAGTCAACCCAAAAGGCATGACCAAGAACTCATAATGACCATAACGAGTACGAAATGCAGTCTTGGGAATGTCTTCTTCTCGAACTCTGAGTTGATGATAACCAGATCTCAAGTCAATCTTCGAGTAATAGCTTGATCCTTGAAGCTGATCGAACAAGTCGTCGATACGAGGTAAAGGTATCGGTTCTTGACTGTTACTTTGTTTAACTCTCGATAATCGATGCACATCCGGAATGTACCATCCTTCTTCTTAACAAAGAGTACAGGAGCTCCCCAAGGTGATGTACTAGGTCGAATAAAACCCTTATCCAGAAGCTCCTGAAGTTGTGACGACAACTCCTGTAGTTCGTTTGGTGCTAATCGATAAGGTGCTCTAGCAATCGGAGCTGCGCCGGGAGTCAACTCAATCTGGAATTCCACTTGGCGGTGCGGTGGTAATCCAGGAAGATCTTCTGGGAACACCTCCGGAAAGTCGCGTACTACGGGAATATCCTCCATTCTTTTCTTCCTTTTGCTTATCGGTTACAAGTGCTAGGATAGCCACGCGGCCCTTCCGTAACAACTTTTGAGCTTTCATATACGAGATGATGCCTATCACAGCACCACTCCTATCACCTTTGACGGTAAGAATTTGATCACCAACCGGATCCGTATAATCTTCTCGTGACATATGACTTCCGCTTGCTTGCTAGAGAGCCAATCCATGCCTATCACAACATCAAAACTCCCCAGCGTAACAGGCATGAGATCTATAGCGAAAGTATGACCAGCAAGTTCTATCCTACAGTCTTTAAGGATATGCGTTACATGGATTTGTTTACCATCGGCTAATTCAACAGTGTATTTAGATTCTAAAGCAGAGGGTATATCACTTAAAAGACTACAGAATTTTAAGGACACAAAACTCCTATCGGCTCCAGTATCAAATAGTACCGTAGCAAAACAACCATTAACAGGGAATCTACCAGTAACAGTTGTGGGATCATTTAGAGCCTCACCTGAGCCAATGACGAAGGCTCTCCCTTTGGCTCCATCTCTATTGCCGCCATTTCCAGTGCCATTTCCACCATTGTTGTTATTATTACCATTGTTGTTGTTGTTCCCATGATTGTTGGTGTTGTTGTTGTTGTTGTTGCCATTTCCGTTCCTTCTTAGTTGTGGGCAGTTTCGTTTGTAATGCCCTTCTTTCCACACTCAAAACAACCCTTGGGGGTTTCTTGAGATTGTTGTGGCCTCTTCATTAGTTCACCACGGCAATCCTTCGCAGCGTGTCCAATCTTTCCACAACGTTGACACTTGAAGTTATCACACCGTCCCACATGGTGGTAGTTACACCGTGGGCATTTGGGATGTCTGCCGCCGTAACCGCTGGGTCCTTGGTTATTTGGGGCAGTTTGGTTGAAATTGCGGTTATTATCGAACCGCCGCTGCTGCTGCTGAACTGGTTGTTGCTGCTGTTGGGATTGTTGTTGACCGCCAGACGATGATGATGATGATTTGTTGTTGCTGTTGCTGGGAGCATCCCACTTCCTTTTGTTGTCGGGCACGCTCACCACAGCGCCCCGTTTGGGTAGACGCCCTTGCTCTACCGCCTGATCAGTAAGTTATGGGCAATTTGGATGGCCTGCTGAATCGTAGTCGGTTAGAAGCCGTTACCATACTTTGGATTTCAGGCACCAATCCTCGTATGTAGTGCTCGATTCTCTTATGTGTCTCATTAACCATTCCTGGACACAATGTGGCCAGCTCATGAGTACGGGTTGTGTAAGCCTCAATTTCTGAACCCTTCATCTTGAGCTGCCAGAATTCCATCTCCAACTTTTGCACCTCATTTCGAGGACAGTACTCCTCGATCATCATATCCTTGAACTCATTCCAGGGGAGTCCATTTGCCATCGCTTGTCCAAGCATCTGGACTTGCGCGTTCCACCAAGACAGGGCAGCCCCTCCAAAGTCCCGGTGGCATACTTTACTTGATCCGCCGGTGGACAGTTACATTTGGAGAAAACGGACTCAGTCTTCTCAAACCAGCGTACAAGCCCTACAGCACCCTCTGTACCGCTGTAGGTGTGTGGTTTACAGTCCATGAAGGACTTGTATGTACACACTGGTGGTCCTGTTTTAACACAACACACATTAATCAAACATCCCCTACAGTTATAAAGGATATCAGATTTGTTTTTCTGTCATTGTTTACCTGCTGGCTGACCCGCGTGGGCAGCAGCCACTGCCGCCTGAACATGCTCATTAATTAGAGCAGCCAATTCCGCAGGAGTCATGTTAATAGCACCACCACCCTGTTCTCCGGTGCCACGTCCACGTCCGCGTCCACGACCACGTCCACGTCCACGTCCACGAGCGTCCATTCTTTTCACTTTAATTCACAATACAATAATGAGTAACATCATACACATTTAACTCATTGAAGCGTAGTAAACAGTAAATGAAAGAAATAACGTATCATCACAACCACAACATTCATAACAAAAATAATAACCAAAGTAAATAAATTGCAATAAGTCACAATGTATTTAGCAATGTCAAAATTGAAGTTTTGTCGTTCGTGTGGGGAAACAACCCTTCCCACATAGGTTTCAAAAAGAAAACACTACGTAGTCTAAGTCATATAAAGAAGTCAATCGACAATGTCTGACCCATCACTATCATCCTCCATCTCCTCCGGTTCCTCTTCCTCGGGTCCCTCCTCGGGATCCTCCTCATCCTCAGAGTCTGCGGCAGGAGCAGGAGCTATAGCAATCTGGAGTGCTGCTAGTTGAGCTTCTAATATGGCAATCCTATTATCGGCTATGGCGTCCCGCTGTTCACGAGCAGTCACGCGTCCTTGGAGTGCCATAACACCATCTTGCATATGGTGACAACCGTTCAGCGTCTTCCCGTGTTCTTCCTTGAGTTCGTCCAATTGATGTCTCAGGTTGTACACCTCTTGCTGTAGTGTACAGACATCACCCGTGAGTCGTCTTACACGATGCTGTTCAGTATCCAATGCAGCCATTAGTGCAGCAATCATTGCTCGTTGGACTGCGCCGTTCGTGGGAGTGAAAGCATGGGTTGATTGGCATTGTTCCTAGTCCTTGGCTTTAGGACAGGTACGCGTTCCCTAAACATGATGTGGTCAACAAACCTAGGATAAGAACGCCAGTCACGCGGAGGGTCACGCTTCATCAACGCGAATGGTTGATCCCAGTCAATCTCCTCTCGGGGATAAGCCAGTCTGGGCCAATCGAATCCATCATCAGGTACAGGTGCGGGAGGTGGGGATTCAGATCGTGTAGGTGATTCGGGTCGTTTACCCGGAGCTCTTGAAGACGATGCCATGCTGCAGAGAGTGTGACGTGTATGCCAATGAGTATACAGTAGATGAGAGTAAGGCACAGGTAACTAATTAACTGTGTGCGGTTATAGTCTAGTGTGTATGCAACCTAGTTCCCTATAACCAATGGCTCTGATACCAATCTGTCACACCCTCAAAATCCACTTGCGGAGTTTTACCGCGAGGCGTGTGAACAAACCAGGATCACAGTCAATAGTTACTCAGAACGACTCTATATGCCATAATTTAACAAAATCAACCAAAACACAACTTTAAACAATGCGGAAGCGTTTTTGAAAACAACCCAAGTCAATAAAGTATAACTTATGGCAAAACAAGTGCCAACCAAAAGTAAACTATAATTGTTAAATGTCAACTTGTCTTGAAGCAAAGTGTCTTAAAATGCAGTGAACCGTGCAGTGCTCCTATGGCAAGCAAGTTAAGGACCTGAGAAAAGCATACTAAAATGTCAACACATAGGTTGGTGAGTTCAAGAGTTTGAGTTCAATAAACATGTAAACAGTTGCGATAAATATAAGCAGTGTATGGTAATAGATAGCTAGTCTATTATCAGTAAATATTAATACATAGTGATTTTGCAATTGAAGCTGACTGTGATAGTTGTTGCCTCCTGTCACGACTTACCATGTCGTGACAATGTTCAATAGGACAAATTGCACCCGGTTGACCTCGAGTCACACAGGTGGGGCTCGTCAGACCCAGTAGTACTACCCAAGTTTCCCCGCTATTAAATATTAACAATTCAAAAGTGTGAGGACTTTTCTCATGGTAAACAGCACTATATTAATATACACAACTTAAATAATAAAAGCGTTCGTATAAATACCAGTATGCTATCTCCCCCAAAAGAGATTAAGTAAAGAGTGGGGCATGAACTCACCTGATGTATGCAAAGGTACTTAGGGTTTATTTTGAGAAACGAGAGGATAGCCAACCTTCACAGGTTACCTAGATCATGTGAGTACATAAGTACGTGTAAATAAAAGACATGTGAAACCCTAATCATACCAAAATCAAAGACTCAAGCTTCCAGACAAATAGACACGTTTGACCTAGTTGACCCGTTTGACCCGTTGGTGACATTATGAGTTATAATTCAAATAAAGCCAATGAGCACATACAACATACATGATTAACATTCAAATAGTATCATACATATGCTATATCAACCAGGTGTATCACATAGATCATCATACAATCAAGTACTATACAAGTCATGCGAATCTAGAACATTAATAACCACTAGCTACAAAACAACTAACATGTCATACAAGGTTCAACCATTCATCACATGCCATGTGAAGCCACTCACGACTTCACATCCTAAACCCTGCCAATCCTACTAAGTAGGGGCCTCAGATCCGCACGCGTGTATAATGATCATAACCAATTCTTTAAGCATATACATTGCATTCACAACATCACAACAATCAATTACCAGACCCAAGCATGATGTCCTACTACTACACAACATCCAAACCATACATGATTACCAATTCCAATTATCACCCATGATTATCCAAACATGCCATACAACTAATTTAACACGTTCTATCACACTAGAATCCATCCTTGAACATAATAGCAAGTTCCTATCATCCCAACATGATCATAACATCATACTTCAACGTTTACACAAATAAAGTTTCCCTTTTGGGAAAGAATATCCAAAATCTATCAAACATCCAAGTATGCATGAATTCATCAATAATATACCAATTCAAGCTCATACTAACATCTAAACATGATCAACACACTTAAACACCTCAATCTAACAATCTTCATAAACAAAAGTTTCTACTTTTGGCAAGCTATGATCAACATCATCAAATTAAAGATTTCTAGCATTCATAACACAATCTAGCATCTAATTATCATCATGAACCCATCCATAACATCAATCCATCACTAGATCACTACTACATGCAAATAAAGTTACTATTCTTAGTAACCTATGAACAATGCATCAAAATCCCAACTTTCTTGCATAATCAACGTATTCTAACATTCATACAACCCAATAATCATCAAACATTCATCAAACAATCATCCATCATGCATAATCACAATAATCCCGAATTAGGGTTTGCTTCAAAACAATTTCATGATCAATCCACTAAAAACATAGAATTCTTGCATAATCGACGTTAACTAACATGTATACAATCTAACTAACATGTTAACATCATCAAACAACACCAATTCGACCCACAAAGACCAATTTCGAATTAGGGTTCGGCCATAATGAACCCTCACAAAAACTCGAAAAACTAACCTTTAAACTTGTAATTGCTTGAATTGATGATTCCTACGTGTTGTATGCCTTGTAATCGAATCAAATTGATGTTTTGATGCTTGTTCTTGGCTGATTTTCGAAAGGTGAAGGTGATTAGAGGTTGTTTGCGGCCGAAGGGGGGTTGGCTAGGGTGGGTTTGTTTTAATATTTAATTTACATATTTACCCTTTAAACCCTTGTGTTTTGGTATTTTATAAAACCAAGCTTTAAACTCTTTGTAAAGTGTTTTTAACTTCATAATATAAAGATATAAACTTATAAAGTTCATTATATATCTTATCTTTATAAAAACACAAGACATACGAATAAATAGCACGTTTCCGCGTTACGCGATAAATTCTTTAATTAATCGTTTATAAATGTGTAACACATAAACATAACCAATACTCACATAATCACTTAGATTCACATCAATTAACATTATTCATTATTATTAGGTCACCAACGTTCAACGACAACTAGTGTGTGCTCACGACACGTGTATACAAGACTTAACGGAACTAACGGAGTTTGGTAACGGAAATTTACCGGATGTCACAACTTTGTCTTTAAAAGTTGAACTTCCTCTTCAGAAGCTCTCTCAAACTTGACATTCAGAAGCTCAACATTTGTCTTCAGAAGTTCTTCATCAGTTGCACCAAAATTATTTAAGTGCTTGTTTTGATTGCACCATCCTTAGTTTATCCAACATGTAGTTATCTTTGACATACATATTATTTAGTGTCACATTGAGTTACCAAAACTGATTGTTAAGATGGCTTGTCAAATGATTTTTAATAGGAACCATAACGAGTATCTTTTATTAAACATTGCAGAGCATAAAGTTGATTCAAATCATCATTGATGGTCTCATACCTCTCATTTATATCAGCCTATTACAGCTAATCTTATGAATTACACTAATATTATTAATTAGTTTTGAAACTAATGTTGCTAATAAGAGAGATGAAAAGACTGAACCGTGTACTTCTGCTATGGTTAAGGGGAAGAGGATAGTGATTAGTGTTGAGGTCATCAATAGTGTGTTACTATTGGAGTATCAGCGTAATGCGCTCTTATAGATTGATGATAACGTGACGAGAGGTTGTCTGAAAAGAATAGGATATGATCACCGTTACCCATCACTGCAGAAGATTTTTTACCTCTATTATGGAAGTATCTATTTCACGTAATGGTCAACTATTTGAGTAACTTAAAGGCTGGGATGAATAGTCTGATTGCTATGTTCGATCCATATTAGTATCACTTTTCGATAACTTACCATACAACATATCCAACGCGATATGTCCGAAGATGTAGAAAAATGTTAATGTTGTAGTAGGGAAGATGTTTTTGATATACTAGTGGTTTATATCTATGATAGTGAATGCTTCTCACCCTAAGCTAGTAGTATATTATTCATCAACATATATTGTTATCGTGATAAGGAAATATATATTCAGCTACTTGATGGTGGCTATGGGTAATGCATGGTATGGAACCCATTTTGCTAAACATGGAAGATTTGTTAACGGATTTCAAGATGATACCCAACAAAATGAGGCTAATAGTCACCAAACTCATCAAGCTAATACATCTGGTCCTTGTACCAGAATTTCTCATAAGCTCCAGAGCGTTCTTAGCTAGCTGGTATGTTTGATTTGATGAGGTGAACACTTGTTTTATAGATTCTGGGAGTGAGACTGATAATGATGAGATGGAGAATGTCCCTTATGTACTACAAGAGCATCCCATATTGAAAGAAACTCCTACTAAATGCATTGCTGAGGATAGGGATGCTGATTTATTTATAAGAATTCACCATCAACTCAGAGTAATAAGAAGAGGATTGCAAGGAATAGTACAGATTCTAATAGTACACGTTGGAGAGGTATAGTAAGAAAAGTGTTACGTAAGCAACAGACCCTAATAACCATTGTGTCGACTATTACAGATGTTCCATTATCAAATACTACTAACAAAGTTAGCGAGTATACTACACCAATCTTAGTATTATCAGTCTAGCCTCAACCCCAAATTTATTTCATCCATTCAGACTCAACAATAAGTTTAAGAACCCTATGTTGCCACTTGAAACCCTTCAAAACAAACCCTGAAGATTGCTAAAGAGCATCTTGCACTGTTTCTACCTTCATGTCTAGTAATGAAGCTTTTATAGCTAGAAGACTGAGTGCATCAAATATTCTTGTGCATGATTGGCAATAAGTTAAATCCTAACGAAGTTGAAGAAATTAATATTGGATATGAAATGGAAATTATGGTTTATCATGCTAAAAACTCTGCTTGAAGAATTTAGAGGAAGATGTTTGGAGTAAACACTTCTATCAAGATTTGCTTTGACAATACAAATCAAGATGCTATAACTGTGATAAGCTCGGGCACTCTGCTAAGGAATGTATGGAACCAAAAACAATCCAACTGAATGAAGGAAGAAGATGGTAACTATTAAAGTTGAAACCAATACTGATAAAGTAAGATCTCAAGCAGTAATAAAGCTCTAGTCTCTCAAAATGATGGAAAGTATGATTGGTAAGACCATATGGACATTTTGGATTTTAAAATATCCATTGCATTCTTTGTTGAGATAAAAAGAGAAGAAACAAAGAGAAATAAAAAGCTTATTTGCTAAATTTGGTGCAGTGTTTGC
Organism: Flaveria trinervia; assembly: GCA_025506515.1. Taxonomy (NCBI): domain Eukaryota; kingdom Viridiplantae; phylum Streptophyta; class Magnoliopsida; order Asterales; family Asteraceae; genus Flaveria; species Flaveria trinervia. Next base: position 19,252,658 of record CM046446.1, read on the forward strand.
TGAAAGTGGTGAAGATGAAGTAGGAAGAAATGACGATCTGTCTTAATCATGACCTGAAGAAAGTATAGAAAGTGAAGTAAGAAGTAATCATCAGTTTGAGGAAATTGATGATCTTGTTGATGGGGTTGAAGATAAATACATAACAAATACTATTAGGACTACTCTAGAAACCATGAGATAAAGTAGGAAGAAATGATGATTTGTCTTATTCATGACCTGAAGAAAGTATAGGAAGTGAAGTAGAAGTAATCATGAAGAAATTGATGATCTTGTTAATGGGGTTGAAGCTAATACATAACATATACTATTAGAACTACTCTAGGAAACCATGAGATAAAACTATATGTTACAAATCTTGTTGAGATAACTCAAGGAATGTTGATGCTCAAAAGATAAAAGCTATCGAGACTACTTAAGCAATTTCAATTGAATGCGTAGTGAGGAAAGGAGGTTCTAAAAGCATTCATGGTAAAGGATATTCATTGTGCTGATGAATCAATTGCTGCTAAGCCTGAGGTATATACTTATCTGTGCACTCGTACATGCCTTGAAAAAGTTTAAATATATCGACTTCATAATGAATACTTGATTTTTCAAGTTGAAATACTTTAATATCAAACTCGAAAGCATGAATCAAACCAAAATATTTTCAAAAAAAGGGTGAATGTTTAAAATAAAATAATTTATCAATTACAAATTAATCTTAGTGTACAAATAATGTCTTGTTTAATAGAATTGATAAACTTGCTTTGAAAATAAATAAGCATAATAGTAAACTCATATTTGCTAAACTTATGGTTTAAAATTTTGAACTTACATCAACACTTGTCGAGTGAATGATTAAATCCCAAATGACATAAAAAATTAATAGAGGAAAATGTGGTATTGGTTTCACTAAATAGTACATCTCATTAAACATTAGGCCTAATTAGTTAGAACAATAATGAGGACATGAGTTACGGTCTGGGATTTCATCACAATGTGACATAAAACCTTAAGTAAACATTCCTTTAACTGTTGATCATGTCACCACAACTAAAACTAAAATCTATGATTTTAACATTTGTGTAGGAAGTGTGATAAGAGATGGAATTGTGGAATATTTGGAAATTGATGAAGATTTACTTTAAAAAAAGATTTGTACTGAAAAACTTTCTAATTTTAATCCATCACTTGAGTTAAGTGAGAAGTTTTGGTCTTTTGTTGATACGAGTGCTTTTTCTAAGCCAATATCAAAACATTAAAAATTAAAAGCAATAGTCTAGAAATAAAAGAATTAAATAGAATATTCTTTTAAAATAAACTTTCTTTTCATGCTAACTTTGTGAAACAAGATGTTTGAAGCTGAGAAGTCATAAAGACCGGTCCAATGAAGCCGATATTTCTCACAACTTAAAAGCTACTAATCATGCCTTATCGGCTACACATCCAAATCCAAAGCCAAAGAAAAGTTCCTCAAATTTTTTAGGTCATGTCCAAAAACTAAACATGACAGAAAGAAAGTAAACAAAATTTGTTACAGCATCAAATGGCCAAATATATACTAAAGCCACTACAAGAAAATGATTTTTAAGGACAGATTATTAGAGACTGATCTATTTGTCGCACATACACAGCATTGAAGACTAGTATGTCTGTTATAAATGAGATTTGATACTTTTTTATGCCTAATGCAAGTAACTAATAATCAGTCTTTAAAAATAAGACAACTTTTTGAACACTAAATTTCACTCACAAATACACACACTATAAAGAGTTTTTAGAGGGAAGTTGATAGTAACTGATATTCTGTCCCATAAAAGATACCTAATGACATCATTATATCAGTAACTCATAATCAATCTTAATATATAAGGCCTATATTCCAGACTAAATATTAGTTTTTAATATTCAAAATGCATATCGAATTAGAGGCTGAAATTCAATATGTAATGATTTTTGCATTGGAAAAATATTAATAACTAATTTATAATCTCTAATTATTTCGAATTATATCATTTTAAGAATGTACTAAACACTGTAAAATAAATCTTAAACATATTGTAATTATCGTTATTTGTAACTAATATTTAGTCTTCAAAGAAGTTAGTAGATTTACTAATTGGGAAGTGATCTTAAGTCTCTAATAAAGAAATTAAATAAAGAAAATATATTAGAGATTACAAATCAGTTATTGATATCCGTATTGAAAATTGAGTCAAGGACTGACTTTCTTTCTTGAATGACTTTCGCATAAGAAAAATGATTAAGTAATGATTTATAGTCGGTACAATTTATATAATTTTTTGTAAGGTATTGAAGATTAAAATTCAGTGATAAACATGTTATGATTGTCCTTTTATAAACATAAATATTTAGTCGCTTGTAAATCTAATAAATAGGAACTGATATTCAGAATTTAACAAATAAAGCACATGTCACTATTTTCAAAAAACATAATATCAGTTCCTATTTATTAGATTTATTTTATAAAAAGACAATGATAACATTTTTAAAACTAAATTTTAATCTTGGATACCTTATTTAAATTATATGAATTTCTTTTTAAAAAAATATATGTTGGGGATTGTTTTTCTAGTCAAGATCCCAGAGTATCATGAGAGTCATAGTCTTATCCTGAATATGTCGGTATCCTGAATTATCTTTGTCACTAACCGTTAGCAATTGTCTCTCTTTTAATCTGTTTGCAAGTTAATGGCTCACATGAGGATTAGCTCCTGAAGACTCGCTCAACCATAAAGTCCACAAAGTTGAAGACATGGAGGAGTAGACGTTTGAAGGCTGCAACAGCTTGTTTTGCTTAGTCCAAGAATCCTGGATATTTTGGGATAATTGTTATGTAATCTCAATTCTAGCATAGAAATACGCATAGAACTTTGATAACTTGCGTAAAATTTGTATTCACACTTGTTTTTAATTAATCAAAATCACTAGGGAACAGTCTGATTTAGGCCGACTCCCGAGGTTTTTTGTCGGGATCCCCAAGGATACTCTCAGGGATTATTGGTTTTTTCTCATTATATTCTTGTGTCGATTTGCGTTTTCTGCAAATGGTATATTTTAATCATCAAGCACAATACCTCGCATATAGAGTTTGATCACTTAATCATTTTGTTGGTTTTTCACCAAAACAATAGTAAGATTACAATTAGTTACTACATTCCTAAAGCAAATCAAAATAGAATCTTACTTTCAATTTGAAAAGAGTTTTATGTGGAAACTATAAAATGGTTGAAATTATATAGTTATTAAAAGGGTATCAAAAACTGAAAATTAGTCTTTAGACTTAAAATATTTCCAAACAAAAAGATGATAACTAATAGAAGACTATTTATGAAACCTATAAGCTACTACTAATTACTGAAACGGTATATGCATGAATATAAGTTTAACCTAATACTTAATATTCTCAATTCAAATCCAATAAAATAACATAAAAACAAGTTCAAAATTAAACAAATACAAAACAAAACTCGTTATCATCCAAACCAAGTACACTATGGTCAGGACATGTTGATTTAAAAAACATATTAGGATTGGTTTAGGTTGTGTTGGGTCAGGTTGATTATATAAATAACATAGAATAAGATGAAAATCAACAACTACACTAAATTTCATCAATGAATAAAATACCTCATATACCCAAGCTATTGAATCAAATCTAAATAACAATGGTCAATTTAGATAAAACCTTATTAAATACTCTCTGCCTTCATATTTTCCTACCACCATTAAATACATAGTCAATGTTGGAGTAATATGAAATAATTCTGTTAGAACATGTATGGTAGAAAAATTATTTAAGAAATTTATATAATAAAAGTCCTACAAATTTTAAAGACTTGAACATTAGAAATCATCATCATCTAAGTCAACATCTTCATTATCATTTTTAGATTTATAAGTGTCTAAAACATTTAAATTTACATTTAAATTTATCTCTAAACCAAAATCCTCCATATTGTGATGAGAATCATCTATCTCATCGCAAATAAAATTATAAATAATATCATCAAAACCTTAAACATCAACGTTTTAAATAATATTTTCGGCAATATCTTCACGAACAAGGTCGAAATCTTCTAACAAATCTTCTGAATTCTTTTCTTTAGGAATATTCCATAGGTGTCTATGAGTTATTCTTATAAAGATTTTCCATTCTAAATTGGGATTAAGTGGGTCATTTATATAAAACAGTTGTGAAGACTAGTTTGCAAAAATAAAAAGGATCTTCCTTATAAGCATTATAGGACGTGTCTACACTTATGAAATGAGGTTCAAATATGATGTGTTTTTATGACGATCAGTGTCAAACCATACGCATTTAAATAAAATAACATGACAACCTTGCATGAATGCAATAAAATCACTTTGTCAAAATATCAATAATAGTCATCTTCAATATCATTTAAATGCCAGGGATCGTTACTCCACAAATATGTGTTAGCCTGCAATCATCTCTTGACTTAACTATAAATTTAACCCCGTTCACTATATATTCCTCATGATACGAAACTCGATTGTCTATAAAGGGAAGACAAAGCATAAACTCCTCGTTAATTTGAGATGAATTTAACGTATACTTTTCTCAAATTTGTTCTTAATTTTAAACATAGTAATCATGTTGTTAGAGAAATGAAATTTCATAAATTAAGCAAGTAAAATATAGTGCGATTGTTACCTGTTTTACAAACCAATCTGGGAATGTAGACTATTGTATCTCAAAAAAATCAAATGATTCACGATGTTAACTTTGTAAAACCTGTAAATGTTCTCTGTAATATGTATATAAACTATATATTTATTAACATTGACATTTAATATTATTCACCAAGAAAAATAGAAAAATACTTACTCTATATATGGTGAAGTTCTTGACAATTGTTAAACATAGACCTCATCGCTTTCTTTATAGACTACTAGGAACGATATTATTGCATCAAGTAAGGTTAGTACAACCAAAACAAACACTTAGAATATTTTTGGTGGAACTGATGAAGAGCTTCTGAAGATAAAAGTTGAACTTCCAAATGTCAAGGCTTAAATAGCTTTTGAAGAGGAACTCCAACTTCTGAATACAAAGTCTTCCTTGTTCCAAATTTCAATACTTAGAAGATTTCAAGACAATGACTTTCGAAATTTGAAGTCCAGATGATCATCACAAGCCTCGGAAGAAGTGGACTCTTCCGAAATATAAGTGGCTTTAGATGATCTTCCGAACCCAATTACCCTTTGGAAGAACCTAGTATGAACCAGTGGACATAAGTATGATCCTTTTGACAGAAACCACTACAATCTCTGAAATACTGCATTGGCGCTTTCCTATGCTCATGTAGTTGACCATAGTTTATTCCACTATTCATTCCTTATTAATTTGTATAGTTAGTAACTTTAGTTAGTGATAAAAGGTAAGTCATGGACATATCATGACTACCAAATCTTAAATTGTATTTTATCTAAGATACCATGCCTTTAGCAATGTAGTATTCCAGCTCGTATCAAAGTATAACCACTTTAAATAGTAGTATATATAGTTTCTTATTGTAAATCATTTTAGATGCTTGTAAGAGTCTTGTAACACCTTGATTTGAGAAGTAATATATACAAGTATCTTGAAAAACTAATCTTCTTGTGTTGTTTACTTAGTATATTATTATAAACTCTTAAAGGGATTTTGCATCATCAAACCTTGTGTGACTTATTGAACTTAAGAGATAATATTTGTTTTGAGTGACAAAACATGACCCTGCAATTGATAACAAAGCTTCTAAGACTATTGTTTATGAGATCTTACCATCCAAATCAACATTTTTCTTCATTTATACACTTACCACACTAAAACTGGCCCTCAACCAAAAATCATCTGAAGGTGAAATGGGGATGATGTCTAAAGCAACCATCAGCACCCCTGAGAACTTCAGATCTTGGATTAGACGTATTGAATGTTTCATTAGATATGAATGTAGCATGATGTGGAAGTCTATCACCAATGGCCCTTACAAGCCAAAGGATGCAACACCGGCTGGAAATGGTGCTATGAAAGATAAGGTTGTTGAAGACTATTCTAAAGAAGACCACAACTAACTAGAGATAGATAGAAAAGCAATAATTGTTGTTATGACAGTCAAACCCAACTCCATCATGGTTGGATTTGAATATTTCCTGTTAGCCAAAGAACTCTTTAATTTATTGTCTCAAATGTACACTTGCTCCAATGACTCTAAGAAAAATTCCTTAAAGCGACAGTTTGAAAACTTCACTTATACTGCTAGAGAGACCCTCAGCTAGCAATACTTTAGTTATATGGACCTTATTTCATCATTTTAGTCTATGAAGTATCTCTTGAGATGAGAGATCTCTCAAGCATATTCATGAGTGCATTTCCAAATGAGTGAACTTTCTACTATGTCTCTATCAAGAGGGAAGAGAACTTAAACTCTCTTACTATGACTAAACTATATGGATCCTTGTTGGATACCATGTAAAGACGGAAAAAATGAAGTCTCAAGACCTCCCCAAACTCAACGGTACCTGACTTACTCCTAGCAACCATCATGTTCTTCTGGGCCATACATCACCTTTCTCGAGACTCCATGGTCTCAAAAGGCTCAGTAAAGTCCCTTCTAGGACAGTTGTGCCTTTGTCTCAAGAAATGGGCATTCTAGTGACCTTCAATTCTACTTTGATGATTTAGAAAGCTTCAACCAAGATGATGTTGGATACATGGACAGTGTCCAACAGATCGCTTTGTTAACTTATCTAGCAAAGAAGTTCTTTAAGATACCTAGAAGGTAATTTCCCCAAAACCGGACTAATAACAAGATTGGGTTTGACAAAAGAAAATCCAAGTGTTACAACTTAAATGAGCTAGGACACTTTTCCATGGAATGCAAGGCTCCTTAATCTAATTTGGGAACCACATACTCCACCACACCCAAAGTCGCTGAAAATTCAACTGAACAACACACAACTACCGTTGCTCAAAGGGTTGACTGGAGCTTCATTGTGCAAGATGTGACTCCCAATCGAGCATTGATGGTTGGAACTGACGAAAGCAAGGTATTTGAAAATTGTAAGGTTAATGAAAAGCAGTTACACCCAAAACAACCTAAGTCCTTCCTGCATGCATGCACATAGTGCAAAGTATAAGTTGCTTTAGAAGTTTCATACTCTAGACTAAAAATATTCTAAGTATGAAATATTCAAAAATGAATACCAACATCTTCCAAGCCAAAAGTGAAGTCTTCCAAAGCTTGAAAGATAAATTCTTCTAAAGCAAATGAAATAAAGACAAATTTCTTTCGAAGACATTTAACACATGCTTTATCTGACAACCCACCAGCTTATACAAGTTGGTGAAAAGGTCCAGCTTTTCGTAACTCTATGTTAGGATCGAGTATTGAACGAAATACTAACTGATTAACATGTATACCGAATCAAATAGTGCGGAATCCTATTTGATTGACGATCCAATCAATGAGAACGCACGTAGAAACAATTATGAATGAATCTAAATGTTAAGAACAATTAAGAATCGATCTACTGTAATCTATGAACTTGGAGCAGGTTCTTAGAGGTCTTTGGACGACTAGGGTACGTCTGGAGTCGAAGTTTATTCAATGCTTGTGTTTTTCCATGAATTAGGTGGTATTTATAGGTTAGGGTTGCTCATTCGGGTGACTGAACCATTAGCGTGGTTCAGTCGTGCGATTGAGCCATGCGGTTGATCCATTCACACGACTGAGTGTTCAGTCATACGACCGAGCCAATCTCATGTTACAATCATACGATTGATCCAGAATCCTGGTTCAGTTGTGTGACTGAGTCATTCGCATGAAGTTGTTCATGCGTATGGTCCATTTGCATGGGCCATTCCCATAATAACTTCATATTATTAAGTTTGAATGTATTCAATATCATTACATTATTTATACTAGTTCAAACAACCACAAATCTATATAATTAAGTCAATAAATGTTAAACAACTAATGAAAGAAATATTAAACATGATAAACACAACCAAACATTTGCATTTCACTAAGTACCCAACTGTTACATATGTGTATGACCATACAAACATATTACATCGAGATCCAAAAAACTAGGGACACATGTATCTACATCTCCCCCTTGGACCTAGTTTCATCTAATGTCTTACATCCTTCATAAGTTCCTCAAACTTCTTGTACTTCTCTTCTCTATTGACTCCTGCTTGTATCTCAAAAGCAAAACAGAGTCGTATCATATTTTGAAAATTGTAGAGATTGTACAATATCTTGAGAGTCATAGAACAGTGCCCACTTGTATAAAGTGTAACATCTTCAGCTGACAAGTTGGTAAGCCATATCGGGTCAAATACCCTGATAGTATCCATTTTGCCCTCTTTGTTCAAAACTATGACTGCCTCTCCTATCCTCCAATCATAGTACCACCATTTGAAGTGTGGAGTGAAGTCCTGTGGCATTTCCCGTAGAGGGATCTTAAACATTGTGCGCGGAGGACTCCACTTCAGCATTATTTTCGGTTTTCTAGTTATGGCATCAACCTCTGACCTTCTGATATACCTCGTTGGTTGTTGAGGTTTGAGGTTGACCCATCTAGTGTGGTACTCTCTCTTTAGAGCTACTCAAACCAGCCAGACATTTTACGTAGATCAGTGTATAGCAATTTCAGCTTCGCTAACTGGTTAAGCTCAAATCCAAGAAGAGTTTTCAGGTCGTGTGGGAACCTGAAGTACTCAATCCCTTTCTCACGTTTAACTGCATAAACATTTTGATCTTCAATATATGCCCACGTGATGATTTTGCCCGACACCTTGTGATGTTTCTTCACTTTATACAGGTTGGTGTAGGCAGTCGACATGGAAGCACGGCGTTAGGCTCTTAGGTCTTCAAAGCATGCAGCCCATTCAACCTTTCTGATATGACTTTAGCATCTGAGGCTTAGGCCTGCTCTTCATTCTTGTCTGACTCTTGCTCCATTTTATCCAGAGTAGCAACGGTATCACTAACAAGAGAGTCGCCTAGATTGGGAACCACATTACCCTCATTATCAGTGTACTCTGATAATGTTGGTCTTTGACATCTTTGATCTCGATCTCATCAACGTCATTGAGCTTGTCGTCACTTTCTACTTAGACTATTGGAGCATCTTTCATGATCTTGTCGGCATTGAGTTTGAACATTTCGGCCAACTGCTCGTCAGTGAAATCATGAAATATTTCCCCTTCTTCTGGGGTGTAACTCACTGATCTCCGTACAATCCCTTGCAGATCAAGAATCATTGTTAATTGAGTCTTGACCTGCTGAAGGGGATCAACATCGAATTCATCTCTTTGAAAGTTTGGATCTGCTTGATTTAAACATGTAACACAACAAACATTAGTTAATAATCAAAATAGAAACATCAACATTAAATATAAACATCATTAGATTAATGTGATACAAGATACAAATACATATGATTTAAATAACATAAACAACTAAGTATTACTCTTTTCTTGGATCATGTGCTCCTCTGCTAACGGGGCGGATGAGGAGCATCTTGGTCTTGAGCTCTTTTAGTCCTCCGTTCACTTGTAGATGTGGCACCCGCAGCAGATCTGTCATCATCATCATCATCAACATCATTAACATCATCACTAGCATTAGTATCATCTCCGTGATCGTCACCATCATCATCATCATCATCACTGTCATCATCATCACCATCGTCCCCATCTCCCTCTTTGATCTTTAGCGGCTCGTCCTTTGATCCTTTGAGCCTCTATTAGATGGTTAACCTTTGGCTTTGCCTGATATCTTAAACATAAACATGTCGCATACATGATATCAGGTCTTGAGGTAGTGAGGTACATGAGAGATCCAATCATTCCTCGGTACATGGTGGCATCAACCAGATCACTATTCTCGTCGGGTGCGACATCATGGTTTGTAGCAAGTGGAGTACCAGCTGCGGAAACATTCTCCTTGTCAAACCGACTGAGAATATCACCTATATACTTGGTCTGATGTAGGAAGATCCCCTTTGGTGTCTGATCCACCTATAACCCAATTCATCTCTCCCATAGCAATCATCTCAATCTCAGCCTTCAATACTGCTTCAAACTCTTTACATAAGTCTTCATTCTTGGAACCGAAGATTATGTCATCGACCTAGATTTGGACAAGCAGTAAATCTCCATCCTTTTCTTTGATGAATAGCGTGCAGTCAATTACACCTCTACGAAAGCCGTGTTTCACAAGGTGTGTGGAGAGTTTCTCATACCAGGCTTTAGGAGCTTGATGAAGCCTGTATAAAGCCTTGTTGAGTTTGTAAACTCTGTCCCGATGATATGGATCCTCAAATCCCTCGGGTTGACTTACGTACACTGTCTCTCGGATTTCCCCATGAAGGAATGCACTCTTCACATCCAGTTGATAAACTTTAATCTTCATATAGGATGCATAGGCAAGGAAGATGTGGATGGCTTCCATTCTTGCCATGGGTGCAAACACTTCATTGTAATCTATTCCCTTGACTTGTCAAAATACCTGAACTACAAGTCCAGCCTTGTTTTTGATGATCACGCCTTGATCATCTTTCTTGCATTTCAAGACTCATTTGGTGCCAATGACCTTAGCACCTTTAGGTCTATCCACCAGAGTCCATACACCTAACTTCTTGAACTGAAGAAGTTCTTCTTGCATGGAACTCACCCATGCCTCATCATTTAGGGCTTCACTAACATACTATGGCTCGAACTGAGACACAAAGAACCGATATGCACCGTCATGAAGATAACCCTTTTCCATCAACGAGGCATAATCAGATGAATACAACTGATTTATGGTCTGAACTCCTGATCTCACATCCCCAATGACATTATCCAAGGGATGATAGACATTCAGGCGTGATCCAGGAGAGATTGGAACAACTACCTTAGAATCAAGATTATGAACGTTTGGTTCAGTATTTGAGGCAGTAGGAGTCTGAGGTTCCGAAGGCGCAGAGGCATCAATGTCAGATGATTGTGGACTATCGATAGGAGGAACCTATTGCTCCTGGTTGTTCTGATCAGTCTCCACAGCTTCTTCATCAGAGCAAGAGTCACTATCTTCAAGTGCTCCCCTTGAGTTGGTAGATGAATCACCTTGTAGTCTGGATGAAATAGATTCCTGAGATGGTGGGTTTAGGACATCATACATCATCTTTGTTGCTAACTCATCATTAGAAGTGGAGAGTGTATGTTGAAGGACTTGAAGAATCCATCATAGTCGAAAAAAAGGCGGGTACTTTTCCAGCCGGTGGTGTGGTGTGTCCCTGAACATCAACATTACACCACACTTCTACCTGACCTGTTGAGTTGTTGTAAACCCTCTTATTCGGTATGTTGTATCCTAGAAAGATACCTTCATCAGCCTTCTCGCTGAATTTTCCCTCTTGAGTCTTCTTTAGTAGGGTGCACGGTGCGCCAAACGGCTCGAGATACTCTAGATTTGTTTACATTGTTGTAGTAACTCGTAGCATGTCTTACCATGGCGTTTATCTATCAGAACTCGATGCAACATGTAACATGCAGTCCAATTGCCTCAATCTAGAATTGGATAGGCAGTTTCGAGTCTGCTAGCACTATCCGTGTCGTCTCTATCAAGTTGCGATTCTTCCTTTCAGCACGCCATTCATCTGAGGAGTGTAGGCAGAGGTGAACTGGGGCACAATTCCCTTTTCCTTGTAGTAAGCCTCCATCAATTGATTCTTGAACTTGGTACCCTTTTCTGAACGCACTTGACGTACCTTCAGCTTGTAGAGGGATTCCAGTGTAGTTACTAATTCTTAAAGGACTCAAATGTTTCTAACTTGGATTTCAAAAACATTACCCAAGAGAATCTTGAGTAGTCATCAGTAACTACAAAGCAATACAAGTAGCCTGTGATGCTTCTTGTACTGACTGGACCAAACAGATCCATGTGAAGAAGTTCAAAAGGAAGTTTGATAAAATGAACTTTATTTTCGTTATGATACTTCTTCATCTGTTCGCCCTTCTTGCATGCAACACAGAAATCTAGAATTTGGAAGTTTTTGACGTTAACTCCTCTCACTAGATCATTCTGTATTAAGTGATTCATCTTCCGTGGATTAATGTGTCCCATTCTCCTATGCCAGGAGATGGAATCTTTCTCAGTAGCTTTTGACAAGAAGCACTGAACTTGATGATCCGTGGTGGTGGCCTTTGATATATCCAAGACATAAAGGTCCTTATATCTTGAGGCAGACATTAAGACATAGCACTTCTTGTTGCCAAAAACTACCTTGAAATCTTTATCATAAATTTGAGAAACAAAAAGCAAGTTATTTTGAAGTTGTTGGACATAGTTTACCTTGTCAAACTTCACTTTCTGATTTGTCACCTCTCCTTGAGCTGTGATATACCCACCTTTGTTTCCAAAACGAAACATGCCCTCCTTTGATTTGTTTGACGTTTGATAAGAGAGCCATGTTCCCTGTCATATGCATGGATGCTCCGCTATTTATAATCCACGTGTTGGTTTCAACACTATAGTGAACACCATGCACATTCAATTGAAAACATTAGTTCAGGTTAGGGACCCAAGCCTTCACTGGCTTGGGTTTCCCAGAGGCATCACACATCATAATGTAACCCATTGACTGTTCGAGGATGAGGGAAGTTCAGATGTCTTCTTATTCTCATTATCAGACAATAAGCTTAATTTTTCTTTCCATAAGGCAGCTTTGTGTAAGGCCTGTTTGTGATAAACAGACGACTGGCTAATGTATTGAACTCTAGGTTCACTATCTCTTTTAGGTGGCATCACTGAGTTCCTGTTAAAAGAGCTAGGTTTTTGTTCATACAGTTCAACCTTCCTCCTCGGTGTCTGATAGTAAGGACAATAAGACGCAATGTGTCCATACTCTCCACAGTTGTAGCATGATCTGCTTTCGATTTTACTATTTAATTGTTTTTGTGGAGATGTATGTGACACCCGGGTGACCTTACTCTGTTTGGGTTTGGACTTTTCTTGTTTAAATGTGTTGTCTTGTTTAACAAAGTTAATTGCTTTAACATGTTTAACATCTTTTTCTTTTCTGTCTTCTGGACTTTGACATGATGAACTTGATTGGTTAACATTACTGGTCCTTTTAGGTTTAGTTTTGACAGTTGTTGAACCCGACTTTATATTAACTTTTTCAAACTCTTTGTCTAGATTAACACAAGGCATTTTACATTTTTCCTTTGAAGTGGCCTCCTTATGTTTAGTACCAGATTCATTTGATGTACGTGTGGAATCTAGATCACTAACAAGAGGAGTTGACACCACATGATCCTTGATTGGATTATTATTAATTGGTTTACGTTTTGTGTTCATCAAGGCCTTAGGTGGTGGTGGAACCACTTTATAACTCAATCCCTCCCTGTTGTTTCTTTCTCTCACTAAGTTTTGGACAATATGAGATGAGCTTGTCTAAGTGTGCAGTTTTTGCTTTAAGAAATTAACTTCTACTTCTAAAACTGCCTTTTGTTTCTTAGTGTCTTCTAGGGAGTTAAGGTAGTATCTAATGTCATTAGCTTGGTTAAATGCAACTACTTTTGTTTCCCTAAGCTGTTTGTTCAAAAGGTCTATCTTTTTTTGTAACTATGCTCATTCTGTTTTAATATTCTATTCGCTTCAGTGCATAGTTGCAAGTCCTTTACTAAGCTATTATTATGATCTAATAACCTAGCAAATTTCAAATCTATGCTTTCTCTAAATTTATTGCAATCAGAACAAGCATGATTATCAAAAAGTTGGTCAGTAGTACTTACCTGAGGAGGTGTAGATGAATCGGCCATTTGAGCAGAGTCTAGTGCTTCTGGTTCTAGTGATTCTGACGTTGTTGTAGTTGTTCCTTCTTCAGGCAGGTAGTTAACCACTATTGCAGTTTTATCATTATTGGACATCGCAAGCTCCACTGTAATATCTCCTTCTCTAGCTGAATCGTCATTTATATCCTCCACACTAGCAATGTTGGATTCTCCCGGTGAAATAAACCGAAAGCTCCAGTCCTGTCCTTCATCCTCATTAGTAGTCAAGGCTTTAGGATCCTTGCTTGATGAAGTAGGACTGCTAGTGGGTTTTACCTGACGATTGAAGGATGAGAAGGATTCCCATTTCCAGTCTTCTTGGGCTTTACACACTCCCGTTTAAAGTGTCCCTTCTCTCCACAGTTGAAACAGGTTACCTTGACTTGTCAAAGCCAAAGGTAGTGTCCTTGGTGGCTACCAAGTTCTGTCCGGTCTTCTTGACAAACTTCTAAGCTCGTCAAACAGGACTTGCTAATGCCCACATAATATCCATTAGTTCCAACTCCGTCTCGTCCACCTGCTCGTAGTCCTCATCAGCAGATGGCAGTTTCCAATTGTACTAGCAATTAGTCCATCATAGGAGTGGACTACTGCAGCTAAGAGATCTATGTGCTCTGTAGCCACCTCAACTATCACATTACCGAAGTTTTCGGTCTTCAGCTTTGCTGCATTGGCTTCAAGTATAATATATTGGGTTCGAGACGACCCTGACATTTCTGACACTGAAGTGGATGCTTGAGCAGGACCATTGATCATGTCACAAAGGCAGTCTGCAGTGGTGCTCCAGATGTCTTGGCCTGAGGAGTAGCATTATACAGAGCTGGGTTTTGATCATAGGAAGACTTTTGTGCTCTATACTTCATCCTCAGCTCTTCCTCTCTCAGTTTCAGAATGAAGTCATTGATATCTAACTTCGTAAGCATACCATTCTATCTGAGATTGGAGACAAAGGAAGCCCATTTCTCTGGCAATCCATCAACAAAGTTAGACACTTTGTCTTCCATTGATGTTGTTACTCCGTGAGTGTGCATCTCACTCATCAAGTGGTAGAATCTATCAATAACGTCATCCAGGCTTTCTTTGCCCATTGAAGAGAAGTTGTCAAAATTCTTCTTCAAAGCCTTAGCCTTTATGGCCTTCAATGATGCGTTTCCGTCATATCTTTTCTCCAATGCATCCCATAGTTTCTTTGCTTGTGTATACTCTGAGAATTGATGGAAAATGTCCTTCGGAATAGACTGTGTAAGCAAAGCATAGACTTACTTTTCAGCATTTTATTTGGCCTTTTGTCCATCAGTCATGCCACTTAGTGTAAGTTTGACACCATCAGCTCCTAGTGGCATGTTGTACCCCATCTCTATAGCCTCCCACAGATTAGTATCTACTCCATTTAAGTAGATTTCAAAACGTTGCTTCCATTATGGGTATTCATCTAATGTGATAAGCTTTGGGGGTTTATTATGATTCCCCACTTCATTCTCCAGTAGCAGTAAGTTCTGTATACGTGAGTCTCTCCCTGCTATGAATGCTGAGTATTGATCCTCAATTGCTATAAACATTAGCCTTTGGAACCACTGTTTTGTTGGTGTGAATGAAGGTGTGCGATTGGGCTATTCAGGCGATTGAACAATGAGGTTAGTTCAATCGTGCGACTGAACTAATGCAGATGGCTCAGTCGGGTGAATGAACAAGTGCGATTGAACAATGTGAATAGACTACTCAGTCGTACAAATTGAGGTACGAATGAGTCCAATCGTGCGTATGAGGGATGCGAATGTGTTCAATCGTGCGATTGAGTCAATCGTGCGACTGATGCTGCTGGATTTTGAAAATTTCTAGGTTTAACGTGTTTTGGCCATTTTACTAACCCTAATTGCCGTATGCCGGAAAAAACTAAACTTTATGAACAAGGAGACGTCTAAGACACCATTTGACAAAAAGGATTGCGTTTTTAGTAAAAAATACATTTTTTGTATAAAAAACGATTGAATCACACATAATCAAGAGCCAAAGCTCTGATACCACTTTTTAGGATCGAGTATTGAATGAAATACTAACTGATTAACGTGTATACCGAATCAAATAGTGCGGAATCCTATTTGATTGCGATCCAATCAGTGAGAACGCATGTAGAAACAATTCTAAATTGAATCTAAACGTTAGAACAATTAAGAATCGATCTACTGCGATCCATGAACTTGGAACAGGTCTTTGAGATCTTTGGACAGCTAGGGTATGTCTGGAGTCGAAGTGTATTCAATGCTTGTGTTTTCCACGAATTAGTTGGTATTTATAGGTTAGGGTTGCTCATTCGGGCGACTGAACCATTAGCATGGTTTAGTCATGCGATTGAGCCATGCGGTTGATCCATTCGCACGACTGAGTGTTCAATCGTGCGACTGAGCCAATCTCATGTTACAATCATACGACTGATCCAGTCTCCTGGTTCAATCGTGCGACTCAGCCATTCGCATGTAGTTGTTCATGCGTATGGTCCATTAGCATGGGCCATTCACATAACAACTTCATATTATTAAGTTTGAATGTATTCAATATCATTACATTATTTATACTAGTTCAAACAACCACAAACCTATATAATTTAGTCAATAAACATTAAACAACTAATTAATGAAATATTAATATGATAAACACAACCAAACATTTACATTTCATTAAGTACCCAACTGTTACATATGTGTAGACCATACAAACATATTACATTAAGATCAGAAACTAGGGACACATGTATCTACACTCTACATTGAAGTCTTGTGTATGTAACTTTCTACTTTATGAACTTTTATCCTTTTTGTAATATATTAAGATGTGAGCTATGGCAACTGATAGTAACTAGTCAATAGACAATCTACCTTTTGACTCTAGATTGATCTTATGTTGTCTAGATTGATGTTTTGAGCTTTCCTTCTATGTATGGCTGGTTGTAAGATGTATTATAAAGGATCTCAAATCATTGTATCTTATTTATTATGTTTTGTAACACTTGTAATAGAACTTGGGAAGCAATATACTGCAATCTTGAAAACCAAATACTTGTTATTATTCTTAAGTTTTTGATCTTGTTTATTTGTGTTCATAGTATCATAACCAAAAGTCCTAGTTCCCTATTTGATTACTTAAGTGTTATAAACACTCTTCTCATTATGAGACTAAGTGTAACTAACCATCCATTCAATGGTCCAACAATTTGTATCAGAACATTTCAGGCTCTTGATTCTAAGATCTCGCCATCTTAGATCCCTCAGTCTCATAAAACACTTAAAAACTCAAATGGCACCTCTTACAAAGGGTGGTATGGAAATCAAAACCAGGACAAAGTCCCCACTAATCACTCCTGAAGACTTTGATATTTGGTGTCAAAGAATGGAAGGCTTTATCAAGTCAAAAGACTCCAGGATGTAGAAAGAGAATAGATATAGATAAGAAAGCCATGACTGTCCTTCAAAATGCTATTCCAAGCTCCATCTACAAAGGCTTGAAGAAGTGCAAAACTACTAAGGAATTATGGGATGCACTGAAGCTCATGTATGAGGGGTCCTCTGAAGCAAAGGAGAATACGAAGGACCTCTTGAAGCAGCAATTTGAGAACTTCACCTACAAAGTAGGTAAAAGCATGACTCAATAATTCTTCAGGTATGTTGAAACTATGGATACTCTTATGGATGTTGGAGTAACTCTTGAAAATAGAGAAATTGTAAGGAAGTCATGTCCACTCTTTGTAGACAATGGAAACATAGTGTGTTGTTATCAAAAGAACTAAGAACCTTAAGACTCTTACTTTTACAAAGTTGTATGGTTTTCTTAATGGATACCAAATGGAGATGAACATGCAAAATGCATCTGGTACTTACAACAATCAATTGAGTTTAGCCCGTCATATGGTTGAAAGGGAATGTAGAGAATCACAACATCATCTTATCTGCTAACCAGACAACTCATACAAGGGTCCTTCCATCACCTTTCTCGATACATCAAGGGAGAGTTACACTCGAGAAATTTCTTTCCAAAATACAAGCTCTTCTCATGCTTTTGTTTCTGCTGATGAAAATACTGGAAATTTTCTCTTCACCCTTGAAGATCTTGATTGCATCCATGCAGATGATCTAGATTACATGGAGATAGTTCAGAACATGTCTCTTCTTGCTCACAGAGCCAAGAAGTTCTATAGGAGGACATGGAGAAAGTTTCCAAGCAATGTATCCAGAATGAGAAGCCAAAGCAGAAATCTGCAGTTGCTGTAGAAGAAGGAAGTTGTGCCTGGAGCTTTCTGGTGGAAGATGTATCTCCAAATCAAGTACCGATGGCTGACCATGATGAAGCCAAGGTATTAAAACATCTTTGTACACCTAAATGTATTGCTAAAGTTAATAGATAGAGGTCCGATAACTTAGAGATGAGGTCTGATATTGTATCCTTAAATATCTCAAAATCTAATTTCAAAAGAGCTAAAAGTGACTATAAATTTAAGATAGAAGTTCTAGAGAAAACCATTTCAACTCAAGAAATCAAGGCCGCTATTAACTCTATGTAGAAACAAGTTTTTATCTTTGTAGGTTTTGGCATGGTTAAGGATGAAGACTCAAACTTGAACTCTAGTACCAGGAGTTCTAATTCATGAGCAAACCATCCTAACATTATGAAGAAGGCTAATCAGTTATGTACCATTGCTACACAACCTGAACCATCTAGCTCCAAAGGTAATTAACACCCTAAAAGAATTGCCACATCATCTGCAAGGATAAAGATTGAGAAGGTAAGTGATCAAGTTCTACGTTGTTCTCAAAGGAAGACTCTTAGAAAGAAGAAAACAGACATTGTTATGTGTGGTAGTGTTTCTCATCTTGGCAGAAAACGAAAGATCATGTGACTAAAAGTTCTTTATCAACATCAGCAAATGATCCTCCAAATCTAACTTTAGGATTAATTACTATTGCATTGTCTTCAACTTCCTTTAATGAGCCCAAGACCAACAAGCCTTGGGTTTTCAAATATAACCAACCATCTCTTTTATGTAGGAACAACTCAAGACAAAAAAGAATATATGGATCATTGATAGTGGTTGTTCTAGGCACATGACAGGCAACTAGTCACTACTCTAGATTTTTGAGAAAATTGATTGAGGGTCGGTTGCTTCTAGAGAAGATGTTGGAGGTTACATTAGCGAAAGGGCTAGGATCACAAATGGTAAGCTTAACATTGAGAAGTTAAATTTTGTTAAGGAGCTTAGATAAAATCTTCTGAGTGTATCTCAATTTTGTGATTAGAGACATAACTTGCTTTAACTTAGCAGGAGTACATTGTTCTCATGCCTGAGGTGGTCATTCCTCAATAGCATATCCTGCTCAAAGCCCCCAAGAGAAGGAACATGTACAAAATGGACTTGCAAGAAACTTCTCCATCAAGAGAAGTTTCATGCTTTCTATCTAAACCTAATAGTGATGTGTTTTTCCTCTTGCATAAAAGAATATACCATGTAAACTTTAAAAACATGAATAAATTTATTATAAATGATTTGGTAACTAGAATGCCAAAGAAAGATTTTACGATTGATGATCATTGTGTTGCATGCCTCAAAGGGAAGCAAGGTAAAGTATCTCACAAGCCTAACAAAAGAAACTCTATTACTACTTCTCTATGCTTACTACATATGGGTCTCTTTGGCCCTAGTAGTGTAATGAGTCTAGGAAGGACCTCTTATTGTTGGTGATCACCGATGACTTTACAAGGTTCATTTGGGTCTTCTTTACTAGAACTAAGGAAGAGACCCTTGAGAACCAAAGGAATTTCATATTAAAGATTAAGAATCAATATGGTCATAAGTTCAAGACCATAAGATGTGATTAAGGAACCAAGTTTATGAACCAAATCCTTGATACATTTTCTGATGAAAAGGGTATTACAAGACAATATAGTGCTCCCAAGACTCCTTAGCAAAATGGTGTTGCTGAGAGGAGAACCAGTACACTTATTGAAGCTACAAGAACTATGTTGTCCAACTCTAAGCTGCCTATCACCTTCTGGGCAGAGGCAGTAACACTACTGCTATGTGCAAAATAAAGTTTTAGTAGTTAAGACTTATGGTAAGACTCCTTATGAACTTTAGCACAAGAGAAAACCTTTCATTGGTTTTCTCTGGTCATTTGGATGTCCTTGCACCATCTTGTATACCAAATACAAAATAGCCAAATTTGCTAAGAAATCAGATGAAGGACATTGTAGTGCATACTCTTCTCAAGCTATGGCTTATAGAGTATACAATCTCAGAACTAGAGTAGTTGAGGAGTCGCCAATATGACTTTCAATGTGCTTAGAAATCAAATGAAAGACATTTTACTAGATACTCTTCTTAAGCTAAGGCTTATAGAGTACAATCTCAAAACTAGTGTAGTGTCAAAGGTTCTGGTCATGATTGGTTATTTGATCTTGAGTTAGTTACCAATAGCTTTAGCCAGTCTTCTGAGAATGTTTCAGGATCCAAAGATGTCTTATTAGCATGTGATCCTGATCCAATATTAAAGCTCAGAAGACCATTAAAGCATACTATTTCAGCTCCTATGGTAACTAACTTTGTAGATGGAGTTCCTATCAACACAACTATGACAAATTTAGCTGATACATCTAATATGCTATCAAATTCCAGCTCAGAGTCACGACACTCAAATGAAGGAGCTTCAATGTGGAAGGAAATGGTGGTGGTGACAGTAATCAAGAGTTTTTTAATGTTGACAACCACTCCATTGAAGACACTATAAATGATGTTACACACTCATTAGATCAAGTCTCTCTTGATAAGTGTGCAAATGTGGCGGGAGAAACTCTAATGCCTGATCTACATTTCTCTACGTTAGATCTCTCCAAGAAACTTGCTATAATCCCTCAACTCAGGATTCAATATGTCTCACCCACCACAAAATCATTGGAGATGTTGACATTACGGTAAAAACAAGAGGACAAACCCATGATGCAAATTTTTTCCTCCACTCTTGTTTCTTGTCCCAAATATAGCCAAAGAAAGTTGATGAGGCATTAAAGGATGGAGTTAAGTTAAAGCTATGCAGCAGGAGCTGCTTGAATTAAAAAGGCAAAATGTTTGGAACCTATGTCCTCTTCCTCAAGGGAAGACTACCGTAGAAACCAAATGTGTGTTAGAAACAGGAAGCATGATAGTGTACTTATCATCAAAAACAAGGTAAGATTAGTTGTTCAAGGGTACACACAAGATCAAGGAATTAATTACATAAATGTTTTTGCTCTTGTAGCAACAGTTGAAGCTGTAAGAATTTCAAGGTCTACCAGCTTGATGTCTAGTGTGTTTTTCTATATATAGTGATTGATAAAGAGGTGTGTACACAACCACCTAGATTTGTAGATCATGATCGTCCTGATTATGGCTTCAAGCTTGATAAAGCTTTTTATGGGCTATATCAAGCTCCAAGAAAATAGTATGAGACTCTATCTTAGTATCTCGGTCAACATGGTTACAAAAGGGGTATAGTTAATGGAACTCTTTTCATTAAAGATACAGTGATTGACTTAATGCTAGTTCAAGTATATCTAGATAACATTATCTTTGGGTAAGCAATCCAAAGCTTTGCAAAGACTTTTAGAAGCTGATGAAGAATAGATTTGAAATGAGTTTAATAGGAGAACTCAATTTCTTTTTATGAATTAAAGTGAAGCAAGTTGACAGTGGCATCAAGACATACTTACAAGATTCAACATGATTGAGTTGAAGGTTTCTAAGACACCCATAGCCAAAAATCACTCCCTTGGACCTAATCTTGAGGGGGAGTGTGTAGATGAACATCATTACCCGGCTATGATTGGGTCTCTCATGTACCTCATAGCTAGCAGGCCTGACATCATGTTTGCCATATGTATTTGTGCAAGATATCACACCAACCCCAAGATGTCACACCTAGTCACTATCAAGAGAATTCTAAGATATCTCGAAGGTGTTTCTACGTTAAGCCTCTAGTATCCAAAGAATTATAATTTCAACTTGTATGCATATATAGATAGTGACTATGGCGGTTGCAATATGATTACAAAGTCTACATCTGGTGGATGTAAAATCCTTGGTGGAAGGATAGTCAGTTGACAATGCAAGAAATAATCTTATGTATCTTCATTAACTGCTGAAGCTGAATACATTGCTACTACTAGTTGTTATGCTCAAGTGCTTTGGATATAGAATTAGATGTTGGACTATGGATTCAACTTCAAAGAGACTCTCATCCACATAGACAACAACAGTGTTATCTTTATTACAGAGAATCCTGTGCAACACTCAAGGACAAAATACATCAACATCAGCTATTATCTTATTTGAGATAAATTGAAAAGAGATTAATCAAACTGTCTAGGTTAACATAAATTAACAATGTGATGATTTGTTCACCAAAGCTTTTGATAAATAAAGATTTAAATATCTTATATCAGTTATTGGGATAATTAACTTTGAATTGATTTTCATTTAAACTTAATTCATATTATTTCTAAAATATTTGTCTCCTAACTTCTCTATTTCATCATCTTCATAAGTCCTTGTTTACTTTAGAAGAAAAATCTTTTAAAATTTTATCTCTTAGATTACTTAAAATTTTGATAATATTTACATTAGAAGATATTTCTTTATTCTCAAAAGAAAATTATGTCATAAAAATATAAGTATTTATTTCAAATTACCTTTGGAAGAAAACTTTCAAATATCTACCGAAGCATAATTGAACATAAATACTTATATGTCTGTAAAGAACAATTTTCTTCCGAAAGAAATTTAAGTCTCAGAAGTTTTTATTCCTCTTTGAATGAAATTTTCCAAGTCTATATATCTTTCGAAGCAAAATTCTCTCTAATATTTGAAATTTCTTCCAAAGCCATTTTAACTTTGGAATATTTTTTATCAAAACTTCCTAGAAATGTGGGATCAACATCTGGATTTCAAAGTTATCCTATATTATTAACTTTGTTTTGATTCTACTTCATAATATACCCAATGGTTTCCCCCTGTAAGGCTTCATGTAAGACTGATACATCCAAAACATCCTCTGTCTTTCTTGCATGCATGCACTGAAGTAAAGAGTAGAAATGCTTTCGAAGTTTTACACTATGCATCAAATTTATTCTAAGTGTAAAATATTCCAAAGCTAAGACCAATATCTTTTGAAACCAAAAGGAAGTCTTCCAAAGTTTCAAAGACAAAGTCTTCTGAAGCCAAGACATGAAGACTAATTTCTTCCAAAGACTTTTTAACACATGCTTTATCCGATGTACTATACCATAAAGCTGGATCACTTTCCGCTGCAAATCTGCTGACTCACCAACTTTCACAAGTTGGTGAAATGGTCCATGCCTTTGGTAACTATACATTAAGGTCTTGAGTTTGTGCTTTCTACTTAATTCACTTTTATCTTTTTACTAATATATTAGGATATGAGCTATGACATGTCATAGTCACTAGTCAAAAGATAATTTGTCTTTTGACTCTACATTTGATTTTGTTGTTGTCTAGAACATATGTTTCTAGCCGGCCCACTAAGTAGGCCGGCTATAGGATGTAGTACAAACTACTGTAGGATGTAGTATAAACTATCTCAGATCCTTGTAACTATTTTATGCTTTTGTAACACTTGTAAGGAACTTGAGAGCAATATACAACATTCATGAAAATCAATAATTGTGTTGTTCTAACTTATATTTGTTTGTGTTCAAAGTATTAAACAATTGTGTTACTAGTTCCCTATTTGATATGATAAGTGTTCTTAAACAACTCTTCTCACTGTGTGTTTGTGTTATAAATGACCATCTCTCAAACGGTCCTGCAATTGGTATCAGAGCATTCCATGATCTTGATTGTAAGATCTCACCATCTTAAGATCCATCACACACACAAAATACGTAATATCTCAAATGGCAACTATTACAAAAGCTGATATGGAAACTGGAACCATGAAAAAGTCCCCACTGATCACTCCTAAAGACTTTGACACTTGGTGTCAACGAATGGAAGTGTTCGTCAAGTAAAAAGACTCTAGGATGCCGGAATTTGTTATCTCAGAGCCTTACATACCAAGCACCTCTTTGGTTGCTGCTAGGGGTGGCATGATTCCAAAAGATGTGGCTGACCATTCTAAAGAAGACTGGAATAGAATAGATATTGATCAGAATGTCATGACAGCCCTTCAAACTGCTCTTCCAAACTCCATTTACAGAAGCATCAAGAACTACAAAACAACTAAATAACTATGGGATGCACTAAAGCTGATGTATGAGGGGGAAACTGAAGCCAAGATGAACAAGAAGGATCTCCTGAAGCAGCAATTTGAAAAATTCACCTTTAGGTATGTTGACATTGTGGACACTCTAATGGATGTTAGAGTGACTCCTGAGAAGAGGGACATTGTAAGAAAGTTGATATCCTCTCTTCCTAGACAATGGACACATTATTGTGTTGTTATCAAGGGAACTGAGAACCTTAAGACTCTTACTTCGACAAATTTGTATGGTATTATTAATGGATAACAGATGGAGATGAATATGCAAAGTTCATCTAGTAACTCCTACAACCAACTGAGTTCAGCCCTCTATATGGTTGAAAGAAATAGTATAGGACCATAACATCATCTTATTTGCTACCCTAACAACTCATAAAAGGGTCCTTTCATCACCTTCCGGGAGACACCAAGAGAAAGCTAAACTCAAGGGAGCCCATTCCAAGAGACAAGCTATTCATAAGCCTTTTGTGTGTTCTGATGAAAGCACATGCAACTTTCTATTCCCCTTAAAAAATCGGGACTGTATCCACCAAGATGCCCTGGAATACATGGAGATAGTTTAGTAAATGGCTCTCCTAACTCATAGAGCCAAGAAATTCTTCAAGAGGATAGGGAGGACGTTTCTAAGCGATGCAGCCAATAGAAAGTTTGAGCTGGACAAAAGAAATGTAAAGTGTTACAACAGTAACCAAATGGGCCACATTGGACGAGAGAATGAGAAGCCAAAGCTACAAACTACAGTTGTTGTTAAAGAAGGAGACTTTGACTGGAACTTTCAGGTGGAAGATGCATGTCATAACCAGACACTTCTGGCATATCATGATGAAGCTAAGGTATTGGAACATCTCTATACACCTGAATGTATTGCTAAAGTTAATAGATAGAGGTCATACAACTTAGAGATGAGATATGATCTTGAGTCATTAAATATCTTAAAATCTGATTTGAAAAGAGCTAAAAATGATTATAAACAAAAGATAAAGGACTTAGAGAGAACCATTTCAACTCTTAAACATGAACATACCAACTACAGAACTTAGATCAAAGATCTCATAACTAAGTTGACTGAATGTCAGGCTGAGCTTATGATAAACAAAGCCAAAGTAGAAAAATGTGTTCTTGAAGAAGAGACCTTCAAGAACATAATATCCTCATCCTTGCATGTAAAAGTTTTTTTTTATCAAAATAAGCAGGGATTGGGATCTAATGAGATAGCTCTTCCACACATAATCTTGTCTGTATCATCTCCTAGGTGTGGAACTTGTGAAGATGAGCTTTCCCTCATAGACCCCATGACTGAAAAATGATGAAGAAGAGATAGTGAAGGATGCTTCTGAGAAGAGTGAAGAAGATCATTCTAAGAATGGTCAATATCCTTTTAAGGAGAGTAAAAGAGTTAGGATAACCAAGTCTAGAAGGAAGAACTTGATCAATAAGAATAAGAGGAAAGCATAGAAGGCTTAAGAGATCAAGGCCATCTTTAACTCTAAGCAGAAACAAGTTTTTATCTCTATAGATTTTGAGGTGGTGAAGGCTGAAGACACAAACCTGAACTCTAATACCAGGAGTTCTAGCTTACGTTCAATTTATCCCAAAAACAAGAAGAAGGCAGATCAGTTGTGTACTATCGCTACACAATCTGAACCATCCAGCACAAAGGTAGTTCTCACCCTAAAGCAATTCCCACAACATCTGCAAAGATAAAGATGGAGAAGGAAAGTGATCAAGTTCAGGCTTGTTGTTAGTCCATTTGATCACTAAACAGTACAATTGATTGATCAAAATATTCAAAATCCACTAACAAACATTCATGATAAGCACACAACAATGATATATTATCAAAGGTGTTCAAATATAATGAATACAAATCAAACACAAACAAGATCAAAGGTTCAAAATGATTTCTATTAACTTAAGATGGTGAGATCTTCCAATCAAGAGCCCAAAATGCTCTAATACCAATTGCACGACTGTTTAAGGGGTTGGTCACTTACAACACAACACATAAAAAGGAGAGTTAAGTTAGAACACTTAATAGATCAAATGGGGAACTACCAACCAGTCATACTTTGATACTAAGTAACAAAAGTAGTAAAGAGATGGAATAAGAACAATAACAATACCACAAGTGTTTGGTTTTCAAGAATGTGGTATATTGCTTCCAAGTTCCTTACAAATGTTTACAAAGCATAAAAGGATTAAAGATTACAAAGGGACCTAAGATACTTTATACTACATCTTACAATCGGCCATACTTTGAAGGCCAGCTAGATACATAATCTAGACAACAATCGAATCAATGTAGAGTCAAAAGGCAGATTGCCTTTTGACTAGTGACTATGACATGCCATAGCTCACATCCTAAAATATTACAAAAAGATAAATGTACATAAAGTAGAAAGTAGCAGACTCATGACCTCAATGTACAGTTTACCAAAAGCATAGACCTTTGACCAATATGTGAAAGTTGGTGAGTCAAACAGAGTTGCAGTGAAAAGGTGGTCCAGGTTTATGGTAAAAGGTACATCAGATAAAGCATGTACTCAAAAGTCTTCGGAAGAAATTCATCGTCAAGTGTTGGCCTTTGGATACTTTGTCTTTGAAGCTTGGAAGACATCATGTTTGGCTTTAGAAGATATTGGTCTAGGCTTCAGAAGATTTCACACATAGAACTAAGGCAGAGTGTGAAACTTCCGAAGCATTCTACTTCAGTACTTCTATGTATGCATGTAGGATAGACTTTGGATGTTTTGGGTTGCATCAGCCTTGTATGAATCCTTACAAAGTTATCTAACATAGATCCTATTACATAATATAAACAATAATCTTGAATCAACTTCCTCTCCATGAGCACTAGTGCATCAGTTCTTGCTTCATCTCGTGCTTTGAGTGTAGTCTCTTCTTCAACTCCTCCAAAATCAGCTTCCTCTCCATGAGCACAATCACATTCAAATTGTTTTGACAAATCCCGCACCTCCATCCTTATCTCGTCAGCTTGAACGATCTTTGTAGCTAGCTCCTTAACTTCTGCCCTTACCCCTCGAGCTTTGTTAGCAACTGCCATAAATAGGCTTGCTTCCTTTCTCGTCCCAGCTCCAGCTCCAGCTCCAACCGTAATATGATTTTCATATAATATCAGCATATCCTCATCACAGAAAGAGAAAGTTTCCATAGGATCAAATAGTCTAATTTCAGCTCCATCCATTACCCTTATCATAACCTCCCTAAAGTTATTATCATTAAACCATTTCTCAAATTTTGGAGCCTTTGTGGGAGGGTATCGGGTAGTCTTACTCTGCTAACAGTCTGTGGGGGCTTTATCCTTAGCACAGTCTTTCCTTTCCTCTCACCTAGTCTTTATCTTTCTTTGATCTTTTCCACCCAACGTTCATGTAACCGAATGACTTAAAATTGTCATGTATTCCTCGTTTGATCTCCTCTTCTAATAGCTTAGCTCTTTTTCTTAGATGGGAGTTGATCAAAAGAATCTCAGCTAATCTCTTCAAATCCTACTTAGGCAAGGTCCTGAAAGCCTACCTTTTATGCAAGTAAGATAGCTTTCCTCCCCTTCTCTTTAACATGAACATTTTCAAGCTTGTATTATGCTTCCAGCTTATACTCCCTTTCTTTGACTCCTTCCTGCTAGACCCCTGAATGTTTTGAAATTGTAGGGTCAACTGATCTTGTTCCTTTTCTCTCACAAACCAATCTTCTTCTTCAAGCTCAAATGCATCTCCTTTATCAGATCCTTTCCTTGCTACATATGTCAAAGGGTGTTCATCCACCTCATAGAATTGAAGATCAGAATCATAGTCTACCAGATTCTCTTTAATCTCATCCTCTTCATCAATCAAACTCCTCCTAGTTGTTATCTTAACAACCTCCTCAGTTGGTTCTCTCACTAACTCCTCACTAACAAAATCTTTGTCAATATCCAATCCTAGATCTATAAACCTAGCCTCAACTATTTTCTCCACACTTCCTCTAACTCCTTCACCTCCAACATTAACCTCACTATCACCAACATCTTTTTCACCCGAACCTCCCACATCTGTAACACCTGTATACTCGGGCCCTCTCCTACCTTTAATGAGCTACTCATATTGAGAAATGAGTATCCAGATGTATCTGTGAGATCATCTAACTTAGACTGAGTTAGCTGATTTGGCATGCCGGCTGTAGCATTTAACTCATTCACTTCAGTCAATAATCTCTTGATCAAAACTTGTTGAACAATCATCATCTCCATCATACTTTCCAACCTTTCATCTTTCTTTTTCTCTCTTAACTCCTAATTCATTAGCCTTGTCTTAATCATACTCAATTCATTTGAAAAAGAAGAGTTATGATTTCTAATCACATCTTCATCCAAGTTTTCCCTTTCATCTCTTTTTTGAGATGCGGAAAATGTTTGATCTTTGTACCTGGACCTTCTCTCAGTCACCT
The DNA here is from genome assembly GCA_025506515.1 of Flaveria trinervia. Taxonomy (NCBI): domain Eukaryota; kingdom Viridiplantae; phylum Streptophyta; class Magnoliopsida; order Asterales; family Asteraceae; genus Flaveria; species Flaveria trinervia. Next base: position 19,281,245 of record CM046446.1, read on the forward strand.
TTTACTCTCAGTCACCTTTTAGTCTTAGTTTGATCTGCCTTTTTCTTTGATCTTTATTCTATTTCAACTCTTAAAGCCTCCTCAACCTCATCAATCTCTTCTTCAAAGTCATATTCTTTCTCCTTGGTATATCTCTTTCTTTTCTTGATAACCTCAACCTGTTTTTCCTTATTCTCCTCAGCATGCTTCTTTTCAGACTCTATCAGCCTCCTTATATAATTCCACCACTCAATAGGATACATATTTTCCCATATATTGGTGATCCTTACACTTAAAGCATGTCTAATTGTTAACGTGGAACGTTAGGAATCAAATCCTTAATGACCATTTATATAAACCTTAGATAAAGCAGCCATTTGTCTTTCTTCAATGCCATGATATTGTCAGCCATACAGTTAAAAATTAGTTTAGCAATTTTTTCCTTTTGCCTTCTATAGAATATAGTCATGCCTCTTGCACAATCAACATTCAATCCATCTGAATGTCCTTTCCTATGATCTAGGTACATAATGAACACATGAGCAATGTATCTCCACCCCTTAAATAGGAATGATTTATTAATCTACTTCCTAGTGCCAAAAGGAGGACCCTCGTAACCAATACTTCTGAAAGCCTCCAACACCTCATACTCAGATAAAAGCACCTCTTCTCCATAGTCGACCTCAAGTCTCAAAACTCTAGCAATATTCTCCACAATAATAGAAATGTTGTTCTATAGACCTCTTGCCATTATGCACTGAGGATTAGCCCTGGTATTCTACTTTGTAGTTCTCTAAAAATCTCTAATGTGTAGATCATATATAGTTGGGGAATGAGAAATAGCATAAGAAATAGTATAATTCTTTAGCCACCGTATACAATCTTTGAATCCAACTGCTTTTGGATTCTGATCATCTAAATAGCCGTGATGTTGTTTATGTCATCAATTTCAAATTGTCATTTATCCGAAAGAAATAGATAAAATAGATTAGAAAGGTATAACAAGATAAATAGAAAAGATAAACACTAAAAAAGACAAAATTAAAGTAAAACAATATTAATTTCGCCGGTCGAAACTTTAATTTCGCTAGCCGAAACTGTAGTTTCGACAGGGGAAAGAATAGTTTCGGCGGATAGTCACTTGAAATTTTGGTCCGCCGAAAGAGTAATTTCGGCATGCCAAAAGAGTAATTTTGGCACGCCGAAACTGTAGTTTCAGCATGCCGAAAGTAAATTCAGACATGCGAAACTGTAAGGTTCGCATGAACAACATAACATTACAGTTTCGTTGAATTCAAGTGAACTTTTGTTTAGTTTTGCATGAACCACATTTACATTCGTAAAATGAATTTGCAAAGGTAAACGTACCATCTCAATCCGAAATCGTTTTAATGTAGGTCAAACTCCAATTAGTGTGCACATTCAAGTTTGAAACACTCACCATTTGTCTAAATCAACATGAAGTACAATCATACACCAATAATAGTTGATGACAAATTAGAGGTCCAATTAGGACAAGAAAATGTCTGAGAAACTAGATGAGCGAATATGAGACAAAAATTTCACATATTATGATATATATAACCCATAGTTTTGCTGCAAGTGCAACTGTAGTTTCGCTCGGTTCATGATAAGATCAAAATTTGACATATATGTGCAAAAGCACTAGCGAACCTATAGTTTCGCTCAACGAAGCTACTAGCAAAACAATAGTTTCGCTGAAAACTAAAACTAATTTTTTTTCTTTTTCATTTAAGAATTTTGAAAACAATTTTAAGCAATAAAAAAGAGAAAATTAAGAAACCAATACACCCCACGAGGCCAACTCCATTTCATAAAGGAATATAGGAAAAAAGATAAAACACTAAAAAGATAATAATGTAACTATAAATAAAGTAAAATAACAAAACAAGACAATAAATCAAATAAAAAATATAAAAGGATAAAAGGATATTGAAACTCTTCAAACTGAAGAGGCTTTCTGGAAAATCATAGATTGGTTGGATTGATATATTTGTCATTTTAAACCCATGCCTTCTTCTTTTCAACAAGTAGTCTGCGGCTTCCATTATCATGTTTTGCAATTAGTTTGAAGAAAACTTAAATGACTCGGTCCCCACATATATTTGGCAAAGAAACTCTTCATGTCCTCATGATTTATTGAACAACATGACTAACTCTTTTGATTTTTAGTGGAGAACATAACAAGGAACTTTTCATAAGAAGCACAGACCTTATAATTTTGAGGAACAAATGATAAGAGCTCGAGGTCTATACTCACGTATGATAAAGGAGATGATTAATTGAACTTAACTAATGAGAGCTTCAGGTCTATACTTACATGTAACAGAGAAGATCATCAAAACGTGCAAATGAGAGCTCCAGGTGTATACTTACTTACAAAAAAGGAGATCATCACCCTAGGTTAATATTTACATATAGCAGAGGAGATAAGCACGTAATATCTAACATGAAAGTGCTTGGACCAAAGTAGCACTATTAACTACTCGGAAATGAGAAACAAGGAATTTTCTTTGAAGATCGTCAAAGAAGAGTTTATTATGCTCACAATCCATTTTGAACAAGGACTTGTAACTTTTTGTAGGCCAAAATGTCAAGCAGGTTATCCAAGTCAAAATGTAAGGCCCCGTTCCTGGGACGCTTATAGTTGGCCAATCATCGCACATAAAACATATATTTTCATTAACTTAAATAAAACACTGCAGCAGAAACATTAAAAACAATCATTCCATTTCATTTTAAAGGCTTTTGCAAAGAAATACATCGTTATTGAATTACAAAATACATTTTGCATTACATCACAAAAGCATTATAACAATGGGTGCCATCCAAAAAGAGCCGAGTAGCCGTCTCGTGCCATCCTCAGCAACATTACCTACCAACAGGAAACACATAAAAGTCAACATTACTGAGTGAGTTCTAGTTATATAATAAAACGTACTTTACTTTCGTTTAAAACCGTGCTTTACTTTCTTTCAAATCATACCAGGCTTTAAAACGTGATCACACATCGCACGTACACATAGATAATAGTTATTATCTTCATCATCATTCATTTCATACTTTAATTATCTTTCATTTCCATCTGGGTCCTGTCATGTGCTTAACCCTCCTCTAGAGAACCAAGCAATTCATCTAGGGTTAAGCGACAAGAACCCCATACATATGGTCAATCACAAAGACTGAACCCCTGTGTGCATCCTTATAGGGTATATAACCCGCACACAGTTGAGCTGACAACCCCTCATTGGGTGTGAATCTCCATACATTACTTAATCACACGGATTAAGCCCAGTGTGCATCCTCATGGGGTAGCGAACTCGCACACGGTTGAGCTAACGCTTCGCATTGAGTGTGAACCTCCATACATTTGCTTGCAAGCCTTTCTTTCGTTTGTTCATTAATGCATGCATTCTTTCATTTTGTTCCTCTTTTCGTTATCTTCCAGTTTACATTACATAATACTTTTCGTTCATTCATTAACATACAAGTAAAGCCACATGAAGACAATCAAGTAAAGCAAGGAACATAATAACATACAACATCATTATACGAGGCGTAAATCATACATACATAGCAACATGCATAATCAACAACCTTACATCGACATACATGCCCCACATATCATCTATAACCTCCAAAGTCAACTTACGAGAACCCTAGGGAACCTCCCAAGTCAAAGCTTACATCTACACATCTCCCCGCAAGTGAAAAAGTTAAACTATGTTCTTTTGGGTGCACGAGCCCTAATTGGGCGTATGGTCACCCTTCAGTCGCATGACCTCCCAGGCGACTGGACCCTATGCGAATGGACCCTATATGAATGGGCACTAATACAGATGGGCACTATGGGCGAATGAATCCAATGCGGATGAATACCTAGTCGTATGGCCCTCAGTCGCACGACTCATATGCGAATGAACCTCAGTCTCACCACTCACATGCGAATGAACCTCAGTCGCACGACTCACACGCGTATCGACCTCAGTCGCATGGCATCCATGCGCATGGACTTCAGTCACATGCCTTTCAGCCGTATGGCCTCCTGTTGCATGCCATTAGGTCGCTTAGCCCTAGCTGATGCAGAATCCAGTTCATCCCGAACCTAATCTGCACTTTTCGGCCTCCAAACCCTCTCAAACCTGTTCTAAGCCCAAATCAACCTTCCTAAACCTTAGAAACACATACCACAACACCATTCAAGCACACACAAGCCCGAAAACAAACCCCACTTGCATCACACACAAACTCAAATACACGGGTTCAACACACACACTTCAAAAACGGGTTTTACTATGTGTTTCAGCCCCAAATCAGTTGAAAACATGTAGAAGAGGGGTCCTAAACTCACAAAAACAACACCGTCGAGTAGGGCTTCAATCTAACCCACTACACCTCAACTTTTGCGCTCGAAACCAAGAAAACCAATGCTTGAACTCTCTTTTCTCCCTTTCTTCTCTCTTGGCCGAATTTTGTGAGTGTGGGGGAGGGTGTGGGCTGCCCTCCCCTCTTAATCCCCCAATCTTCTAAACCTTCTCCCATTTTGGCAAGTTTGGTCCCTCGACTTTGGGATTTATTTCTTTTCTTTCTCTTTTTCTTCTTTCTTTGGCTTAAATGGAAATAACCGGGTGTTACAAGTCCACCCCCCTTAAATAGGTTTCGTCCCCGAAAACTGTTATTCCTCGAACAAACATGGTAATGCTGTCTCATCTCTTCTTCAGTCTCCCACGTAGACTCGGATCCCTTTCTTTTCTTCCACTATACGCACACAAGTGGGACCACTATATTTCTCAATCTTTTCTCCTTACAGTCGATGATTGCCACCGGTTGCTCTACATAGTTGAGCCGTTCGTCTACCTTGATATCCTCTAGTGGAACAATCATATCTTCATCTGCTAAACACTTTCTCAGATGAGATACATGGAATGTCGGGTGAATTCCACTTAACTCATCTGGTAGTTCCAGACTATAGGCCACCTCTCCTACTCGAGCTATTATTCAGAAAGTCCCTATGTACCTTGGGCTCAACTTGCCCCTCTTTCTAAACCGAATGATGCCCTTCCAATGTGAGACTTTCAACATGACTCTGTCACCTACGTGGAACTTGATCGGTCTACGTCGTTTATCAGCATACGACTTTTGTCTATCTTTGGCTACCTTCATGAAGGCCTTGATCCTTTCAAGCTCCTCAGTCGTAGCCTCGATCACCTCGATGCTTCCTAATTCTTTCTGACTAATATCACCCCAAAAGACGGGTGTCTTACATCTCCTACCGTATAGCATTTCATAAGAGGGCATACAAATACTGGTATGATAGCTGTTGTTATATGAGAACTCAGCTAATGGTAGGTGGTCATCACAACTTCCTCCGAAATCAATAACACATGCCCGAAACATATCTTCCAATGTCTGAATGGTCCTTTCGGATTGACCATCCGTTTAGGGATGATAATCTGTGCTAATATGTAACCTCGTCCCCATAGCGTCGTGGAATTTCTTCTAGAATTTAGATGTGAACTGGGTGTCACGCTCAAACACAATAGACACCGGCACACCATGACGAGTTACAATTTTTTTAATGAATAGATCCGCCAACATCTGGGATGAATGTGTCTCGCAGATCGGTAGGAAATGAGCACTCTTCGTCAAGCGATCAACAATCACCCATATAGTATCGTATCCTCACGCGGTACGTGGTAGCTTCGTAATAAAATCCATGGTGATGTGCTCCCACTTCCATTCCGGTATATCCAAAGGTTGGATCTTCCCATACGGCTTTTGATGTTCGGCCTTCACTTTTAAACAAGTAAGGCATTTACTCACATACTCCACCACATCATGCTTTATACCTGACCACCAATAATCTTTCTTCATGTCTTGATACATCTTTGTAGCACCAGGATGAATAGAGTATTGACTCTTATGAGCCTCGTCTATAATCTTCACCCATAGATCCCCAAAACGAGGAATCCACACATGTCCAAATTGGGTTCTAACACGAAGTGTGTTTTCACCCAATTCCGTAATCAGACCTCTCATCCTTTCGGAGTTCAGATGCTCCTCTTTCAATGCCTCATCTAGAAACTCTTTAACTTGCTTCATCACATCAGAGGTCATGATCATCTGGTAAGCTTTCACCCGAATCGGCTCGGGTCTCTCCTTCCGACTAAGGCATCCGCCACCACGTTGGCTTTGCCCAGATGGTAATGGATCTCACAATCATAATCCTTTATGAGCTCTAACCATCTCCTTTGCCTCATGTTTAGGTCCTTCTGCTCGAAGAAGTACTTCAGACTCTTGTGGTCAGTAAATATGGTGCACTTCGTCCGTAAAGGTAGTGCCAATCTTTAATGCAAAGACCATGGCTGCTAGCTCCAAGTCATGAGTAGGATAATGGACCTCATGAACCTTCAACTGTCAGGATGAATAGGCTATAACCTTTCCCCTTTGCATTAACACACACCCTAACCCCGAATTGGAAGCATCAGAATAAACCACCAGATCTTCACTTCCATCGAGTAATGATAGAACAGGAGCTTGAGTCAACCTCGCCTTTAACTCCTCGAATGCCTTCTCTTGAGCCTGACCCCATACAAACTTCACATCTTTCTGGGTCAACTTGGTTAATGGAGAAGCAATCTTGGAGAAGTCTTGAGTGAACTTCCTGTAGTAGGCCGCCAAACCCAAGAAACTACCAATCTCGGATGGCGTCTTTGGAGACATCCATTGCATCACTGCCTCCACCTTTGTCGCGTCCACCATAATCCCCTCGGGATTTAACACATGACCCAAAAATTGAACCTCGCGCAACCAAAATACGCACTTGGAGAATTTAGCATACACCTTCTCCCTCCTCAACGTCTCCAACACTTCCCGAATGTGACTGGCATGCTCGTTCTCGCTCTTCGAATAAATCGAGATGTCATCAATAAATAAAATCATCGATATATCCAACATTGGCCAACACACTCGATTCATCAGATCCATGAAAGTAGTTGGCGCATAGGTCAAACCAAATGACATAACGAGGAACTTGTAGTGACCATAACACGTGTGAAAAGCTATTTTAGGGACATCTTGCTCCTTCACCTTTAGCTGATGGTAGCCAGATCAAAGATTTATCCTTGAAAACCAACTGGCACCATGAAGCTGATCAAACAAATCATCGATTCTCGGTAAGGGGTATCGGTTCTTCACTGTCAACCTGTTCAGCTCACAGTAGTCTATACACATCCTCATGCTACAGTCTTTCTTCTTTACGAATAAGACCGGAGCACCCCCAATGAGAGATACTCGGTCTAATAAACCCCTTATCAAGCAGCTCTTGCAATTGCTCCATCAAATCTTTCATCTCAGTCGGAGCCAAACGATATGGTGCCTTGACAACAGGTTGGGCACCCAGTGTCCAATCAATCTGAAACTCGATCTCGTGGTCAGGTGGCACTCCTAGTAAGTCTTCGAGAAACACATCTGGAAAGTCACGCAAAACCGGTACATCGGACAATTGTGGTGTTGGTCTATCCATGTCCTTTACATAAGCTAGATAGGTGTTACATCCGCGCCTCTTGCACATTCCCGCCACCGCTATTGAAATAACTTTGGGGATCTTAGTGACCCGATCACCATAAACCGTCACTGAAATACCGTTGGGCGCTGTCAGACAGACCATCTTCCTGCGACACACAATATTCACCTCGAATTCCACTAACCAATCCATCCCCAAAACCAAATCAAAACAACCTAAGGTCATCACAAACGGTTTAACTAGAAATTTGTGACCTTCTAATTCCACGTCACAACCCTCTAACATCTCCAAAATCCTGGTAGACTTACCTATGGTGGTTTCTACATCAAAGGGCACATCAACAAGTCTACTACTAATTGGCAGCTTAGCATAGAAAGTAGTAGAAATAAAACTTTTACTAGCACCAGAATCGAATAACATAGAAGCTAAAGTTTGGTTCACTTGAAACGTCTGGACACAAAATCAGGGTCCATCCTAGCCTCCTTCTGTGTCATCGTTAACGCCCTGGCGCTCGCCCTCGGTCCTTCACCTCCAGTCTTCTTCACCCGAAAGCCCTCAGCCCTCGGCTTCTTACAGTCTTTACTCAGGTGACCACTTTCCCCACAGTTGAAACACCTTATACCCCTGCAATCTCTAGCCATATGACCGGGCTTCCCAAGCTTGAAATAGACATTTGATCCCCACTTGCATTCCCCCTAATGCTCCTTCCCATATTTGCCATACCTCTTCTATCCTGCAACTAGTGTGGCTACATGGCGGTCATCCACCTGTGCCCTCTTGTTACCCGTCGAGGCATCACCCCAACCAAACCTCTTCCCATTCCAGTTCTAATCACCACCCCCTTCTTGTTTACCTCAGCCGCCACCACCTCTCGCTCATCATACAACCTTCCTGTCAAATCAACCGCCAACCTATACGTGCTCGGTCGGGCAGCGATCATGTGCCTGCGAATATCCACTGGCAAGCCCTGAATATACCTCTTGATCTCTCGAGATAGAGGCGTCACCTGATCCAGCACCAGCCGTGCCATTTTGTTGAACTTGGTGGCATACTGTTGATGTGTCTTAGTTCCCGCCTCCAACTGCAAGAACTCTCTCTCCCCCTTATGCATCTCCCTGTGAGGACAGAACTCCTCAATCACCAACTTTTTCAACTTCGCCCACCTCATCCTTCCTATCACCCAGCTACCCTCGGCTTGGACTATATTGTCCCACCAGCATAGACCCAAGTCCACAAACGAGTGGGCAGAAAATTTCACCTTCTGATATTCTCGGTGCTCGCTGATATTCAAAACAGCTTCCATTTCTCTCACCCACCGGTGAGCAGCAGCAGTAGTTCCGTTACCGTCAAAAGTAGGGGGCTTGCATCGTTGAAACACCCCATAGTTACAGCCTCGTGCCACCTCCGGCGTAGGATCTTCTTCCTCCTTTTCTTCTTCGTCATCAAACAAAACTGTCTCAGTCTCGGGCTATCTTCTTTCACTCGTAGGTCTACTTCTTTCCTTCCTTTCTCATTCCATCACAGCCTTGATAACTTCGGTCACCATAGACGGTAAGATTGTCTACATGACCTGATGCATTTCTTCGAAAACAGCCTCCTTCACTGAGGGCCTTAAGTTTGCACTCTCATCACCGCCCTTCGGATGAGGGGTCTCTGGTTCTTCATGAACCATCTTTTCAACTCTGGTTCTTCATGAACCACCTTTTCAACTCTTGTTCTTCCTTTATTGGGTCGCGGTTCAACACTACAACCTCCACTACGTGAAGCTTTAGAAGATCTACCACCGACCATCCACACACACACTGAAAGATTCAAACATCAACACGGTCATTCAAGGGAACAACTTATTTTATGTCAAGTATAGTAAGTCCCTAATTCTAGTGGACAGTTGTAATTAGGCACTTACTTTACTCTTCATACCCAAAGCATTACCAATCCTGACTACATCAGTATCAAAATCTACAAGTAGCACATAAACCACATACATGCGCATATAATATCGGTTAACATTAAAGAAAATACATGATGACACGCAGCTACTCAAACTGGCATCCCTTCCCTTTCTGTCTCATGTTTAGTTTAAGTTTAGGTTTATTTTGAAAATTTACCGGTTTCACTTAAACCTGGCTCTGATACCAACTTGTAAGGCCCCGTTCCCAGGACGCTTACAGCTGGCCATCCATCGCACATAAAACATATATTTTCATTAACTTAAATAAAACGTTGCAGCGGAAACATTAAAAGAATCATTGCATTTCATTTTAAAGACTTTTGCAAAACAATACATCGTTATCGAATTACAAAATTCATGTTGCATTACATCACAAAAGCATTATAACAATGGATATCATCCAAAAAGAGCCGAGTAGCCGTCTCGTGCCATCCTCAGCAACATTACCTGCCAACTGGAAACACATAAAAGTTAGCATTCCTGAGTGAGTTCTAGTTTTATAATAAAACGTACTTTACTTTCGTTTAAAACCATGCTTTAGTTTCTTTGAAATCATACCAGGCTTTAAAACGTGATCACACATTTTACGTACATATAAATAATAGTTATTATCTTCATCATTATTCATTTTGTACTTTTATTATCTTTCGTTTCCATCTGGGTCTTGTCATGTGCTTAACCCTCCTCTAGAGCATCAAGCAATTCATCTAGGGTTAAACGACAAGAACCCCATACATATGGTCAATCAGAAAGACTGAACCACTGTGTGCATCCTCATGGGGTATATAACCCGCACATAGTTGAGCTGACAACCCCTCATTGGGTGTGAACCTCCATACATTGCTTAATCACACGGATTAAGCCCCAGTGTGCATTCTCATGGGGTAGCAAACCCGCACATGGTTGAGCTAACACAATGCATTGAGTGTGAACCTCCATACATTTGCTTGCAAGCCTTTCTTTCGTTCGGTCATTAATGCATGCATTCTTTCATTTCGTTCCTTTTTTCTTTATCTTCCACTTTACATTACATAATGCTTTTCGTTCATTCATGAACATACAAGTAAAGCCACGGGAAGACAATCAAGTAAAGCAAGGAACATAATAAACATACAACATCATCATACGAGGCATTAATCATACATACATAGCAACATGCATAAGCAACAACCCTACATCGACATACATGCCCAACATATCATCTATGACCTTCAAAGTCAACTTACAACAACCCTCTGGAACCTCCCAAATAAAAGTTTATGTCTACACATCTCCCTACAAGTCAGAAAGTTAAACTATGTTCTTTCGGGTACACGAGCCCTAAATGGGCGTATGGACACCCTTCAGTCGCATGACCTCCCAGGCGACTGAACACTAAGGCGAACGAACATCAGGCGAATTGACCCTATGCGAAAGGACCCTATGCAGATGGACCCTATGCGAATGGACCCTATGTGAATTGGCACTAATGCGGATGGGCACTATGGGCGAATGAATCCAATACGGATGAGTACCTAAGCGTATGGATCCTTAGTCACATGAGTCACATGCGAATGAACCTCACTCGCACCACTCACATGGGAATGAACCTCAGTCACATGACTCACATGCGAATGGACCTCAGTCGCATGGCATCCATGCCCATGGACTTCAATCGCATGCCTTTCGGTCGTATGGCCTCCTGTTGTATGCCATTCGGTCGCCTCGCCCTAGCTGATGCCAAATGCATTTCATCTCGAACCTAATCTGCACTTTTCGGCCTCCAAACCCTCTCAAACCTGTTCTAAGCCCAAATCAATCATCCTAAACCTTAGAAACACATACCACAACAACATTCAAGCACACACAAGCCCAAAAACAAACCCCACTCGCATCACACACAAACACATACACACGAGTTCAACACACACACTTCAAAACGTGTTTTACTATGTGTTCCAGCCCAAAATCAGTTGAAAACATGTAAAAGAGGGGTCCTAGAACTCACACAAACAACACCGTCGAGTAAGGCTTCAATCTAACCCGCCACACCTCAACTTTTGCGCTCGAAACCAAGAAAACCGAGGCTTGAACTCTCTTTTCTCCATTTCTTCTGTCTTGACTGAATTTTGTGAGTGTGGGGGAGGGTGTGGGCTGCCCTCCCCTCTTAATCCCTCACTCTTCCAAACCTTCTCCCGTTTTGGCAAGTTTGGTGCCTTGACTTTGGGGTTTATTTTTTTTCTTTCTGTTTTTCTTCTTTCTTTGGCTTCAGGGGAAATAACCGGGTGTTACACAAAACTTTTTTTATCCTTTTAGTTTAGCCACAAGATCACTGTCTACTTTGTATTGGGGCTGAGCCTATCATGCATATCCCAACACAACACTAGAACTCCTTCGACATTTTTAGGAAACAAAAAAAAACTTTATACATGTGGAGTTTTGCAAGAACAGTAAACGTTTTGTTATTCTCCCCCAAAATTTCTATGAATCAACAAGATAAGAGAAATTTCTACGTTTTTTTAAGTTGTAAAATAGTAAAGGACTGTGGAGCATAAAATTGAAAAGAAGACAAGAGAATACTAAAAATTATGTATAAAATTTTCATGAGACAAAGATATTAAGCCCAACATGGAGATCAATTCATAAAAATGAGGTTTATCATAAGATTTAGCTAAAACATTTGTTTTTTTTATTTTTAGTCTCCATCGAAATAATATCAATAAAACCCTTTTCTTGGGCATAACGGATGACATGAATTCTTGCTTCAATGTGCTTGGTTCGGGAATGATGAATTTGATTCTTAGCAATGCCAATGGCTACTTTATTATCATAAAATAATGGAGTGTGAAGAAACTTAAACATATAATCAATCATCTGATGTTGTATCCACAACACTTGAGAGCAACGGCTACAAGCAGCAATATACTCTTCCTCTCCCATGGAAAGAGACACAGTTGTTTGCTTCTTGCTCTGCAATGAAACTAGAAAATTTCCTAGATATTGACAACCACTAGTGACTGACTTTCTATTCATCCTACAACCATTAGAATCACTTTCAGAGTAGGCATGCAAATCAAAATTTCCACCATAAGGATACCATAGACCCAAGCGAGAAGAGCCTTTTAGATAACAAAAAATTCGTTTAACTACCTTTTCATGAGACTCCTTTGGGTTGGATTGGTATCAAGCTCAATATCCCATAGTAAAAGTTATGTCAGGACAACTGGATGTAAGGTACACTAGAAAATCAATCATTGATTTGTAAAGATTAGGATCAATAGATTTCCCATTTTTTAACAGGAGTGAGACATGTCTATGTAGTGAATGGGGTCTATTCAGAAGAAGCTTCATCCATATTTGATTTCCTAGGAATTTCTTTGACATACTTTTTCGTGATGAATAAGGATTCTTTCGTGCTTTTATTCAACTTGCAAACCAAGGAAAAAACACATCTCTCCCATCATGCTCATTTCAAAGTGACTTCTCACAACCTCCTCAAATTCATGGCATAGCTTAGGATTGGTGGAACCAAAAATAATGGCGTTAACATAAACTTGCACAGTTAACATCCCACCGTCCACTTTTTTCTTAAATAAAGTCATATCAATAGTGCCACAAGAAAAACCATTGCTTAAAAGATATTGTGTAAGAGTCTCATACCAGATGCGAGGACCATGATGTAAACCATAAAGATATTTATCAAGTTTGTATACTTTATCAAGAAAGTTTGGATCCTCAAATCCTGGTGGTTGACACACATAAATCTCTTCAACAATGCATGCATAAAGGAAAGCACATTTGACATCAATTTGATAGACCTTGAAATTCTTGTGAACAATATGAGTAAGAAACATTCGGATTGCTTCAAGACGAGCTACTGGAGCGAATACTTCTGTGTAATCAACCCCTTCTTCTTGAGCAAATCCTTGAACTACTAGCCTTGTCATATTCCTCACCATTATGCCATGATCATCTAATTTGTTCTTGAACAACCATTTAGTGCCAATTGGACATTTGTTTGGAGGAAGGTCAAAAAATGTCCACACTTTAAGTTTCCTTAATTGTGGAAGTTCCAATTGCATTGACTCAATCCAACAAGGATCCTGAAAAGCTGCATGAACATCCTCTGGAACAATTTGTGATATGAAACAAGAGAATAAAAACATGTTTATCAAACCAGATTGACTCCGCATCCTAACACCATCACGAATGGATCCAATAATGTTATCATGAGGATGATTTCTCAAAGATTTAAAATTAGTGGTTAATGGTAAAGGATTTGATTGAGGTAGGTAAATCGGCTGCGGTTGAGTTGATAATTTTAGAGAAGGTGATTGAACAGGTTGAAGTGTTAGAGAGGTTTAAGAGAGTTAAGATGGAGTAGAGGTTTGAGTTGAAGTAATAGATGCGAAAACAGGTGGGGATGTAATGTCAAAAGGGTATGAACAGGGAAGATTTATTAAGGTCAGAGGTTCATTTGATGAATTGGGAAGATCTTGAGGTAAAGGATCTGGAGGTATAATGTTCATTTGAACATTAGTGAAGGACGCATCATTATCAAAAACTAGAAGATTGAAATAGTTAAAACCAGTATTCGAGTCAAAGAACCATGTAGGTTCGGTTCTTGCATCTGAAGCATTAGATTCCTGCTAGTCAACATAGAATGACTACTACATTATACGTGTTCTCTTGTTATACACACCATAAGCTTTCTGAGAAGATGGATAACCAACAAAGTAACATTCATCTGACACAACTCCAAATTTCAACTTCTATGCATGAGTGTTAAGCAAGGTACACGAACATCCGAATGGACGAAAGAAATAAATCAATGGCTTCCGTCTCTAAAATAATTCGTAAGGAGTTTTCATTTTGTCTTTCATAATCAAAAAATGATTGAGTACGTATGATGCACAATTCACCGTTTCTGCCCATAAAATAATTGGCAAAGTAGATTCAATGAACATAGTACGAGCAACTTCAATTATAGTGTGATTCTTTCTCTTAGCAAAACCATTTTGTTGAGGTGTTCTGGTTGCACTGAATTGCCTCAAAATTCCTTTGTTTGCACAAATGGAGTAAAAGATGTGATTTTTGAAGATGGTACCGTTGTCACTTTGAATAACCACGACCTTCCTTTTGCTTATCATTTCTATTTATCGAATAAGTTTCTGCAACTCTTTAGTTTTTTCTCTATTATGTGTTAAGAACCTCACCAAAGAATATCTGGAGAAATCATATGTGACAAGACAAAAATATTTTTTAGCAATTGATTTTACGCTATTTGGACCAAACAAATCATATGTAACAACTCGAGGGGACTAGAAATAGTATTTTCAAGCTTTGGCTTATGAGATTTTTATGTTACTTTCCTTTGGCACAAGCCATACATTTTTTAATAATTGAAAAAACTTTTAATGGTAATCCCCTAACAAGATTGTTTTTAACCAATTTGTTTATGTTTTTAAAATTGACATGGCCCAATCGACGATACCATAAAAATGATTCAGTGGGTGATGCTTTAGAGAGAAGACATGTGACGGTGGAAGTGGATTCTTTGGAACCCATATCAAGAAGATAACTAAGTGTAGTTCTATAATAAAATACTTGTTCATACATTTTAAAACCATTACATTTAGTGAGTGATCATTCATCATTACATACATATCATCATATACATGTCTTATCATTCGTTTCAATATCTTTCACTTTATCATAAACGAGATTGCACAAAGCAAGAGCTCTCTATTAACCGACAACAAATGTCGATCCCTGTTAGTACGCATCATCATGGTAGCTAACCCCTGATAGTTGATCCACACTGCAAGGCATATAGCCTGCTCATTAATACGGCTGCATCATCATACATCAAACTCACATAAGTGAAGTCCATCATAGTGCTTGTAAGACTTTTCATTATGATATGGGCTCGGGGTATAATTCTTTAGCTTCCACTTCTCATTAATATTATCTTTCCATTCTCTTTACATAATATTTTACTTGTACACATATATTATTCAAGTAAAGCTTTCATAAAAATATTTTTCATCACGAGAGAAAGTTGTTTAAGGCATCATAATACATCGTAAACCTCATAAAACATCATAAGTAGGCACATTCGCAACACTTAGCCCATAAGAGCACTAGCCCATCAAGATCCATTAGAAGCAGATTTGTGTATATGAGACTGGACAAGCTCAGATGATGAATCCAGCACAGAGGACAATGTCGGTTCCTTAAAGAACAAGATATCATTTAAAATGGCCAAATCTCAAAATCTTCCAAAAGCTAAATCAAAACCATTGCGGATCTCTTCTCCATTTGCAAAACAATCCATTGAATCAGTGACGATCTCATTCCCTATTCAACACGGGAAACTTCAGAACAAGCAAGAATTTTCTACAAGCTCAAAGAAATCCTCATCCCAACCAGCAAAATACAGGTTAGTCAAGCATCAAAAGCCTTTTAAGGCTTGTTTTGATTGTGGATTAAAAAGGTCATGTGGTAAAGAAATTTCCTCAAAGACTTGCTTCAAATGGTAAAGGTAAACCAAATTACTTCTCCATATGTAAGTCTTCAAAGAATGTTCTAGATGTTAAAGGCAATACGGGTTGCTTCTCTGGTTCAAGAGGTAAAAACCACACACCTTTGAATAGTTGGATGAAAAACCCTCCATCCAAACCTTTTGATGTGAAGCTGATTTCACATGGTTCAATAATGAAACTGACCAAAGGTTCAAACCAAAATTCTCTTCCTTTTGATCTTAAAAAGAATACGATTTTCAAACTGAATTCATTCAAATCCAAATTAATTAAACCAAAACAAATTTGGAAAATTAAAAAGAAGGATACATCAATCTCTGATTGGTTAAATAATTATGTGTCAAAGCAGGTTACTAGTATTGATGAAAAAGGAACTTCCATGACTATGATGGCCTGGGTTCCCTCTCTAAGTAATTTGTTAATGAGTGCAGGAACAATTCAGGAGGACTATTAGTAATCCAGTTTACTGATATAGATTGTTTAAGGACGTCTGGATTTACGAAATAATTTTAGACTTGGTAGACTCAGCCTAAAGAATAAAGTAGTCAGCAACATAATGATTTGAATTTGAAAATATGCTTAAGGACGTCTGGATTGACGCAATCATTTTGGCCTGCACAAAAATTGAGTCTCGACAAAAAATTAGATTGAGAATTGATCTTTCACCCACCATAATACAAATCATATATCTTTGAGCCATGTTTGGTTTATTTATATGTCTTATGTTTGTGCTAATCTCCTCTGCTGTACAGAATTATTGACCCGGAGTGATGATCTCCTTTGTTGTATGATAGTACTGACCTGGAACTCTCGTTGGCTCACAATTAAATGGTCATCCCTTTTGTTATACGTTAGTATAGACCTGGAGCTCTCACCATTTTGGTCTAAGTTGTGTCAAATCAAGTAACGATTAATTTATCACAAAATGCAATATTCTGATGATAATCTCTTACACACTAATGCACAAGTCTTGTTCCATAAAGATCGTAATAAAGTTCAAGAAATCCTGAGGTTGGGTGAGGGTTTTTGCCAAAAGATTATGGGGTCCTAGCATTCGAAAGTGTTTAATCGAACCTTAACAAATCATCTTCTGTTTGCTGGAAAAGATAGGGCATGGGTTAAAGTGTACAAACATATTAGCAGTCGTTATTGATCTATTTTAGAATTTCAAAATCTTTCAAAGACTGTGATTAGAACAGTTATCAGTGTGATCTCATTGCTTGTCAATGTTTAAATTCATCTTTGTGCTAAAGTATATCTTGAGGATGTGTTCACATGACCGATTTAGTTCTCAATTATAAAAATATATATATAAAATTAAAAATTCTTATAATAAATGTATATAAAAAAATTATAATATAATTTTCATTTCAAAATTCTTTTAGGTCTTCCATATTATGTTGTTACAATTTTATTATTTTTAATGCATTTCACAGAAATTGCTCACAAATGAAAACGGTTTTGTTTGTTTTCATACACAGAAAAATACCACCTAATTCGTGGAAAAACAAAACAATTCAAATACCTACGCACATAATCGTACCTTAGTCGTCCAGAGACTCAAGAAAACCTATTCCAAGTTCATAGATCACAGTTGATCGTTCTCTAATCATTCTTAACATTACACTAATCCTTAGATTGATCTGAACTGTGTTTTCCCTGATTGGATCGCCAATCAAATAGAATTCTGCACTATTTGAGTTGGTATATGTTCAGAATCAGTTAGTACTCCATACATACACGGTCCCTAACAAATGGTATCAAAGCCTTGGCTCTTGATTTTGCGTGTGATTTGATTGATTCGGTGTCTAAATCACGTATTTTCATACAAAAATACCATCTTTTTGGTTAAAATAGTGTTTTCTATGTTTCCAGATCTACAAGTTCACGTTTTTCAGCTTACGGCATATTAGGGTTCGTGAAAATTCGTAATTTTGTGTCAAAGTACCAAAAACCCTCAAATTTTCAAACACAGCAGCTTCGATCGCACAATTAACTTAATCGCATGACTGAACTCATTCGCATCTCCCATATGCACGATTGAACTTAGTCGTTCATCCATTCGTATGACTAAAAATCTTATTCGCATTGTTCATCCGCATCTGTCCAATCGCACGATTGACACATCCGCATTTGTTTAATCGCACGATTGAGCCATCCACATTGTTCAATCGCATGGTTAGCCCAATCGCATCTCTTCATTTGCACCAGTGAAACAGTTTTGTTCTAAAAGTCAAAGTAAATAGAAATGAAAGATCAGTACTCAGCGTGCACTACAGGTAGGGATTCACGGATCCAGAATCTATTGCTTCTGGAAAATGAAGTTGGGAATCACAATAAGCCCCCTAAGCTCATAACATTAGATGATTACCCACAATGGAAGCAAAGGTTCAAGATATACTTAAATGGAGTTGATCCTAATCTGTGGAAATCAATTGAGACTAGGTATAGCCTGCCAGTTGGTGCTGATGGAGTAAAACTTACCTTGGGTGGCATGACTGATAGCTAGAAGGTAAAGAACAATGTAGAGAAGAAGGTGTATGCTTTGTTGACTCAGTCAATTCCGAAGGATATATTTCATCAGTTTTCTGAGAACAAGCAAGCAAAGAAGCTTGGGATGCTCTGGAAAAACGGTATGACGGGAATGCAATGTTAAAAGCTCTAAAGGCTAAGGCTTTGAAGAAAGAGTTTGATAACTTCTCATCGATGGGTAAAGAGAGCTTGGATGATGTTATAGACCGCTTCCACCACTTGATGAGTGATCTGCACAGTCATGGGGTTACTACGTCCATGGAAGACAAGGTGTCGAATTTCGTAGATGGATTGCTAGAAAAGTGGGTTTCATTTGTGTTAAACATTAGACAGAATGATATGCTGGCAAAGTTCGATATCAACGATTTCATTCTTAGGTTGAGAGAGGAAGAGCTGAGGATGAAGTACAGGTCTCAAAAGGGTTCATATGATCAGAACCTGTCACTTTACAACTCAGTTCCTCAACCAAAAATGTCTGGAGCACCACTACAAATGGCATTCGTGTCAAGTTCAGCCGCTCCGTCTCAAGCCATTACTTCAGGATCTGACACGTCAGGGTCATCTTGCACCCAATACATAGCACCTGAAGCCAATGCTACGAAATTGAAGACCGAGAATCTCGGTAATGTGATTGTAGAGGTAGCAAAGGAGCATTTGGACCTCCTAGCAGCTGTCGTTCACTCCTATGATGGTCTAGTTGCAGGCAAGATTGGAAACTGCATCTTGCAAGTTGTAGCTTTTAACCAAGAAAATGACATCAAGTTTTATTTAAACTCCCTAGTAGAAAATAAGAAACAAAAAGCAGTTTTGGAAGTTGAAGTAAACTCTTTAAAACAAAAACTGCACAATTGGACCAGTTCTTCTCACATAGTTCAACACTTAGTAAGAGAATGCAACAACAGGGAGGGTTTGGGTTACAAAGTGGTTCCACCAGCAGATGAGACCTTGTTGAATGCTAAATGCAAACCAATTAATAACAACCCAATCAAGGATCATGTGGTGTCCACTCCTCTTGTAAGTGATCCAGATTCCTTAAGTAAACCGATTGAATCTGTCACTAAACATAAGGAGACCACTTTAAAGTCAAAAGGTAAAATACCTATTGTTAATTTGGATGAACAATTTGAAAGGGTTAAGGTAAAGTCAGGTTCAAACACGTATAATTCTGAACCCAAAAAGATCAAACAAGTTAACCAAACACGTACATCATGTCTAAGTCCAAATAAACAAAAGGGTAAAGATGTTAAAAGGGTTCAAACAATTAATTTTGTCAATGAAGATAAAACATCTAAACAAGAAGTGACAAAACCCAAACAGACTAAAGTTACACCTGTGTCATACACGTCCCCACAGAAACAGTTCCACCAACATTTCAAAAGTAGATCATGCAACAATTATGGAAAGTATGGACACATTGCTTCTAACTGTCCTTATTATCAGACACCAAGGAAGAAAGTTGAACTTAATGACACTAACCAAGTTCTTCTAAAAAGATTTCTATCACTCCACCAAGAAGAATTAGCGAACACAAAGTATAAACCATAAGTCAGTCATCTGTTTATCACAAACAAGCCTTATACAAAATTGGCTTATGGAAAGAAAATTCAAGTTCAATGTCTGATAATGAGCACAAGAAGAAGAATGATCTGCCCTCTCCCTCAAATGGACAGTGGGTAGAATTCATGATGTGTGATGCCTCTAGGTCACCCAAGCCAATTAAGGTTTGGGTCCCTAACCTCAACTAAACATTTCCTTTTAAATGTGCAGGGTGTCCGCTATAGTGCTTCTACAAATACCTGGGTTGTTGATAGCGGAGCATTAAGGCACATAGCTGGAACTTGTCTCTTCTTTCAAATGTCAAACAAATAAAAGGATGACACGTTTCTTTCGCTGGAAACAAAGGAGGTTATATCACAGCTCAAGGGGAAGTGGGAAACCACAAAGTGAAGTTTGATAAGGTAAAATATGTTCAACAAGTTCAAAATAACTTGCTTTCTATATCCCAGATATGTGACAAAGAGTTCAAAGTTGTATTTGACAACAAGAAGTGCTATGTTTTGAAAAAGAACTATGTCATCCCGGAGGACCAAGTGTTAATGTTAGCTTCAAGATATAACGATTTGTATGTCTTGGACCTCTTAAAGGCCTCCACAATTGATCATCGAGTACAATGCTTCTTGTCAAAGGCAACAGAGAAGGACTCCATCTCCCCGCATAGGAGAATGGGACATATTAATCCACGGAAGATGAATCACTTGATCCAGAATGATCTAGTGCGTGGAGTAAATGTCAAGAACTTCCAATTACCAGATTTTTGTGTCGCATGTAAGAAAGGCAAACAAACAAAGAAGTCTCATAAGGCAAAGAAAGTTCACTCAATTGATCTGCCTCTTGAGCTCCTTCACATAGATTTGTTTCGCCCAGTCAGTACAAAGAGCATTGTTGGTGATCTGTATTGCTATGTAGTTACGGATGATTACTTAAGATTCTCTGGGTTATGTTTCTGAAATCCAAATCAGAGACATTCGAATCACTCAAATAGCTGGTAACTACATTGGAGTCACTCTACAAGCTGAAGGTAAGACAAGTTCCCTTAGAAAACGGCACCGAGTTCAAGAATCAATGGATGGAGGCATTTTGCAAAGAAAAAGGATTTGTGCACCAGTTCACATCTGCCTACACTCCTCAATGAACGGGGTTGCTAAGAGAAGAATAGAAGCTTGATAGAGACAGCCTGAACGATGCTAGCAGACTCGAAACTGCCTATCTAATTTTGGAATAAGGCAGTAGCTAACGCGTGTTATACTCTCAATCAAGTCCTGGTGGTCAAACGTCATGGTAAGACGTGTTACGAGTTACTCCAATGACGTAAACCTAATCTTGAGTACCTCGAACCATTTGGCGCACCTTGTACGCTACTGAAGGAAACTCAATCAGGGAAATTCAATGAGAAGGCCGAAGAAGGGATTGTCCTTGGATACACATACCGAATAAGAGAGTTTACAACAACTCAATGGGTCAAGTAGAAGTGTGGTGCAATATTGATGTACAGAGATACACCACTCCTCCTGCTGGAAAAGGACCCTCTTTCTTCTTTGACTATGATGGATTCTTTAAATCCTTCAACATCCCTCTCTTCCTTTCTAAGGATGCGTTATCGACCAGAATGATGTATGAAGAGTTAAATACACCATCACTGGACCCGCCAACCTCAGTATCACAAGGTGAGTCTTCTAATTCTTCAGGGAGCACTTAAGGTAAATGACTCCTCCTCTGATGATGAAGACATGGCAAATGATCAGGTGGATCAGGAGGGATAGGTTCCTACTACTGCAGGTACACAAGCATCAGATGTTGATGCCTCTAACACTTTGGAACCCCACACTCCTACTGCCTCAGATACTAAACCTGTTGTTCATAATCTAGAAAATAAGGTAGTTGTACCCACCACTCCTAGATCTCAACTAAATGTTTATCATCCCTTGGATAATGTCATTGGCGATGTTCGATCAGGAGTACAGACTAGAAATCAGCTATATTCAGCTAATTATGCATCAGTAATGAAAAAGGGATATCTTTATGATGGTGCATATAGATGTTTTGTGTCTCAATTTGAGCCAAGATATGTTAGTGAAGCCCTTAACGACGAGGCATGGGTGAGTGCCATGCAAGAAGAACTTCTTCAGTTCAAGAAGTTAGGTGTGTGGACACTGGTGGATAGACCAAAAGGTGCTAAGTTCATTGGCACCAAATGGGTCTTGAAATGCAAGAAAGATGACCAAGGGGTCATAATCAGAAACAAGGCTCGACTTGTTTTTCAAGGATTTCAACAAGTCAAGGTGATTGATTACAATGAAGTCTTTGCACATGTGGCGAGAATGGAAGCAATTCGTATCTTCCTAGCCTATGCATCTTACATGAAGATTAAAGTTTATCAACTGGATGTAAAGAGTGCATTTCTTCATGGTGAAATCCGGGAGACAGTGTATGTCAATCAACCGGAAGGATTTGAGGATCCATATCATCGGGACAGAGTTTAAAAGCTTGATAAGGCTCTTTACGGGATCCACCAATCCCCAAGAGCTTGGTATGAAAAGCTCTTGACTCGTCTTGTGAAAAGAATGTGAAGTGATTCCAGGAGATGAAAGTGCATAGTCCGGCTCGTCGAGTCATTTTTTATCTTATGTTATTTTTTTCTCATTTTAGTTTATTTTATTTCTTTGCCTATTAAAATTCAAAATCCAAAACCATTTTCGGTTTTAGAATTTTAGAGGGAGAATAGGTTAAATTAGTATTAGATTAGTTGCTTTAATTTCAGTACTTAAAAAAACGAGGGAGGACAGTCTAGCTAATAGAATGAGATCGTATCTGTGATACTGAATCAATGTATTTGGAAAATAATAATACACGGGAACAAAGAGTTTGGGACTTTAAAAGAATTTAACTGATTAAGATGCAAAATTTGAAGTACAAGTCTGAGAAGTCTAAGAAACATAAAAGGAAAAATGATAGTAAAACTAGCTGCTACTAAGGTAACACAGAGAAGTAGATCTAGAGGTTGCTAGACCACTACATGATGTGTCGGTAGATTCAACAGAATATATATGTAGACCTCACTGGTGACTTCAAGCTCAAACTAAGTTGTTCAACTAGTTGTGGGTTATCATCTTATCCCTAGTTAACACAATCAACACAGTTCCATAAGGGGTGACGAGCAAAATAAACACCACAAATGTGTGCGAATGACCATAAAATGAACAAAGCACATGAAAAAAGAAAAAAACAATCAAGCTAATAACCTATGTTGTTGGTGAGATCCGTGCAAAAAGAATATAGTTGTTCAAACAAGAAGATTGGTTGTGTGCCTCTCTGCTGTGCGGTGGCACTGACCTGAGGATAAGCATAACCTAAATGTTCTAGAATTCATTGTTGTTTGCACCTCTCTGCTTTGCGATGGCACTGACCTGAGGCTTGCATCTCTTTGAAAGCTCTTAGAATAGTTTCTTCCTGTCAAAATACCCGTAGACCGCTCAAAAATCTCCTAAGGAATGTTGATTACCATATAAGTTTGGGTTCCACAAATGCTTGTTGAAATAATTAAACCGTAAATCATCAGTAATGTGTGTCGAAAATCTGTGTATGGATTTAAATGAACAAATATACTAACAATCATCATGAGATGCAATTCTTGAAAGTCCAAATCATTGTGTGTATCTTACAGCACTAGTATAATTTCCTAAACTTGCTAATGACTCTCGATGAAAACAAGAATCTAGCACCAAAAGACTTTGGTAAAATGTCCTAAATGATTTGATAAACCTGTATGATTCCATAATGAATTGTTCTAGTAATGATCAAAGTAACTTGACGCTATACTGTCTACGAAGAAAAATCTAGTAGAGATTTGTTTTATTTCTAGTTGTTTATTTTAGTTAATTTCAGTTATTTTAGTAGTTAAATGTTGGACTACGCATCGGAAGTCAATATGGGAGTCACTCACTAAAAGGGTCATGACTGAGGTGACCAATGGGATTTTCAAATGATAAAAGAGTCACGTCTGAGGTGAAAAATTGTTTTGTTGATTAAAAGGATCACATCTGAGGTGATCAACAGTTTTTCTAAGTTAAAATGGTCATGTCTGAGATGATCACTGGTCAAAATGTCGTATCAATAAGAAAAGGGATAAGTGTATGAATGGTAATAAGGTCAAACTCATAAGTATGAGCCATTCACACGACTGGACCATGAGTATGGACCAGTTGTATGATTGGACCATACTTATGAACCAGACACACGAATGGGGCATGCGTATGAACCATTCACACGACTGGCTTACAAGAATGAGCCAATCGCATGAATGGAGGTGATCAAATGAGTCATTCGCCCGACTGAAACCTAGTCACACGACTGAATGTGACTGACTGAGCCAATCGCACGACTAAGCTCCAATCGCACGATTGAAAAGTGCAAATGGATCCAGTTGCCTAATTGACAGCAAAATCAGTATAAATAGGTCTAAAGTCGGTCGCATATGTTCATCACCCCTTAGTCACCCTAAAATCGTCCGATAGCAGTAAGACTCTGCCAAAATTTGATAGAATCGATTTCCCTTCACCATTGTGATACTAATGATCTGTTACATCTTCTGCAAGTAATAAATGATCCATCTTGCACAAAATGCACCGTGAAATCTAACCCTAACAGGCCTAAACTATTTAAAAACAAGAAATAAGTTATAATCAACTAACAGAACATATAAACGTGCAAATTGGTTAAATTGAAAGACTTAATGCGATAATTAGGTTTCCTGCGAGTCTAAAGAACCTGACCACAATGATTAGTTTCCAATTTTGGCCAAGACTCAAGTTAAAGGGATCAAAAGATAAGCCCTTTAAGATCAGAGAAGGAGATGATGATGATGATGATGATGATGATGATAGTGATGATTATGAGGCCAGTGATGATGAAGAGACAAGGGAAAGGCAGAATGATGATGATGATGATGATAGTGATGATGATGAGGCCGGTAATGATGAAGAGACAAGGGAAAGGCAGAATGATGATGATGATGACGAAGGAGATGCAGCTGCATCTGCCTCAGCTCAGGGTCAAGAGAGATGTACCAAGAGACATCAAGACTAAGGAGCTTCATCTTCTGCCCCACCTACTGGCGCGCCTTCTATTCAGGGCAAAAATCAAACATCTTAGCAAGATGAATATGATGTTGCTCCCCTACAATAGATCAAGACTCAATTAACAATGATTCTTGATCTACAAGGGATAGTCAGAAGGTCTGTAAGCTATACTCTTGAAGAAGGAGAAATCATTCATGACCTTACTGATCAGCAGCTTGCTGAGATGTTCCAACTCAATCCAGACGAGATTGTCAAGGTCGCTCCTACTTTTGATGTTACATGTGACAATGAGCTCAATGACATAGATGAAATCAAGATCGAGGATGTCACTGCTGATCATTAACCAGAGTATGCTGACAGAGAGGGAATGTAATCCCCAATCTAGGTGATACTCTGTCAGTGATACATTTGAATAGCTGGATGAGATGGAGAAAGATTCTAAGAAGAACGAAGGTCAAGCCCAAGCCTTAGACACTGATGTCAACATCAAAAACACTAAATGGGCGGCCTGTTTTGCTGAGATCCAAGCCATGTGCACTGCACAAAAGCCTAACGTCTACACCAAGCTGTATAAAGT
The DNA here is from genome assembly GCA_025506515.1 of Flaveria trinervia. Taxonomy (NCBI): domain Eukaryota; kingdom Viridiplantae; phylum Streptophyta; class Magnoliopsida; order Asterales; family Asteraceae; genus Flaveria; species Flaveria trinervia. Next base: position 19,306,986 of record CM046446.1, read on the forward strand.
CAAGAAACACTTAAAGGTGTCAGGCAAGATTATCGCATGGGCTTATTTTGAGGATCCGAATGTATATGCAGTGAAAAGAGAAAAGGGCATTGTGTACTTTCGATTTCCACACTATTTAAAGACTCTAGATGATTTTGAACTCAACCAGCTGGCAAGCCTAAAGTTGCTATATGCTAATCCAAAGAAAATGTCAGGCTGGTTTGAGGCTGCTTTGAGAAAAGAGTACCACACCAGGTGGTTAACTTCAAACCTCAATAACCGACTAGGTACATCAGATGGTATGAAGTTGATTTCGTTACTGGAAAGCCAAAGATAGTGCTGAAGTGGAGTCCTCTGCGCACAATGTCAAAAATTCCTCTATGGGAAATGCCACAGGACTTCACTCCACACTTCAAGTGGTGGTACTAAGATTGGAGAACAGGTGAAGCTATAATAGTCTTGCAAAAGGAGCGCCAAATGGATACTATTCGGGTATTTGACCCAATGTGGCTGACCAACTTGTCTGCTGATGATGTTTATACTTTATACAAGTGGCCACTATTCTATGATTCGTAATACATTGTACAAGCCCTCTAGTTTCAAAATGTTATATGACTCTATTTTGCGTTTGAGATAAATGCCGGAGTTACAAGAGAGGAAAAGTACAAGAAGTTTGAAGAACTGATGAAGAATATTAGACAATGATGTAAACTAGGTCCAAGGGGGAGTTTGTTGATACATGTGAACCTAGTTTAGGAGCTTAATGTAATATGTCTATCATGTCTTACATATATGTAATTGAATGGGTATGAATGAAATACAATGTGTGGTTGATGCATATAATGTTTAATATTTCATTGTTTATTGTGTGATAACGCATATTGAACTAACTATAGGTTTATGGTTGTTTACATAATTCTTAGTCTATAATGGTTGAGAAATATGTTTAAACTTAATCATGTGAAGTTCTCATGCGAAAGGACCATGCTAATGGACCATACGCATGAATTCTTCATGCTAATGGACCATACGCATGAATTCTTCATGCTAATGGACTAGTCGCATGACTGAACCAGGAGACTGGACCAGTTGCACGACTGAACCAGGAGACTGGACCAGTCACACGACTGAACCAGGAGACTGGACCAGTCGCACGATTGAGACATAAGATTGGCTCAATCTCACGACTGAATCCTCAATCGTGCGGATGGATCAATCGCATGATTCAGTCGCACGACTAAACCATGCTAATGGTTCAGTCGTACGAATGGAAGACCCTAACCTATAAATACCACCTAATTCGTGGAAAAACAAAAAAATCGAATACCTACACACATAATCGTACCCTAGCCGTCCAGAGACTCAAGAAAACCTATTCCAAGTTCATAGATCACAGTTGATCGTTCTCTAATCATTCTTAACGTTACACTAATCGTTAGATTGATCTTAATTGTGTTCTCCCTGATTGGATCATCAATCAAATAGGATTCTGCACCATTTGAGTTGGTATACGTGCAGAATCAGTTAGTACTCCGTACGTACACAGTCCCTAACAACTATAGATAGGTTAATTGTAATTAGGATTAGGCTAATGGTTATATGACCAAGAGATTGGGGAATTACTTATAAATATCATTTTGCAATCTAAGTAAAGATCAAAGGGGTTTTAGTGTGTTTATCATATTTTGATACTTAATCTTCATGATTTGATTCAACTGTGATTAACCTGGGCTAACCAATATCCAGGTGTTACACTGCACGTAAGGTGAAAAAGTTTGTTATTATTGGAAACCCAAGCCTTATTGGTCTTGGGTTATTCCAATGATGATGACATTATTGAACCAAAGTGTATGGATGAGGGTTCAATATATGTCTGTGAAGAAGAGTTTGGGATGCAGCATCTTGTTTGACCTTCCATTCTATCCCTTGGCTGATCATTGTAGATGAGCTAATTAAAGCTTGGGCATCATGGCATTCTTCCAAGGCTTCTTTCTTCTCAGAAGAAGCTTGCCTTACCTTTTCTTCCAAAGCAGTCTTCTTTTCGAAAGATTTCAAAGGAACTCTTTTGTTCTTTTGAATAATCTTTGCCTTATCTTTCAAAGATATTTTCCTTTCAGAAGAATGAGTTTCTTCCGAAGGAAAGTTTTCTTTGGAAATAAGCTTTCCTTTCCTCACTCGGACTATGTGATAAGGTCCAAATAAGAATCCTTCCTTTACTTCTTCTTTCTTAACATTATTTACAGGATGTGTGCTTGTAGGATTGTAGTAACAATCTTTAGCCATGTGATTTTGCAGACCACACATTTTGCATGCAATGTTAACTTTTGTGTGAAGTGAAGATTGCTGTTTCTTGGAGTTTTTGTCTTCATCAGCAGTCTTCCCTTTCAACTTATGATCCTTTAGCAGGATAGGAGTGCTGGTAGCAAACTCCGTTCCTATATTAGAGTTTCCAAACTCCTAAAACCCATCTAAAATGAACATACCTTTTTGCTTTAGGTCTATCTTTATCTTGAACTCAACCACTTTCATGGCAGTTTTTATGGTTGCCTTAGCCCTATTTCTTCTAGCTTTGGTGGTTAGGGGATGATCGTCATTGGTGGAAATGGGTTGTATTACATGATCCTTCCTTGTGATAGTCTCCATAGTTGCATCACACTTCAACTCATGGGTTGGTGAGTCAACACTTAGAACCTTTTTCTCTTTAGTCCCATATCTTGGTTATCTTATAGACTCATAGGAGTATGGTGGAGAAATTTCTTTGTTTCCCAACCCTCCTTTGTTTTGATAACAATTTTTTTAGTGGGAGGATGATTCAGGAATGGCTATGAAGTTTTGCTCTAAAATAGCGTGCTTCCTGGCTTGAGCCTCAGCTGTGACTAGCTGGGCTTGAGCCTTAATCAGTTTGGAGATTAAATATTGGATTTGAGTCCTATAGTTGGTATGTTCATGTTTCAAAAGGACATTGGTCTATCTAACTCTTTCATTTTCATTTTATATTTAGATTCATCCCTTTTAAAGTAACTTTTAAGGATATTCAAAGACTGAATATCAGATTTAGTTTCCATATTGTAGTCTTGATACATTTTAAATTTAGCAATACAAGCTGAAGTACAAAGGTGTTTGAAGGACCGTTGAAGGGATGGTCACTTACACTTAGTCTCATAATGAGGAGAGTGTTTATAACACTTAATAGATCAAATAAGGAACCAGGACTTTTGGTTACGATACTATGAACACAAGTAAACAAGAGACACAAAGTTAAGAACAACAAGTATTTGGTTAAGTATATTGCTTTTCAAGTTCTATTACAAGTGTTACATAGCATAAGAAATAAGTTACAAGGACTTGACATAGTTTATACTACATCCAACAGCCAATCATACTTAGAAGACCAGCTAGAAACATCAATCTAGACACATAAGATCAATGTAGAGTCAAAACAAAGCTTGCTTTTGGCTAATGACTATGATATGCCATAGTTCACATCCTATATATTATAAAAAGGATAAAAGTACAATAAGTAGAAAGTTACAGATACAAGACCTTAATGTATAATTACCAAATGCATAGACCTTTTCACCAACTTGTTTATGTTGGTGGGTTATCGGAGTTACAGCGGAAAGTGATCCAGCTTTATGAAAAGTATATCAAATAAAGCATTTATTAAAAGTCTTCGGGAGAAATTTGTCTTCACTGTATCTGGTTTTAAATACTTTGTCTTTTGTTAGGACCGTTACTGGTACGGAGTACTAACTGATTTACATGTGTACCAACTCAAATAGTGCGGAATCCTATTTGATTAGCAATCCAATCAGTGAGAACGCGAGTAAAATCAATCCAAGATTGAAACTAAATGTTAAGAATGATAGTGGGATGATTTACAGCGATCTATGAACTTGTAACAGGTGTTCTTAGGTCTCTGGACAACTAGGGTATGATTAGGAGTCGAAATATTTAAAGTGTTACGTTTTTCCACGAATTAAGTGGTATTTATAGGTTAGGGTTAGTCAATCATACGACTGGACCATTAGTATGGTTCAGTCGTGCGGCTAAAGCATGCGGCTGAGTCAATCACACGACTGAAGGTTCAGTCGTGTGACTGGTTCAGTCTCATGGTTCAGTCGTGTGACTGGTCCATTAGCATGAAGTATTCATGCGTATGGTCCATTAGCATGGTCCATTCGCATGAAGACTTCATATGACTAGGTTTGAACATGTTTCTCAATCATAACTTGACAAAGATCTAGTCAAACAACCACGAACCTATATAGTTAGTTCAATATGCGTTAATAATAATAAAACATTAAAACATACACTGAAACATTAAACATTAAGATCAACAACCAAATATTATGTTTCATTCAACTCATTCGTTTCATTACATTTAGGACATGATAGAAATATTACATTAAGATTGTAAACTAGGTACATATGAATCAACAAACTCCCCCTTGGACCTAGTTTCCTTCATTGTCTGGCATCCTTCATTAGCTCGTCAAACTTCTTATGCCTCTCCTCAATTGTGACTCCAGCACGTATCTCAAATGTAAAACAGAGTCGTATCACGTTCTGGAACTGGGGGGCCAGTACAATATCCTGCGGATCATAGAATAACGGTCACCTATATAAACTATAAACATCACTTGCTGACAGGTTGGTTAGCCACATGGGGTCAAATACCCGGATGGTCTCCATTTGGCACTCTTTCTGCAATGCTATGACTGTTTCTCCTGTTCTCTAGTCATAATACCACCATTTGAAGTGGGGAGTGAAGTCTTGTGGTATTTCTCTCATGGGAATCTTTGACATAGTTGCGTGGAGGACTCCACTTCAACACCACTTTGGGTTTCCCAGTCCTTGGGTCCACCTCCGACCTTCGAATATACCTCGTAGGTTTTTGAGGCTTGAAGTTCACCCATCAAGTGAGGTATTATTTCTTCAACACGGCTTCAAACCAGCCTGACATCTTCCTGGAGTCAGCATACAGCAGGTTCAGGTGTGCCAACTGGTTGAGCTCAAAACCAGGAAGAGTCTTCAGATCATGTGGAAATTTGAAGTACTTGATTCCCTTCTCCCTCTTCACGGAAAATACATTAAGATCCTCAAAGTAAGCCCATGCTATAAGCTTGCCAGACGCCTTTAGATGCTTCTTTACTTTGTAGAGCTTGGCGTAGGCACTCGGTTTTGGCACTGTACGTTGGGCACGGATCTCTGCAAAGCAAGCCGCCCATTCAGCCTTTTTGATCTCAACATCGACGTCCGAGGCTTGGGCTTGGCTTTCTGATTTCTCGGTCTCCCTCTCTATCGTATCCAGTTTAGCACACATATCACTATTGAGTGTATCTCCAAAATCAAGAACCACATTTCCCTCTCGATCAGTATATTCCGGATAGTGTTGTGCTGTGAAGTCTTCTATCTCTATCTCATCAACATCGTTGAGCTCGTCATCACTAGCAACATCGACGGTAGGAGTATCTTTAACCAGTTCATCCGGATTTAACTGGAACATCTCTGCTAGTTGCTCATCAATGAGTTCGTGAATGATTTCTCCTTCTTCGGGAGTATAGCTCACTGACTTCCTAACGATCCCTTGCAGATCAAGTATCATAGTGAATTGAGACTTGATCTGCTGTAGGGGAGCAGTATCATATTCATCCTACTGAGATGGTTGATCTGCTTGATTTAAAACATGTAACACATTATTCATTAGTAAATAATCAAGACAATTAAATAATCAAATATATACATAACATTCATGACATAAGTTTTAATACATGATTTAATTACACAAAAGTTCAAAATACAGAAACATCTAAGCATTACTTTGATCTTGAATCATGTGTTCTTCATCTGGCGGGGCTGAGGACAAAGCACCTTGATCTTGTGCTTTCTTGGATCGTCTTTTACTTGCTTGAGTAGCATCAGATGCAGTAGCATCATCATCCTCCTCATCATCTTTGCTCTCATCCTCTTCCACTTCATCATCTCCTCCATCATCATCAGTATCATCCTTATCATCGTCATCATCATCATCATCACCATCCCCTTCTCTAATCTTTAGAGGCTCATCTTTAGACCCCTTGAGCCTCAACATGAGCTTCTTATTCTTGGCCTCCAAATCCTGTATCCTCTGTACTGAGGATGTCTACATCTCTCGTAGCTCTGTGATCTCATGACTCTGAGCCTCAATCCTCTATACAGATGAGGCATGCATCTCATGCAACACCTCGAACTCTTGGCTCTGAGCCTCAATCCTCTGGGCATGAGAGATATGAGCTCCATCAGCTGATTAAACTGAGTGGCTCTCTATTCATTCGTTGCCAGCAGCTTCAGTACTAACCAGTTCAGATTAGCCAGCTACTCCTCTAACCTAACGGATGGGTAAGAGGATCCAAAAGTAGGTGGGACCTGTGATGAGGTCCCTGCTCCGTGAGTGGTGGTTGTGGTAGTGGATGTAGAGAAGATGGGTGGTGGGATATGTGTGGATGGTGAGGGAGCGGCTGTAGTAATGACAGGGGGAGGTCTGGTAGTCATGATGGGTGGAGTTGTAGTAGTGGTGGTGGGTGGAATGGTGGTAGTGGTGGTGGTAGTAGTGAATGTCATCCCCCTCCTCTTAGTCTTCATCCCATGGGGCTGAGCCATCCTTTTTCTCCTCATGCCCTTGAGGAGGATGCTCCCCCTGGGATGCTACTTGGCTGATCAGATGTATAACTGGATCTACAGCAGTCTCCCAGACTCGCTAGGGTGTCCTCCAACCTCCCGAATACCTCGTTCGGTGGCAACCACCCTGCTCCCCACAGTACGAGTCAAAGGCTCCTCGTCTGTCTCCTCCTCCTCGTCAGGACAAAAGTCCTGATGGAAACCAGCTGCCTCTGTCCCACCTTGGGTTGATGCTGGAGATGCTATATCAGCAGTGGAGGCCCTCGATTGAGTGGGCCCTGCATCTCCACCGTCACTACTATCATCGTCGTCAGAGTCATCATCCGGGAGCACAAGCTGCTTGACATCAGAGTCACTGCCCTTTGATAACTCTCGGATAGAGTATTAGAACGGAAAGATCCATTAGATAATGAACGATTGGTTCTAAGCCATCTCTGGCGAGGCGCTACTTCCTCCTTGTGGGCGCCATGTATCCTCCTAAGCCAGATACCTGAACAATCTCCTCGCAGGGGGCTTAACCTGCTTTCCCCTGTAGACCTTCATACGGCCCAATGTGGTGTCGTCCATCACCTCAAGTACTATTGTGTCCTCCTTCTCCTTAGGCAGCGATGGTAGCTTCTGATTAATGATCATCTGAATGAATCTACGGTACATACAAAACCCCTCCTTCTCCTTCCCCTTAATGTTCTCCACCAGATAGGTGAAGATCATCCTAGAGAAGCTGAACGGGTGGTTCAGCACCAACGCTGCATAAGCGTTCTGGTCTGATCGGAGAGCTCGTCAAACCCCCCCTTCCAAGAAGCTATGCACTTGGGCAACACATGGGTGAGGTACTTGAACTGGGGGCACAGGTTGCTCTTGTTGAGCACACCTGCGTTGATGTCCCTAGAGTACTTAGCCCTTATGAAGCATCCTCTAACTATAAGTGGATGTAATCGGTGGGACAATCAGCATCATCCCCAAACTCTAGAACAGTCCAGAGATCATCCTCTATGATCTCAATAGCCTTGCCGAATATCGAGCTCCTAATGCAATGGGGCTCAGAGGACTTGTCCACCACAGCGCTTTCCCAGAAAGCCTGTTGGACTGAGCGGTAAGGAGTACATGGTGTCGAGATAGCTTGGAATATCCTAGATCTCCGTAAGAATGTGATTACGCCCGAGAACTCTACAGCATTCCTTAACATCAAATCCAGGTGAGCACATATATTGTGCTTTGTGCTCATGGTCCAGCGACTAGCCATCTATTACACATATAGATAAACATTAGTGTGTGTAAATGAATAGCTATTTGAATTTCTTAACTTGAATCTTTCTGGTCTGTTGTGCGAATGAACTGTGTGACTGAGGTTTAGTCATGCGACTAAGCTCATACGTACGACTGAGCATGCGACTGAGCTTAGTCGTAGGCTATCCAAACCGGTTGACCCAATCGTGCGACTGAACTCATTCGCATGGTTCAGTCGTGCGATTGTGCCATTCGCCCATTAGAGAGGCGGCAAACAACAATGAATTCTAGAATATTTAAGTTAACCTTATCCTCAAGTCAGTGCCACCGCATAGCAGAGAGGCACATAACCTATCTTCTTGTTTGAGCAATTTTATTCTTTTTGCATAGATCGCACCAACAACATAGGTTATTAGCTTGATTGATTTTTGCATTTTTCATCATGTGCTTTTGCTCATATTATGGTCATCCGCACACATTTGTGGCGTTTATTCTGCTCGTCACCCCTTATTGGAACTCTGTTGATTGTGTTAACCAGGGATAAGATGATAACCCACAGCTTGTTGAATAACTTAGTTTGATCTTGAGATCACCAACAAGGTCTACTTATCTATTGTGTTGAATCTACTGACACGTCATCTAATGGTCTAGCAACCTCTAGGTCTACTTTCTTTGTGTTACCTTAGTAGTATCTAGTTTTACTATCATTTTTTCATTTATTTTTTGCTTAGACTTCTCAGACTTATACTTTGAATTTTGCATCTTAAACAATTTCTTCTTTTAAAGTCCTAAAATATTTGTTCCTGTGTACTCTCATTTTCCATAATCATTTAATCAGTATCACAGATACGATCTCATTTCTTTTAGCTTGCTTGTCCTCCTCCCCCGTTTGTTATTACCAACGTAACCTATTCTCCCCCTAAAACTCTAAAACCAAAACTGGTTTTGCTTTTAGGATTTTAATAGGCGAACCAATAAAACCACTAAAAATAAAAATAAAAAAATAAAATAAAATAACATATAAGAAAAATGGACTTGACGCATCAGGCTAAACATGTTCATCTTCTGGAATGACATCACTTTTCTTTTTACCGTCGTTGAGCTCTAACAGTAAAGAAAATGTGGTTTATCAAAGGCTTTTGTGTAGAGGTCAGCGTGTTGAAAATCCGTATTTATTTTAACAACATCGAATAGATTCTTTTCAAAACAATCACGTATAAAGTGATATTTGATGCCGATGTGTTTGGTCTTAGGATGTTGGACCGGGTTTTTAGTTACGGCTATTGCAGGAGAATTATCAACAAATATAGAAGTATTAGCGAATTGCAAACCGTAGTCCCGCATTTGCTGTTGAATCCAGATGATTTGTGAACAGCAACTTGCAGCAGCAACATATTCAGCTTCATAGGTTGACAGAGCAACCAAGGTCTGCTTCTTACACTGCCAGGTCACTAGTCATGAGGATACCACAAACCAAGTGTTAGTGTACCCTTCAGATAACAAAATATCCTCTTGACCCCTATAAGATGGTTAATTTTGGTTTCGCCTGATATCTTGAACAAAGACACGTTGTGTACATGATGTCTGGTCTTGAGGTAGTGAGGTACATGAGGTATCCAATCATTCCTCGGTACATGGTGGCATCAACCAGATCACCATTCTCGTCGGGTGCTACATCATGGTTTGTAGCAAGTGAAGTCCCAGCTGCGGAAGCATTCTCCATGTCAAACCGACTGAGAATATCCCCTACATACTTGGTCTAATGTAGAAATATCCCCTTTGGTGTCTGATCCACCTATAACCCGAGAAAGAACTTCATCTCTCCCATGGCACTCATTTCAAACTCTTCCTTTATTACTGCTTCAAATTCTTTACATAAGTCTTTGTTCTTGGAGCCGAAGATTATGTCATCCACATAAATCTAAACAAGCAGTAGATCACCATCCTATTCTTTGATGAACAGTATACAGTCAATTACACCTCTGTGAAATCCGTGTTTCACAAGGTGAGTTGAGAGTTTTTCATACCATGCTCTCGGGGCTTGGTGAAGCCCATAGAGAGCCTTATCTAGTTTGTAAACTTTGTCCCGATGATATGCATCCTCAAATCCTTCGGGTTGACTAACAAACATTGTTTCCCGGATTTCACCATGAAGAAATGCACTCTTTACATCGAGTTGATAAACTTTAATCTTCATGTAAGAGGCATAGGCTAGGAAGATACGGATTGCTTCCATTCTCGCCACAGGTGCAAAGACTTCATTGTAATCAATCCCCTCGACTTGTCAAAATCCTTTGCCTACAAGTTGAGCCTTGTTTCTGATTATGACCCCTTGGTCATCTTTCTTGCATTTCACGACCCATTTGGTGCCAATGACCATAGCACCTTTAGGTCTATCCACCAGTGTCCATACACCTAACTTCTTGAATTGAAGAAGTTCTTCTTGCATGGCACTTACCCATGCCTCATCATTTAAGGCTTCACTAACGTATTTTGGCTCAAACTGAGACACAAAACAACGATATGCATCATCGTGAAGATACCCCTTTTCAGCCTTCTCGCTGAACTTGCCTTCCTGAGTTTTCTTCAATGGGGTGCAAGCTGTGCCAAACAGTTCGAGATACTCTAGATTTGGTTTGCGTCATTGAAGTAACTTGTAACACCTCTTTCCATGTCGTTTTACCACCAGAACTCGATTTAACGTGTCACGTGGATTGGCAACTACCTCATTCCAAAATTGGATGGGCAGTTTCGAGTTTGCTAGCATTGTCCGTGCAGTCTCTATTAAGCTGTGATTCTTTCTTGCAGCAACACCGTTCATCTGAGGAGTGTAGGTGGAAGTGAACTGAGGCACAATTCCCTTTTCTTTACAAAATGCCTCCATCCATTGGTTCTTGAACTCGGTACCATTGTCTGAGCGTACTTGTCTTACCTTCAGCTTGTAGAGAGATTCAAGTGTAGTTACTAACTCTTTAAATGACTCAAATGTTTCTGATTTGGATTTCAGAAACATCACCCAAGAGAATCTTGAGTAGTCATCCATAACTACATAGCAGTACAAGTCGCCTGCGATGCTTTTTGTACTGACTGACCAACAGATCCATGTGAAGAAGTTCAAGAGGCAATTCAATGGAATGAACTTTCTTTTCCTTATGAGACTTCTTCATTTTTTCCTTTCTTGCACGCAACACAGAAATCCAAAAGTTGGAAGTTTTTGACATTTACTCCTTGCACTAGATCATTCTGGATCAAGTGTTCATCTTTCGTGGATTGATGTGTCCTATTCTCCTATGCCAGGAGATGGAATCCTTCTCAGTAGCTTTTGACAAGAAGCACTGAACTTGATGATCCGTTGTGGAGGCCTTTGATAAACCCAAGACATAAGATCATTATATCTTGAAGCTGACATTAAAATTTGATCCTCCGGGATCACATAGTCCTTTTTTAGGACATAGCACTTCTTGTTGTCAAATACTACTTTAAATCCTTTGTCATAGATTTAGGAGGCAGAAGTAAATTATTTTGAAGTTGTTGAACATAGTTACCTTGTCAAACTTCACGTTCTGATTCCCCACTTCCTCTGAGCTGTGATATACCCTCCTTTGTTTCCGGCAAATGAAACATGACCTCCTTTTATTTTTTTGACGTTTGATAAGAGTGCCCGGTTCCTAGTCATGTGCCTGGATGCTACGCTATCTACAATCCAAGTGTTGGTTTCAGCACTATAGCAAACACCCTACACATTCAATTAAAAACATTAGTTAAGGTTAGGGATCCAAGCCTTAACTTGCTTGGGTGTCCCAGAGGCATCACACATCATAAATTCCACCCATTGTCCATTAGTGGGTGAGGGAAGATCATTCATCTTCTTGTTCTCATTACCAGACATTGAACTAGATTTTTCTTTCCATAAGCCAACTTTGTGTAAGGCATGTTTGTGGTAAACAGACAACTAGCTAATGGGTTCAACTTTAGGTTCACTAACTCTTCTAGGTGGAGTCATTCAGCTATTCTTAGAAGAACTAGGTTTAGGATCATGAAGTTCAACTTTCTTCCTAGGTGTCTGATAGTTAAGACAGTTAGACGTGATGTGTCCATACTTTCCATAGGTGTAGCATGATCTACTTTCGACATGATGGAGTACCTGTTTCTATGGAGAAGTGTGTGACACCCGTGTGACTTTATTCAGTTTGGGTTTAGACACTTCTTGTTTTGATGTTTTAACTTGTTTAACAAAATTAATTGTTTGAACATTGTTAACATCTTTACTCTTTTGTTTACCTGGACTTTGACATGATGCACATGTTTGGTTAACATGTATGGTCTTTTTAGGTTCAGAATTAGACGTGGTTGAACCATATTTTATATTAACCTTTTCAAATTGTTCATCCAGATTAACAATAGGCATTTTACCTTTTGCCTTAGAAGTGGCCTCCTTTTGTTTAGTGGTAGATTCATTTGGTTTACTTGTGGAATCTGGATCACTTACAAGAGAAGTGGACATCACATGATCCTTGAATTGGTTGTTATTAGTTGGTTTGCTTTTAGCATTCAACAAGGTCTCATGCGGTGGTGGTATCACTTTGTAACCCAACCCCCCTGTTGTTACGTTCTCTCACTAAGTGCTGAACTATATGTGAAGAACTCGTCCAGCTGTGCAGTTTTTGTTTTAATGAATTTACTTTGACTTTCAAAACTGCTTCTTGTTTCTTAGCTTCTTCTAGGTAGTTGAGATAGAACTTAATGTCATTAGCTTGGTTAAAGGCCACAACTTCAGTTTCCCTAAGTTGTCTATTTAACAGTTCTATTTTCTCTTTGTAATTGTGCTCATTTAATTTTAAGATACAATTTGCTTCAGTGCATAGTTGCAAGTCCTTTACTAGGCTATCATTGTGATCTAATAACCTAGAAAATTTCAAGTCTATGCTTTCCCTAAATTTATTACAATCAGAACAAGCATAATTATTGAAAAGTTGGTCCGTGGAACTTACCTGAGAAGGTTATGATGAATCAGCCATCAATGTAGTGATTGACTTTTCTGGTTCTGGTGACTCTGAACTTGTTGTACTTGTCCCTTCTTCAGGCAGGTGATCAACCACAGCTGCAGTTTATTCACTATTTGACATCGCGAGTTCCACTGCTATATCACCTTCTCTTGCTGAGTCGTCATCTAAATCCTCAACAATAGCGATGTTGGATTCTATCGGAGACACAAACCGAAAGCTCCAATCTTGTCCTTCATCATCCTGTGCAGTCAAGGCCTTAGGATCCTTGCTTGACGAATTAGGACTACTTGTGGATTTATCTTGACGATTAAAAGATGAGAATGGATTCCCATTTCCTGTCTTCTTGGGCATCACACATTCACGTTTGAAGTGCCCCTTCTCTCCACAGTTGAACAAGTAACTTTGGTTTTGTCAAAACCAAAGGTTGTGTGCTTAGTGGCAATCAGGTTCTGTCCGGTCTTCTTGACAAACTTCTTAGCTCTCCGGACAGCACTTGCTAAGGCCCACATCATGTCCATTCTCTCCAGCTCTGTCTCGTCTACCTACTCGTAGTCCTCATCTATAGATGGCAGTTACCAATCTCCTAGCAACTAGGCCGTCATAGGAGTGAACGATAGTTGCTAGGAGATCCATGTGCTCCTTTGCCACCTCTACAGTCATGTTACCGAGATTCTTGGTCTTCAACCTTGTAGCATTTCCTTCAGGTGATATGTATTGGGTGCAAGACGACCCTGACGTGTCAGATCCTGAAGTAGTAACTTAAGATGGAGCAGCTGAACTCGACACGAATGACGTTTGAAGTGGCGCTCCAGACGTTTTGTCTTGTGGAGTTGAGTTGTACAGAGACGGGTTTTGATTATATGAAACTTTTGAGCCCTGTACTCATCCTTAACTCTTCCTCTCTCGGCTTTAGAATGAATTCGTTGATATCTAACTTCGCCAGCAAATCATTCTGTCTGAGGTTGGATACAAAAGAGACCCACTTCTTTGGCAACCCATCTGCAAAGTTTGACACTTTGTCTTCCATAGACGTCATAACCCCACGAGTGTGCAGCTCACTCATCAAGTGGTAGAACCGATCAATGACGTCATCCAATCTTTCATTACCCATTGACGAGAAGTTGTCAAACTCCTTCTTCAACGCTTTAGCCTTTAAAGCTTTTAATGACGCATTTCCTTCATACCATTTTTCCAATGCATCCCACAGCTTCTTTGCTTGCTTGTTCCCAGAAAATTGATGGAAGATGTCCTTAGGATTTGACTGAGTTAGCAATGCATATACTTTCTTCTCAGCATTGTACTTTACCTTTTGGCCATCAGTCATGTCGCCTAAGGTAAGTTTGACTCCATCTACACCTACTGGCATGCTATACCCCGTCTCTATCGATTCCTACAGATTGGGATCTATACCATTTAGGTAGATCTCGAACCTTTGCTTCCATTGTGGGTAGTCATCTAACGTTATGAACTTAGGAGGCTTATTGTGATTCCCCACTTTATTTTCCAGAAGCAATAGATTCTGGATACGTGAATCTCTACCTGCAGTGAACGTTGAATATTGATCTTCCATCGCTATTTACTTTAGACTTTAGAACAACCTGGTGTACTTGTGCGATTGAAGGATTGCGAATTGCTATTCGTGCGATTGAACAATGCGGATGGCTAAGACGTGTGAACAAACTAATGCGGATGACTCAATCGTGCGAATGAACAGGTGCGGATGAACAATGCGAATAGGTAGTTCAGTCGTATGAATGGATGAACGACTGAGTCCAATCGTGTGTATGAAGGATGCAGATGGATTCAGTCGTGCGATTGATTCAATCATGCAATTGAGTCAATCGTGCGACTGAAGCTGTTGAATTTTGAGAATTCGAAGGTTTAAGATATTTTGACGCAAAAACATGAATTTCTCACAAACCCTAATTGTCGTATGCCGGAAAACGTTAACTTTTTGACCTGGAGACGTTCTAAACACTGTTTGACATAAAAAGATTGCATTTTTGAGAAAAAAACACGATTTTTATATCAAAATTGATTGAATCACACACAAATCAAGAGTCAAAGCTCTGGAACCACTTATTAGGACCGTTACTGGTACGGAGAGTACTAACTGATTTATGTGTGTACCAACTCAAATAGTGCGGAATCATATATGATTGGCGATCTAATCAGTGAGAACGTGAGTAAAATCAATCCAAGATTGAAACTAAACGTTAAGAATGATAGTAGGACGATTTACAACGATCTATGAACTTGGAACAGGTGTTCTTAGGTCTCTGGACTGCTAGGGTACGATTAGGAGTCGAAATATTAAAAGTGTTACGTTTTTCCATGAATTAAGTGGTATTCATAGGTTAGGGTTAGTCAATCATATGACTGGACTATTAGCATGGTTCAGTCGTGCGACTAAAGCATGCGACTAAGTTAATCACATGACTAAAGGTTCAGTCGTGCGACTGAGTCATCCGTATGTATCAGTCGTGCGACTGATCCAGTCTCATGGTTCAGTCATGCGACTGGTCCATTAGCATGAAGTATTCATGCGTATGGTCCATTCGCATGAAGACTTCATATGACTAGGTTTGAACATGTTTCTCAGTCATAACTTGACAAAGATCTAGTCAAACAACTACGAACCTATATAGTTAGTTCAATATGCATTAATAAATAATAAACATTGAAACATACACTGAAGCATTAAACATTAAGATCAACAACCACATATTATGTTTCATTCAACTCATTCGTTTCATTACATTTAGGACATGACAAACATATTATATTAAGATCATAACTAGGTACATATGAATCAACATCTTTGAAGCTTCGAAAGACTTCACTTTTTGATTTGAAATATGTTGGTCTTGGCTTTGAAAGATTTCATACTTCGAATATTTTCTAGTGTAGAGTATGAAACTACCAAAGCAATTTCCACTTTGCAGTATATGCATGCATGCAGGAAGGACTTAGTTTGTTTTAGGTGCATCAGCCTTTCATTAAACCTTACAAACTCCCCTTAGGATGATGCTACTAAAACAAATGAAGACTCTAAATATTGACAGTCCTTATTATGATAATGACCATATCCTTCTTCATGAAATGGTCAGGATCACTCAGACTTTCAAAGTACCTTCTTATCTCGAATAGATCATGCAGTGGTAGGTTAAACATTCCTGTCATATGTAGACATCTTGACCACCTTGGTCTCTATTCACATACCATCTTTTTTATTAATAGTGATGTTCCAGGACAAGATGGGTCTTCCAAATGTAAGAGGACTGCTTGGATTAGAATTGCTTGAGCAGCCTCTTGTTGCACTTCCTCAGGATGTTCTAACTCATCCTTAGGTTTAGAGGTGGATGACATGGATTTCTTCCTTGACTTTTTCCTTCTAGCCATCATTTTCTTCCTCTTTAAAGTCTTTGATTTAGAAGATTGGCCTTCTGCACCAGGTTTTTTTATTTTGTCCTTCTGTAGGATCGGTGTTTGTCACTTAACGCTTGGATTTCTCTCAAACTCACTTATACTACACTTGAATCAAAGGAAGCAGAGTCTCTGCTAAGAATTGATAATAATATAATAAGTATCAAAGAACACAAAGAAATAATTTTCAAGGTACTTGGATATATTACTTCACAAATCAAAGTATTACAAGACTCTTACAAGCATATTACATGAGTTACAATAAGAGACTATATATACTACTACCTATAGCTAGATATACTCTGATACCAGCCAGAAACCTATGACTAAAGAATATACTACAATGTTGAAGTTAAGGTATCTTAGATAAAGTATTATCTAAGATATGGTAGTCATGACAGGGCCATGACTTACTTTTTTTCACCAACTAAAGTTGGCAACTGTACTAACTAATAAAGGTGAAGAGTGGAATAAAGTATGGTCAACTACATGGCTTTTAAGAAAACACCATGCAGTATCTCAGAGGTCTGCAGCGGAGTGTCAGAGAGACCATACTTATGTCCACTGGTTCGTAGTAGTGTCTTTCGAAGGTTAGTTGGCTTCGGAAGAACAAGTTCTTCCGAAGCCACTTATACTTTGGAAGAGGCTACTTCTTTTGAGGCTTGAGGACTTCTTCTTTTCTTCATACTTCAGAAGCTGACTTCTTATCTTTTCTTCTAAGTCTTGATCTTTGGAAGTGAATATTTTGTCTTTGGAGGTGGAGCTTTTCCTTCGGAAGTTGATCTTGCACTTTGTCTTTGAAAGAACTCTATTTCCTTTGGAAGTTCCACACTTAGCTTCGAAAGTCCTTTCTTAGTTGTACGAAAAATAGTCTAAGTGATTTGGTTTTGGTTGCACCAGCCTTCTTCTTGATTCAACAAACTCCCCCTAGGCTGATGCTACCAAAACCTCACTTGTTCCTGCTTCTTAAAACTTTCAACACCAGAGAAAGTAGATATTTATCTATTTCTTTATTCTTCCCGGAAGTGGTGCTGAGAAGCTTGTACAAATCATTCGTAGATAGGAGATCCAATCTATCACTCTGAATGAGTGTACCCTTTGTTGTGCCCCCTTGAAGAGAGTTAATTGATGCGAGTTATAGTCATACTGCCTCCTAGCTATGGACTCAAGTTCTGGACCCTCAACTATTTGAAGAAAGGCTTTGCCTTTGGTTGTTGATACTTTCCTCTTCTTCTCCCCTCTTAGTTTCAACTCTTCTTCAAACTTGGTCCTAGCAGTTAGCTCGGCCAGATGAAGACTGCTTAGATGATTCCTGATGTAAGAAGCTACTTTAGAGTTGGAGGGGTTGGAGAGTGGCTTCTCTGCTAACTCAGTAATATCAAATCTGCTTAAGTGTAGTAGAGATGAGGCATTTAGCCTATTTAGCTCTCCACTCTCTCTCTCTCTTAACAACAAAGTTGTGAGAAGAGTCTTCGAACCTCCACTAGATAATCTTCTTCCTTGGCACAAGTGGTTGACTTGGTACCTTGTCTCCTTTCTTCGTATCCACAGAGTCACCAGCCTTCTCCTTAGCTTCTTTTCTTCCTTATTCAGAGCATCTGAGTTGAGGCCAAGAAGCTTTGCAGCTTGGTTCAGTGTTCCTTTGGGCAGATCATGAAATTGATCTCTAATGAGGGAACATGAGGATCCATCAACATAAGTCGGTCTGACAGAGTCCTTCTCACAAGAGATATCGTTCAAGGTTGTGCAGTTGATGAGCTTTGCCTTGATTGACTTGAACTCCTCTAAAGAGAGATGTGTGGAAGGCTGAAGGGCTGGTTTGTGAGGTTGTTGGGTAGGTTGTGGTGTTAGGGTTCTAGAGAGAGTTTTGGGTTGGAGGATTGGTAATTTAGGTGGTTGAGGTGAGGAAGTTGGTATGGTTGATGGTGTATGTTCAAGTGTATAAGGTTCAGTGGTTGGTTCAGTCTTGATGGGAAATGGAAAAAGAATTGGTTCAAGTTGTGGTTGGGTTTGAGTGGTTGGTTTGAAAATCATCCCCTATACCCTTCTATACATCTCCTTCCTCTTCCCCAAGCGAATGTCAGCCTTTGTGTCACTGACATGTCACTGGAGGGTCCTTTTAGACATAGGACCCACCTGCTTGCCATAGAAGCCATGAGCTACCTTCTCACCTATCATCTTGGCAGTAGCAAGTCCTGCTTCCTCTTCCTTCTTCTTCTTCAACCTCAACTTCTCACTAGCTGCTTTCTTTCTCTCTTTCTCTTTGTTGAAGAGCCATAAGATCGTGTCATTATTATATGGAGACAAATCTTGCTCTTTGTTGAAGAGCCATAAGATCATGTTGCCTTTTCTAACTCAACTAACTCCTCTAATAGTAGCAGGAGAACATCCTCATTCACAGCTCCTAATTGGACAAGTTTGTCGATGATTTCCACTCTCCTTTTATTGTTGGCAGCCTCCTGGTTGGCTGCAGCTGCTATGCTACTAGTAGGTACCAACTTCCCAGTTGGAAGTCTACCTTTTCTTTTGAGCTTTTCTAACCTTGCTTCCTCCTGAAGCTCTTCTGCAGTCATCTTCTTTTTCCTTTGACACCTTGAAAGTGCTAGACTTTAGGGGTTCTTGGATGGAAGGTTCAGGTTGAGTAGTGGTAATGGGAGCTGGAGTTAGTGCTGATGTTTGAGCTAGTGGTTGCGTGAGAAAATCCTCCCTATTAACCTCAGATGAAAGCTCTAAGATTGCATCTGTGACTATTAGATCATCGGATAGAGAGAATAGTCCTTCCGCAGCAACAATCTCATCTTCAAAAGATTGAAGTTGTTCTTTCAAGTCTTTGACTTGTGCTTTGGAAGTCTATGAGAATGCACTTTCTGTCCTAACTATCTCAGTTGTTAGGCCATCAGTCCTTGTTTCCCCTTCAAAATTAATTGTTAGTTCCACTTGGACCTTAGGTTGACCAACTTCCTCAATAGTAGTAGAAGGTGCATTCAACCTTTGAAGCTCTTGAGCTCCAAAGTAAATCACAGACAAGTCAGGACTTGGCTATTCAATGATAGATTCTGTTAGGAACTTGTTGAAGAACTTGTTGAGATCTTGGAGCATCCTTTGATCTACTTGAATCATAATAGGAGGAGGCTCAGGAAAAACTAAAGCTTGTTGCATGGGGTATCTTGAACTTAAGGAAGTGAGAACTTGACTTTGTGGTTCCTCTTGTCTTTGGTTTTGTCCCTGGACACTCTCCCCCTTTTTTGTAGAATCATCTTGAGAGCTTGATGAGCTAGAGGAAGAGGTCAATGAGACCTAAATAAGTACATGCCTAACAGACCTCTCAATTGTTTCTCAGCTAGTTTAGCCTTGAGATTTTCAATCTCAAGTTGCTGAGTGGCAGACCTATCCTCTAAAGACCTAACCTTAGATTCAAGGTTTGAGACTTTAAAAAGTGGGTTTTCATTAGTGAGTTGCAGTCTTCCCTCATCATCTTTTGAAGAATAATAGGGAGATGAGGTAACATACCTAGTATGTTCATCCTCACCACCAGATGTGGTTTCTTAGCACCCTAGTTTCCCTTGCCTAAGGATGTCTCTTCTAGAGTCATCAAAAGGCATAGTTGCCGCAAATTCAATGTTAGAGATGTTACCACTATCCGGATGATCCTTTGAGGCTCCTTTAGTAGTGGCAGTTGAATCTGCATGAGTCCCCTCCACATTAGTGGGACTCACCTCAGTAAAGGCTTGCTGATGAGGGCTAAAGATAAGAGGTCTCTCGAGGCTCTATTGATCCTTGAGAGAGTGTTGTGGATCAACTTCATTGCCATGAAAAGACATAAAATCGTCATCAGTTCTGAATAGAAGGTTAGTAAAGGATAAAGAAGTTAAACTTAGCGACCCAGGACCATAGTCAATGTCTAATGGCATTGAGCCTATGGTGGGGCTGTCCCTTTTTGGTTGCTCAGGGGAGTATAAAGACTCACCCTGAAGGATTTCAGCTTGGGTTTCGGGATAATGGATTTGAGACTAAGGACAATCAAAACCCATATTGAGGTTAATTATGAAGGATGGTGAGACCTCAGACTGAGTGGGAGCCTATTGTTCTACTCTAGTCCTTTTGGATTGAACATGAGGAGCTTGTTCAATCAAATAAGATTGAACAAAGGTTCGTTTGGGACGTCTTTGATATGTGATAATGATGGGGTGAAAAGGTAGATTTGGCAGTGTGAGGGTTGTTGCTGGTATGGGTTCGTCACCAGGAGCCATTGGCTCAGTCATATCTGGAAGCAGTGCAGTATGTCTTGCGGTGAAATTGGTGGACACTTTCTTCAAAGTCTTGAAGATGGTCGGCCTCATTTGAGGGACAGTCAGAGCAGCTGCACAGACAAGTTGACTCTGGTCGAGCTCACAATTGATATATGCTGAAGAAACCTAGGATACATGAAGAATCTTTCCCATTAGAGGTTTCCCATAAGATTGGTCAACATAAATTTTGAGTAGTTAAAGCGAAGGCTTCTCACCATTCCATGAACTAGGCACCCTAGTTCATATGGGATTTGATCCAATCCCCCAGATTTGTTGGATAAGCAATGAAGAACGACATGCAGCAGGAACTTAGAGTTGTAAGAGAAGTTGAACTTGTAAATGGTAGACCTGCTAACATCTCCTCCGTATCCCATTTAGATATAGGTGTTGTCTAAATCTATTTTGGGGAACTCTGTGGGAGCACCCTCATCATGAAGCTCGAGATGCTCCCTAATGAGTTGTTCAGAAATGACCAACTCCTGGCCACAAATGCTCGATCTTATTACCCGAACTCCATTTAGGGTTTCAGTCTGACCATTGGCCCGAAATTCAGTCATATGATTTGAATAAACAGTAAGGTTAACAGTTAGAGCAGTGTAATAAGATGACTGGGTAAGAAAGGAAATGATATCAGAGAAGTCAGCATCTCTTGAAGAATAAAGAAGTGTGACTTGGTTGTGCTGAGGGTTAAGTGCCATTTGAGAAAGTTGTGGGAAGACGAGTTCGGACTTGGGTGAATTGAAGACAAAGGAAGCTTTTAGGGTAGTAAATTTGGTAAAAAGATGAAAGTGAGTAGTCAGAGTTATTTAAATGGGTGAAATGGAGGTTTATGGGTTAGGGTAAGAAAATAATTTGACATCATTAACAAAATCTTTTAGGGCAGTAAATGATGTTTTATTGGCTTAGGTGACAGGGGCGGTAAGGTATAGTTCATTTAAATAATTTGACATCATTAACAAAATCTTTACTTTTTACAGAGTGGGGCCCAAAAGATTTCCGTTACATAGTAAAGTCTTTCTTCTGAGTATTAAGCATTTCCAAAGGTAAATCTCTTCCGAAATAAAGTTCTTATTTCCGAGAGTAAAGATTGCTTTCCGAATTTTGAGAGTTTTATAAGCTTAGGAAGTAGATCTGATATGTAATCAATCACTTCTTTTGAGACTAAAAACTCTTATGAGAAGAAAATTATCCTGGGAGGAATTTGCTTTAGAAGATATGTAAAACATCTTTTGAGAGTTAATTCCTCTTTGGAGGGATTTATACTTGGTGAAAAATTCAAAGAAATACCTTTTTTAGTAGGGCTTAGATTGTTTTGACATAAGACTTTACATATTTCAAAAAGGTTTTCAAGTGAGATATACTAATCATTTTTATCATCCCAATGGTTGTAGTGAGATATTTAAATCTTTTTTCATCAAAGGCTTTAGTGAACAAGTCAGCATATTGTTCATTTGAGTCAACTTTGATTAGCTTAATTAGATTTTCTCATTAATATCTCTAATGGTATGGTACCTAATATCAATATGCTTTGTCTTGGAGTGCTTCATAGGATTTTCAGTGATAGAGATAGCACTATTGTTGTCAATATGGATAGGAGTGCTCATGAAGTTAAATCCATAGTCTAGCATCTGGTTTTGAATCCATAGCATTTGAGCACAACAACTTGCAGCAGCAATGTATTCAGCTTCAGCAGTAGATGTAGAGACACAGGATTGCTTCTTGCATTGTCATGAGATGATCCTTCCACCAAGAAATTGACATCCTCCTGATGTTGATTTCTTGTTGATGTTGCAGCCATGATAGTCACTATCTAAGTAGCCATAGAGATTGAAATTGTTGTTCCTTGGATACCAGAGGCCTAATTTAGGTGCTCCTTTGATATATCTTAGGATTCTCTTGGCAGCAACTAGGTAAGATACCTTTGGAGCAGCCTGATATCTAGCACAAATGCAGGTTGCAAACATGATATCAGGTCTACTTGTTGTGAGATACATCAGAGAACCAATAATTACCCTATACTGATGTTGATCAGTATCCTCCCCCTCAGAGTCAGGACAGAGATTATGGTTTCTGGGTATAGGTGTTTCGGTTGACTTACAATCTTTCATGTCAAATCTTTCTAAGATGTCATTGACATACTTAGATTGATTGATGAAAAACCCTTCCTTCATTTGCTTCACCTAAATTCCAAGGAAAAAGTCCATTTTTCCCATGGAACTCATCTCAAACTTTTTCTTCATGATGCTCTCAAAGTCTTTACATATTTGGTCATTTGACGAACCAAATATGATGTCATCAACAAAGACTTGAATAAGCAAGATGTCCTTTCCAGACTTTCTTATGAAAAGACTCTTATCAATGGTACCTCTAGTGTAACCATTTTTCAGGAGAAACTGAGACAAAGTCTCATACCACAGCCTAGGTGCTTGGTGCAGCCCTTAGAGAGCTTTATCCAATTTGCACACATAGTTAGGGTGTTATGGGTCTTCAAATCTTAGAGATTGGCACACATAGAATTACCTATCTATATCCCCATATAGACTGGCACACTTGACATCAAGCTGGTAGACAGTGAAATTCATGGATGCACCATAGGCGAGGAAGATCCTAACTGCCTCAAGTCTAGCAACAGGTGCAAAGACATCAATATAATCGATTCCCTCTTCTTGAGTGTATCCTTGAACCACCAGTCTTGCTTTGTTCCTGATGATCAAGCCTCTATCATCTCTCTTGTTTCTGAAAACCCATTTTGTCCCTATAGGTACTTGACCAGATGGTAGCAAACGTATGTTCCAAACCTTTTGTCTCTTGAATAGAAGCAGCTCCTATTGCATCGAGTCAACCCAGCTACTAACCTTCAAGGCATCTTCTACCTTCTTGGGTTTGATCTGGGATAACAAGCATGAGAACAAGCAGACATTCCCATTATGAATTTGTCCTCTTGTTCTCACACTTTCAGAGACTTCCCCTATAATGTTCTCAGCTGGATGAGTATTATGAATCCTGAGTCGAGGAATCGGTTGCAAAGATAGATCTAGATTGGACATATTTTGCTCAGGAGCTTGAACACTTTGTCCAACATTAGTTTCAAACTCATTCAATGAGGACTGATTGAATGAATGAGAAACATCATCATTTGTTGGTTGTGAAGAAGCATTAATAGTTTCATGTTCCTTCAAGATGCTACTTTCCTCAGCTTGGTGTTGTGCAGTGTCACCTGATGAATTTTGAGAATCAACCGATGAATTACTGGTTGAAGCTCCACCATCCCTTGAGATAGTCATACCGTCAAATCTGCCAATACTGGGAGCTTGATTTCTTGCAGCTCTTGGAGAACTTGGAATGGGTCTAGGTAGCTCAAATATTTGGTCATCATCAGATTTACATTGAGCACTTGTTCCAGCTGAAACATTCTCACAAGATGATTTAGAATAGTTTGGAAACAAATATAAGTCAAAATTATGATCAGTGCCAATCCCCCTAACACAAGGAGTATGCTCATTAAGAATAATATTGGATGATTCCTCAAACTGTTGAATTTTGATGTTATAAACTCTATAAGCTTTAGAGTTTGAGGAGTATCCAACAAAGATAGCATCATCTGACTTCTCAGCAAATTTTGCCAAGTTGTCCTTTGTGTTAACTATGGTACACCTGCTGCCAAAGGACCTTAAAAAGCCAATGAATGGTGGCCTTTTGTTTCATAGCTCATAAGGGGTTTTTTCATGTGGCTTTACTATAAGAACCCCGTTCTGCACATAGCATGCAGTGTTGACTACCTCTGCCCAGAATGTTAGAGGTAGCTTTAAATCAGCTAACAAATTTGGAGCACGCCTTAATAAGTGGCATGTTCCTCCTCTTAGCAACACAATTTTGTTAAGGAGTTCTAGGAGCACTATATTGTTTGGCATTCCTTTTTGAGTTACAAAATGAGTCAAGAATATGGTTCTTAAACTCAGTCCCTTGATCACTTCTAATTATTTTAACCTTATGATCAATTTTATTTTCTATTTTAAGAATAAAAAATTCAGCAGTTTTATCTTTAGATCTTAAAAAGAATACCCATGTAAATCTTGTAATATCATCAACAATCACAAGGCAGTATGATTTCCTTCCAATGCTCATTATACTTGTAGGACCAAATAGATCCATTTGCAGTAGGTGTAATGGAGTGGTGATAGAGTTAAACAACTTTGGATGTATGAGATGCTCTATGTTGCTTCCCTTTCAACATGCAATACAATTATCTTGGTAGAAAAATTCCTTTTTAGGCAAACCAAGTACCAAGTTGTTTTTAGCCAATTTATTCATTGTCTTAAAATTTACATGACACATTCATTTATGGCATAATTTTGACTCATCACCATCAACTTTGGAAAGAAAGCATGACACTTCACCCAATAGGGAAGCATTGTTCATATCAAGCTTGTACATATCCCCTTTCCTTGGAGATCTAAGAAGCACCAATTCCGGAGGAATTGTCATCTTGGGTTTGAAGATAATGCACTCATGTTCTACTAAGAGCATTTGATGCTTTTGATCACAAAACTGAGATACACTTAACGAGTTGTGTTCAAGCTGTTTGACAAAGTGAACTTTGTCAACTTTTGATTTTCCATTGGATATACTCCTTCTGCCAGAAATATATCCTCTGGCCTCACCTCCAAACTGGACAGGACCTCCATCATAAAGTTCAGATTGTTGAAGGAGACATCTGTTCCCTGTCATGTGCCTGGAGCATCCACTATCCACGTTCCAAACATTGTTATTCTTGTCATATGGATGTCCCTGCACATAAGATGAGATGATTAGTTTTAATTGGAAACCCAAGCCTTGTTGGTCTTGGGTTCTTCCAATGATAGTGACATAATTGAACCGAATTTTAAGCATCGGGTTCATTGGATGTCTTTGAAATAGAGGTTTGGGCTGCATCATCTTCCTTAATTTTCCAATCAATCTTATGGTTGATCATGGAGGATGAGCTTGTTGAAGCTTTGTTAGCCTAGGTTGAACACACTTTAATCAAATCATAAAGATTATGGATTAAAATATGATAAACACACTAAAACCCCGTTGATCTTCAAGTAGATTGCAAAATATATTTTCAAGTAACCCAATCAATTGGTCATGCAACCATCATCAAAACCTAATTACAATTAACCTATTTATAGTATAGACTAATATTCACTAATTACACTTAACCCCTAGACATAGGCTAATTAATGGAAATTACATATAAAACATAAAAATGACTAAAACATATTTTAAATATATTTTGTTGACACAAAATATATTTACTACAATAAAACTCCTAGTCATCTAAAGCTTCAATGTCTTGTGTTGGACCAAAAGAACCAATGAGCCAAGATCAGAAAATCTCTAAGTCCCACACGGTATCACAACAACTGCTGAAAGCCTCATCAGTAGTTTGACAAGTACTGAAGACTTCAACAGCTGAAGATCAAGTGCTGAAGACCTTAACAGCTGAAGAACCAAAGTGCTGAAGTACAACAGCTGAAGAACACAAGTGCTGAAGCTGAAAGACCAAAGTACTGAAGTACAACAGCTGAAGAGTTCACAAGTACTGAAGATCAACAACTGAAGTACAAAGTCTGAAGACAAAGACTGAAGACATCAGCTGATGATATCTACTGAAGTCATCAGCTGATGAAACGCCTGAAGGTCAAAGTCTGAAGACCAAGTACTGAAGCCTCAGTAGTTTGTCACAACTGCTGAAGAGTACTTCTTCAGTAGTTGTGATATCAGTAGTTTTATGTTTTATGTTTCAGTAGTTTTGTAAAACGACTGGAGAGCTTGTTCTTCAGTCGTTGTAGTTTCAGTAGTTTTATATTTTGTACTTAACCTGCTGATATGTTCTCAGTAGTTGTGAACATTTCAGTAGTTTGTTAAGATTTAGTTATTTCTGTATTGGATCTGCCAGTGTCACTTTCCGTGATAACAGCAGTGACTGTTGCACTCTATATAAGGAGTGACAACCCATTGTAATCATTGAGCGATATGAGCAAAATGGTCAAACTTGAATACACCAATATTCAGATGAATAACAGATTTCTCAGATCACTGCCTGAGAGATGGGACACATATACCATTGTCCTACGCTCCAGTGCAAGTTTGGACAAACTATCTCTCACCCAACTCCATGGGAAATTGCTCACTTTTGAGAGAGAGATAGAACAGAAGAGAAAGCTGTCTTCATCTGGAAAGCTCACTGAAGACTTTATTCAAGGTAACACTGCCTTGGTGGGTCATGAGTCAGAATATGCTGCATCTGAATGCCAGTATGATGAGCATATTAATTTCTCTTCGAGCACTTCTAATTCTGCATTTGTAAGTGTTGATGGTCAGTTCACTGGATGTAATAATGACAACTTATGTTTCATTATGGATGATCTCAAGGGGATTGCTGATGATGACTTAGAAGAGATGGATATTTTGAGCCAAATGGCCTTGATAAATGTCAGATCTCAGAAGTTCTACAAAAGAACTGGAAGAAAATTCCCAGGACTCTCTGGCAAAACCAAAGTGGGTTTTGACAAGAGCAAGTTGAGGTGTCACAAATGCCAACGGCTGGGACACTTTGCAAGAGAGTGTAGATCAACTGGATCAAACTCTAATGCACCCTTTGTGACTTTTCCTGGCAATAGTCAACAAAACAGAGGGCAACATCCTGTCACATCTAGTCATCATCCTCAACAACAATCTCCGGCATATTTTGTTCCTCAGGGTCAAATGCCTTATCAGTACCCTTGTTATTACATGCCACAGTCAAGTCAAGTTCAAGTTCCTATGACACCACAACCTCATGCATTACCAGAACCTCAGCCTTCCCCATCTCATCAACAACCTTCATCTCAACAACACAGCTTCTTCACCCCAGGAGTTGTTGACTGGAGCAGTTTACCAGATGACTTGTCTGGTCATGATCAACTGTTCTCAGGTGCTGGTCAACATGGTGGTGACAGTCCTTTTGGGAATCTAGCTCTTATGGCTTTGGAGTCTGCTGATACTTCATCTTCCAATGCCTCTACACCTCAGGTATCACAGGTATCCTCTGAGGCAAAAGCCAAATTATGTTCTGAACAATGCATAGCAGCATTTGCTTCCATTAGAGAAGCAAATGTAGCTTTAATTAATAAGAACATTGAGCTAGAACAAGAAATTTCCAAAAACAAAGCTGAGTTTGAGTTTGTGCTCAAAGATAAAAATGATGAGGTTTATAAACTGAATTGCAAAATAATTGATGATAAGGCTAGAGAAGATGTACTTCTAGAGAAGTACAAAGATCTCAAAGAAACCCTTGCAGTTACCCAGGTCGAGTGTGATAGATGGGTACAATCATGCAAAGGTTTTGAAATGCTTCTTAGTAAGCAATCTGCTTCAAATGTGAAGTTGGAATTGGTTACAATCACACTGCTCCACCTACAGATTTTACCCCAAGAGCAGAGGTAGAATCTGATGGTGAGAGTGATAACCAATCCATCAAGTCATGTGATCTACCTTCTGATACAGCACAATCAGAAGTAGCAGTCAGTATCAAGTCCTCTTTGAACCTATCAGCTGATGTTGATGGTCCAAATGCTGACATTCACATGATCAATAAGTTGATCAACTCAGGAGTCAATCCTGAAGGTCCTGAAAGGACTGGAGAGCAGGATTCAACTCCTGAAGTTCAAACTTCAACTGCTGTCAGTACTGAAGAGAAGAAAACTGGCAGTAGAAAGAGTTTGAAGACTACTAAAGATGCTGTCAAGAAAGCAACCAATGCCTCCAAAGCATTGAAGAACAAGTCTTCTGTTGCTTCACCATCTTTAGTTGATGATCAACCTAAGATGAAGAAGAAACCATGTGAAGTATGTGGTTTGTTCAATCATCTTA
Source organism: Flaveria trinervia (assembly GCA_025506515.1). Lineage (NCBI taxonomy): Eukaryota > Viridiplantae > Streptophyta > Magnoliopsida > Asterales > Asteraceae > Flaveria > Flaveria trinervia. Next base: position 19,335,469 of record CM046446.1, read on the forward strand.
CAGATGATTGTTGGTACAAAAGAGGTTCCAAACTCAAACAAAAGGAAGAAATTAATGAGAAAATGGTAAAAATGAAAACTGAGTTTGAGACCACATTTGTATCAGCAACATCAAATCCTGTAACCCTTAAGTCCTTAAAGCAATCCAAAAGGAAGGAGTTAAACAGGTGACAGCTGAGGGTGCTCAAAAGAAGAAGGTGCAACATAGGACCTTATCTAACTCCACTAGCAATGTGTCTGATGAGCTGAAAGCTTTATCACAAAATCAGACACAGCTGGTGATGATGGTACAACATCTGTTGGGTAGAGTTAACCAACTAGATTCTCCTATGTTGAAACCACAGAAAAGGAGGTCTAAGCCAAAGGACTCCTCTTCTGCACCATCTTCTTCCTCTCAGGCTGTTGTTACAAATAAACATGCTAGTTTACCATCTATTGATGAGACCAGGCCCAAAACCAAAAAGGTTTGGGTCTCTAAAACTAACTGATTGTTTATTATTGCAGGGTTCTTCAACATGCCAAAATAGCATCTGGTATGTAGACAGTGGGGGATCCATGCACATGACTGGGAACATCTCTCTTCTTCATGACTACTCTCAAGGAAAGAAGGGATTTGTCTTTTGGCAATGATGCTAGGGGTTACATCATAGGTAAGGGCTTTGTCTCCAATGGAGAAATCAAATTTGATGATGTTAATCATGTGGAAAATCTCAAGTACAACCTCTTGAGTGTCAGTCAAATGTGTGATAAAGGCCATGTTGCCCTTTTCACAAGTCAAAACTGTAGGATTCTGTCATCCAAAGTTTTGCCCTTGATTGACAAGGTGTTGGATGATCACACTCTCCTGAAAGCCAACAGGACAGGAAGAGTGTATGCCTTAGATCTTTCCAAGAAAATTGATCTCAAAGGCCATCCTTGCCTATTTTCCAAAGCCTCTCTTCAAGAATCTAAACTATGGCACAGGAGGCTTGGTCATGTTAATCTCAAAAACATGAATCAGCTAAGCCACAATAGTTTAGTCAGAGGCTTACCAATAAAGGAGTTCCACTGTGATGAAACTTGCACTGCTTGTTTAAAAGGAAAACAGCACAAGGTCTCATTTCCTCCTATTGAAGTGTCCAAGTCCACTGCCTGCTTGCAATTACTGCATATGGATCTATTTGGTCCTGTGAGAGTAATGAGCATGGCAAAGAAGAAATACTGTCTGGTAATTGTGGATGATTACTCCAGATTTGTATGGACTTTCTTTCTACACTCAAAGGATGAGGCTGCTCAGAAGATTATCCACTTTGTGCTGTACATTGAGAAGCAGTATTCCCTTCCTGTCAAGTGTATCAGGAGTGATAATGGAACTGAGTTCAGAATCATACACTTGATGACTTCTATCTCTCAAGGGAATCAAAAGGCAGTTCAGCATTCCAAGGACTCCGGAACAAAATGGAGTAGTGGAGAGAAAGAACAGGACCCTCATTGAAGCTGCAAGGTCCATGCTGGCTGACTCAGGTTTGCCATTGACCTTTTGGGCTGAAGCTGTCAACACAGCTTGTTATGTGCAAAATAGAGTGTTAGTAAATCAGAGGTTGATGAAGACTCCATATGAAGTTCTCCATCATTTGGCTCCACTGATTTCATTTTTCAAAGCATTTGGGTGTCCCTGTTTTATTCTCAACACAAAGGATCAACTCCACAAATTTGATCCTAAGGTGGATGCAGGATACTTTGTTGGTTATTCATCTACTTGCAAAGCATACAGAGTCTTCAACTGCAGAACAAAGATGGTTGAAGAAACTCTACATGTTAAGTTTAATGAATCTCCAAAGGACAAGATTCCACAAAGTCCTGTGGAGTTATTTGATCTGGACATACTGCAATATGTTCCTTATCAAACTCCTGCTGTTGCTCCTGTCAACAGTTCACCACCTGGTGGTACTGCTGATGATGATGATGATTGCAGTACTCACCTCTTCAGGTTTAGTGATCAGCTGCCTGATTCAACTAGACCTGATGTTCCTGTAGCGCCAGTAGCACCATCCACAACAAATGCTGATGAGATTTCTTCGAATTCAACTTCCTTTGAATTACCATCCACTGATTGGTTTCAAGGAAATGATTCACCATCACCATCTGTTGCTGCTGAACCGGCTACAAACACTTGCACAGATCTCATTGTGTATCAAGATCTGAAGAATCACCCCATGTCTCAAATCATTGGTGATATCACTGCTGGAGTATCAACAAGAAGTCAATTGTCCAATTCTGCTTCTATGCTCTCTTCATCAGTCAGCAAGAGCCAAAGAATTATCACATTGCTTTAAAGGACAATGGATGGGTTGATGCCATGCAGCTTGAGCTTCTTCAGTTCAAGAAACAGCAAGTGTGGGAACTGGTTCCTCTACCTCCAGGTAAGTGTGCAATAGGCACTAAATGGGTGTTTAGGAACAAAACTGATGAAAATGGGCTTATTGTTAAGAACAAGGCCAGACTGGTTGTTCAGGGGTTGCACAAGAAGAAGGTATTGATTATGATGAAACCTTTGCCCCTGTAGCCAGACTGGAAGCAATTCGATTGTTTTTAGCTTATGCTGCTTATCAAAAACTTAAAGTTTTTCAAATGGATGTCAAAAGTGCATTTTTGTATGGAAAAGTTAAAGAAGAGGTTTATGTATGTCAACCTCCAGGCTTTGAGGACAACAAACATCCTAATTGGGTGTATAAGCTTGATAAAGCTCTTTATGGGTTAAAACAAGCTCCCAGAGCCTGGTATGAGACATTATCAAACTTTCTTCTGGAAAACAATTTCACTAGAGGCTCCATAGACAAGACTTTATTTATTAAGAAAGCTGGGCAGCATAATCTACTTGTTCAAATTTATGTAGATGATATTTTTTGCATCCTCTGATCCAAAGTTGTGTGATGCCTTTACAAAGTTGATGCAACAGAAGTTTGAAATGAGTGCCATGGAGAATTACAGTTCTTTCTGGGGTTGCAAATCAAACAAAAGGATGATGGAATTTTTATTCATCAATCCAAATATACAAAAGATCTTTTGCAAAAGTTTGATTTACAAAACTGTAAGCCCTGTTCTACTCCCATGAGCAGCACCACACAACTGGATTCAGATCAGAAAGGTAAAGTGGTTGATGAAACACTTTACAGATGTATGATTGGGTCCTTGATGTATTTAACAGCTTCTAGACCAGATATTATGTTTGCTACATGTGTTTGTGCTAGATTTCAGGCTGCACCTAAAGAGTCTCATCTGATTGCAGTCAAGAGGATCTTTAGATATCTGCAAGGCACTCCATCTCTAGGTTTATGGTATTCTACCAACCATTCTGGTAAATTAGTTGCTTTTTCTGACAGTGACTATGCAGGGTGTAAGTTGACCAGGAAATCAACTTCTGGTGGATGCCAATTCCTAGGCAACTGCTTAATTTCTTGGCAGAGCAAGAAACAGACCTCAGTTGCTACATCCACTGCGGAAGCAGAGTACATTGCTGCTGCAAGCTGTACATCTCAGGTACTCTGGCTTCAAAACCAACTTTTGGATTATGGCATTACAGAGACTAAGACTCCATTGTTAATGGATAGTGCTTCAGCTCTTTGCATTGTCAAAAATCCAGTCCAGCACTCTAGGACCAAACATATAGAGATCAGACACCATTTTATAAGAGACTGTTTTGAAAAAGGTCTGATTGATCCTAAGTTTGTGCCCAGTGCTGATGAGCTTGCAGACATTTTTACTAAGCCTTTGGATAGTTCAACTTTCCAAAACCTGGTGTTAAGGCTTGGTATGCTGCAGCTAGAATAGGTGACAACTACTGATGATCTCAGTAATTCATATTGATGATCATGAGTGCCTGTCACATATAAGTACTGATGAGCTCTTTTAACCTCAGTAGTTTTATAACTACTGAAGGCTAAAAGTTCTCACAAGTACTGAAGTACTTCATCTGCTCTAAACTACTGAAGTAGTTACAACTACTGATGTAGTCATAACTACTGAAATCAGTAAAAACAGATAAGTACTGATGTCCTATGAAACAACTGAAATCAGCCATAAAGACTGATGAATGTGTTGAGGATAGTTTGAAACAGCTGAAAAGCTAAGAATTGACGAAAACAGCTGAAGAGAAATTTCCCTTCAGTGTTTGTACCACTGCTGTTTCATTTTAAACAACTGAAGCAAAACCACGTCTTCAGTAGTTTTATAACTACTGATGACCAATACCAAGTCTTCAGTTGTTTACAACAGCTGATGACTAAAACCACTGTCTTCAGTAGTTTCATAACTACTGATGACAAACACCATGTCCTCAGTTGTTTCAATCACCTGAAGTCAAAACCACGGTCTTCAGTAGTTTTCTAAACTACTGATGCCTAACACCGCGACTTCAGCTGTTTCAACGTCTGAAAGGATAATACCATGTCAACGGTCGTTTAAAACTACTGATGACTAACACCACATCCTTCAGTCGTATCCTCACCCGTACCCTATAAATACCCTTAACCTGCGCTCCATACTTCATCTTCTTCAAACCTAACGTTCCTCTCCAACAAATTTCCATGGCGTCTTTGCAAATTAAACCGCGACACAACTGTGTTGCCTACCTCACAAAATCGCCGATCTGGACTAAGTTCGATAATGCTATCGATCTTATGGTTCAGTCCCCATACAACAAGGCATTCCTTCTGAACCCTGTTTTACATGCCGAATCCTTGAACCAATTTTGGATGAACATTACGGTTACAACTGAGGAGAGCAACACACATCCCTCCGGTCTGTAGTCAACAACAAAGAAGTAGTGATTACTCTGCAACAATCCGAAAAATTCTTCACCTGAGTGATGCTACCTCTCCTGCTGGATATCCGAAGGGCACTATAGATCTATCATTTGCTCAGCATGGATATCAAGGTGATCTCAGTGCCACAACCATCATGAAGAAACACTTAATGACGCTGAGCGCCTGATCTTTCACATGGTCAATGTATGTTTGGCCCCTAAGACATCGTCTTGGGATCAAATGTCCACCAAATGGCAGCAGGTATTGTATTCTATCCTTGAGCAACAACCACTGAACTTTTCCGAATTAATATTTTCAGAGCTCAAAGATATGGCTCAAAAATAACTGCCAACCGTTGGATACTCTATCCACGGTTCATCATGGCCATTATAATAGACCAGCTTAATGCTGAGGGACTTGTTGGCTTGGGAGTCCCTGCTACGGCTGTTTTGCCAGAAGTATACTCCCGGCACAACTCTGACCGGACACTCAAACTGGCTGCCAAGCTGCGAAAACCCACGCAGCTGGAACCCACAGCCACCACCTCCAAATCCAATGTCCCCACCAAAACCCAAAAAAAGAAACCCACAAAGGCTACTCAGGGAATTGAGTCCCCTGAGGATGCTCCTGCACAACAAAGCAGGATATATCCACTAGTCCAAACCCCCTAGTGGATACCATGACTCCTCCAGCTACAGCCGCTCAGGCTTCCTCTCAACAGGAGCCTGCAGCAACCCAAGGGGCACCTACTTATCTGGGATCTTCCTCACTTGAGGAGATTGCCATTGAAGAGCACCATCCACCCCAGGTGCACACTGCTTCTTCCCCTGTACCCCAACCAACCGCCCCTCACAGCCCAACTTTAATAGTTGCACAAGTGCTGACTCAATTGCACTCCTCACCCCCTCCCCAGAAACCACTTACCACTGGGAATACCTCTACAATTGAGGGGGAGGAATACAGTGCACCTGAGAACCCACAGCACAGGGGTTTAACTGTTCTATCTCCTGGTGTTGATATGGAGATAAGAACTTCTGGTGAGGCTGCCAACTCTTCTGAATCAGCAAATGATCAGACTGAGGTTGGTAACATAACTAAGACCTCACCAGAGGCAACAGCCGATGAAGGACAACGTCCTGAGGCTGGAAGTCCCCAGTTCCAGGCACAAGGGGCACATGCTACATCTGGTCTACACCCAGAGCATGTATATCCTGCTACAAGCAGGAGGTCAGGTGATTCAGCATATGCTGATGATGACCTGGGCTTCTTCTATGATGTTCTTGCCCAGAACACGATCCTAGAGGAGGAAGTCAGTAGACTGCAAAACCTACTTGACCAACTCTCTCAAGGAGTAAGACCATCTGCCACCACATCAACCCAACAGATGGCACCTTCCTCTGAAGGTCTCCTAAACACACAACCACTCACAAAATCTCAGCCACCTGCCTCTGTTTCTGGCACCATTCCTCAGGGACAGAACCCCCCTGAGCAACTGGCTGCTATCCTTCAAAATCCCCTATCTCTCATCACCCCACAGCTAACTGAATTGGTGATCAAAACTGTTGATGAGAGACTTTCTTCTGTCTTACAACCATGGTGGAGAATGTTCTGAGCAAACAACTTTCTGCTACTCAATTCCCTGCAACCAATGCACCCAAAAAGGGGGAGAGTTCAGCAGTGAAAGGTAAAAGAAAGAGGAAAGAGAAGGAGGAAGAAACAGAAGAGACAGTAGTGGAAACTGAGGAGTTGGTTGAGGAGACTGAGAAAGAGAAGGAAAAAGAGAAGGAGGAGGCTACCATGGAGAAAGTGACTGAAAGTTCAAAAGACTTTCATGTCACATACAAGAAAAAGAAGAAGGATGAAAAAGAGAAAGCCTTGGAGCTGATGGTGAAAGAGGCTGATGCCGAACACAGCAGATCAATGGATAACATCATTGATCAGTTGTTTAGGCAAGGCCATGACACTGAAAAACTTGATTCTGAGATCAGAAGACTAGAGATTGAAGAAATCCAATCAAGATGGTCAAGTTATGATGTGTCAGAAAGAGAAAGGCTGGAGATCATGATCAGATTTATAGCAAAACATCTTGGAAGATCATTGATCGAGATCAAAGCTTGGTCCAGGGACAGTATCTTGGCAATAACCACCAAGATCTGTTCGTCTGAAGAATATACAAAAGGTTTAATTGTTGAAGTTTTAAATGAAGCTGGTGCTGGGAGCAGGACTGAACTAGCCAAACAGTCAAAAGCCAAACTCACATCCAAAATGCTAGAACAGCCTGTCAACATTCCCACATCAAAACTACCAAAACCACAACCCACAAAACCAATTCCCTCACCCTCTAAACCAACAGCCGATGATGCACCAAGAAGAAGAGAGAAGGGTGTTGAGGCTAGAAGAAGTAGAAGAAGAGGATGAAGATGATAGTCTGCCACTCTCTGCTGTTCTGAAGCTACCAAAGCCCCAGAGTCAATCCATGATCACACCCGACTCTCAAAGGGAAATGGTCAGAGTCAAAATAGAAGAAGAAGAACAGCAGAAACAGCACGATGAGCAACTGTTGAAGATGGTTGACAAGGAATTTCCTCAGTCATCATCTATTCAAGCCATGAAAGGGCATGCTCAAAGGCTGTACACTCTCAGACACACCTTTCAGTATCAGAGGGAGAGAGTGAGAGTATGGCCAGACCCCAGGGTGAGTTCTAGAATCCATAAAAGAACTATCCCACACAGATACAACGGCCAAGTACGAAAAACAATAGAATCTACCATCATGCTGGCCGTTGTAGTCTCACCCTGGGAAATCATTGATGAATTCAAGAAAGCTCACCAAGCAAAGAAGACACCTCAAGCCTTACTAGAAAACAAGATGATTAAGAAGGGTTGTTATACAAAAAGCTTGAAGACATCCAAAAGAATGAGCTCCAGTTACTCCTTGAAGGCAACCATCCGGATGAATTTGTATACAGGGAGGTAACTACGGTGGAGCTGAAGAATGGCAGGACCATGAAGTACTTATCAGAGTACTATGGTCCAGAGTTCTTCTTCGAAGGAGGAGCTGAAGAACTCTCTCAAGAGGAACAAATTGTTCTCCTTGAGGCCTATGTCCGTGAGTCATACAGACTCATTATGGGGAAGTGAATCTCATGAATGGGATAACAACTCTGTGTCCAGTTCCCCAAAACAGAGTTCCCATTCATACTCTGCCAAACAAATATTTGAGGTTCTTCCCAGGCCGGAGCGTACATGGGTCATCTTCTCTACTGATCAAGAAGGAAAAAGACCAACATTTTTGCCATCAATAAGTGGGAGTTTAAATAAGTTAGAGGTTTTGGCTGCATTGGTTCAGGGGGAGTTTGTTGGACCAAAAGAACCAATGAGCCAAGATCAGAAAATCTCTAAGTCCCACACGGTATCACAACAACTGCTGAAAGCCTCATCAGTAGTTTGACAAGTACTGAAGACTTCAACAGCTGAAGATCAAGTGCTGAAGACCTTAACAGCTGAAGAACCAAAGTGCTGAAGTACAACAGCTGAAGAAACAAGTGCTGAAGCTGAAAGACCAAAGTACTGAAGTACAACAGCTGAAGAGTTCACAAGTACTGAAGATCAACAACTGATGTACAAAGTCTGAAGACAAAGACTGAAGACATCAGCTGATGATATCTACTGAAGTCATCAGCTGATGAAACGCCTGAAGGTCAAAGTCTGAAGACCAAGTACTGAAGCCTCAGTAGTTTGTCACAACTGCTGAAGAGTACTTCTTCAGTAGTTGTGATATCAGTAGTTTTATGTTTTATGTTTCAGTAGTTTTGTAAAACGACTGAAGAGCTTGTTCTTCAGTCGTTGTAGTTTCAGTAGTTTTATATTTTGTACTTAACCTGCTGATATGTTCTCAGTAGTTGTGAACATTTCAGTAGTTTGTTAAGATTTAGTTATTTCTGTATTGGATCTGCCAGTTGTCACTTTCCGTGATAACAGCAGTGACTGTTGCACTCTATATAAGGAGTGACAACCCATTGTAATCATTGAGCGATATGAGCAATTGAATGGAATGTTTGATTGATTTGATTAGAAATATTCTCCATCTATAAACATTCCTAGAAATCAGAAATTCATATTCTCTCCCTATAAACGTATGCGATCTTAACGCTTACATATATTGTTTGCTTGCTACAATTTGTCTAATTCGTTTGTGTATTCCGCTGCTTTACATTCTGATAAACATCAAACTTGTGATCACTGATCCTGTCATCTGTATCGGTTCTTCGTCTCGAAGTGTCGGGTTTGACTTTCGCTTGACTTGATCGTGATGTTGACTTTGACTATGTTGCTAAATTAGACACGTATAGCTCGAAGGTATCCCCTAGTCTATTATCAAGTCTTATACGAATCAGCCCCGAGAAATCAACATAGCTAGATCTTCAAATTAAAGCTTCAAATCATATGAGAAAGATTATTCATCTCATAAGCTCCCCATATTTATGTGCTCCCCTGTTTTGAATGTCACCTTTGCGAGGATATTGGAACAACTTTTTCAAATCTCTAATCTTGAGTGTTTCAGAAGATATAGAAGGAGGATTCCTAGCTTAGTATCTTCTACAAACTTGAGGAATAGGTTCTCTAACCAGGTACACTACTCAACTGATGATCAGCCATCACTTACAGCGAAAATCTAAAACACATTCACAAACACAATCACGACATTTCTGATTAGATGATTTTATTTTAACAAAATAAACTTGTGTTTATCTATGTGTGAAAACAAGCGAACCTGCGTTCATTTGTGCGCAATTTCTATGAAATGCATGAAAAATAATAAAATGTAATAACATAATATTAAAGACCTAAAAGAATTTTGAAATGAAAATTTATTATAATTTCTTTATATATACATTTATCATAACATTATTTTATCTATTATTTTTTATAACCGAGAACCGAATCGATCATGAGATCACATCCTCAAGATATACTTAGCACAAAGATAAAATTAATCATCACAAACAATAAGATCACACTAATAAGTAAACCTAACCACAGTCTTTCAATGATTTTGAAATTCTCAAATAGATAAATAATGATTGTTGATATATTTGTCCACTTAAACTCATGCACTATCTTTTTCAACAAGCAGCATATGATTCATTAAGGTTTAATTAAATACTTTAGAATGCTAGGACCCCACAATCATTTGGCAAATACTCTCACCCAACCTCAAAATTTCTGAATTTTGTTACGATCTTTATAGAACAAGGCTTGTGCATTAGTGTGTAAGTGATTATCAATAGAATATTGCATTCTGTGATGGATTAATCATTTAAATGATTTGACACAACTTTGACCAAAATAATAAGAGCTCCAGGTCTGTACTCACGTATAACAAAGGAGATGACCATTTAATCATGTGCCGATAAGAGCTCCAGGTCAATACTATCATACAGCAAAGGAGATCATCACTCCAGGTCAGTACTTCCGTACAGCAGAGGAGATTAGCACAAACACAAGACACATAAATACACCAATCATAGCTCATATGAATTGTATCATGGTGGGAGAAAGATCAATTCTCAATTCAATTTTTGTTGGGACTCAGTTTTCGTGCAGACCAAAATGATTTCATAAATCCAGACATTCTTAAGCATATATTTTAATTTAAATCATTATGTTGTTGTCTACTTTATTCTTCAGGCTGAGTCTACCAAGCATATCATTAAAAAATCTGTATGTTTTTCTATTATTTGTAATTAAAAATAAGATGTGTATCAAATAACCGCATCAGTTACTATTATTTCTCATTTTAAAGTACAAGTCATGCAAGAACAAGCATATCAAGAAGATATACAATCATTTCCAAGTCATCTCGAATCAAGTTCCCAGTTTTCTTTTCATTTTTATTTATTATACTCTCCCCCTAAATTTTTATTTTTTGCAAACCTATTTTTTTATTTTACATTTTTTAATTTAATTTTTTTATATAAATAGAAATTTATCAAAGAAGGTCTTCCAAACTACACTGATATGAAGATAAGAAATGAATTATCAAGAAATATTTAGTGATTGTGAAGTGAGAACTGTGATTGTGCATATAAAACTCCATATTGTGGATAAAATACCATACTTGAACTTGTTTGTTCCGCCTCAATTTTGAATTAGAAACAATCTCTGTCAGTAAACCGGATTACTAACAGTCCTCCTAATTGTTCCTGCACTCATTATCAAATTAGTTAGAGAGGGGAACCCAGGCCATCGTAGTCCTGGGAGTTCCTTTTTCATCAATATCACTAACCTGCTTCGGCACACAATTGTTAAAACAATTAGGGATTGCTATATCCTTCTTTTTTATTTGCCAAATTTGTTTTTGTTTAATTAATTTGGATTTGAATGAATTAAATTTGGAAATCATTTTCTGTTTAAGACCGGTAGGAAAAGAATTTGGGTGTGAACCTTTGGTCATTTTCAACTTTGAATCATATGAAACTGGCTTCACATGAAAAGGTTTGGATAGAGGGTTTTTCATCCAACCATTCAAAGATGTGTGCTTTTTACTTCTTGATCCAGAGAAGCAACTCGGGTTGCCTTTACCAACTGCAACATCCCTTGAAGACTATGATCCAAAGAAGCATTTTGTTTTGCCTTTACCATTCAAAGCAAGTCTTTGAGGGCACTTCTTTACCACATGACTTTTTTTTCCACACTCAAAACAAGCCATGAAAGGCTTTTGATGCTTGAATGGCCCGTGTGATGCAGGTGGGGATGAGGATTGCTTTGAGTTTGTAGCAAATTCTTGCTTGTTCTGAAGTTTCTAGTGCTGAACAGGGAATGAGATCTTTACTAATTGATAGGGTAGTTTTGAAATTGGAGAAGAGACCCGTATTGGTCTAGATTCAGCTTTTGGAAGCTTTTGAGACCTGATAATTTCAAGTGATATCTTGATTTTAGAGGAATCGACACTGTCCTCTGTGTTGATTCATCATCTAAGCTTGTCTTGTCTTTTATACATAGATTTTCCTCCAACGGATCTTGATTGACACCTCCTATAGTGTCGGCTTCAGTTATGGGATTATGATTGTTTGACGATTTGACAATTGTCCCTTCTTTGACAAACCTGAGAGGAACAAACGAAGGAATACTACCTGTTTTGAATTTATTGAATTATGTTAGAAAAGCAACTGATATTTTTTGTAGCAACAGAGGTGGAATCATCATTAATCTTCTTATCAGACTCCTGCATGAGGAATCCTAAACCTATAGGAGAATCCTGCACATCTCTAACTTCTTTAAGATTAACATTGTTAAAACCTGCATTTAAGCAATTAGTTTCTGCAACTTCAATCAAATCATTTGTTGAATGAGGTCTGGGGATTGGTGAATAACATAAAGTAGAAGGGGATGGAACTGAATTAAATACAATTGCATTATCAGATTTATATCCAATCCCATGTTTTACCCGTGCCCCTTGTTGTTTAGCAATAAGCTCATCTTTTTTATGTGTGAAATGGTCCATTTATCAAACTTTGTTTGAATTTGTGTCGTTTAAATTGAGCTAAAACAGCCCTTTCTCTCAAAATATTAATTTCTACGTTACGCTCCAAAATAGTACTTCTTAAAAGATCATTTTCAGCCAATGCTTCATAAAGTTTCCTTGAAAAAGAAATTTCATTTTTCTTTAATTGTTGATTGATTATTTTTAATTCTTTTTCCTTTTTCAATAACAATCTTTTTGCCTTATAAATCCTAAATAATCGAATTTTGCAAGAAGAAGAACACATATCCTGAACAGTCTCATAAGGAAGACCCATGATAGTTCGTTCTGCAGCTAAGCTCTTTTCACAGTTGCAAACTCTTGTGATTTTTTGTTATTCCTCTTCTTTGACCTTCAGCGTCTCGTCAGCCTCAGATTCTTTCTTTCCTTTATCAGCTTTTCGGCCTTATTATCATCGGTTCTCACAAACTCCGTTTTACTGTCATTGTCAACTCTCAAAGCTCCACAGTTCTCTTCAATAGTTTCTATGAATTCAAATTTCAAATTCGAATCAATTCTCAGTAACTTCAACTTTTCAATCATCTCTGTTTTGTAATCAATATGCTTCTTACAGAAGAAATAAGGTCAATATTAAGCGTGTGGGTTTGATGTAGGAACACGACTTGCTGAAATTCATTTCTTTGGATATCCAGCTTTATAGATTTTAGTCTTTTGATCATATGCATAAGTTTTGTGTCGACATAACCTCTTTCTTGCTTTAGTATTTTAACTTGATGATTCCATTCAGAAGGAAGCGAGCCAAGAAGCTTTTGAATTTGTTCATGATTACTGAGATCTAGAGCATGCTTCTTTAGATTATTTGCCACCTTTAAGAATCGATCAATCAAATCTGTCACTTCTTCTTTCTTCATTGCTACAAAAAAGTCAAACCGGCTTTGTGCCATTGTGAGATTATCTTATTTAAAGTCTTCTAAAGATGACATTTTATTAAAAATTTTGAACAAATAAACACCCCAAAAATATGTTTCCCAAAAATTGTAAAATAATATCCCCCGGGAAAATAATTTTTTTTAAATGTCACTTTACGCAATCTTAGAAACTGAAAGGAACTACGTTGAGCCAGTTGAGACCTTGGAGTCTCAGGGAATGTGATGTATGGTCCAAAAGAACAGGATGGCTACTGGGAGTATGTCAGGTACTGTTGAGGTTGGGTGGGTCCTGAGCCTTCAGCAACCATTAAGTCGTTGCTAATAGGAAGACTCAAGGGTCTACTTGTCTGATGTCCTCTCTTGTTTTCCATTTCCAAGCGGTTTCCATCAAGGATGCCATCGAGTTCAATCATGGTGAGGGTGTTTAGATGTTCTGTCCTCTTGATAGAGACATAGTAGAACGTCCACTCATTTCAAGAGAAATTCCCACAGACTGAAGGGAAGAAATGAGGTCTATGTACCTGAAGTATTGTTGCTGAGGGTCTCTCCAGCAATGTATGTGAAGTTCTCGAACTGTTGCTTCAGTGAGTCCTTCTTGGTGTCATTAGAGCTAGAGTACATATTAGCAAGTGCATCAAACAGTTCTTTAGCTGACTTGCAATGCTCAAACCCACAATGATGGAGTTGGGTATTGCAATCATAAGAATGGTCACTACATTGTTGTCAATGTCCAGCTTCTTCCGATCCTCATTAGAGTAGTCTTCAATAGCTTTCTCTATCATGGCACCGTTCCCACCCCCCCCCCCCCCGGTGATGCCACCTTAGGTTTATACGGGCCATTAAAAATAGATTGCCACATTCTACTGTCTTGATACTGATGAAGCCTTCCATACGTCTGTTCCATGACCTGAAGTTTTCAGGGGTGATGATAGGTGCTTTGGTCATTGTCCCCATTTCTACTTTAGACTTGTTGAGGTCCATTTTGAGTGTGGTGTAAGGAGGAGTGAAAAACAAGTTAATTTGGATGGTAAGATCTCACAATCAAGAGCCTAAAAATCTCTAATACCAATTGCAGGATCGGTGTTTATCACTTAACACTTGGATTCTCTCAAACTCACTTATACTGCACTCGGATCAGATGAAGCAGAGTCTCTACTAAGAATTGATAATAATATAATAAGTAGAAAAGAACACAAAGAAATAATTGCAAGGTACTTGTATAGATTATCTCTCAACTCAAAGTATTACAAGACTCTTACAAGCATATTACATGAGTTACAATGAGAGACTATATATACTACTACCTACTGCCGGATATACTTTGATACCAGCTAGAAACCTATGACTAAAGAATATACTACAATGCTAAAGTTAAGGTATCTTAGATAAAGTATTATCTAAGATATGGTAGTCATGATAGGGCCATGACTTACCTTTTGTCACCAACTAAATGTAGCAACTGTACTAACTGATAAAGGTGAACAGTGGAATAAAGTATGCTCAACTACATGGCTTTAAAGAAAAACACCATGCAGTATCTCAGAGGTCTGCAGCGAAGTGTCAGAGAGACCATACTTATGTCCACTGGTTCATAGTAGTGTCTTCCGAAGGTTAGTTGGCTTTGGAAGAACAAGTTCTTCCAAAGCCACTTATACTTCGAAAGAGGCTACTTCTTCTAAGGATTAAGGACTTCTTCTTTTGTTCATACTTGGAAGCTGACTTCTTATCTTTTCTTCTAAGTCTTGATCTTCGGAAGTGAATACTTTGTCTTTGGAAGTTGTAGCTTTTCCTTTGAGAGTGAATACTTTGTCTTCGGAAGTTGGAGCTTTTCCTTCGGAAGTTGATCTTGCACTTTGTCTTTGGAAGAACTCCTTTTCCTTCGGAAGTTCCACACTTAGCTTCGGAAGTCTTTTCATAGTTGTACCAAAATATTCTAAGTGATTTGGTTTTGGTTGCACCAGCCTTCTTCTTGATCCAACACCTTCTTAGTTGGGTCCTCCTCTTTCATAGGTTCAGAAGAGGACGGAGTTTGACCCTCTTGTGGATAAGAAGATGAAGCAATCTGAGGTCCAGGTTGTGTTGTCTCAGTCTGTTCAACCTTAACCTCCACTTCCGGAGGGGCTTGACTTGGTGGGGAGTGTAAATCAATAAGCTTTCCTGTCTTGATCTCTGCTTGATCACCCTTATGTGCTCATGCATGGAAGATAGAGTCATTGGGCTAAATCTCCATTCAGAGAACCCACATAGCTTCAAGAAGCTCATCATCCTTTGCCTATCATGTTTTGTCTGTCAACCTCCTTATCTACATGAGGTTGTTTAGTTCTAGAGGCTCTCTTGCAGGACTTCATTTTCGGCCGCATTCTCGTAATTGAATTCTCTATCACTCATCTATCATGATCTTCATTTATCAACCATATACATTCTTCAAATCACGGAAAATCATCGCCTTTAACCTTCAAAACACCAAATCATTGTAGTTAAATTATTCAACATAATACTTTATACATAAGCTCATTAAACACATTAAAGTTAACTATTTAATCATGATAAACATCATTCCAAGCCCCTTACATCACATCCCCACACTTGATTCTCGCTTGCCCTCAAGCGAGGTTGCTTTTAAAACTCAACAATTCGGGTCAAAACTTTTCAATTAAGACACACAACTACTAATCATCACCCAAGGCTCAAACTGATTCCGATTCCAAACTCGATAATCATGACCCGTTTACAACCATACACCCTCTAACCCGTAGAATTTCCTAACTAGAGGTCCCAAACCCTAAGTGGCTCCCTTGCACATGGCACACCCCTCATAATGAGATTCTCCACTCAGTTTGATTTCTGAACTCGGCAGAAGATGTGCTGGTAATTTATGAACACTCAACAATAATGCAAACTAGTGAGCATAGGCTTGTAAGGACAATCACCTCTCCACCTACTAACACAAGATATCAACCAATCATGAGAGCTTTTCAAAGGTTGTAATGTTAGGCTGAGGTTTGGGTAGGATTAATTTGGGCTATAGTGACTAGGGTGATGGGACGTTTGAGTTAACTAATTTATTCAACACTAAACAAAACTACTTCAAATATTTTAACTACAACTTACTTCAAAGCACAATCTTTTTTTTTCTTGTCTAATAATTCAATCTTTCAAACTTAACTATTTCGACAACTTTCTTTTCTTTTCATCATTTTTTTCATATTTTTTTTGAACTAATGAACTATATTAACAAAATACAATGGAATACACTCAACTTAGCTATCCCCATCTGCAACTTCAAAACATGATATCAAATCAAACTTAACACTATTACCACTAATTAACTCAAGTTTCATCATGCGGGTAAACAAATGAATAGGCTAAACAAATGGCTAATGGGTCAACAAAATATAGTTTAAACAAATGAATGGGGAAAAGGCTCAAACTTGGCTACTAGTGAATTGATGTCGGAAGGGTGGGTGCTATAGGGTTATTCTATGGTTGATCCTATGCCTCAATCACTTCGATGTGAATCTCAGTCTCGAATCTCAAGATGCATGCGCTCCACAAGTTATACCACTAAGTAGGCACTATTGCACTCTCAACAACCAATTAGATATAATAATATCAAAGAATAGGCTTGGTACATATGGAAACGGTGGAATTGGGTTACCAACATAACACATGCAAGTTTACTACACCCAAAGTTTGCCATCCCTAATTAGGCATTCCTTTTCCAACTTCCACAAACCAACCGGGTTTAAACAATTAGGGAATAAACCATGACCAAGAACCTTGTATTTTAAAATTTGAGAAAATGTTAAAAATTTTAAAATTTGTCCAAATTTCCATTTCTCCAAAATATGTCTATCGATGATTTCCCCATCCCCACACTTGGGATACATTGTCCCTCATGTATAGTTGTTTTCTAAAGACTTCAAACATTTCAATCTCATTTATACTTTCCCATCAACATTATCAAGGTTCTTTGACTTGACTCACAATGAAAGACAAACATGAATATAAACAAGTTACTTATTTCCTAAGAACATAACATAAAGACTTTAGATGTCAAACATCTAACACCACCCACCCCATATTGTTCCATTGTTCTTGCCACCAACCCGAAACATAAATAGATAAGCACACAACCAAATAAGATAATCTAGTTCAAACTAGACCAATTGGACCTGATCGATCGGAACAATCACGATCAGCGATTGCCCCCAAAGTACCGGGACTGACGTTGTCCAAATATGTTGTTCAGCTCGTCCATCCATTCATTAAACTGGAATGCACCCCCTTGTTGTTCCCCTTTTGTAATAATTTTTTTTCTTTTCGTAGTGACGTAGGACCCGTGGCCACCGTAAGTCAAGGTGGGCCCATTCTGCGTATATGGCTTCCTTTCCACCGTAGGTTACGATGGAATGGTGACATACGGTAGTGCCCCCCCTTTTTTACACCAATTTAAAATAAAAATAACCAACTATAATTAACCATAAAATTTATCGTTAAGCCACTGAACCAATCCGCTTTGAACCGCCACCCCCAACTTTTGAATTGAGTTGTCCTCGACTCACAATTTAAACATGAACGTACATGATCAAGTGGTGCTATAGGATCTACAAAGTGTTTAAACAAAACTAAACAAAACAAAACCACAAAATATGAAGAAACTAAAGGAAGCAAAAACAAAGATAACGAAACTCACAAATAGGGGTGCCTCCTGGAAGCGCTACATTGAAAAGTCTATAGCTTGACTTTTTGTTACCTCAAATTCTAGAGTGGGTGAGAAACCCGGATGCTAAAGGAAATAAGATCATCAGTTTGCTTTTCCGGTCCATTCAGATCATTTGGTCTTAAGTATGGCTTTAAGCGATGACCACTAACTATTTGTCGCATGTGATCATCAAAATCCTCGATCTTGATGTCTCCCAAATTCCCTATCCTTGTGATTTTGTATGGCCCTATCCATGTACTCTTTAATTTACCTGGGAATAATTTCAAACGAGAGTTGTACAACCAGACCCAGCTCCCCACTTGAAAATCTTTTAGTCGTATTCTTGCATCATGCACCCGTTTCATCTTGTCTTTATAAATTGTGGCATTTTCGTAAGCTTCCTCTCGTAGTTTTTCTAACTCTGTTAAACTTAACATTCGCTATTTACCTGCAGTGTTATAATCAAAGTTAGCCTCTTTAATGGCCCATAATGCACGATGAGCTAATTCTAAAGGCAAGTGGCAGCCCTTCCCGTAAACCAACCGGTAAGGGGTGGTGCCAATCGGTGTTTTGTAAGCGGTACGATATGCCCACAAGGCATCATTCAATTTGTTAGACCAATCCTTGTGGTCGGGTCGTACCGTCTTTTGTAAGATCTCCTTGATTTGTCGATTTGACAACTCCACCTGGCCACTTGTTTGTGGATGATATGGTGTGGCAATCCGATGATCAACACCATATCTCTTATGCAATTTACCAAAATTAAATTTTGAAATGTGATCCCCCATCACTTATGATCACACGGGGTACCCCATATCGACTTAAAATGTTGGTTTGAACAAATTCGCACATGACACTATTGTCATTGTCTTTGTGGCAATGGCTTTGACCTATTTTGACATATAAGCAACCGCTAATAAGATGTATAAATTTCCAACGATTTAGGGAATGGTCCCATGAAATCAACCCCCCAAACATCAAAGATGTCAATCACTAGGATTGGTTGCATGGGCATCTCATTTCGTTTTGTGATACTACCCATCTTTTGACAATTTGCACATGTTTTTGTAAACTCAAAGGCATCCTTAAAAATAGTAGGCCAAAATAGCCCACATTGTAACACTCGATGCCCTATTTTCTGGCCACTAAAATGACCACCACATGCAGATGCATGTGCTAAACGCAATACATCCGGTATCACAGAATCCGGAACACATCGTCTGACTAGTTGGTCAGCCCCTATCTTGAACAAATCTGGATCTTCCCAAAAGTATTGTTTTGCTCGTGACACAAAATGTTTCTTCTTTGACTTTGACCAATGTTCTGGAATTGCACCTGCATCCAGCCATTTCAGTACCTCTTTCTTCACCACCTCCCTCATATTCGGGTTCAATCTCCTTTTAGTATCTCGAGCTGGTTTTGCTCCCTCTTTGGTGATGATCTTGTGCATGACAATGGATGGGCTAATTCCTCTCAAATTTGCAATGGTCCATCCTATCACAGCCTGATATTTTACTAGCACCTCCATCAAAGCTTTCTCATGTTCTTTAGATAAGTTAGAGGCAATAATTACCGGAAGGGTGTTGTTGTCTCCCACATACACATACTTCAAGTGCTTCAGCAGCTCTTTCAATTCCAACGTAGGAGGCGATGTTAGTGATGGTTGTAGCTTTGTGTCGATATGCTCAGGTAGATTTCCACTTGATGGGTCCAAGTAGGTCTACCTTCCTTGACTGCCATCACATCCAGCTCTTTCTCAACCTTCTCCATTTCATTGCTTAGTTCCACCTGATCCCTGTCACAATAAACACACGCCTCTATGGTGTTATCCTTATTGACATGAAGACCACACCTATCAATAGTGTCTAGCAAAGAGCATTCACTATGAATCAGAGGATTAGATGTATGGGAAAAAGAATTTATTAGTTTCCTTTAGTCTCCAAAAGTTATATCAACTACCCCGGTTCTACAATTGATTAACGAGTTGGAAGTGGCTAAAAATGGACGACCCAATATGACTGTTTATTGGTCATTTGAATCTCCCAACACATAATCAAGAACTAAGAAATCAACCGGGTAGTAAAAATCTTCCACCATGACGATAAAATCAAAGATCATTCCCCTAGGCAGTCGGGGTGTCCTGTCAGCTAGCACCACCGTGGTGTGAGCTTTATGCAACGGATAAAAATCATATTGATCATATAAACTGCCTGGAGAACGCTCACACTAGCCCCCAGATCTAACAAAGCCCATGATGTGTGAAAATCACCCACTTGAATAGATATCACCAGCTCCCCTGGATCTGGAAGCTTGGGTGGAACAGGTTGTCCTGCTAGTATGGCACTCACATGATTAGACACTTTAATTTTCTTAGGTATTTTAACATTTCTCTTTTAAGTGCACAAATCTTTTAAAAACTTTGCATACGTAGGCACTTGTTTGATTACCTCTAATAGTGGAATGTTGACTTTTACTTGTTTAAAAACTTCCCACATCTCATCATGTTGTGGTCCCCTTTTTCTCGAGGAAACCTTTTATTCGGATCAATTAATGCCTTAGGAAATGGGATGGTATTAGCCTCCACACCCTTTTCCTGGACACTAGTTGACTTTTGCCCCATCACCCGATCAATTTTATTTGAAAAAGTTACTTTCTTGGGTGATTTAGGTGTGACAAGTTCAATCTCACAATCGCTATCCTCATCCTCATTAACTTCCTCCACCATACCTTCAATGAATTATGATGGAGGTTCAACTTTATTATCATAAATCTTACCTGAGTGAAGAATGCTTACCTGGCTAACTGAAGGATGTCTGCTACTTGAGGGTTCTGCATAGATGAACTGTGGTTGGGGTTCCTTTAAGTATCACTAGGAAGTTTCCCTGGAGCTTTCTTCAAAATGGCAACTTCTTCAGCCAATTGCCCCACTTGCTTGGATAAAGCCTCAACACTCTTGTCTCCCACTTCATTAGATTTCTTCATCTCCTTCATAAATTCCAAAAGTTCCCTATTTGATGGCTTTGAAATTCCTCCCGATCCACCCTGGTCTTGATTATTCTGGTAGTTCCTCTGACCACCCCTATTATAATTCCCCTGATTGTATTGACCACTTTGACCTATTGACCTGTTTTAATATTATTGATGTGAATTACCTTGAAAGTTTGGGTTCAATTGGTTATTTGGGTTACCATATCTGAGGTTTGGGTGATTCCTCAAACCGGGGTGATAGGTGTTATTATTGGTTTTGTTATTGTATGGTCGCTTATCACCATGTACATAATTCACTTCTTCCAACCCCTCATCAAACTCTGGACAGTCTCTGCCAGTGTGTCCAGCTTCACCACATCCCTGACATATAGCAAAAGAACTTGTAGCATTTACTATAGCCTTACCTGCTGACTGACCCACCTAGAAGCCCTTCTATCCACATCATCAACCACAGTCCTTGATCTTCTACGAGACTGAACTTGTCTTTTTGAGTGTATACTCATCCATTCTAGTAGCTCCCAGTCATCATCCACAGTATTAGTCATGAAAGTTCCTGCACTTGTTGAATTCACATCTCTCACATCTTCAGCACATAACCCCTAATAAAAGGAAGAAATAAATTCCCATTGGGGAATGTCGTGATGTGGACAGGTTCTCAATAACTCCTTGAACCTTGTCCAAGCCTCATGAAATGGCTCATCTTGTTGCTAACTGAAGGTACGAATGGCAGTCCTGGCCTCACTTGTCTTATGTGGTGTATAGTATTCCTCTAAGAACGCCTGATGCATTTGCTCCCAAGTGTAAATACTGGAAGCAGGTAGTGAATAGAACCACTTCTTCGCATTTCCTTTCAATGTAAACTGAAATAGAATCAATATCACTTCCTCTGGTGTGAAACCTTGTGCTCCAATGGTCTCGCAAATGGAACTGAACTCATTAAGGTGTTGATATGTTTCTTCTTTGGATACTCCATGAAACTCTGGAAGAATAGCCAAACTGTTGGATCAAATCTCAAATGGCCTTCCTCTCACTTGCAGCCTGACTATGGGTGATGCAGCTCCAGCTATGGTGGGGCAAAAATGGCTATCAACCCCTTGAACTATAGCTTGGTGTGGTTGAAACCCGGGTTTTGATTTGGCCGAGGGAACTCTTGCCTTTGACCTTGACCTCGGCCCAGAATCTGCCTGTGTTGCCTTGGTTGTTCATTCTATCAATACCGACCTGGATTGTTATTGGGTTCATTGTGTTGCACCTCATCTTCAGCATATTCTTCTTTATACCCATCACTTTGTCCATCTATGTCATCATCCCACGTATGGATACTCAGCCTATCAAATCTATCCTCCTCCTCCTCGAACCTATTACCTCCCCTTTGTTGTCTTAGATTCTGTCTTGGAGGCCCATGTTGGTATGGGTTTTGCCTTGTGTCTTTGAGGTGGCGGATTCTGGCCAATTGGGTTTTATGCTTCTGGGTGCACATTTTGGTATGGTAATGGATCATTTGGTTGGTTTGGTGGAGGTTGATCAAGTGGTGGATGTGGAGGTTGGACATTGGGTGGATATTGGTTAAGTGGTGGTGGTGGGTTGTGTTCCATCTTGTACTCTTTGATTGCACTTGATGATTGGTTTTTGCACGGAATTGTGCTCGACTTCTTCGAGCGGTCTTTTCAACTTCTGGGTCAAAAATTAACGGAGACTTATTCCTTGCGTACTAGGTATGCATGCACGGAGCTGTCATCTACACACAACAAGCACACCTAGCGTAACAACAAAAAGAAAGTAAATAAAATAAACAAACTAAACTAAGAATCAAACGAAACACTTTGCGCACTAATTCCCTGCTCAATTTTGATAACGGTTCGTCAAGCCTAATCAAAAATAATTTATAACGGTCCAAACTCACCTAAGATAGCTAGGGTAAGTGGGTCGATCCATAGGAAATATGTGGAAAGTGTGGTTCAATTCATAAAGTTTAAGGGTTTATTGAAAATACTTTTAATTTAACTAAATTGCAAAAAGTACTTAAATCAAAAAGTAAAATTTATTGTAACTAATGGTGAGAGAAGTAATCCTCTCCAGGGTTTAGGTTTATGACTCAGGCTTGCTCTTTTAGTTAACGGTCACATAGGCATAACCAAATTAAATTGTTATAAGATAATGAATTGAATGAAACTGTGTCTATGCACTTATTCGGATCATACTCTACGTTTTTTTTACCCCAATCCCATCCACAATTGACGTTTACAGATGAAAAGAAATCTAAAACATTCAAGAACAGAACAATTGGATTAAAGATAAAACACGTATTTTAGAATCTCAAAACGATTAATAATGTTACTTGGTTTAATTCACCATGTTCAAACATTAAGATTAACAAAAAAACAATCAAGAACAAGTCATAGTATAAACCTTATCACCCAGAGAAGATCATGGGTGGATTAGCCGGACATGGAAATGAAAACAACTCAAAATCGAAAGTAAACATGGTATCTAACATTAAAGATTCAAACCGAATGATAAAAATGAGATCTTGAGCCTTGAAATTGCCTCCGGAAGCCTCCTGGATCGATAGGGGTCGTTCGGGAACCTTGGAGCGGCTTAGAGTGAAAAGTACTTCTAAACCTAAAAATTCCGTCTTTTATTCACGTTTTTTGTCACTGGCCGCCGTAGGTCACCTCACCGCCGTAAGTTACTCTGGCTGCCTTCTGCCTTTTTTGCTAATTCCTCTCTGACACAACCGTAGGTCATCACCCTCTTGCGGCCAGAAACTTTCGGTTTTCCATTCAATCTTTTTTTCTTCATAAATAATTCATTCGGACTCCGTTTTCTTCCCTGTTTTCGGCCACGTTCTCATAATTGAATTTTCTATCACCTCATCTATCATGATCTTCATTTATCAACCATATACATTCTTCAAATCATGTAAATTCATCGCCTTTAACCTTCAAAACACCATATCATCGTAGTTAACTTATTCAACGCAATACTTTATACATAAGTTATAAACACATTAAAGTTAACTATTTAGTCATGATAAACATCATTCCAAGCCCCTTACATCATAGCTCTACATCCTCTGCCTCCTTTCTATCCTTAGACATTTCAATGTCTGCCAATTCATTTAACTCATCTAAAAGGAGAGAATGATCTCATCTACTTCATAGTTCCTAGTCTGTAGTAGTTAATCCTAACCGCTCTTAACTCATCATTTTGAGTGTTTGGTCTAGGAGAATCCCTAATTGCAGCTTCAATAAAGCTTGAAGACCCATTGGAACTTTCTCCCCTTAGCTTCCTCTTCTTCTCTCTCTCCTCCTCCTCAATCTCCTTAGGAATTATTATCCTTTCCCTTTGTCACCCACAGACCTTTATGACTTAGGGTGGAGAGAGCTTTGGCCTTCATTACTTGGACTAGCATCCAAGCTTTGGCAAGAGAGAGGATGTGATAGACCTTCACCAGTAGGTGTTTCATTAAGGGATTAGACTATTAAAGTTGTTAGTTCTATGACAGTGCTCACAGGTTCTATCACTGAGCCTTCAGTCAAGGTTTTCTCTTTGAAGCTAATCTTAGGGTCAACCTTAACATCTAGTTGACCAATTACATTGCCTACTCGCATTTGTCTTCTTGCTTTCAACACTTCAGCATCCAATCTTGAATCATTTGAACTATTCTGCTAGCTTGCTTGAATTGACTTTGGTTGGCAAGTGGCATGTTGACTAGATCAAGATCTTTATAGTAGTTAAAGGTCTGAAGATGAAAGATCTCTTGTTGTCTTTGAACTCTTTGAAGTATAAAGGTTATTCTATTAGCAACATACCTACACCCAATTGTGTAATTTGAGGCTCCTTAGGGTGGGGTTGACATAGCCAATGAAACTCCCTCTTCAAATAGACTCTGAATGAGTGAGTCCACATCAATCTGAATTTGAGATGGTTGCTGAGTATGGACAACATCAAGTGAGAATGGTGAATCCTTAATATCCATACTCTATGAAGAAGTCCCAGGTCTTGTGATTGCTATGATTTTCTCCCCTTTTTGTTAGCATCACCCACTTGCATAGGTGAGCTAGGAGTTAGGTCAATCACATCCACAGATTCTTGTGTCCCTAGATGAGCTCCTCTTAAAGGTCTCCCAGCTAGTTTTTCCTTAAGATAAGATATCTCTAGTTGCTGATTATTAAACCTATTTTGTAAGGTTCTGAAGGACCGTTTAAGGATGGTCACTTTCAACACAACAACACAATAAGGAGAGTTTACTAGAACACTTAACAGATCAAATAGGAAACTAGAAACCAGTTGCAATGAAACTAAGAAACACAAGTAATTAAGAGAGAGACCCAGAACAAGAACAAATAACACAAGTATTTGGTTTTTCAAGAATGTTGTATATTGCTCTCTAGTTCCTTACAAGTGTTTACAAAGCATGAAGAAAGATACAAGGGACCAGAGATACTTTATACTGCATCCTATAACCAGTCATACTTTGAAGGCCAGCTAGATACATGATATAGACAACAATAAAATCAATGTAGAGTCAAAAGGCAGATTGCATTTTGACTAGTGATTATGACATGCCATAGCTCACATTCTAATATATTAAAAAAAGGATAAACGTACATAAAGTAGAAAGAAACAGACATAAGACCTTAATGTACAGTTACTAAAAGCATTAACATTTCACTAACTTGTGTAAATTTTGTGTCTTAGTTGCATCAGAAAGGGGTCTAGCTTTATGGAAAAGGTACATCAGATAAAGCATGTACTCAAAATTCTTCGGAAGAAATCTGTCTTCAAGTGTTGGCTTCGGAAGACATTGTCTTTGAAGCTTCAGAAGACTTCATGTTTGGCTTCAGAAGATATTGGCCTTGGCTTGGAATATTTCACACTTAGAATGTTTTCAAAGGTAGGGTATGAAGCTTCTGAAGCATTCTACTTCAGCACTCTTATGCATGCATGCAGAGAGACTTTGGATGTTTTGGGTTGCATCAGCCTTATATGAATCCTTAAAAACTCCCTATAGGCTGATGCTACCAAAACATTTGAAGACATCAGATATTTACAGTCCTCATCATGATAATGACCATCCTTTTCTTCATAAGATGGTCAGAATCACTTAGACTCTCATAGTGTCTTCTCATCTCAAAGAGATCATGTAAAGGTAGATTGAACATGTCCTTCTATGTATAGACATCTTCAACACCTTGATCTCTCATAACATGCCATCTTTCTGGATTAGTAGTGTAAGTCCAGGACCACATGGGTCTTCCTGATGCTAGAGGAGCTGCTTGAATTGAAGTTGGTAGAGCTACCTCTTGTTGCACATACTCAGGATGTTCTGACTTATTTTGAGGTTTGGAGATGGATGCCTCTTTCTTCTTCTTCTCTTTGACTTTGGTTTAGAAGCCATCCTTTTTCTCCTCTTTGAATCTTTTAACTGAGAAAACCGGCCTGCAGCACCTTGTTGATCATCTTTGTCTTTCTCAGTTGGGTGTTCCTCTCTCACAGGTTCAGATTGAGAGGGGACAAAACCCAGCTAAGGATCAGAAGTAAAAGCTTGCTGAGACTCAGTAGGAGCTCCAGGTTGTGTTGTCTCAAAAGGTTTAGCCTTAACCTCCACTTCTTGGGGGATCTGACTTGGTGGGAAGTGTAAGTCAACTAGTTCTCTTCTTTAAATCTTCTGCTTGATCACCCTAATATGCTCATCCATAGTAGATAGAGACATGGGGCAAGTCTCCTTCTGGAG
Source organism: Flaveria trinervia (assembly GCA_025506515.1). Classification (NCBI taxonomy): domain Eukaryota; kingdom Viridiplantae; phylum Streptophyta; class Magnoliopsida; order Asterales; family Asteraceae; genus Flaveria; species Flaveria trinervia. The sequence continues at coordinate 19,362,100 of CM046446.1, forward strand.
AATCCATATAGCTTCAAGAAGCTCATCATCCTATGCCTATCAGCAGACTTCTTCATACTTCTTTTGGATGATGGCTCTTGACTTTGTAGTTTCTTCACTCAACTTCCTCTTTGTTGTCTTTCTTTCTTTGAGTACTTCAAGTTCAAGTTGTTTAAGATACTTAACTCAATGTACTAAAAGGACAAGGCAAGAAGTGCATCTGCCTGATAGAGATCTGTGACACTCAGATAGTTGATCATGTTGATCCTATCCATTTCTTTGTCTACTTAAGGTTCTTGTAGAGCCATATCCTCTTGTCTAGGGCTTTCTGAACTAGGAATGAGTAGGACATGCTTGTAGAGTCTTTTAAGTCTTTTCTCTTATTTAAATTAAATAAGCAATCTTGCATCCTCTGCCTCCCTTCTTTCCTTTGACATTTTCATGTCAGCCAGTTCATTCAATTCTTCTAAGCAGTCGAAGATGATATTATAAATATCATAGTTCCTGATATGTAAGTAGTTTATCCTGACTGTGCTCAACGCATCATCCTGAGTATTTGGCTTGGGGGCAGCCTTGATTGCAACTTCTATGAAGCCAACAGACCCAGTAGAGAAACTTTCTTCCCTTAGCTTCCTTTTCCTTTCTCTCTCCTCCTCCTTAATGTCCTCAAGGGTTAGAACCCTCTTTCCCTTGTCACCCATAGACCTTGGTGACACAGGATGAAGAGAGCTTTGGCCTTCATTGCTTAATGTAGCTTCTAAGCTCTAGCCAGAGAGAGGTTGAGATGCACCTTGTAAGAAACTAGAGAGCAATATACATCATCCTTGAAAACCAAGACTTGTGTTGTTCTGTTCTTGTTATGTCTCTTGATTACTTGTGTTTCTTCGTTCTCACTTAAACTAGTTTCTAGTTCCTTATTTGATCTATTAAGTGTTATTCCATACTCTCATCTTTGTGTTGTTATGTTGTAAGTGACCACCCTTAAACGATCATGCACATACCTTATGTGTGTGTCGATTATGCTTGTATATATGTGGTATGTGGTATGTGTGTGTGTGATGGTCGTGTATATATATATATATATATATGTGTGTGTGTGTGTGTGTGTGTGTGTGTGTGTGTGTGTGTGTTTGTGTGTATGCATGATTTTTGGTTTTTGTCTAATTCGGTTTTAAAAAGATTTAAAGGATTTTTATAGGATTTTATTTTTAGATAATTGTAAGATTGACCTAGATTTCTAGTAAATTCTACATGTTACATCTTTTTTTATTTAACGACTCATTAGATTTATTAGATATTAGTTGGTTAAATATAATGTAAGTATCATTTTGTTTTTTATATGAATTAATTGGTTTATATAAGAAGTATTAGTTAATTTTATATACTCAATAACATATTAGGTCTCGATTTTTCAAGAGTTTGGCAAAATAGCTCGTTTATATCAGTTTTTAATATTTTAGTAAAATTTAATCACAGATCATTTTTATATACAATAAAATATAAGTTCTCGATTTTTCAAGAGTTTGGCAAAAGCGCTCGTTTTATCAATTTTTAATATTGCAGCAAGTTTAACTTTTGTATTTTTGTTACTAAGTAATTAAATTCTAAAAATTCTAAAACTTTCATTTTTAAGATACTTGTTTCTATTCATTTAAATAGGTAAAGTGAATATACATGAAAATTTTGAAAGTTGGTGCATTAATTTGAGAGTTGCTCACGAATATAAATAAGTCTTTAAATTAATAATTTATTAATTTATCGATATAATAATGTCTCGCTAAATTAATAAAATATCATGGTCCCAAATAACTTGAATTTATAAAAGTTTTAACGTATTTATATTTTGCAATTCTTGTAATTATGTTTATACAAGTTAATTAGATGATTACTCACTATACAGGTTCGTTTAATTATTTTTCTTATTATGCCAAGACTAGAATTTTTAAAATTCATTATTAAATTGCTTACTATGATAATTATCATCTAAATATTCAAATGGTAACTAGGTCCACTAAGATATTGGACTAAAGGTTCATTTAAGGTTGGTAGGTCATAACATAATCACATTACGGTCCAATGGCCTGTTATGGTCTTTTGAGCCGAAGCTCATTAAGCTTTTGTGGCCCAATGACCCATTAATGTGAGCCTAAGTGCAATATTGTTGGCCTATTTCATAGGCTCTCATGTCCGGATCAAGCCTAATATCATTGTGCGGCATATTTTAGCTTCTAATAAAAAAATCGGCCCCCAAAATTCAGAATTGTCACAACAGCGACCGTCATGAGAACATTGCTATTTCCTCAACCCTTCCCGCCATGAGTTCGATTAACTTGAAGTTGCTAATTGAGCTATGACCCATAAGAGTTACACCATGGAAAACGAAATTAAAACCCACTTAATTTGATTAACTGGTATTACGAACGATATACAAGATATAGTTATATTGTAATTATATTAATCGGTACTTAATAATTAATACTAATTATTACTTATTAATAAAGTTTTAATTACATACGTTTTATTATTTTGGGTTTCGGTTATTACGTGGGCTAACGCTAATCTATCCGGGCTTCAGGCCCGCGAGTAAATTAGTGCTAATTAACTAGTTAATTAGACTCTAAACCTAATTATATATATAGATATGGATGAATGAAAAAAAAAGATAGAGGTTAATTCCAATTCCTTTTATGAGCTTGCCGTATACAACCAAAAAGAAATCATCTATTGCCGCCTACGTTGCCGTAGAACACAATTAAACCACCGCACACCATTGCCGTATTTTACCGCAATGCTGTTGTAGTGTTCTCGTTATGTTCACTCAATCAAGCATCTAATCGTTGACCCTCGGTGGCTCAAACGGTTATTAATTAACCACAAAGGTATATTAAATCTCATCAGTAGATTAATTATAATTATGTATTTGCATCGCTTGTAACCAGATTCTGTCGGGATCACTCTGGTATTTTATTATTACTCCATTGCGTTATATATATTATTAATGTGATTAATATGTTATCTTAATTGTTTCAAAATAAATAAACCTAACCGAGATACCACTGAACCCAACAGTGGTATCAGAGCCACGCTTACAACATACAAATCAGATCTAGTCTAGCGAGATCAAACAATCATAGCCTTTAGATTTACATATTACTTTGTTATTATGGTTCAAACACCCAACTTAATATCAAACTAATTAAAGATATTTTTTACAATCAAAATAAATAACAAGTTTTAAACTTATTTTTACAACTTGTTAAAATATTAAAACAAATTGTTTGTTTTAAAAGGGATAATCGGATAAGTTTTCAAATTCAAAATTAGTTTGAGTTTCAAAACTTTAAACTTGATAATTTTTAAATTAAAATTAATTATCCATTTAAAAGGATAATTAAATGAGTTTTCAAGTTTAAAATTAGTTTAAATTTTAAAAACTTAATACTTGATAATTTAAATTATCGACTTAATAGTGGTTGTCCATCTCGCGATAAACCTAGTTTTAATAGTGTATTAAAATCTGGTGTCCCGAGAGATGAAAGGGTTCATTATTTATTATCACGAACTAATTGTAAAACAAGTTTTTACAACGCACGTATGACTTAATTATACGTTGTGTTTGATTCTATTTGGTAAAACACTAAAATTGGATCCCATAGATAAAAATCAAGAGTTTATGCCACCCTACTATAAGGAACACTTGGAATATTAAGCGAAACATCAGTTTTTAGAGCCACAACACCGCACTTGATATGTAGTTTATTCTTCCAAGGTGCAAGGGTTTTGTTGACACATCCGGCCCTTTCACATGTAACTGTTTTAGAATGACTATTATTTTTCTCTCTTGTTACGTGCCACAACTGCCAAGAGAGAAAAGTGGGCATAGATGAGGCTAAACGTATCAATGCATTGACAAATGTTGTCATTGCAGCCTCATACACGAGAGTTGTATAATTTTCACAATTGATAAGCGTTGCCAGTCTGCCTAATCACTTACTAATGTTGCGTGCCCTAGCTGCCTTTAGTATGACCAAGCTAGATTCTCGTTCCTTATTTAAAATTACTGTAAATGGGTCATTAATTATAATAAGGAAATAATCTAAAATACTATTAATTCATTTTTTCTTATTTAAACAGATGTCTTCAGAAACCAACAACTCCTTCATTCTCAAGTCTATTCTTGAGAAAGAGAAACTTGATAACACCAACTTTCTCGCATGGCACCACAATCTGAGAATTGTTCTCAAGATAACGAAAAAGCTCTATGTTATAGATAGCGATGTTTCCAACGAGCCTGAAAACAATACGACTGCAGCCCGTAGAACTTGGGAAAACTTTAAGGAGGATGTCGATGAGGTAGCTTGCCTTATGCTAGCCACCATGTCCCCTGATCTCTAAAAGAACATGGAGGACATGGTTGCATTTGACATGATTGAGAAACTTAAAGGCATGTTTCAGAAACAGGCCCGACAAGAGAGCTATGATACCATGAAGTAGCTTATATCCTGCAAAATGCAAGAAGGCTTGCCTGTTAGTGCCTATGTGCTTAAAATGAAAGGGTACATTGACCAAATGGCCAAACTTGGTTATCCTATGCAAGATGAAATGGCAGTAGACTTCATTTTGAACTCCTTGCCTAGTTCTTACGACCAATTCGTAATGAACTTTAATATGAATGCATGGGTTAAGAGTGTAGCTGAACTACATGGTATGCTCAAAACTGCTGAGCAAAACATACCAGGTAAAGCCAGTCAAATGTTGATGGTCCGATCTACTGGTCTTAGGAAGCCAAACCCCAAGAAGAAAACTTATACCAATAAAGGTAAAGGTAAAGTTGTTGCTACCAAGCCTGCCACCAACAACAAGCAGCTGGCTAAAAACAAAGCAGCGCCCCCTCCTGAGGAGCGACACTGCGTTGAATGCAATAAGATGGGGCACTAGAGTCGTAACTGCCCTGACTATCTAGCTAAGCTGAGGACGAAGAAGGCCAATGGTGAAGGCACTTCTTCAGGTGCTCTCATTTATGTTATAGAACTTTTCACTGTTTCCAGCATCATTAATGTCTTGTAGGAACCTGAAAAGTGGAAGAAACTGAAACAAGGCGACATAGAGCTCATCGTTGGTGATGGGAAAAGAGTACTGGTTCTAGCAACTGGAACTTATCATCTTTCTTGTCCATCTGGTCTTGTAATTACTTTAGATAATTGTTTATTTGCTCCTGGTTTAACCAGAAACATTATTTCAGTTTCTTTATTGTTTGAACAAGGATTCAAGTATATTTTTAATGATGTTTTTATTTCTACCTACTTAAATGATATCTTTTATTTTGAGGCTAAACCTCGAAGTGGTATTTATGAGATTGATATTCAAACAAACAATAACATATGTAATCTTTCTAAACGTATCAAATCTAGAATTAATGATACGTTTCTATGGCATTGTAGACTTGGCCACATAAGCAAGACCCGTATGAAAAGGCTTCAGTCTAAAAGGATTCTTGAATCCATAGGACATGAATCTTTTGATGAATGCGAATCTTGCTTAGCTAGCAAACTCACAAAGAATCCTTTCACCCATGTTGGTGAACGGGCCAAGGATCTGTTAACACTTATACATTATGTATCTGGTCCTTTCAGAATCATGTCTAGAAATCACGAAAGATACTTCGCTACGTTTATTGACGATTATAGTTGATACGCCTATGTCTACCTTATGAAGCATAGACATGAAACCTTTGAAAAGTTCAAAGAGTTTCAGAACAAAGTAGAAAACCAACTTGGTAAGACTATCAAAGTACTTCGATCAGATCGAGGTGGAGAATACCTAAGTCAAGAGTTCACTGATCATCTAAAGGAACGTGAATTGTTTCATAGTTCACTCCACCCGCACACCCCAACTTAATGGCGTGAGTGAGAGGAGAAATCAAACCCTACTTAATATGGTTCAATTGATGATGTGTAGAACTAACTTACCTCACTTCTTTTGGAGTTATGCTCTTTTGACCGTCGCCCGCCTTGTCAATTTGGCACCGACTAAGAAGGTAGACAAAACTCTATATGAGATATGGAATGGGTCTAAACCTAATTTGTCTTACCTTAGAGTATGGGGATGTGATGCTTATGTAACTAGCGAGTCTAATGACAAGCTAGATCCTCGAGGTGAAAAAGCTATTTTCGTTGGATACTATAATTGAAGCGGGTATTACTTTTACCATCCTGATGCAAATATGATTTCCATCAAAAGGAAGGCACATTTCCTTGAGAAAGAGTTTATTGATCGAGGAATTGGAAGTAATATTTTGGATCTGGAAGAAATGCGATAACCACAAACAAACGCTGATGTAGTCGGTGCGTCTAAACAACAAGAAATTGTTGCTGATTCAGACATAAACACAAGCGTTCATAGAAGTAGCAGAACTCGCAAAGAACCTGACAGATATCTTTCGAATCTAGAGGGTCCCGAGGTTCTGGTAGTAGCTGATTCTGGTGATGAACCTACTAACTACAAATCTGCTATCTCAGATCCGGAATCTGCGAAATGGCTAGATGCCATGAACGCCGAGATGCAATCCATGCAAGACAATCAAGTCTGGGACTTGGTTGAGCTACCTCCCGGTTCACGGGCTGTAGGGAGCAAGTGGCTTTTCAAGAGAAAAACCGACATGCATGGAAATGTACACACCTATAAAGCACGGCTAGTTGCGAAAGGTTTCACTCAAACTCTAGGTGTTGACTATGATGAAACTTTCTCACCCGTTGCTATGATCAAATCAATCAGGATATTGCTTGCCATAGCCGTATATTATGATTACGAGATATGGAAAATGGATGTCAAAACCGCTTTTCTAAATGGACTTCTCTCTGAGGATGTCTATATGGTTCAGCCTGATGGTTTTGTCGATCCACAATATCCAAATAAGGTGTGCGAACTAAATAAGTCTATTTATGGACTTAAACAGGCATCTCGTAGCTGGAATCTTCATTTTGATTAGAGAATTGTCAAATTTGGTTTTGTCAAAAGTGAAGATGAGCCTTGTGTTTACAGAAAGGCTAGTGGGAGCACTATATCATTCCTCATATTGTATGTGGATGATATACGGATCATTGGATAGAATATCACAATGCTTAATGAAGTAAAAAAATGGTTGGGAGCTTGTTTTGCAATGAAAAATCTTGGGGAAGCTGCTTACATTCTAGGAATAAAGATCTATAGGGATAGATCTAAGTGGCTTCTAGGGCTTAGTCAAAGCACATACATAGACAATGTCACACCCCAACCTTGACGGTGAAAATGTCGAGATGTGAGGGTTAAGATTGTTCACAACCACATAACGCTATATTTTAAATGTAAATAATAAAACTTATAAGTTTCAAAAGGAAATACAAACATAAGTCTCAAACATGATATAAGTTCAAACGTAAATCAAAACATAACGTAACATTATCTTTATTTAACTAGTCCACGTTCTAGTTTTATTGCAAGCTTCAAAAGACCACTTTAAACTTGGGGGTTACCTGAAACATGATAAAAATAAAAGGTCAATTATAAATAGTTGGTGAGTTTCTAAGATTTTCATACATAATATGATAAAGTTACAAGTAGCAATTCATGTCATAGGTCATAAGTTAGTAAGGTTATAAAACACATATCGTTACAACCAAACCTTGACTTGATTACAAGTATATAAGATTGGCTAAGTGTATTTGGTTCCCATGATGAACAAGCATAAGTTATCAGGATTCGGCAATACCTCGTCGCGGCAATCCCTATGAAAAACCGAGTGTGTAGGTGAAATCAATTACCCGATTTCAAAGTGTTAGCACGAGATCGAGTGATGTACAAGTCGCGGCCTACGCACAACCTTGGTGGATGCTCAAACAATGTTGATAAACAAATTCGTTGTACAGGAAGCTTCCACAAGAGAGTTTGATTGAAAACCCTAAATCAATTGTAGTTCCAATCGTGCAGAGGGTTGTGTTCGACTCGTGTGCAGGTCGCGAGGAGTATGATGATTGTATTCGATTGTTTGGGCTTGTTTAAGGTGCAATTGAACGTTGTAATCGATTAGATGTTGTCTTATGATCGAACAAGTTTGGTTTAATTAGGTTATTATGAAGTGTTAATGCTCGAACGGCTATGGGGTTTAAGACGTTTCGGTTAATCATTCGATTGGGTTCATAATCGACATTTAAACGCAATCAAAGTTCATAATGGTGTTCGAATCGAGTTCAAGAACGGTTTGGAACAGTTTCAGGATCAAGAAACGACCAATTTTTGACGTTTAAGAGGTGGCCGGAGCCGGCCGGATCTTGGCCGAAATGGTGCCGGAAAAACGGGGTTAGGGGGCGGTGGTTTGGGTTTTTAATTAATTACAGGATTAGCCCCTGTAGTTTCAAAAGTTATCATTTTATGCATAAAACCTTTATTTTAAGTTTTAAAAATGACAACTAACCCCCCCTAAGTTAATTATTCTAATTTAAGATCATTAAGTTTCTTTTTATTATTATTATTATTATTATTAATATTATTATTATTATTATTATTATTATTATATTATTATTATTATTATTATTATTATTATTACAACTTGTATTATTATTACTACTATTAATATAACATAATTAGTATTATTTGATATTTTTATTTTTAACTTTCATATATTCGATTGTTTGGGCTTGTTTCAGGTGCAATTGAACGTTGTAATCGATTAGATGTTGTCTTATGATCGAACAAGTTTGGTTTAATTAGGTTATTATGAAGTGTTAATGCTCGAACGGCTATGGGGTTTAAGACGTTTCGGTTAATCATTCGATTGGGTTCATAATCGACGTTTAAACGCAATCAAAGTTCATAATGGTGTTCGAATCGAGTTCAAGAATGGTTTGGAACAGTTTCGGGATCAAGAAACGACCAATTTTTGACGTTTAAGAGGTGGCCGGAGCCGGCCGGATCTTGGCCGGAAATGGTGCCGGAAAAACGGGGTTAGGGGGCGGTGGTTTGGGTTTTTAATTAATTACAGGATTACCCCCTGTAGTTTCAAAAGTTATCATTTTATGCATAAAACCTTTATTTTAAGTTTTAAAAATGACAACTAACCCCCCCTAAGTTAATTAATTCTAATTTAAGATCATTAAGTTTCTTTTTATTATTATTATTATTATTATTAATATATTATTATTATTATATTATATTATTATTATTATTATTATTATTATTATTATTATTACAACTTGTATTATTATTACTACTATTAATATTAACATAATTAGTATTATTTGATATTTTTATTTTTAACTTTCATATATTCGATTGTTTGGGCTTGTTTCAGGTGCAATTGAACGTTGTAATCGATTAGATGTTGTCTTATGATCGAACAAGTTTGGTTTAATTAGGTTATTATGAAGTGTTAATGCTCGAACGGCTATGGGGTTTAAGACGTTTCGGTTAATCATTCGATTGGGTTCATAATCGACGTTTAAACGCAATCAAAGTTCATAATGGTGTTCGAATCGAGTTCAAGAATGGTTTGGAACAGTTTCGGATCAAGAAACGACCAATTTTTGACGTTTAAGAGGTGGCCGGAGCCGGCCGGATCTTGGCCGGAAATGGTGCCGGAAAAACGGGGTTAGGGGGCGGTGGTTTGGGTTTTTAATTAATTACAGGATTACCCCCTGTAGTTTCAAAAGTTATCATTTTATGCATAAAACCTTTATTTTAAGTTTTAAAAATGACAACTAACCCCCCCTAAGTTAATTAGTTCTAATTTAAGATCATTAAGTTTCTTTATTATTATTATTATTATATTAATATTATTATTAATATTATTATTATTATTATTATTATTATTATAACTTGTATTATTATTACTACTATTAATATTAACATAATTAGTATTATTTGATATTTTTATTTTTAACTTTCATATATTAAAAGTTAGTGATAACTAAAAATAATAAGCACATGAGTTTCATAATTGTCAATAATGACCCTTATAAGAATAAACGAAGTTAACTTTTAGTTAACAAAAAAAATACGAGATGTTACAGACAAAATGATGACGCACTTTAAGACGGAAAACTCCAAGAAATGAGGTGTTCTAATGACTAAATGTACCGTGTTGAACAAATCACAATCTCCTCAACGTACATTGATATTAAGCGAATGGAAAAGGTTCCATATGCTTCGGCGATTGGTTCTATCATGTATGCTATGTTGTGCACTAGACCCAACGTCTCGTATGCTTTGAGCATTACTAGCCGTTATCAGCAAAACCATGGATTTGCCCATTGGACTGCAGTTAAGAACATTCTAAAGTACTTGAGAAGGACTAAAGACATGTTCTTAATATTTGGAGGAGTTGAAGAACAACTCACTGTAAGATGTTACACTGATGCTAGTTTTCAAACTGACCGGGATGACTCTCGCTCACAATCTGATTTTGTATTCACACTCAATGGTGGAGCTATCTCTTGGAAAAGTTCCAACCAAAGTGTGGTGGCAGACTCTACCACTGAATATGAATATATTGAAGCATCAAATGCTACAAAGGAAGCTGCTTGGATAAAGAAGTTTATAGCCGATCTTGATGTGGTTCCAAGTATTCAACACCCAATCGAGATATTCTATGATAACACGGGTGCCATTGCTCAAGCCAAAGAGCCCAGATCTCATCACAGGGCCACGCACATTCAAAGGATGTTTCACTACATACGGGACATAGTGAAACAGGGAGACATCATGATAAGCAAAATAGACACATATCAAAACCTAGCAGACCCGTTTACTAAGCCCATGACTCAGAACAAGCATGATCTGTATAGAAATGCGATTGGGCTTAGATTAGCTAGTGATATGTTTTGATTTAGTATTTGGATGTATGAACTTTTAACAGTTATACTTTTAAATTCGTTTTTATTTACTGATTTAAATACAATTATGAATGCTATAACTGTGTTCATTTTAATACGTTTAATCCATGAATATTGTATTCTAAATTATCCATAGTCGGTCAGACTTGTGGAAACAATTCTGAATTAAGGCTATTCTGAATTTAGACTCAAGGAGTTAACCTCTAAATTCACAGACCTCATTATGAATGGCGTTGGATGTAACTCGCCACAAACCATCTTTATTATAAGATGCTTTGATATTGGTATACTCATTTAGTATCCTATGACCTGAGATGCATACTAGAACTTCCGTTTACCGAGGGTTATTCTTTGATCACTGTCAACTGCTGTCGCGTAACTGTCAGTCATAAAGGCTTTGGTTGGGAATAATTCTGGAGTTCAGTGGGAGTTGTACATAGTCAATAAGGGATTCTATCTTCTTACATTATATGTAACAATTAGACATCGTGGCGCCCTCGTTGATTTAAACTGGTGAAATGTGAGGCCTCACCCAAACTAACTGTGTGTTTCATTGGACCATTTTGAATTTGGATCGAGAACAATAATGATTGAGCTCCATATGAGAATTAATCTTAGTGACTCAATTGATGTCTTTTATAGAAAGGATAATGACTATGATTACCATAAGTCTATTATCTTGTTATAGTAAGGTGTTACAAAAACAAGATGTATTGGTTAATGACTTTAAAATTGTCATACCTTGTTGGGGGCAGCCATGTGCAGCTAGAGCGCCGCTGACTTTCTACGTTAAGATTTAAGCGAACTCCGTTCAAGTGGGAGCTTGTTGGAATATGTACGAGTTCGATTAACTTGACTTTCCTAATCGAGCTATGACCTGTAAGAGTTACACCCTGGGAAACGAAATTAAAACCCACTTAATTTGATTAACTGGAATTACGAACGATATACAAGATATAGTCATATTGTAATTATATTAATCGTTACTTAATAATTAATACTAATTATTATTATTAATAAACGTTTAATTACATACGTTTTATTATTTTGGGTTTCGGTCATTACGTGGGCTAACGCTAATCTATCGGGGCTTGAGGCCCGCGAGTAAATTAGTGTTAATTAGATTTTAAACCTAATTATATATATAGATATGGATGAATGAAAAGAAAAAGATAGAGGTTAATTCCAATTCCTCTTATGAGCTTGCCGCATACAGCCAAAAAGAAATCATCCATTGACGCCTACGTGCCGTAGACCACAATTAAACCACCGCACACTAGAGGTGGCCAAAAAAAAACCGGTTCGGGAACCGGTTCGGCCAAAAAAAAACCGGAACCGGTTGAGGCCCAAACCGTTTGGCCCAACCGGTTTCAAACGGGCCCGAACCGCCGGTTCTTGACCGGTTTATCACTTCGACGTTCCAAACCGGTTTCAAACCGAACCGGTTCCAAACCGGTTCCAAACCGGTCACCCAAACCGTTTCCAAACCGGTCACCCAAACCGGTTCCAAACCGTCACCCAAACCGGTTCCAAACCGGTCACCCAAACCGGTTCCAAACCGGTCACCCCAACCGGTTCCAAACCGGTCACCCAAACCGGTTTCCCAAACCGGTCACCCAAACCGGTTTCCCAAACCGGTCACCCAAACCGGTTTCCCAAACCGGTCACCGTTACCCAACGGCTATATAGCCGTTTTTTGCAATTTTTGACCGTTTTTTTGATGTTTTTTTACCATTATACCCCCACTAGGTTACTATATATATGTATTTGATGTTTTGGTTGAATCACAACAACTTATAACACTCTCTACTCTCAAACATCTCAAAAACGCTCTCAAAAGCGCTCTCCACAAATACTTTCGTTTAAAACGCTCTCAAAAACGCTCTCACAAAAATCTCTGAAATGGCTTCAACAAGTGCTCAATCATCCGTTGGTTGTGAAGCGTCTTCAAGCAACGTGGTGATAGCAATCCTTCCTACGAATAGGAACCCCGAAGTATGGTGCAATTACGATTTATGTCAAATGGCTAGCGGTCCAAACAAGGCTCGTTGCAAGTTTTGTCATAAGTTTTTCAAAAAAGATGCAAACACAACGTTGAAAAACCATATTGCAAATAAATATTGTAGAGCGTTAAAAGGTGAACCTTCTCAAGGTCAAGCTTCGATGACAAACGAAGGAAATATTTGGGCTTATAACGTTGATGCGGTTCGGGAGCAAATGGCGCAATTTGTAATTCAAGAAAGCTTGCCATTCAAACATTTCGACAACGAACGTTTGACTCGACTCATTCAACGAACTCTCCAACCTCGTTACACCAATGTAAGTCGTGCTACTCTTCGAAGAGATTGTTTAAAAATATGGAAAAAAGCTAAAAATGAATTAATATCTTATTTTGAAAATTTACAAACCGGTGTTAACTTAACTAGTGATGTTTGGTCGACACCTCACGGTTCACCGGACTCGTACATTTGTGTCACCGCCCATTGGGTTGAACCCGATTCGTGGCAAATGATGAAACGTACGATTGCGTTTGAATTGTTTGATTATCCTCACACCGGCCAAAACATTTTTTATCTTATTGATAAAGTTATTCAAACGTATAAATTAGAAAACAAAATATTTTCTATATCTTTTGATAATGCTTCAAACAACACTCTTGCGATAGATCATTCGAAATTAAAATATAAACCAATATGTGAGGGTGTGTTTTTTCATAGTCGATGTGTTGCGCACATCATAAACTTAGCCGTGCAAGACGGTTTAAAAACGATTGAAACAATTAAAGATTGTTTTAAAAGAATGTTACGTGATATTTTTAGTAACAACCAAAGATATACTAAATATCGCAAGTTTTGTAAAGACGCAAATACTAAATGTTTAGGTCCGAATTGGGACGTACCAACACGATGGAATTCCACATGTAACATGTTTGAAAAGGCTATTGAACAAAAGAAAGTTTAATAGCCTTTCATAATAGTTTGGTAAGTCGGGGAAAGGCAAATTCTTACCATCCATTGGGCTGGGCCATCATCGAAGAAGTAACAAAATGCTTCAAGTTTTTAAAATGCAACTACATGTCTTTCTGGAGTTTATTACCCAACGAGTCCGTTGGTACAACACCAAATTTATTTAATGACTTCAAAATTAAATGAATTGTCGTGTAGGGGTAGACCTTATTCCGATATGATACCGCCAATGAAAAAAAACTTAAAAAATATTTGAAGAAATGCCTCCCGTTATTACATGTGCCGCTGCTTTAAACCTTGTTTAAATTTGTCGGGGGTTGAAACTTTACTTGATAAAATTACTTTTAATTTGGATTTAGAAGTTGGTAAACCAATGTATAGTAAAACTTTAAAAGCGACTTTCAACAACAATTACAACAAATGTATGATGTTTATTTATTAAAATACGGGGAAACATCACAAATCCATGATTCTTTAAGGCATGCGGCAAATGCCGAATGTTCGAATGATCCAATGTTTGATTTATATAATACTTTAAGGGATGAATGTAATAAACGTCAACGTGGTAACACTCCGAGTAGTGAACTCGGGAGGTATGGTCTTACAAACTTTTTATCGACCATGACTCCACATGAATTTAAAAATTTTGCCTTGTTGGCTTGGTGGAAAGGTAAGGAAGATCAATTTCCCATCCTATCCACCATGGCCCGAGATTTACTAACCGTCCAAGCTTCTACGGTAGCTTCGGAATCTGCTTTTCTGTTAGTGGCAGGATTATATCAATAAGACGAACTCGACTCACTCCACAAGCAGTTGAAATGTCAATTTGCTTGAAAGATTATTTGGATGCCGCGGAAAGAGTACAAGACAAACGATCGCTTGAAGGAGAACTGGAATACGAAGCAGAATTATACGAGGACGGGGTAGAGAGCGGATTGACACCAGGAATGACTGATGATGAAGCGGCATATGATGACTACCTTCGTAACAGTTCCGGTTCTGGTGGCGAGGAATAAACGTACAAGTATAATACGAACGAAGAAACGACTATGTTAAATGTTTAGTTTTAAATGTTTAAATTATTTAAATGTTACGAATTGTTAAAATGTTTAATTGTTATAAATGATATAAATTGTTTATAAATGTTATTAATTGTTAAAATGCTTAAATTGTTTATAATGTTAATAAATAGTATATATATATATATATGTTTATAAATGTTATAAATTGTTAATTGTTTAAATCGTTTAAATGTTTAAATTGTTTAAATCGTTTAAATGTTTAAATTGTTTAAATATTTTAAATGTTTATAAATGTTATAAATTGTTTAAATTATATAAATTCTTTTAAATTATATAAATTATAAAAAATTATAAATATTTATGTTTTAATTAAAAGTTTAAAATTTCGTTTGAATATAACAAAAAAAAAAAAAAACCGGTTTGGGCCGAACCGGTTTGGGCCCGAACCGTTCCAAACCGACCCAAACCGGTTTGATAGGTTTGGGTTTTTAGCGTTTGAAACCGGTTTGAACCCGAACCGGTTTGGGGCCAAACCGGTTTTGACCGAGTTTGACCAAACCGGTTTCGTTTGGGACCCGAACCGGTTTGGGCCCCCAAACCGGTTTGTACCCTCTACCGCACACCATTGCCGTATGTTACCGCAACGCTGTTGTAGTGTTCTTGTTCTGTTCGCTCAATCTAGCATCTAATTGTAACCCTTGGTGTTTCAAACGGTTATTAATTAACCACAAATGCATATTAAATCTCATCAGTAGATTAATTATAATTCTATATTTGCATCGTTTGTAACAGATCCTGTCGGGTTCACTCTGATATTTTATTATTACTCCGTTGCGTTATATATATATATATTATTAATGTGATTAATAAGTTATCTTAATTGTTTCAAAATAAATAAACCTAACCGAGATACCTTAACCCACACCCTCAACTCCATCACAAGCAAAACATGTTCATCCTTGCAGGAAAGCTTCTCTTATACTTATTCTCTTTCATTTCCATAAATTTAACCAATCACACCACCTTGGCTCAACCCAAATTCCTTTCCTACTTCTGCGAAAACGCGGCTAACTACACCGCAAACAGCCCGTACCAAAGAAATCACAACACCACCCTCTCCGCCCTCCCCACCACCAACAACGGCTTCGGTTTCTACAACCTCACAACCGGCCAAGGCGATGACACGGTCAACTCGATCGCCCTTTGTCGAGGCGACGTCATCCCAGACGCTTGTAGGAGTTGTCTCAACGACTCCATCATTAAGTTGCGCCAACTCTGCCAAAACCAAAAGGAAGCAATAGGATATTACGACTACTGTTTGGTCAAATACTCTAACGAAGTTATATTGGGAAGCACACTAATAAAGTTTTACGTGTATCTGGCGAACCCCAAAGCTCAACGGATATTGATCGGTTCAATAGTGCTTTAGGGCCACTACTGAAGAAGCTTAGAGAGGAGGCGGCCGCGGGCGGGCCCCTACGGAAGTTTGCGAGCGACAACACAACGGGTCCCGACTTTTCAACGATCTATGTGCTCGTGCAGTGCACTCCAGACCTATCGCAGACGCAGTGTAGCGATTGCTTGGAGGATATTATTAATCGGATTGCGTTACATTTTAATGGGGCGGTCGGAGGAAGAATTCTTCTACACCATCACTAGGTGTGAATTACATTCTTCTTATAAAGATTATGTATGTATTTGATTGGTCCATGCACTTATGTTATGGTTTAATTTGATAATCGAACTTGTTAATTAGAAAATGAACAAAATGTAATTAGTATTGGTGGCTGTGATAAAATATCTATTAATATTAATAAAAGTATATTTCTTTTGTCACTTGTTATTTTTTTAAACCATATTTTTCACACTTAATTTTTTTAAACATTCTTACTTTATTTTCCTTCCAAAAACATATAAAGTAATTTAAACACTCAAATAATTTCTTCTCTCTTCATAAAAATTAATTTGGTTGATTAATACATTTTTCTCTATCATCTACATTTTTTAAAATTGAACTATCTTTTTAAAAATAGATTTTTTTAACAAAATTAAAATTCATATATTATCTAAAACATTGAACCTTTTAAAATAAAATATTTTAAATCAATCTTTTTTTTAAAATAGTTATAAAAATATAGTATTTTCTAAAAGTAATTTTATTAAAACATCCAGAATAATTAGAAGCTTAAGTTTAATAAACAAGATTTTTATAGACAATAAAGTTGTATAAGAAAATCTTACAACAAATATTTAAGAAAATCGTACTGTAACTTTTCGTGTCTATTACTAACTATAATACGTTTAATACATGAGTTTCTAGACTATCTATTTATCTATATATGTATGTGTCTATAACCTATCTATTATTTATTTACTTGAAATAGCTATTCATATGTAATTATAATCATATTTTAAATTCAAACATATCATATAATTCATAATTTTATATTAGTAGTTATTTATTATATTATTAATTCAACCCGTGTAATATACGAGATACTAACCTAGTTGTCGTATATAACCACTTAATTAAGTAGAGTGCGATGGAGAAAAGTTTTGTTTGTTTTGTGGTCGTGATCATACATCTTGTAGTGATTGTTTAAATAAAAGTGTTATTATTATTAATTTTAGTAAATATATTTAAACATTACAGATTAATTATTCGGGTCATCGGACACATCCACCCATTTAACTAAGGACTAGTTTCTCATGTTCTTGTACATATTTTTGGTGACTAGAGTTCTTAATTAAGTAGTGTTTGTTTTATAGCGTTTAATTGTAGTAAAAAATTTAAGGTTACAGGGTAAATAACTAATTTTGTTTTTATTAATGATGGCCAACGGCTTAAGTTATCACCGATAACACCCCCATCATGTCTTGAATGCTTCACACCTCTTAACATTCACCCTATATAACACTCAACAACACATGGTTTACGATACCGTACAACTCTAATAAATGTTTTAGACTTAAGGGTCTCATTGCATTAGTTTCTCTACCTCTAGGTCAAATGAGAGATTTATCATTTTCTCTCATTCTGTTGTTCTTGAACTGTTCCAACAGCTGTAGTTTCTCTACCCTTTAGGTGAGAGATTTATCAATTTTCAATATTTTTCTTAAAATGTACCAATAGCTCTAGCTCTATTAGTCTATTACGAATGATATGTGTTGGTGAGTTCTTCCTCTTTAGTTAATAAAAAGAGCATTTTGAAAAGGTTATTTCAATTTAAAGTCATGGATGAGAGGTTGGGTTTACATATCTTCAAGCTACAATGTATTATCTCCACTATCACCATGTGTAAAAAGGTGACAACTACGTTAAACGACATTACGGTGAGTAAAGATAATGTGTAAATATTCGCTTTCAAAAGAGGTAAAGTGACTCGACATAAGTAAAATTTAAACCCGCACGTTGCTACAAGGTTCTTTTGTAACATAACCTGCACGTTGTAGCGGGGTGCTAAAAATTGTAATGCTTAATTTCCACGATTTGTACATTATATACACCCACATAAAATCACGTCAAAAAGTTGATAAAAAATAACACATTGCAATGAAAATCAGGGTTTTTATATTATGTCATACGTTAAAGTTTGAAAGAGGAAACACAAAATAACTCTATAAGAAACGAAACCTTGTAGCAGTTTTAACGATTTGTATGTTTGTGTTTTGATGACCTGTAAATTATCATTTTAAATGAAATTTACATCAAAATGTAGATAAACATAAGTGTTTCAAAACGTTATATTCGGAATAGTTATACAAATCATATTTTAAAAGTTACTAAAAAGTTAAATATTCTAAAGTTAAACTATTAATACTATATTGGGAAGCCCAATTCTATTTGGTTTGAAATTTGCATCGATATATAGATAAACATAAACGCATCAAAATTGTATACTCGAAAATTTTATACAATATCATGTCCAAATTTTAATTATCAATATCGAAATAATTAAATCTAACAAATTTAAAAATTTCAAAGCAAGAAAAGGTAACAAAGATGAACTTTTAAATAAAATAATCTAAATATGTCAATTAATCATTGATATTAAAATAATTAAAAAAACCACCACTAAAATGAAAAAAAAACATAAGAAGCCATGTGGAGCAATGTTTTCAGAATCGGATCGGACGTCGAACCGGACGACTTACTGGTTTGGTGGTCGGACCGGTTTTAAGAACCGAATGACGTCATAATAATTAATAAATAAATATTTTTATATATTTTTTCTAGAAATTAATAGAACTTTAAATCCAAATCAACACTATTATATAAAACATTAGAGCATTATAACTTCAACAAATAGTCAAATATAATCATAAATTATACATGCATTACTCGTGTCAAACAAACATTCAATCATCCATGATCCAACTTCCAAGTTTTAACCATACCGATACCATAATCCAAACTTTCAAAGTTAACAAAATAATCAAAACAAACCATCAACTTCAAACAAACAACTTTAAACAAACATAACATAAGTATCTTAAGAATCATCCAAACCATCATCACTATCACTTTTATCATCAAGTACAATCAAATCATCTTCGTTGATATCTTCTCCTATAATTAAAAGAAATACAAGTTTTAATTAAACATTCATCAAACAGTTATATATTTTCACATTATACTTGTATATAAATAAATACTAACCTTCACATTCTTGTGTTTGCGAAGTAGACGTACCATCGATGTTATTTGGTGGCTCTTCTTCTATCATATTTTCCAATTTTTTATAATCAAGTTCACATTCCTCTTCCTCATCAATAATGTAAGGCCCCGATCCCAGGACGCTCACAATTAGACAATCATCACACATAAAACATAAAATATACATTTACATCTATGAAAAACATCGCAACGGAATAATTTAAAACCATTTCATATATTAATGACAACTTTTGCAAAATAATACAATGTAGTTAACTGTTACAAAATATCACCATTTGCATTACATCATAAAAACATCATTGTTATACAAATGGATGCCATCCAAAAATGCTAAGTAGCTGCCTCGTGCCATCCTCGCAACAATCACCTGGCAACTAGAAAATACATAAAAGTCAGCGTTGCCGAGTGAGTTCTAGTTTTATGAACAAAATACTTTATATCCTTTTACAACCGTTCATTACTTTCATTCGTGATCATGCATTATACGTACACATAGATAATAGCATTATTATCTTTGATCATTCATTCTTTAACTTTCGTTCATTCATCATCGTATGTCATCGTTATCATTCACTTTCATTCATAATCTTCTTTACTTATCTTTCGTACATTCGTTAACTTTTGATGACATGTACGGTACCCCGAATATTATGCATGAAGCTGACCCTAGGGCCTGGGGCAAGTACACTCATCATTATCATTAATCTTTCATTCTGGACCAATTTCATGTGCTATACCCCGAACGTTATGCACGAAGCTGGTTACTGGGCCTGAGGTCTATCATAGACCTCGAACTTTATGCACGAAGCTGACTCCAGTACCTAGGGCAAGCGACAAGGATCCCATAGGTATGGTCAATCACAAAGATTAGACCCCAGTGTGCATACTTATGGGGTAGCTAACCCGCACACAGTTGAGCTAACACCCTTCATTGGGTGTGAACCTCCATACATTGCTTGCAAGACTTTCTTACTTTCATTCATTCATTCATTAATGCATGCATTCGTTCTTACTTACATTCCTCTGCTCATTATCATTAACTTCCGCTTTACGTTACATAATATTTTTCGTTCATTCCCTAATCATAACACGTAAGTCACGGAATAATACATAATAGGAACGTAAGAAAACATAACATGAACATACATAGCATCACATAAATATCACATACCCCATCACACATCATCATAAACATCATGCATCATCAATTCACATACACATACACATGCCCAACAAGTACAAGCCATCATAGAACATAACTAACCCTCCATGGGACAGCGGGGGTTCGAGGGCGGCAACCCTTGACAGCGGGGTCCTAGGAGCAGCAACCCCTAGTAGGGTCCAAAGGGCAACGCCCCTGGCTAGGGTCGCACTGCCAGGTCAGCGTGAAAATGTTTTGTTTTAACACTTTTATATAACACATTTCGTTATAGAAAAATTGATCTTCCCGTTAAAACCTCTTAAAATCTTGGTCATTTAAAACGTATATTTAGTATGCATTTCTAGCCCTAAACTAGTTTAAAACCTTTAAAATAGGGGATCTAGAACTCAACTGTACTCGATGAGTAGCTTCTTAATCAAGCTTTGAAAACAAGGGTTGCACTACAGAGCTTGCAGATAAGTTAACACTCAAGGGAGTTAATTTCTACCTAATTTCGCTGCAAGATTAGCAGTTTTGCTGCTAGTTTCGCCAGCAGTTTAGCTAGGAGTTTCGCTGGCATCTTCGCTGCCAGTTTCGCTGCCAGTTTCGCCTAACTTTCGTTGGAAAACCATGTCTGCAAAACTACCTGCGAAACTATATTTTGCAGGAAGATCCACAGTTTTGCTGGACGAATATCTAATTTCGTTGGATGAACACCCAGTTTGACAGAACGGGCTGAAAAATACGGACCAACCCATTTTTGACCCAAAACTTCAATATTTTACATCCAAAACCTTGGTTTATCACCCAATAAGCTTTATCTAAGCTTCCTACATGTTTTCTTACACAAAAACGTAAGTTTTTGGCGAATCTTTGCCACTTTCAAAAGAACCCAATCCTAGAATCCGGGTTTACATCAAAAGGAGCAATTAAATGATGTTTCTTACTTGGATTCGTGGTGTTTTCTTGTTGTTTGGATGCCCACGAACACCGATCTTCAATATGGAGATCAACCGAGCCTTGAATCTTCAATTTTCTCTACTTTCTCTCTTTACTCTCTCTAGAACTAGAGTGTTGAGTTGCAAATGAGAGCTGCTCAAGCTTATCAGTTTATATATATTGGGCGTTCCTGGGACCTTAAACTCGCCAAACACATAATCCGCGAAGTCTACTCGGTCTATAACCCATATCCGTCTTATTTTCATTAAATGATCTCGTATAAGCCCACTATTATTATTTGGCTCGCTTAGACATTATTCGAGACGTTACAAATAACCCAAAACTCAGTTATATCAATGCTTTCATAATCCACAGGGTTGTATGACCTTTTGTTCTCATTTTCCCTAATGAAATCAATATTATTTGTAAATCTTACATAAAAGAAACAAATAATAAAAATAACATAATTGTCATTTATATAATACCTATTTTGAAGAAGCACATTATAATGAACATATACAAGGCAACAAAGCCTTTGATGCTCCAATTGGTTCCTCTTCTTCGTGTGAATTCTTTCAAAAACACTTCAAAAATTTCCACCACTCATCTTACAAAATTAAAAATAGTAGATTATTATTCTATTAATACATTCAAACAATATAATTAAGAAAAATGAACTTTAAAGTAATCCTACCGGGACGAGTTGTCTTTGCTAAAACAAAAGCAAGTGGTCGATTAAAATCACCATCTCGATCATGAAATTGATATAACTGTGATGTAAGCTTCATTGGGTCCAAATTCTTATTTTCTTCAATTCATTGTGTTCATCTTATTTTTAATCATTATTGATATTGAAATTAATACAAACAATTAAACCAAGTTAACGTTGATTCCGCAAACATTGACGTGACTTCAATTAACACTGATAATCCTGATTGCGATCCATGGATTCACAGGTGGTATCAGAGCCAAGTGCTCATTGATTTAGATCGATTGATCTATCATTTTATTTGTGTTTAATTGTTTATTGAATTCTCTAGATTTGTTAGTTTTTACTGATTAGATCTATTGTTTTTCTTTTGAGCAAATTGTTTTGTGTGATCAGTGGTTTGTCGTTCAGCAACCATAGTTACATTGCTTGATTAACTTGGATCAATATTCAAATCAATTGAATAGCAGATCTTAGTTATTGATCAACATTAATAAATTGTTCATATCCATTGAACAAGAAGATGCTCCATACTTTACCAGAAAGTTGGAAGCAAACTATATCCATGTTCAAAAACACCATAGACCTCAAAACAGTTGGTTTAGATACTCTAGCAGCTAAAGTTGAGGCTCTTGGAATGGATGAGAAATCAAGAAACAAGTGTGTGAGAACTCATGTATCACCATATCACTTTAAAGAAACAAGAAGTGTTGGAAATGCCTTTATTTCCAACAACGATGGTGATAACTCTTGTACTTTGAGTGAAGATGAAGAGGAAGTAAGCTTCTATGCTTCAAAACCTCCTAAGAAATCTTCTAAAAGTAAGTCAAGAAAAGAGAAAGAAAGAACTGATGATCAAAGAGATACATCATCAGAAAAGCCTTCAATCAACAATCAACCAGAATCCATCACTGTCATTCAAGACTCTGAAGAACAAAAAGCAGCTTTACAGTTTTCAGTGCAAGTTTTCAAGCTTACCTGGGAAGCTCATTAACCGATGCTAAAATGTGCCAATAAGACTTGGAATAACTACCTCCAAATGTAGTGGAGGAGATGGATCTACAATGACAAATGGCAATGATTGCCTATAGAGCCAAACAATATCTTAGAAAAAATAAGAATATGGCTGCTATAAGTAAGTCATCACAGATTGGTGTTGATAAGTCAAAGGTAAGATGCTTCAAGTGCAATCTCTATGGACACTTCTCTAGAGAATGCAATCAACAAAATCTGGACTCAACACAACATCAGCAACATCAGTCTAAACAAACATCATCATCTTAAAGATCCTTCAGGCGACCATAACTTGCCAACTCATCCCCACCAGCCACTAATACATCAGTGGGAACAAGCAACTCAAAAGAATCTGGGCTGATCATTCTTCAAGATGTAACCTGTGACTGGAGTATGTATGTGCAGGATCGTTGTTTGTCACTGAACACAATGTTTTCTCTCAAACTCACCTAGAATAGCACTCGGGTATAGAAAGAATCAGTAAGAGTTGATCACAATATAGAAAGTAATAAAGAACACATAAGTTAATTTTCAAGGTACTTTTATATATTGCTTCTTAACTCAACATACAAGACTTTTACAAGCAGATGTTATTTTTAATGAGTTACAAAGAGAACCTATATATAATACTACCTACAGCCGAATATACTTTGATACCAGCTAGGATCCCTTAGCTAAAGCCTATACTACAAGACTATAGTTTAAGGTATCTCAGGTAAAGTATTACATGGATCTTTAGGAAGAGGCCATGCTGTATCAGAAGTTTGTAGCGGAGTGTCAGAGACCATACTTGTGTCCACTGGTTCATAGTAGTGTCTTCCGAAGGTTAAATGGCTTTGGAAGAGTAAGTACTTCCAAAGCCACTTATACTTCGGAAGAGGCTGCTTCTTCCAAGGCTTGGAGACTTCTTCTTTTCATCATACTTTGGAAGTGGTCTTTACTTTATTCTTCTAAGTCTTGAACTTCGGAAGTATGCACTTGTCTTTGGAAGTAGAGTTCTGTCTTCGGAAGTTGATCTTTCTCTTTGTCTTCGGAAGAACTCTACAACCTTCGGAAGTTCCATGTTAAGCTTCGGAAGCCTTTGCATGCAACACCAAAATAACTTAAGTGACATAGTTTTGGTTGCATTAGCCTTCTTTTTGATCCAACAAACTCCCCCTAGGCTGATGCTACCAAAACTTCACTTGTCTCGACTTCTCAAAACTTTCAGCACCGAGGAGAGTAAATATTTATCTATCTCCTTGTTCTTCCCTAAAGTGGTGCTGAGAAATTTGTACAAATCCTTGGTAGACATGAAATCCAGTCTGTCACCTTGGATAACATGTACAGATCCTTTGTCTTCATGTCTTCTCAACTTCAACTCTTCTTCAATCTTGGCTTTTGCAGTTAGTTCTGCCAGATGAAGACTGCTGAGATGATTTTTGATAATTGTAGCAGTTTCAGAGTTGGAGGGGTTGGAGAATGGCTTCTCTACTAACTCAGCAATATCAAACCTGTTGGAGTGTAGCAGAGAGGTTGCATTAAGTCTATTGACTTCACCATTCTCCCTTTCCACAACAAAGTTGTGAGAAGGTTCATCAAACCTCCACTGGATTATTTTCCTTCTAGGCACAAGAGACTGAATGGGAATCTTGTCCTCTTTCTTTGTATCCAATAGAGTCACTAGTTTCCTTCAGAGCTTTTTCTCTTCATCATTCAAAGAGTCTGAGTTGAGGCCCAAAATTCTTACAGCCTGGTCCAAAGTTCCTCTAGGCAGATCAAGGAATTTATCTCTTGTGTGGGAACTTGAAGATCCATCAACATAGGTGATGTTGACAGAGTCTTCTACACAAGAGACTTCACTCATAGTAGTACAGTTGACGAGCTTCATCTTGATTGCCTTAAGCTCCTCAAGAGAGAGATGTTGAGAAGGCTGAAGGGATGGTTTGGATGGTAATTGGGTAGGTTTTGGTTCTGAGGTTCTGGCTAGTGTTTTGGATTGAAGGATGGGAAGTTTGGGTGGTTGAGGTGAGGGAGTAGGTGTGGGTAGTGATGTGGGTTTAGGGGTGTAAGGTTCATGTTTAATGGTGAATGGTGAGGGTGAAGGTTCAGGTTGTGGTTGGGTGGTAGCAGAGAAGGTCATCCCTTTTATCCTTCTATACATCTCTTTCCTTTTCCCCAACAGGATGTCAGCCTTAATTTCACTGACAATCTGTTGGAGTGTCCTTTCTGACATGGGACCCACCTGCCTTCCAGAGAAGCCATAAGCTCGAAGATAGTCCTTCATTCAGGCATTCTCAGTGAGCTTCTTGGATGCAGTGACCCTAGCTTCTTCTTCCTTCTTCTTTTTCTCTTTGGCATTTTCTCTTGCAGCCTTCTTCCTTTCTTTCTCCATTTGATCCTGCTCTTTGTTGTAGAGCCAGAGGATCGTATCATCATTGTGTGGAGAAATTTCTTAAAGATTAAAGCCTCTGGAGAGTAGGAAATTTATCCTGTCTCTCCTCAGCTGCAATTCAGCTTCCTTATGTTCTTCTTCTTCTTTCTCCAAGGCCAACCTGGCTTCTTCCTCAAGTTTCAATGGGGTTGCCTTTTCCAGATCCACCAACTCCCTTAATGGTAGCAGGAGTGTTTCTTCATTGGCAACTCCCATTCTAATAAGCTGGCCAATGATCTCTTCTCTCCTTTTGTTGATGACAGCCTCCTGATTGGATGTAACTGCTTTTGTACTGGTAGCTAGCAACTTCTCAGTTTGAAGTATTCCTTTCTTCTTGAGTTTCTCAATCTTCTCCTCTTCCTGAAGCTCTTCCGCAGTCATCTTCCTTTTTCCTTTGTCTTTTGAAGATCCTGACTGTGGTGGTTCTTGGAGGGAGGTTTCTGATTGTGAGAGAGGCAGAGATGGTGTCTGGGAAGGAGGTGGAATCAGAAAGTCCTCGCTGTTTACCTCAGGTGCAATTTCAAGGATTACATCTGTGATGATCAGTTCCTCGAACATTTTAAACAGTCCTTCCGCAGCTTTCATTTCAGCTTCGGAAAATTCAGCTTGTTCTTTCGAGGCTTTAACTTCAGCTTCGGAAGTTGTAGGAGATGCAGATTCTGTCCCAGCTGTTTTAGTTGCTGGGCCATCAGTCCCCATTTCCCTTTCGAATTGAATCTTAGGTTCTATGTGGACCTTAGGTTTACCAGCTTCTTCCACAGTGGTAGAAGGTGCAGTCAGCCTCTGAAGTTCTTCAGCTCCAAAGTTGAACATTGCAGCATCTGGGCTTGGCTAATCTATGGATGATCTGAACAGAAACTTGGTGAAGAGTCTGTATAGATCACCAAGCATCTTTGAGTCAATCTGCAAAATGACTTGAGGTGGCTCAGACACAGTGATGATGGGAGTAGATGAAGTTGAAGTTGAAGTGTGGCTTTGTGGTTCCTCAGGTGTTTGTCTCTGAACATTCTCCCCCTTTTTGGTAGAATCATCTTGAGAGCTAGATGAGCTAGAGGAAGAAGTCAATGAGACCTGAATAGGTACATGCATGACAGACCTCTCTGTCTGTGTCTCAACTAGTTTTGCCTTGAGATTGTCAATCTCAAGTTGCTGAGTGGCAGACCTTTCTTCTAAAGTCTTAACCAAAGATTCAAGGTTTGAGACTTTAGATAGTAGGTCTTGAATGAGGAGTTGCATTCTTCCCTCATCTTCTTTGGAAGAATCACGGGGAGATGAGATAACATACCTGGTATGTTCAGCCTCACCACCAGATGTGGTTTCTTGGCACCCTGGTTTCCCATGCTCAGTTATGTCTCTTTCAGAGTCATCAAAGGGCTTGGTTGCTGCATATTCAGTCTGAGATATGTACCACTATCCACAAGGTCCATTGAGGAACCTTCTGTAGTGGCAGATGAATCTACATGAGTCCCCTCCACATCAATGGGACTCACCTCAGTTATGGGTTGCTAATGGAGGCTAGAGATAAGGGGTTTCTCCGGGCTCTGTTGATCTTGAAGAGGGTGTTGTAGATTAACTTCATTTCCATGGAGAGATGTTATCTCTTCATCACTTTTGAATAGAAGGTCAGTAAAAGATAGGGAGGTTAAGCCTACTGACCCGGGACCTTGGTCAATGTCTACAGGCATTAAGCCTCTGATGGGGCTGTCCCTTGTTGGCAACTCAAAAGAGTGTAAATACTCATTCTGAGGGCTGTTGGTTTGGGTGTCAGGCTTGTTGGACCAAAAGAACCAATGAGCCAGATCAGAAAAACCTTTAAGTCCCACAGACATCATAACAACTGAAGTGGTCTACAACAGCTGAAGACAAAGTCTGAAGACAAAGTCTGAAGACAACAGCTGAAGACAAAGTCTGAAGACAAAGTCTGAAGACAATAGCTGAAGACAAAGTCTGAAGACAACTGCTGAAGACAAAGTCTGAAGACAACAACTAAAGACAAAGTCTGAAGATAACAGCTGAAGACAAAGTCTACAGACAAAGTCTGAAGACAAAGTCTGAAGACAAACTCTGAAGACAAAGTCTGAAGACAAAGTCTGAAGACAAGTCTGAAGACAAAGTCTGAAGACAAAGTCTGAAGACAAAGTCTGAAGACAACTGTTGAAGACAAAGTCTGAAGACCAAGTTCTCAGAAGTTGTCACAACAGCTGAAGTAGTTCTTTTCAGTAGTTGTGATGGTTTACTTTTCAGTAGCTTGTAATCAGTAGTTTTATTTTATGTAAAACATCTCAAGTTCTTACACTTCAGATGTTATAACTTCAATAGTTGTAATTTTAGCTTGTACTTAGCTTTTTGTGAAGGTGTCCTCAGTTGTTGTGGACATCTTCAGTAGTTTAGTCTACTTTCAGCTGTTTGTATAAATCAGTTAGCTGTCACTATCAAGTGACATCAGCTGATGTCACATTCCTTTATAAAAGGAATGTTGACCTAATTTCTTTGTAGCCAAAGCTTGTGCATGAATGAAAATATTCTCTTTGCAGAAAACTGTCTCTCTCTATAACCGTCACTGTTTGATTGAATATTCATATTATTCTTGCTTAAATTTCATCTAATTCTTGTTCTATTTCGCTGCAAATCTTAATCTAATTGATCAAACTAGATCCCGATCCTTTCAAGGCTCATGGGTTTGAGACTGAGGAGACTCAAAACCCAATTGAGGTCAAAAGAGAAGGATGGAGAGACCTCTGACTGAGTGGGAGCCCATGTTTCCACTTTAGTCTTTTTGGATTGAACAGGAGGAGCTTGTTCAATCAGAGTAGATTGAACAAGGGTTCATTTGGGGCATCTCTGATATGTGATGACGATGGGTGGAGAAGGTAGTGTTTGCAGTGTGGTGGAGGTTGCTGGTGTGGGTTCATCACCTGTGGGGTGAACAGGGATGTCACCAGGAGCTATGCGCTCAATCATAGCTGGAAGCAGGGAAGTGTGTCTTCCAGTGAAGTTGGTGGACATCTTCTTCAAGGTCTTTAAGATGGTAGGCTGCATGTGGGGGACAGTCAGAGTAGCTGCACAGACAAGCATGCTCTGGGCCAACTCACAGTTGATTATGTGTTGAAGGAATCTAAGATACATAAAGAATGTCTCCCTTTGCAGATTCCCAATCAGATTTGAGAACACAAATCGTGAGTAATTGAAGCGTAGGCCTCTCACCAATCCATGAACTAAGCATCCTAGTTTATATGGGATTTGATCCCATCCGCCGGATTTGTTGGAAAAGCAGTGGAGAACAATATGCAGGAGAAACTTCCAATTGTAGGAAAAGTTGAACTTGTACACAGTTGACCTGCTTATGTCTCCTCCATATCCCATAAGGATGTAGGTGCTATCCAAATCTGCCTTCGGGAACTCAGTAGGAGCTCCTTCATCATGAAGCTCTAGATGCTCCCTGATGAGTTGTTCAGTAATGATCAACTCCTGTCCACAAATGTTGGACCTTAGTATTCGAATCCCATTTAGGGTTTCAGCTCGACCATTTCCCCAAAATTCGGCCATGTGGTTGGAGAAAACAGTGGGATTAACGGTAAGAGTAGTGTAGTAAGGTGACTGGGTGAGAAAGGAGATAATTTCAGAGAAGTCGGCATCCCTTGAAGAATCAAGGAGTGCGACCTGGTTGTGCTGAGGGTTAAGTGCCATTTGGAGAGAGGTGAAAGTGAATGAATTTGAGCTTGGGTAAAGTTACAGAGGAGAAAAATTTCTAGGGATGTAAAATTGCAAGTAAAAAGATGAAATTGAATAGTCGAGATTATTTAAAAGATTGTGGAATGGCAGTAATGGGGGTTAGGATAAGGTGATGTGATGGTTTAGTGGATGAATTGACAGTGGCGGTAAGGTTAAAATCAGTTAAATAATCCGACATCATTAACAAAATCTTTGTTTTTTACAGTGTGGGGCCCAAGAGATTTACGTTACACAGTAGAGTCTCTCTTCCGAGTGTAAAACATTTTCAAAGGTAACTTATCTTCCGAAGGCAATTCTTACTTCTGAAGCCAAACTTTGTTTCTGAAGGTTAGGGTTGCTTCCAAATGGAGAATTTGTAAGTCTCAGAAGTAGATCTGATATGTAATCAATCGCTTCTTCTGAGGCCAAACATTCTTCCGAGAAGAAAGTTATCCTTTGAGAAATTTTGCTTCGGAAGTTATAGAAATATCTTCCGAGGTTAATTTCTCTTCGGAAGGAATTTACACTTAGAAAATTTTAGAAAAATTCTTTAGTAATAGGGCTTAAATTGTATTGACACAAAACTTACATGTTAAAAAAGGTTTCAAAAGAGATTAAAATGAATGTTTATCATCCCAATAGCTGTTATGAGATACTTAAATCTTTGTTCATCAAATGCTTTGGTGAACAAATCAGCATATTGTTCATTTGAATCAACTTTGATTAACTTAGTTAGATTTTCTCATGAATATCTCTAATGAAATGATACCTGATGTCAATATGCTTTGTTTGGGAGTGCTTCACCGGATTTTCAGTAACGGAGATAGCACTGTTGTTGTCAATATGGATAGCAGTACTCATAAAGTTGAACCCATAGTCTAACATCTCATTTTGAATCCATAGCAGTTGAGCACAGCAGCTAGCAGCAACAATGTATTAAGCTTTAGCAGTTGATGTAGAGACACATGATTGTTTCTTGCATTGCCATGAGATGATCCTTCCACCAAGAAATTGACATCCTCCTGATGTTGATTTCTTGTCAATGTTGCAGCCGCCATAGTCATTATCAGAGTATCCGTAGAGATTAAAATCCTTGTTTCTAGGATACCAGAGACCTAGTTTAGGTGCTCCTTTGAGATATCTTAGGATTCTCTTAACAGCAGCTAGGTGAGACACTTTTGGAGCAGCCTGATATCATGCACAATGCATGTAGCAAACATAATATCAGGTCTGATGGCTATGAGATACATCAGAGAACCAATAATTGCCCTATACTGATGTTGATCAGTATCCTCCCCCTCAAGGCCAGGACAAAGATTATGGTTTCTGGGTATGGGTGTCTTGGCAGGCTTGCAATCCTTCATTTCAAATCTATCTAAGATGTCAGAGACATACTTAGATTGATTACTAAAGAATCCTTCCTTCATTTGCTTCACCTGAATTCCAAGGAAAAAGTCCATCTTTCCCATGGAACTCATCTCAAACTTTTTCTTCATAATGCTCTCAAAGTCCTTGCACATTTGGTCATTTGAGGAACCAAATATGATGTCATCGACATAGACTTGAACAAGAAAAATGTCCTTTCCAGACTTTCTGATGAAGAGAGTCTTGTCAATGGTACCTCTGGTGTAGTCATTCTTAAGAAGAAACTGAGACATAGTCTCATACCACAGCCTGGGTGCTTGGTGCAGCCCATACAGAGCTTTATCCAATTTACACACATAGTTGGGGTGCTGTGGGTCTTCAAATCCTGGAGGTTGGCAAACATAGACTTCCCTAACTATATCCCCATATAAAAATGCACACCTGACATCAAGTTGGTACACAGTGAAGTCCTTGGATGCAGCATAAGCAAGGAAGATCCTAACTACCTCAAGTCTTGCAACTGGTGCAAAGACATCTGTAGAGATTAATGAAGAGGCTGATGCAACCTAAACATCTTAAGTCTATCCTTGTTAGGATCAGTGATCTACGTTTGATTGATTAGAGAGTATTGCAGCGGAAATCAAACAATGAATTAGACAATTCACAAGAATACAGTTGATATTCAAAGAAAGAACAAACAATTATAGAAAGAATTCTGCAAATCAAATATTTCATTCAATACACGCTTTCATGGTGGCAAAATGTCACATTTACAATCAGGTCAATCATCCCTTATATAAGAATGTCGTGGTGGAACATTCCTTATATAGGAGATGTGACGTCTGCTGATGTCATTTGATAGTGACATCTAACAGAATTATTCAAACTACTGAAAGTTAACACAACTACTGAAGATGTCAAAACAGCTGACATCTTCTTACAAAAATACTAAGTGTTAACTGTCACTACTACTACTGAAAACAAACTACTGAAACTACAAAGACTGAAGAACATGCTCTTCAATCGTTTTACAAATACTGAAACAAAAAGAAAACTACTGAAAGGAAACCATCACAGCAACTGAAGAATGCTTCTTCAGCTGTTGTAACAAACTCTGAAGGCTTCAGTACTTGTACTTGAACTTCAGCTGTTGTCATCAGCTGATGTCTTCAGTCTTTGTACTTCAGCTGTTGATCTTCAGTACTTTGTTCTTCAGCTATTGATCTTCAGACTTTGGTCTTCAGCTGTTGAAGTCTTCAGTACTTTAGTCTTCAGCTATTGAAGTCTTCAGTACTTTAGTCTTCAGCTATGATCTTCAGACTTTGGTCTTCAGCTGTTGAAGTCTTCAGTACTTTAGTCTTCAGCTGTTGAAGTCTTCAGACTTTGTCAAAACAGCTGATCAAGTCTTCAGCAGTTGTTGTGATGTCTGTAGGACTTAGAGGTTTTTCTGATCAGGCTCATTGGTTCTTTTGGTCCAACAAACTCCCCCTGAACCAATGCAGCCAAAACCTCTAAACTTATGAAGATGTCCCACTTATTATGGCAGAGAGATTTGGTCTTTTTGTCTTCTGGATCAGCTCAGAAGTGACCCACATAAGCACAGGCCTGGGAAGAAGTCTCAATGATCTGTTTGGCAAAGGATGAATGGGAACTCTGTCTTGGGGAACTGGACAAAGAGCTGTTACCCCATCCATGAGATCTACTTCCCCACAATGAGTCTGTATGACTCCCTTGTATAGGCCTCAAGGAAGGTTATCTGTTCCTCCATGGTAAGTTCTTCAGCTCCTCCTTCAAAAAGTGATTCTGGCCCATAATATTCAGATAGGTATTTGACCTGTTTCCCATTTTTGAGTTCCACAGTTGTTATTACTCTATAAGCAAATTCATCAGGGTGATTAACCTCTAAGAACAACTGGAGCTCATTCTTTCTGACTTCCTCAAGCCTCTTATATACTAACCCCTTCTTCACCATTTTATTTTCCAGCATCTTCTGTGGGGTCAGGTTAGCTTTATAGGCTTTCTTGAAGTCATCTAGGATTTCCCAGGGTGATACTACAAAGACCAGTGAGATCACTTCATCTACAATCTTCTTCACCTGGCCAATGTATCTCTGTGGAATGTTTTTCTTGTGAATCCTATGAGACACCCTGGGATCAGGCCAAATCCTCACTCTCTCCTTTTGATATTAAAATGTATGTTTAAGAGTGTATAATCTAAGAGCATGCTTCTTCATGTTGATGATTGAAGATGTGGCAGCATATGCTTTGTCACCCTCCTCAACAATTCCTCATCATGTTGTTTGTGAAGCTCTTCTTCTTCTAGCTTCACTTTCACAATTTGTCTTTGAGTTTCAGGAATAATTGTTGGAGAGTGACTTGTGGCCTTCGGCAACTGTATAACAGCTGAGAGTGGCAGCCTATCTTCATCTTCATCTTCGTCATCTTCTTCTAGCCTCAGTACCGTTTTCTTCCTCTTCTGGGGTACTTCATCGGCTACTGGTTTTGAGGGTAGAGGAGTAGGTTTGGTGGGTTGTGGTTGTGGTGGTTTTGGTGTGGGAATGTTGACAGGCTGGTCTAGCATTCTGGATGTGAGGTCGGCTTTAGATTGCTTGACTAGTTTAGTCCTGCTCCCAGCACCAACTTTGTTTAAGGCTTCAATAACCAATCCTTTTGTGTATACTTCAGACGAACAGATCTTGGTGGTTATTGCCAAGATGCTGTCCCTGGACCATGCCTTGATCTCAATCAATGATCTGCCCAGATATTTCACTATGAACTTGATCATGATCTCTAACCTTTCCCTTTCCAACACATCATAACTTGCCCATCTAGCTTGGATTTCTTCAATCTCTAGTCTTATGATTTCTGAGTCAAGTTTTTCAGTGTCGTGGCCTTGCCTAAACAACTTATCAATGATGTTATCCATTGATCGGCTGTGTTCAGCATCAGCCTTCTTCACCATTGTCTCCAAGTCAGTCTCCTTCTCATTCTTCCTTTACTTGTATGTGACATGAAAGTCTTTAGTACTTTCAGTCACTTTCTCCGTGTCAGCATCCTTCACCTTCTCCTTTTCAGTTTCTTTCCTATCTGCCATCCTTTTCTTTTTGCTTTCACTGACTGAATCTCCCCCTTTTTGGTTGCATTGGTTGCAAGGGTTTGATTGTCAGAAAGCCTTTTGCTCACAGCATCCTCTATCATGGGTTGTATAACTGAGGGAAGCCTCTCATCAAGGGTTTTAAGGACGATATCGGTGATAGTTGATGTGATGAGAGGTAAGGAATATTTAAAGATAGCAGCTATTTGCTCAGGGGGGTTCTGTCCCTGAGAAATAGTGCCAGAAGCAGAGGCAGGTGGCTGAGTGTTTTGGAGTGGCTCAGTGTATGGGAGACCTTCATAGGAAGGTGCCATCTGTGGGTTGTGAGGGGTAGATGGTCTTTGATCCTGAGAAATGTTGGCAAGCAGCTCTTTGAGACTGGTCACCTCATCCTCGAGGATGGTGTTTTGGGCTAAAACATCATAAAAGAAGCCCAGGTCATCATCAGTGTCTACTGAATCACCTGACCTCCTGATAGAATCAGGATGAACATGCTCTGAGTGTAGATCAGTAATAGCATGTGCCCCTTGGTCATGGTACTGGGGACTCCCTGCCTCAGGACCATGTCCTTCATCGGCAGTTGCCTCTGGTGAGGTCTTATGGACAGTACCAAATTCATCTGATCATTTGCTGAAGCAGGAGAAGTGGCAGCCTTACCAGAAATTCGAATCTCCGTTTCTACACCTGGAGATTGAATATGGTAACCCTTGTGCTGTGGGGTGTCAAAAGCACTTTGGTCCTCCCCCTCAATGGTTGGGGCTATCCCAGTTGTGATTGGTATCTCGGGAGGGGGTGAGGAGTGCAACTGAGTCAGCACTTTGGCAATCATGATGGGACTTTGGGGGGCGGTTGCAGTGGGAGAGGGTGTGAAGGCAGTATGCACCGGGGAGAGTGGTGCGTTTCAATGGCAAACTCCTCAAGTGAGGAAGGTTCCAGATGTATAGGTGCCCCAGAGATGGTTGCTACAGGCTCCTTTTGAGAGGAAACCTGAGCGGTTGAGGGTGAGTGAGTCCGTTTATCTACTGGGGGGTTATGACCAGTAGATATAACCTGCGTTTGTGGTGCAGGGGCATCCTCAGGGGACTCATTTCTCTTAGTAGCCTTTTTGGCTTTCTTGTGTTTGGGTTTGGTGGGGACAAAGGATTTGGAGGTGGTGGCTGTGGGTTCCAGCTGCGTGGGTTTTCGCAGTTTGGCAGCCAGTTTGAGTGACTGGTCTGAGTTGTGCCTGGAGTATACTTCAGGCAATACAGCCGTGGCAGGGACTCCAAGGCCAACAAGTCCGTCAGCTTTCAGCTGGTCTACTATAATGGCCATTAGGAACCGAGGATATAATATCTATCGGTTAGCTATAGGCTTGGAGGCTATATCCTTGAGTTCAAGAAATAATATTTCAGAAAAATTTAAGTGTTGTTGGTCAAGGATAGAGAATAATACCTGCTGCCACCTCATCGACATTTGATCCCAAGAAGAAGTCTTAGGAGCTAAGCATACATTCACCATATGAAAAATTAGTCGTTCCGCATCATGGAAATGTTTCTTCAGGATGGTAGAGGCACTAAGGTTACCCTGGTATCCATGTTGGGCAAATGATAGATCAGTGGTGCCCTTTGGATACCCAGTGGGAAAAGTGGCATCATCCAGTTGTAGGGTTTGTCGAAGGATTTCTGAAGTGATGACCACCT
Source organism: Flaveria trinervia (assembly GCA_025506515.1). Taxonomy (NCBI): domain Eukaryota; kingdom Viridiplantae; phylum Streptophyta; class Magnoliopsida; order Asterales; family Asteraceae; genus Flaveria; species Flaveria trinervia. Next base: position 19,397,677 of record CM046446.1, read on the forward strand.
AACGATTGTTGACGAACGACTGGAGAGAGCCGGTGACATTCTCCCTAGTGACGATGGCGACGTTCGTCCAGAACTGCTGGAGGGATTCGGCATGAATGGTAGGATTTAGAAGGAAAGCCGTTTTGTATGGAGAGTTGATCTTTAAATAAATGGCATTATCAAATTTTGTCCAAAAGGGTGATTTAGTAAGGTAAGTAACACAGTTGTGTCGTGGTTTAAGCTTCATGTTCGCCATTGATGTGAGAGAAGGTTCTGAGTTTTTGAACGTTAGGTTTGAGATGATGAAGCTCCGTAAGACAAGGTATTTATAGGGTACGGGTTATAAAGCAACTGAAGGGTTTGGTATGAGTCATCAGTAGTTTTGAGCGACTGATGACGTGGTATTAACCTTCAGATGTTGAAATAACTGAAGTCTTGGTTGTAGGCATCCGTGGTTATAAAACTACTGAAGACCATGGTTTTAGCTTCAGATGATGGAAACAGCTGACGACGTGGTGTTAGTCATCAATAGTTGTGAAACTACTGAAGACATGGTTTTGTCATCAGTTGTTGTAAACAGCTGACAACGTGGTATTAGTCATCAGTAGTTGTGAAACTACTGAAGACGTGGTTTTGTCATCAGTTGTTTAAGGTGAAGCAGCAGTTTTAGAAACAACTGAAGAGAAAATTCTCATCAGTAGTTTTCGTAATTCATAGCTTTTCAGCTGTTTCATACTATCCTCAACACTTACTCATCAGTCTTTTGGGCTGTTTTTCAGTTGTTTCATAGGACGTTAGTACTTATCTGTTTGTACTTATATCAGTAGTTATGACTGTATCAGTTCTTGTAACAGAATCAGTACTTATTTGTGATATGGTTACAAATGATCATCAGTACTTATTTACTGAGATCATCAGTAGTTATCACTTATTCTAGCTGCAGCATACCAAGCCTTAACACTAGGTTTTGGAAAGTCGAACTATCCAAAGGCTTAATAAAAATATCTGCAAGCTCATCAGCACTAGGCACAAACTTTGGATCAATCAGACCTTTTTCAAAACAGTCCCTAATAAAATGATGTCTGATCTCTATATGTTTGGTCCTAGAGTGCTAGACAGGATTCTTGACAATGCAAAGAGCTGAAGCACTATCCATTAATTATGGAGTCTTAGTCTCTGTAATGCCATAATCCAAAAGTTGGTTCTAAAGCCAGAGTACCTGAGAAGTACAGCTTGCAGCAACAATGTACTCTACTTCAGCAGTGGATGTAGCAACAGATGTTTGTTTCTTACTCTGCCAAGAAATCAAACAGTTGCCTAGGAATTGACATCCACCAGAAGTTGACTATCTGGTTAACTTACACCCTGCATAGTCACTATCAAAAAAAGCAACCAATTTGCAAGAGTGTCCAGTGGAATACCATAAACCTAGAGATTGTGTACCTTGCAGATATTGAAAGATCCGTTTGACTGCAATCAAGTGAGACTCTTTAGGAGCAGCCTGAAATCTAGCACAAACACACGTTACAAACATAATATCTAGTCTAGAAGCTGTTAAGTACATCAAGGACCCAATCATACATCTGTAAAGTGTTTCATCAACAACTTTACCTTTCTGATCTGCATCCAGTTGTGTGGTGTTGCACATGGGAGTAGAACTGGGCTTACAATTTTGTAAATCAAACTTATTCAAAAGATCTTTTGTATATTTAGACTGATGAATGAAAGTCCCATCAGCCTTTTGTTTGATTTGCAATCCTAGAAAGAACTGTAATTCTCCCATTGCACTCATTTCAAACTTCTTATGCATTAAATTGGTAAAGTCATCACACAACTGGGGATCAGAGGATGCAAAAATAATATCATCAACATAAATTTGAACAAGTAGCTTATGTTGATCCACCTTCTTAATGAATAAAGTTTTATCTATGGAGCCTCTAGTGAAATTATTTTGAAGAATAAAATTTGATAATGTCTCATACCAGGCTCTAGGAGCTTGTTTCAACCCATAAAGAGCCTTATCAAGCTTGTATACCCAATCTGGATGTTTATTATCCTCAAAACCTGGTGGTTGACATACATAAACTTCTTCTTTTATTTTACCATATAAAAATTCACTTTTAACATCCATTTGAAAAACTTTAAAATTGTGAAATGCAGCATAGTCTAAGAACAATCTAATTGCCTCCAATCTGGCTACAGGGGCAAAGGTCTCATCATAATCAATACCTTCTTCTTATGAAAACCCCTGAACAACCAGTCTGGCCTTGTTCTTAACAATAAGTCCATTTTCATCTGTTTTGTTCCTAAACACCCATTTAGTGCCTATTGCATACTTAGCTGGGGGTAGAGGAACCAGTTCCCACACTTGCTGTTTCTTGAACTGAAGTAGCTCAAGCTGCATGGCTTCCACCCATCCATTGTCTCTCAGAGCAACATGATAGTTCTTTGGCTCTTGCTGAGTGATGAAGAGAGCATAGAAGCACAAGTTAGACAATTGACTTCTAGTTGAGACGCCAGCATTGATACCACCAATGATTTGAGACATGGGGTGATCCTTCAGCTCTTGGTGCACAATAAGATCAGTGCAAGTGTTTGTAGCCGGTTCAACATCAGCAGGTGTCGATTCAGATTCTTGAAACCAAGTATTAGATGGCAAATCAAACGATGTAGAGGAATCAGAAATCTCATCAGCATTTGTTGTGGATGGAGCTGCTGAAGGTAGAGGAACATCAAGTTTAACAGACTCAGGCAGTTGGTCACTGAACTTGAAAAGGTGAGTACTGATATCATCATCATCTTCAGTACCACTAGGTGGAAGACTTGCTGCAGAAGATGATTTATCCACATGATCTGCAACAGCTGGAGTTTGATAAGGAGCATATTGCAGTATGTCCAGATCAAACAACTCCACAGGGTTTTGTGGAACTTTATCCTTAGGAGATTCATTGAATTTCACATGCAAGGTTTCTTCAACTATCTTTGTTCTGCAGTTGAAGACTCTGTAAGCCTTGCAAGTGGATGAAGAACCAACAAAATACCCTGCATCCACCTTAGGATCAAATTTGTGAAGTTGACCCTTTATGTTGAGAATGAAACAAGGACATCCAAAGGCTCTGAAGAATGAAATCAAAGGAGCCAAATGATGTAGAGCTTCATATGGAGTCTTCATCAACCTCTGATTTACTAACACTCTATTTTGCACATAGCAAGCTGTATTGGCAGCTTCAGCCCAAAAGGTCAAAGGCAAGCCAGAGTCAGCCAACATGGACCTTGCGGCTTCAATTAAAGTCCTGTTCTTTCTCTCCACTACTCCATTTTGTTCTGGAGTCCTTGGGATGCTAAACTGCCTTTTGATTCCTTTTGAAAGATAAAAATCATCAAGTGCATGGTTTCTGAATTCAGTACCATTGTCACTCCTTATACACTTGACTGATAGGGAATACTGCTTCTCAACATACAACACAAAGTTTATAATCTTCTGAGCAACCTCATCCTCTGAATGTAGAAAGAAAGTCCATATGAATCTGGAGTAATCATCCATAATTACCAGACAGTATTTCTTCTTTGCCATGCGCATCACTCTCACAGGACCAAATAAATCTATGTGCAGTAACGACAAGCAGGCAATGGACTTAGGTTCTTCAATGGGAGGGAGTGAGACTTTGTGCTGTTTTCCTTTCAAACAAGTAGTGCAGGCTTCATCACAGTGGAACTCCTTTGTTGATAAACCTCTCAATAAACTATTTTGGATCAGCTGGTTCATGTTTCTGAGATTAACATGACCCAGCCTTCTATGCCATTGTTTAGATTCCTGAAGAGAGGCTTTGGAGAATAGGCATGGATGACCCTTCAAATCAATCTTCTTTGATAAATCCAATGCATACACTCTTCCAATCTTGTTGGCCTTCAGGAGAGTATGTTCATCCATTACCTTGTGAAGCTCTTCTTCTTCTAGCTTCACTTTCACAATTTGTCTTTGAGTTTCAGAAATAATTGTTGGAGAGTGACTTGTGGCCTTTGGCAACTGTATAACAGCTGAGAGTGGCAACCTATCTTCATCTTCATCATTATTTTCGTCATCTTCTTCTAGCCTCAGTACCCTTTTCTTCCTCTTCTGGGGTACTTCATCGGCTATTGGTTTTGAGGGTAGAGGAGTAGGTTTGGTGGGTTGTGGTTGTGGTGGTTTTGGTGTGGGAATGTTGACAGGCTGGTCTAGCATTCTGGATGTGAGGTCGGCTTTAGATTGCTTGACTAGTTTAGTCCTGCTCCCAGCACCAGCTTTGTTTAAGGCTTCAATAACCAATCCTTTTGTGTATACTTCAGACGAACAGATCTTGGTGGTTATTGCCAAGATGCTGTCCCTGGACCATGCCTTGATCTCAATCAATGATCTGCCCAGATATTTCGCTATGAACTTGATCATGATCTCTAACCTTTCCCTTTCCAACACATCATAACTTGCCCATCTAGCTTGGATTTCTTCAATCTCTAGTCTTATGATTTCTGAGTCAAGTTTTTCAGTGTCGTGGCCTTGCCTAAACAACTTATCAATGATGTTATCCATTGATCGGCTGTGTTCAGCATCAGCCATCTTCACCATTGTCTTCAAGTCAGTCTCCTTCTCATTCTTCCTTTACTTGTATGTGACATGAAAGTCTTTAGTACTTTCAGTCACTTTCTCCGTGTCAGCATCCTTCACCTTCTCCTTTTCAGTTTCTTTCCTATCTGCCATCCTTTTTCTTTTTGCTTTCACTGACTGAATCTCCCCCTTTTTGGTTGCATTGGTTGCAAGGGTTTGATTGTCAGAAAGCCTTTTGCTCACAGCATCCTCTATCATGGGTTGTATAACTGAGGGAAGCCTCTCATCAAGGGTTTTAAGGACGATATCGGTGATAGTTGATGTGATGAGAGGTAAGGACTGTTGAAAGATAGCAGCTATTTGCTCAGGGGGGTTCTGTCCCTGAGAAATAGTGCCAGAAGCAGAGGCAGGTGGCTGAGTGTTTTGGAGTGGCTCAGTGTATGGGAGACCTTCAGAGGAAGGTGCCATCTATGGGTTGTGAGGGGTAGATGGTCTTTGATCCTGAGAAATGTTGGCAAGCAGCTCTTTGAGACTGCTCACCTCATCCTCGAGGATGGTGTTTTAGGCTAAAACATCATAAAAGAAGCCCAGGTCATCATCAGTGTTTACTGAATCACCTGACCTCCTGATAGAATCAGGATGAACATGCTCTGAGTGTAGATCAGTAATAGCATGTGCCCCTTGGTCATGGTACTGGGGACTCCCTGCCTCAGGACCATGTCCTTCATCGGCAGTTGCCTCTGGTGAGGTCTTATGGACAGTACCAAATTCATTCTGATCATTTGCTGAAGCAGGAGAAGTGGCAGCCTTACCAGAAATTCGAATCTCCGTTTCTACACCTGGAGATTGAATATGGTAACCCCTGTGCTGTGGGGTGTCAAAAGCACTTTGGTCCTCCCCCTTAATGGTTGGGGCTATCCCAGTTGTGATTGGTATCTGGGGAGGGGGTGAGGAGTGCAACTGAGTCAGCACTTTGGCAATCATGATGGGACTTTGGGGGGCGGTTGCAGTGGGAGAGGGTGTGAAGGCAGTATGCACCCGGGGAGAGTGGTGCGTTTCAATGGCAAGCTCCTCAAGTGAGGAAGGTTCCAGATGTATAGGTGCCCCAGAGATGGTTACTACAGGCTCCTTTTGAGAGGAAACCTGAGCGGTTGAGGGTGAGTGAGTCCGTTTATCTACTGGGGGGTTATGACCAGTAGATATAACCTGCGTTTGTGGTGCAGGGGCATCCTCAGGGGACTCATTTCCCTTAGTAGCCTTTTTGGCTTTCTTGTGTTTGGGTTTGGTGGGGACAAAGGATTTGGAGGTGGTGGCTGTGGGTTCCAGCTGCGTGGGTTTTCGCAGTTTGGCAGCCAGTTTGAGTGACTGGTCTGAGTTGTGCCTGGAGTATACTTCAGGCAATACAGCCGTGGCAGGGACTCCAAGGCCAACAAGTCCGTCAGCTTTCAGCTGGTCTACTATAATGGCCATTAGGAACTGAGGATATAATATCCATCGGTTAGCTATAGGCTTGGAGGCCATATCCTTGAGTTCAAGAAATAATATTTCAGAAAAATTTAAGTGTTGTTGGTCAAGGATAGAGAATAATACCTGCTGCGACCTCGTCGACATTTGATCCCAAGAAGAAGTCTTAGGAGCTAAGTATACATTAACCATATGAAAAATTAGTCGTTCCGCATCATGGAAATGTTTCTTCAGGATGGTAGAGGCACTAAGGTTACCCTGGTATCCATGTTGGGCAAATGATAGATCAGTGGTGCCCTTTGGATACCCAGTGGGAAAAGTGGCATCATCCAGTTGTAGGGTTTGTCGAAGGATTTCTGAAGTGATGACCACCTGACGATTGTTGACGAACGACTGGAGAGAGTTGGTGTCATTCTCTCCAGTGACGATGGTGACGTTCGTCCAGAACTGCTGGAGGGATTCGGCATCCAGAACTGCTTGAGCGACTGATGACGTGGTATTAACCTTCAGATGTTGAAATAACTGAAGTCTTGGTTGTAGGCATCCGTGGTTATAAAACTACTGAAGACCATGGTTTTAGCTTCAGATGATGGAAACAGCTGACGACGTGGTGTTAGTCATCAGTAGTTGTGAAACTACTGAAGACATGGTTTTGTCATCAGTTGTTGTAAATAGCTGACGACGTGGTATTAGTCATCAGTAGTTGTGAAACTACTGAAGACGTGGTTTTGTCATCAGTTGTTTAAGATGAAGCAGCAGTTTTAGAAACAACTGAAGAGAAAATTCTCATCAGTAGTTTTCGTTAATTCATAGCTTTTCAGCTGTTTCATACTGTCCTCAACACTTACTCATTAGTCTTTTGGGCTGTTTTTCAGTTGTTTCATAGGACGTTAGTACTTATCTGTTTGTACTTATATCAGTAGTTATGACTGTATCAGTTCTTGTAACAGAATCAGTACTTATTTGTGATATGGTTACAAATGATCATCAGTACTTATTTACTGAGATCATCAGTAGTTATCACTTATTCTAGCTGCAACATACCAAGCCTTAACACTAGGTTTTGAAAAGTCGAACTATCCAAAGGCTTAGTAAAAATGTCTGCAAGCTCATCAGCACTAGGCACAAACTTTGGATCAATCAGACCTTTTTCAAAACAGTCCCTAATAAAATGATGTCTGATCTCTATATGTTTGGTCCTAGAGTGCTGGACAGGATTCTTGACAATGCAAAGAGCTGAAGCACTATCCATTAATAATGGAGTCTTAGTCTCTGTAATGCCATAATCCAAAAGTTGGTTCTGAAGCCAGAGTACCTGAGAAGTACAGCTTGCAGCAGCAATGTACTCTGCTTCAGCAGTGGATGTAGCAACAGATGTTTGTTTCTTACTTTGCCAAGAAATCAAACAGTTGCCTAGGAATTGACATCCACCAGAAGTTGACTTTCTGGTTAACTTACACCCTGCATAGTCACTATCAGAAAAAGCAACCAATTTGCAAGAGTGTCCAGTGGAATACCATAAACCTAGAGATTGTGTACCTTGCAGATATCTAAAGATCTGTTTGACTGTAATCAAGTGAGACTCTTTAGGAGCAGCCTGAAATCTAGCACAAACACACGTTGCAAACATAATATCTAGTCTAGAAGCTGTTAAGTACATCAAGGACCCAATCATACATCTGTAAAGTGTTTCATCAACAACTTTACCTTTCTGATCTGCATCAAGTTGTGTGGTGTTGCACATGGGAGTAGAACAGGGCTTACAATTTTGTAAATCAAACTTATTCAAAAGATCTTTTGTATATTTAGACTGATGAATGAAAGTCCCATCAGCCTTTTGTTTGATTTCTAATCCTAGAAAGAACTGTAATTCTCCCATTGCACTCATTTCAAACTTCTTATGCATTAAATTGGTAAAGTCATCACACAACTGGGGATCAGAGGATGCAAAAATAATATCATCAACATAAATTTGAACAAGTAGCTTATGCTGATCCACCTTCTTAATGAATAAAGTTTTATCTATGGAGCCTCTAGTGAAATTATTTTGAAGAAGAAAATTTGATAATGTCTCATACCAGGCTCTATGAGCTTGTTTCAACCCATAAAGAGCCTTATCAAGCTTGTATACCCAATCTGGATGTTTATTATCCTCAAAACCTGGTGGTTGACATACATAAACTTCTTTTATTTTACCATATAAAAATGCACTTTTAACATCCATTTGAAAAACTTTAAAATTGTGAAATGCAGCATAGGCTAAGAACAATCTAATTGCCTCCAGTCTGGCTACAGGGGCAAAGGTCTCATCATAATCAATACCTTCTTCTTGTGAAAACCCCTGAACAACCAGTCTGGCCTTGTTCTTAACAATAAGTCCATTTTCATTTGTTTTGTTCCTGAACACCCATTTAGTGCCTATTGCACACTTACCTGGGGGTAGAGGAACTAGTTCCCACACTTGCTATTTCTTGAACTGAAGTAGCTCAAGCTGCATGGCTTCCACCCATCCATTGTCTCTCAGAGCAACATGATAGTTCTTTGGCTCTTGCTGAGTGATGAAGAGAGCATAGAAGCACAAGTTAGACAATTGACTTCTAGTTGAGATGCCAGCATTGATACCACCAATGATTTGAGACATGGGGTGATCCTTCAGCTCTTGGTGCACAATAAGATCAGTGCAAGTGTTTGTAGCCAGTTCAGCATCAGCAGATATTGATTCAGATTCTTGAAACCAAGTATTAGATGGCAAATCAAATGATGTAGAGGAATCAGAAATCTCATCAGCATTTGTTGTGGATGGAGCTGCTGAAGGTAGAGGAACATCAAGTTTAGCAGACTCAGGCAGTTGGTCACTGAACTTGAAAAGGTGAGTACTGATATCATCATCATCTTCAGTACCACCAGGTGGAAAACTTGCTGCAGAAGATGATTTATCCACATGATCTGCAACAGCTGGAGTTTGATAAGGAGCATATTGCAGTATGTCCAGATCAAACAACTCCACAGGGTTTTGTGTAATTTTATCCTTAGGAGATTCATTGAATTTCACATGCAAGGTTTCTTCAACTATCTTTGTTTTGCAGTTGAAGACTCTGTAAGCCTTGCAAGTGGATGAATAACCAACAAAATACCCTGCATCCACCTTAGGATCAAATTTGTGGAGTTGACCCTTTGTGTTGAGAATGAAACAAGGACATCCAAAGGCTCTGAAGAATGAAATCAAAGGAGCCAAATGATGTAAAGCTTCATATGGAGTCTTCATCAACCTCTGATTTACTAACACTCTATTCTGCACATAGCAAGCTGTATTGGCAGCTTCAGCCCAAAAGGTCAAAGGCAAGCCAGAGTCATCCAACATGGACCTTGCGACTTCAATTAAAGTCCTGTTCTTTCTCTCCACTACTCCATTTTGTTCTGGAGTCCTTGGGATGCTAAACTGCCTTTTGATTCCTTTTGAAAGATAAAAATCATCAAGTGCATGGTTTCTGAATTCAGTACCATTGTCACTCCTTATACACTTGACTGATAGGGAATACTGCTTCTCAACATACAACACAAAGTTAGAATCTTCTGAGCAACCTCATCCTTTGAATGTAGAAAGAAAGTCCATACGAATCTGGAGTGATCATCCACAATTACGAGACAGTATTTCATCTTTGCCATGCTCATCACTCTCACAGGACCAAATAAATCTATGTGCAGTAACAGCAAGCAGGCAATGGACTTAGGTTCTTCAATGGGAGGGAGTGAGACTTTGTGCTGTTTTCCTTTCAAACAAGCAGTGGAGGCTTCATCACAGTGGAACTCCTTTGTTGATAAACCTCTCACCAAACAATTTTGGATCAGCTGGTTCATGTTTCTGAGATTAACATGACCCAGCCTTCTATGCCATAGTTTAGATTCCTGAAGAGAGGCTTTGGAGAATAGGCATGGATGACCCTTCAAATCAATCTTCTTGACAAATCCAATGCATACACTCTTCCAATCCTGTTGGCCTTCAAGAGAGTATGTTCATCCATTACCTTGTCAATCAGCCTCAGAACTTGGGAAGACAGAATCCTGCAGTTCTGGCTTATGAAAAGTGCAACATGCCCTTTATCACACATCTGACTAACACTCAGCAGATTATACTTGAGATTCTCCACATGGTTGACATCATCAAACCTGATTTGTCCATTAGACACATATCCTTTCCCAATGATGTAACCTTTGGCATCATTTCCAAATGAAACAAATCCCTTCTTTCCTTGAGAGTAGTCATTAAGAAGAGAACTGCTCCCAGTCATATGCATTGATCCTCCACTATCCACATACCAGATGCTCCTTTGGCATGTTGAAGAATCCTGCATGAAAGAAAACTAGTTAGATTTTGAGACCCAATTCTTTTTGGTTTTGGGTATGTTTTCTGTTGGACCAAAAGAACCAATGAGCCAAGATTAGAAAACCTCTAAGTCCCACATGGTATCACAACAACTGCTGAAAGCTTCATCAGCAGTTTGACAAGTGCTGAAGACTTCAACAGCTGAAGATCAAGTGCTGAAGACTTCAACAGCTGAAGAACTAAAGTGCTGAAGTACAACAGCTGAAGAACACAAGTACTAAAGCTGAACAGCTGAAGAACACAAGTACTGAAGCTGAACAGCTGAAGAACACAAGTGCTGAAGCTGAAAGACCAAAGTACTGAAGTACACAGCTGAAGAGTTTACAAGTGCTGAAGATCAACAACTGATGTACAAAGTCTGAAGACAAAGACTAAAGACATCAGCTGATGATATCTACTGAAGTCATCAGCTGATGAAACATCTGAAGGTCAAAGTCTGAAGATCAAGTACTGAAGCGTCAGTAGTTTGTCACAACTGCTGAAGAGTACTTCTTCAGTAGTTGTGATATCAGTAGTTTTATATTTCTAGTTTCAGTAGTTTTGTAAAACGACTGAAGAGCTTGTTCTTCAGTCGTTGTAGTTTCAGTAGTTTCTAATCAGTAGTTTTATATTTCTAGTTTCAGTAGTTTTGTAAAACAACTGAAGAGCTGTTCTTCAGTCGTTGTAGTTTCAGTAGTTTCTAATCAGTAGTTTTATATTTCTAGTTTCAGTAGTTTTGTAAAACGACTGAAGAGCTTGTTCTTCAGTCGTTGTAGTTTCAGTAGTTTCTAATAAGTAGTTTTATATTCTGTACTTAACACTCTGATATGTTCTTAGTAGTTGTGAACATTTCAGTAGTTTGTTAAGATTTAGTTATTTTTGTAATTGATCTGCCAGTTGTCACTTTCCGTGATAACAGCAGTGATTGTTGCACTCTATATAAGGAGTGACAACCTATTGTAATAAAGTGAATGATTTGATGAGAAATATTCCATATCTATAAACATTCCTTGATACAGAAATATATTCTCTCACTATAACCGTATGTGCTCTTAATGTATACAAGTATCGATTGCTTGCTACAATTTGTCTAATTCCTGTTCTTATTCCGCTGCTTTGAACTCTAATACATCAAACTTGTGATCGCTGATCCTGATAAATGGTATCAGAGCCGGTTAATCATTGATCGATCTAATAATTGATCATTGAAACTGCTATTCAAGATCTAAGTTTGATTGAATTAGCTTTTGTTTTTGCAAGAAACAGTTATAGAGATTGAATTTTCTGTATCTCTGGTCATTCATCCTGAGATCTTTTCTTGGTTTTCATTGAGTTTGTTGTGGTCTGTGTAAAACTTTTAAAAGCTTGAATTAAATTGTTTTTGAACTGAAAATGACTACTCCCTCCAATGATCCTCACAATACTGGTTCCTCAACCAAGCCACCAATGCTGGTTAGGAATGAGTATAACATATGGCAACGACGAATGCTCCATCACCTGTCTGTTAACAACGCAGGTTGTTGGACGTCAGTGGTACATGGTCCACACAAGCCTATGGTGAATAACCCGGAAACCAAACAAATGGTTCCGAAGAGGAGGGAGCAATACTCAGATGAGGATAAGAAGTTGCTTGAAATTGATGCAAAAGCCCATGGAATTCTGGCCATGGCACCGCCCAATGAAATCTATTCTAGGCTAATGCATCATGAAACTGCCCATGACCTCTGGAATGCCTTGAAAGAACAATTTGGAGGAACAGATGAGGTCTTGGCAAATAATAGAGAAATCCTTGCCCAACAATATGAGACATTCTCTCATAGAAAGGGTGAGACACTGACTCAACAATTTGAGCGGTTCTCTTGTTTGATCTCTGAATTAAAAATGGTCAAACTTGAGTACACAAATATTTAGATGAATAACAGATTTCTCAGATCACTGCCTGAGAGATGAGACACATATACTATTGTCCTACACTCCAGTGCAAGTTTGGACAAACTATCTCTCACCCAACTCCATGGGAAACTGCTCACGTTTGAGAGAGAGATAGAACAGAAGAGAAAGCTGTCTTCATCTGGAAAGCTCACTGAAGACTTTGTACCAGGCAACACTGCCTTGGTCGGTCATGAGTCAGAATATGCTTCATCTGAATGCCAGTATGATGAGCATATTAATTTCTCTTCAAACACTTCTGATTCTGCATTTGTGAGTATTAATGGTCAGTTTACTGGGTGTAATAATGACAATTTATGCTTCATTATGGATGATCTCAAGGGGATTGCTGATGACGACTTAGAAGAGATGGATATATCGAGCCAAATGGCCTTGATAAATATCAGATCTCAGAAGTTCTACAAAAGAACTGGAAGAAAATTCCCAGGACTCTCTGGCAAAACCAAAGTTGGTTTTGACAAGAGCAAGTTGAGGTGTCACAAATGCCAAAGGCTTGGACACTTTGCAAGAGAGTGTAGATCAACTGGATCTAACTCCACTGCACCCTTTGTGACTTTTCCTGGCAATAGTCAACAACACAAAGGGTAACATCCTGTCACTTCTAGTCATCATCCTCAACAACAATCTCCTGCATATTTTGTTCCTCAGGGTCAAATGCCATATCCTTACCCTTGTTATTACATGCCACAGTCAAATCAAGTTCAAGTTCCTATGGCACCACAACCTCATGCACTACCTGAACCTCAGCCATCCCAATCTCAACAACAAACTCAACCTCAACAACACAGCTTCTTCACCCAGGAGTTGTTGACTGGAGCAGTTTACCAGATGACATGTCTGGCCATGAACAACTGTTCTCAGGTGCTGGTCAACATGGTGGTGACAGTCCTTTTGGGAATCTAGCTCTTATGGCTTTGGAGTCTGCTGATACTTCATTTTCTAATGCCTCTACACCTCAGGTATCACAGGTATCCTCTGAGGCAAAAGCCAAATTATGTTCTGAAACATGCATAGCAGCATTTGCTTCCATTAGAGAAGCAAATGTAGCTTTAATTAATAAGAACACTGAGCTAGAACAATTTTTTTCCAAAAGAAAAGCTGAGTTTGAGTCTGTGCTTAAAGATAAAAATGATGAGATTTATAAACTGAAATGCCAAATAATTGATGATAAGGCTAGAGAAGAGGTACTTCTAGAGAAGTACAAAGATCTCAAAGAAACCCTTGCAGTTACCCAGGTAGAGTGTGATAGATGGGTATAATCATGCAAAGGTTTTGAAATGCTTCTTAGTAAGCAATCTGCTTCAAATGTGAAGTTTGGCATTGGTTACAATCACACTGCTCCACCTACAGATTTTTTTCCAAGAGCAGAGGTAGAATCTGATGGTGAGAGTGATAACCAATCCATCTCATCATGTGATCTACTTTCTGATACAGCACAATCAGAAGTAGCAGTCAGCATCAAGTCCTCTCTGAACCTATCAGCTGATGTTGATGGTTCAAATGCTAACACTCACATGATCAATGAGTTGATCAACTCAGGAGTAAATTCAGAAAGTCCTGAAAGGACTAGAGAGTAGGATTTAACACCTGAAGTTCAAACTCCAAATACTGTTAGTACTGAAAAGAAGATAACTATCAGTAGAAAGAGTTTGAAGACTACTAAAGAGGCAGTCAAGAAAGCAAACAATGCTTCCAAAGCATTGAAGAGCAAGTCTCCAGTTGCTTCACCCTCTTTAGTTGATGATCAACCTAAGATGAAGAAGAAACCATGTGAAGTATGTGGTTTGTTCAATCATCTTACAGATGATTGCTGGTACAAAAGAGGTTCCAAACTCAAACAAAAAGAAGAAATTAAAGAGAAAATGGTAAAAATGAAAACTGAGTTTGAGACCACATTTGTATCAGCAACATCAAATCCTGTAACCCTTAAGTCCTCAAAGAAATCCAAAAAGGAAGGGTTAAACAGGTGACAGCTGAGAGTGCTCAGAAGAAGAAGGTGCAACATAGGAACTTATCAAACTCCACTGGCAATGTGTCTGATGAACTAAAAGCTTTATCACAAAATCAGACACAGCTGGTTATGATGGTTCAACATCTGTTGGGTAGAGTTAACCAACTAGATGCTCCTATGTTGAAACCACAGAAAAGGAGGTCCAAGCCAAAGGATTCCTCTTCTTCAACATCTTCTTCCTCTCAGGCTGTTGTTCCAAATAAACCTGTTAGTTTACCATCTATTGATGAGACCAGGCCTAAAACCAAAAAGGTTTGGGTCTCCAAAACTAACTGATTGTTTATTATTGCAGGGTTCTTCAACATGCCAAAGTAGCATCTGGTATGTAGACAGTGGGGGATCTATGCACATGACTGGGAACAGCTCTATCCTTCATGACTACTCTCAAGGAAAGAAGGGATTTGTTTCTTTTGGCAATGATGCTAGAGGTTACATCATTGGAAATGGCTTTGTCTCCAATGGAGAAATCAAGTTTGATGATGTTAATCATGTGGAAAATCTCAAGTACAATCTATTGAGTGTCAGTCAAATGTGTGATAAAGGCCATGTTGCTCTTTTCACCAGTCAGAACTGTAGGATTCTGTCATCCAAAGTTCTGCATTTGATTGATAAGGTGTTGGATGATCACACTCTCCTGAAAGCCAACAGGACAGGAAGAGTGTATGCCTTAGATCTTTCCAAGAAAATAGATCTAAGAGGCAATCCTTGCCTATTTTCCAAAGCCTCTTCTCAAGAATCTAAACTGTGGCACAGAAGGCTTGGTCATGTTAATCTCAAAAACATGAATCAGCTTACCCACAATAGTTTAGTCAGAGGCTTACCAATAAAGGAGTTCCATTGTGATGAAACCTGCACTGCTTGTTTAAAAGGAAAACAGCACAAAGTCTCATTCCCACCTATTGAAGTGCCTAAGTCCACTGCCTGCTTGCAATTACTGCATATGGATCTATTTGGTCCTGTGAGAGTAATGAGCATGGCAAAGAAGAAATATTGTCTGGTAATTGTGGATGATTACTCCAGATTTGTATGGACTTTCTTTCTACATTCAAAGGATGAGGTTGCTCAGAAGATTATTCACTTTGTGTTGTATATTGAGAAGCAGTATTCCCTTCCAGTTTAGGAGTGATAATGGAACTGAATTCAGAAATCATACACTTGATGACTTCTATCTTTCAAAGGGAATCAAAAGGCAGTTTAGCATTCCAAGGACTCCAGAACAAAATGGAGTAGTGGAGAGAAAGAACAGGACCCTCATTGAAGCTGCAAGGTCCATGCTGGCTGACTCTGGTTTGCCACTGACCTTTTGGGCTGAAGCTGTCAACACAGCTTGCTATGTGCAAAATAGAGTTTTAGTAAATCAGAGGTTGATGAAGACTCCATATGAAGTCCTCCATCATTTGGCTCCTCTGATTTCATTTTTCAAAGCATTTGGGTGTCCCTGTTTTATTCTCAACACAAAGGATCAACTCCATAAATTTGATCCTAAGGTGGATGCAGGGTATTTTGTTGGTTATTCATCTACTTGCAAGGCATACAGAGTCTTCAACTGCAGAACAAAGATGGTTGAAGAAACTCTACATGTTAAGTTCAATGAATCTCCAAAGGACAAGATTCCACAAAGCCCTGTGGAGTTATTTGATTTGGACATACTGCAATATGTTCCTTATCAAACTCTTGCTGTTGCTCCTATCAACAGTTCACCACCTGGTGGTACTGCTGGTGCTGATGATGAGGATGATTGTCGTACTCACCTCTTCAGGTTTAGTGATCACCTGCCTGATTCAGCTAGACCTGATGTTCCTGTAGCTCCAGTAGCACCATCCACAACAAATGCTGATGAGATCTCTTCGAATTCAACTTCCTTTGAATTACCATCCACTAATTGGTTTCAAGGAAATGATTCACCATCACCATCTGTTACTGCTGAGCCTGCTACAAACACTTGCACAGATCTCATTGTGTATCAAGATCTGAAGAATCACCCTATGTCTCAAATCATTGGTGATATCACTACTGGAGTATAAACAAGAAGTCAACTGTCAAATTTCTGCTTCTATGCTCTCTTCATCAGTCAGCAAGAGCCAAAGAATTATCACATTGCTTTAAAAGACAATGGATGGGTTGATGCCATGTAGCTTGAGCTTCTTCAGTTCAAGAAACAGCAAGTGTGGGAACTGGTTCCTCTACCTCTAGGTAAGTGTGCAATAGGCACTAAATGGGTGTTTAGGAACAAAACTGATGAAAATGGGCTTATTGTTAAGAACAAAGCCAGACTGGTTGTTCAGGGGTTTGCACAAGAAGAAGGTATTGGTTATGATGAAACCTTTGCCCCTGTAGCCAGACTGGAAGCAATTCGATTGTTTTTAGCTTATGCTGCTTATCAAAACCTTAAAGTTTTTCAAATGGATGTCAAAAGTGCATTTTTGTATGGAAAAATTAAAGAAGAGGTTTATGTATGTCAACCTCCAGGCCTTGAGGCCAATAAACATCCTAATTGGGTGTATAAGCTTGATAAGGCTCTTTATGGGTTAAAACAAGCTCCTAGAGCCTGGTATGAGACATTATCAAACTTTCTTCTGGAAAATAATTTCACTAGAGGCTCCATAGATAAGACTTTATTCATTAAGAAAGCTGGGCAGCATAATCTACTTGTTCAAATTTATGTAGATGATATCATTTTTGCATCCTCTGATCCAAAGTTGTGTGATGCCTTTACAAAGTTGATGCAACAGAAGTTTGAAATGAGTGCCATGGGAGAGTACAGTTCTTTCTGGGGTTGCAAATCAAACAAAAGGCTGATGGAATTTTCATTCATCAGTCCAAATACACAAAAGATCTTTTGCAAAAGTTTGATTTACAAAACTGTAAGCCTTGTTCTACCCCCATGTGCAGCACCACACAACTGGATACAGATCAGAAAGGTAAAGTGGTTGATGAAACACTTTACAGATGTATGATTGGGTCCTTGATGTATTTAACAGCTTCTAGACCAGATATTATGTTTGCTACATGTGTTTGTGCTAGATTTCAGGCTGCACCTAAAGAGTCTCATCTGATTGCAGTCAAGAGGATCTTTAGATATCTGCAAGGCACTCCATCTCTAGGTTTATGGTATTCTACTGGACATTCTGGTAAATTAGTTGCTTTTTCTGACAGTGACTATGCAGGGTGTAAGTTGACCAGGAAATCAACTTCTGGTGGATGTCAATTCCTAGGCAACTGCTTGATTTCTTGGCAGAGCAAGAAACAGACCTCAGTTGCTACATCAACTGCTGAAGCAGAGTACATTGCTGCTGCAAGTTGCACCTCTCAGGTACTCTGGCTTCAGAACCAACTTCTGGATTATGGCATTACAGAGACTAAGACTCCATTGTTAATGGATAGTGCTTCAGCGCTGTGTATTGTCAAAAATCCAGTCCAGCACTCTAGGACCAAACATATAGAGATCAGACATCATTTTAAAGGGATTGTTTTGAAAAAGGTCTGATTGATCCTAAGTTTGTGCCTAGTGCTGATGAGCTTGCAGACATTTTTACTAAGCCTTTGGATAGTTCAACTTTCCAAAACCTGGTGTTAAGGCTTGGTATGCTGCAGCTAGAATAAGTGACAACTACTGATGATCTTAGTAATAAGTACTGATGATCATTGGTAACCATGTCACATATAAGTACTGATGAGTTCTTTTACCCTTAGCAGTTTTTATTACTACTGAAGGCTAAATGTCTCACAAGTACTGAAGTACTTTATCTGTTCTAAACTACTGATGTAGTTACAACTACTGAAATCAGTAAAAACAGATAAGTACTGATGTCCTATGAAACAACTGAAATCAGCCAAAAAGGCTGATGAATGTGTTGAGGACAGTATGAAACAGCTGAAAAGCTAAGAATTGACGAAAACAGCTGATGAGAAATTTCTCTTCAGTCGTTTGTACAACTGCTGTTTCATTCTAAACAACTGAAGCAATACCATGTCTTCAGTAGTTTTCTAACTACTGATGACTAATACCAAGTCTTCAGTTGTTTACAACAGCTGATGACAAAACCACTGTCTTCAGTAGTTTCACAACTACTGATGATAAACACCAAGTCCTCAGTTGATTCAATCATCTGAAGTCAAAACCACGGTCTTCAGTAGTTTTCTAACTTCTGATGCCTAACACCACGACTTCAGCTGTTTCAACGTCTGAAAGGGTCATACCATGTCAACAGTCGTTCAAAACTACTGATGACTAACACCACATCCTTCAGTCGTTTTCTTACCCGTACCCTATAAATACCCCTGACCTAATCCTTCAATGCTTCATCTTCTTCAAACCTAACGTTCCTCTCCAAAACTTCTCTTTCTCAATGGCGTCCATGCAAATTAAACCGCGACACAACTGTGTTGCCTACCTTACTAAATCGCCTGTCTGGGCTAAGTTCGATACTGCTATCGATCTTATGGTTCAGTCCCAATACAAACGCATTTCTTCTTCTAATCCCATACTACATGCCGAATCCCTCCAACAATTTTGGATGAACGTTACTATTACCACTGGGGAGAACAACACACATCTCTCCAGTCGGTTGTCAACAACAAAGAAGTGGTCATCACTCCTGCAATAATCCGCCAAATTCTTCATCTGGATGATGCTATTTCTCCTGCTGGATATCCGAAGGGCACCACAGATCTATCCTTTGCCCAACATGGATATCAAGGCAATCTCAGTGCCTCCACTATCATGAAGAAACACTTCCATGACGCTGAACGCCTAATTTTTCACATGATGAATGTATGTTTGGCTCCTAAGACTTCTTCTTGGGATCAAATGTCGACAAAGTGGCAGCAGGTAATGTATTCTATTCTTGAGCAACAACCGTTAAACTTTTCAGAAATAATATTTTCGGAGCTCAAGGATATGGCTCAAAAACTAATTGCTAACCGTTGGATACTATATCCACGGTCATAATGGCCATCATTACAAACCAGCTTAATGCTGAGGGGCTTGTTGGCTTGGGAGTCCCTGCTACGGCTGTTCTGCCGGAAGTATACTCCCGGCATAACTCTGACCAGACACTCAAATTGGCTGCCAAGCTGCGCAAACCCACGCAGCTGGAACCACAGCCACCACCTCCAAATCAAAAGTCCCCACCAAACCCACCAAAAAGAAACCCAAAACGGCTACTCAGGGAATTGAGTCCCCTGAGGATGCTCCTGCAACACAAACACAGGATATATCCACTAGTCCAAACCTCCTAGTGGATACAATGACTCTTCCAGCCATAGCCGCTCAGGATTCCTCTCAACAGGAGCCTGCAGCAACCATAAAAGGGGTACCTACACATCTGGAATCTTCCTCACTTGAGGGGATTGCCATTGAAGAGCACCAACCTCCCCAGGTGCACACTGCTTCTATCCCTTCACCTCATACACCGCCCCTCACAGCCCAACTTTAATAGTTGCACAAGTGCTGACTCAACTGCACTCCTCACCCCCTCCCTAGAAACCTCTTACTACTGGGAACACCTTACAATTGAGGGGGAGGAACACAGTGCAATTGAGAACCCACAGCACAGGGGTTTACCACTTCTATCTCTGGTGTAGATAAGGAGCTTAGAATATCTAGTGAGGCTGCCACCTCTTCTGAGTCAGCACATGATCAGAATGAGGCTGGTAACATTGCTAAGACCTCACTAGAGGCAACAGCTGATGATGGACATTGTCCTGAGGCTGGAAGTCCCCAGTACCAAGCAAAAGGGGAACATGCAACAACTGGTCTACACCCAGTGCATGTAAATCCTGCTCCAAGCAGGAGGTCAGATGATTCAGCTTCGGCTGATGATGACCTGGGCTTTTTCTACGATGTTCTTGCCCAGAACACAATCCTTGAAGAGAAAGTCAGTAGGCTTCAAAACCTACTTGACCAACTTTCACAAGGAGAAAGACCATCTGCCTCCACCAACCCACAGATGGCACCTTCAGTTGAAGGTTCCCCAAACACTGAGCCACTCCAAACTCAACCACCTGCCTCTGCTTCAGGCCCTATTTCTCAGGAACAGAACCCTCCTGAGCAAATAGGTGTTGTACTTCAAAATTCCCTCCCTCTCATCACACCCATAATCACTGATATTGTGACTAAAGCCATTGATGAGAGGCTTTCCTCAACTTTACAACCCTTGATTGATGCTGCTGTGCAAAAAAGACATTCTGCGGTACAAACCCCTTCCTCCAATGCATCCAAAAAGGGGGAGAGTACTGCAGTGAAAGAAAAGAAGAGGAAAAGAACAGAGGAAAAGAAGGAAGAGAAGCAAGCCCAAGAGGAGGAGAAAGAAAAGCAACCACTGCTCACTTACAAGCGAAAGAAAAGTGCTGATGATCAACCTACTGAAGACAAATCCTTGGAAGAGCTGGTAAAAGAAGCTGACACTACACACAGCCGATCCATGGATAAAATAATTGAACAACTCTTCAGGCAAGGGTTTGATACAGCCACATTGGATAGTGAGATCAGAAGGTGGAAGTGCAAGAGATTCAAACCCGATGGGCTGGGTATGATGCTTGAAAAAGAGAGATTAGAGATCATGGTCCGCTTCATTGCAAAATACTTAGGAAGATCGTTAATGGAGATTCGCGCGTGGACCAGGGACAGTATTCTGGCTATAGCCACCAGAATCTGTCTGTCTGAGCAATTCCACAAGGGGATTATTGTTGAAGCCCTTGATGAGGCTGGGGCTGGTAAAGGTTAGAAATGGCAAAACTTACAAAGGCGAAACTTACTACAAAGATGCTGGATCAACCTTCCCTTCCACCCACTCAAACACTGCTACCCCTCAAATCTCCAAACCAATCTCTAAGCCAAAGTCCAAACATCCTCATTCTTCAAAACCAATTCCCTTACCAACCCAACCATCATCTAGTGATGCATCTAGAAGGAGGAGAAGGGTGCTAAGGATGGAAGAAGAAGAAGAAGAAGAGGATGAAGATGATAGTCTGCCACTCTCTGCTGTTCTAAAGCTACCAAAACCCAGAAGTCAACCCATGATCACACCTGACTCTCAAAGGGAAATGGTCAGAGTCAAGATAGAAGATGAAGAACAGCGAAAAACAGCACGATGAGCAACTATTGAAGATGGTTGACAAGGAATTTCCTCAGTCATCATCTATTCAAGCCATGAAAGGGCATGCTCAGAGGCTGTACACTCTCAGGCACACTTTTCAGTATCAGAAGGAGAGAGTGAGAGTATGGCCAGACCCCAGGGTGAGTTCTAGAATCCATAAAAGAACTATTCCACACAGATACAATGGCCAGGTTAGAAAAACAATAGAATCTACCATCATGTTGGCCATTGTAGTCACACCCTGGGAAATAATTGATGAATTCAAGAAAGCTCATCAAGCAAAGATGACCCCTCAAGCCTTACTAGAAAACAAGATGATTAAAAAGGGGTTGTTATATAAAAAGCTTGAAGACATCCAGAAGAATGAGCTCCAGTTACTCCTTGAAGGCACCCATCCTAATGAATTTGTCTATAGGGAGGTAACTACAGTGGAGCTGAAAAATGGCAGGACCATGAAGTACTTATCTGAGTACTATGGTCCAGAGTTCTTCTTCGAAGGAGGAGTAGAAGAACTCTCTCAGGAGGAACAAGTTGTTCTCCTTGAGGCCTATGTTCGAGAGTCATACAGACTCATTATGGGGAAGTAAATCTCATGAATGGGATAACAACTCTGTGTCCAGTTCCCCAAAACAGAGTTCCCATTCATACCCTACCAAACAAATATCTGAGATTTCTTCCCAGGCCAGAGCTTATATGGGTCATCTTCTCTACTGATCAAGAAGGAAAAAGACCAACATTTGCCAACAATAAGTGGGATAATAAATAATTTAGAGTTTTGGCTGCATTGGTTCAGGGGGAGTTTGTTGGACCAAAAGAACCAATGAGCCAAGATCAGAAAACCTCTAAGTCCCACATGGTATCACAACAATGCTGAAAGCTTCATCAGCAGTTTGACAAGTGCTGAAGACTTCAACAGCTGAAGATCAAGTGCTGAAGACTTCAACAGCTGAAGAACTAAAGTGCTGAAGTAAAACAGCTGAAGAACACAAGTACTGAAGCTGAACAGCTGAAGAACACAAGTGCTGAAGCTGAAAGACCAAAGTACTGAAGTACAACAGCTGAAGAGTTTACAAGTGCTGAAGATCAACAACTGATGTACAAAGTCTGAAGACAAAGACTGAAGACATCAGCTCATGATATCTACTGAAGTCATCAGCTGATGAAACATCTGAAGGTCAAAGTCTGAAGATCAAGTACTGAAGCGTCAGTAGTTTGTCACAACTGCTGAAGAGTACTTCTTCAGTGTGATATCAGTAGTTTTATATTTCTAGTTTCAGTAGTTTTGTAAAACGACTGAGAGCTTGTTCTTCAGTCGTTGTAGTTTCAGTAGTTTCTAATCAGTAGTTTTATATTTCTAGTTTCAGTAGTTTTGTAAAACGACTGAAGAGCTTGTTCTTCAGTCGTTGTAGTTTCAGTAGTTTCTAATCAGTAGTTTTATATTTCTAGTTTTAGTAGTTTTGTAAAACGACTGAACAGCTTGTTCTTCCGTATTGTTCACCATAGGCTTATGTGGACCATGTACCACTGATGTCCAAAAACCTGAACTGTTAACAGACAGGTGATGAAGCATTCTTCGTTGCCATATGTTATACTCAGTCCTAACCAGTATCGGAGGCTTGGTTGAGGAACCGGTATTGTGAGGGTCATTAAAAGGAGTAGTCATTCTCAGATTCAACCAAAATCAATTAAGTTTTAACAAATTTAGAACAGAACACAACAGACCAAATTGAACCAAGAGAAAACAGAAAGCAATAAAACGAAAGTAGCATAAATTCAATTTAACAATAACCAATTCTTGCAAATATGCCAATTCAATCAAATGCAGATATCGATTAGCAGTTTCAATGATCAATTGTTAGCTCGATCACTGATTAACCGGATCTGATACCAGTTGTTAGGATCAGTGATCTACGTTTGATTGATTAGAGAGTATTGCAGCTGAAATCAAACAATGAATTAGACATTCACAAGAATACAGTTGATATTCAAAGAAAGAACAAATGATTATAGAAAGAATTCTGCAAATCAAATATTTCATTCTATACGTGCTTTCGTGGTGGCAAAATGTCACATTTACAATCAGGTCAATCATCCCTTATATAAGAATGTCGTGGTGGAACATTCCTTATATAGGAGATGTGACGTCTGCTGATGTCATTTGATAGTGACATCTAACAGAATTATTCAAACTACTGAAAGTTAACACAACTATTGAAGATGTCAAAACAGTTGACATCTTCTTACAAAAATACTAAGTGTTAACTGTCACTACTACTACTGAAAAGAAACTACTGAAACTACAACGACTGAAGAACATGCTCTTCAGTTGTTTTACAAATACTGAAACAAAAAGAAAACTACTGAAAGGAAACCATCACAACAACTGAAGAATGCTTCTTCAGCTGTTGTAACAAACTTTGAAGGCTTCAGTACATGTACTTGAACTTCAGCTGTTGTCATCAGCTGATGTCTTCAGTCTTGTACTTCAGCTGTTGATCTTCAGTACTTTGTTCTTCAGCTGTTGATCTTCATACTTTGGTCTTCAGCTGTTGAAGTCTTCAGTACTTTAGTCTTCAGCTGTTGAAGTCTTTAGTACTTTAGTCTTCAGCTGTTGATCTTCAGACTTTGGTCTTCAGCTGTTGAAGTCTTCAGTACTTTAGTCTTCAGTTGTTGAAGTCTTCAGACTTTGTAAAAATAGCTGATCAAGTCTTCAGCAGTTGTTGTGATGTCTGTAGGACTTAGAGGTTTTTCTGATCAGGCTCATTGGTTCTTTTGGTCCAACAATCCTGCATGCTACACAAGTGCATTAAAGAAGAAGCTTAGGAAGTTTCACACATGAAACATAAAATACTCTAAGTGTGAAATCTTCCGAAGCCAAGACCAATATCTTCCGAAGCCAAACATGAAGTCTTCCGAAGCCTCAGAGACAAAGTCTTCCGAAGCCTCAAGTTCATGAAGACAGATTTCTTCCGAAGACTTTTAGTAACATGCTTTATCTGATGTACTGTTCCATAAAGCTGGACACCTTTTCCGCTGCATCTTTGCAAGTCACCAACTTACATGAGTTGGTGAAAAGGTCCATGCTTTTGGTAACTGTACATTGAGGTCTTGAGTCTGTAACTTTCTACTTTATGTACTTTTATCCTTTTTGTAATAGATAAGGATGTAAGCTACGGCATGTCATAGTCATAAGTCAAAAGGCAATCTACCTTTTGACTCTACAATTGATTTTGTTTGTGTCTAGTCAATTGTATCCAACTGGCTTTGAAAGTATAGCCGACTGTAGAATGTAGTATAAGTATCTCATGTTCTTGTATCTTTCAGATATGCTTTGGAACACTTGTAATAGAACATAGAGAAAGCAATATACTGCATTCTTGAAAACCATACACTTGTGTTCTTTGTGTTCTGTTTCTTGCATTACTTGTGTTCTTAGTGTCTCAACTTGGTTAATCCAGTTTACTATTTGATTAAAGTTTAGTAAATCTCCTCTTTTTGTTGTTGTGTTGTAACTTACACCCTTCAACGATCTTGCATTTGGTATCAGAGCTTTCCAGGTTCTTGATATAAGATCTCACCATCTTAAGATCCCTCACACACACAAATACTAAACTTTTCAAATGGCAGCCATTTCCAAAACTGATATGGAAACTGGAACCATGAACAAGTCCCCACTGATCACTCTTGATGAGTTTGACACATGGTCTTTGAGAATGGAAGGTTTCATCAGGTCTCTTGATTCAAGAATGTGGGAGTCTATTGAGAATGGACCTTTCATACCCAACACCCCCTCTGCTACTGGTGCTGGTATGATCCCAAAGATGTGGCTAACTACTCTGATGAAGATATGAAGAGAGTAGAGATTGACAGAGAAGCCATGATAGCTCTTCAAACTGCCCTTCCAAACTCTATGTACAGAGGTTTCAAGAAATGCAAAACAGCCAAGCAGCTGTGGGATGCACAGAAACTGATGTATGAGGGTTCTTCTGAAGCCAAGGAGAACAAGAAGGATCTCCTGAAGCAACAGTTTGAAAACTTCACCTTCAAAACAGGTGACACCATGACTCAGCAGTACTTCAGGTATGTTGAGATTGTGGATACCCTAGTGGATGGAGGAGTTTCTTTTGAAAATAGAGACATTGTAAGGAAGTTCATGTCCTTACTTCCTAGGCAATGGACACACTACTGTGTGGTGATCAAGAGAACTGAAAATCTTAAAACTCTTACTCTGACAGAGTTATATGGGATTCTCAGTGGCTACCAGATGGAGATGAACATGCAAGGTTCATCTGGCAACTCCAACAATCAAATGGGTTCAGCCCTACAGGTGGTTGAAAAGGATAGCATAGAACCCAAACATCATCTCATATGCTACCCTGACAACTCACCCAAGGGTCCTTTCATCACCTTCCCAGAGACACCAAGGGAGAACTACACTCAAGGAAGCCCATTCCAAGAGACAAGCTCTTCTCAAGCATTTGTGTCTTCTGATGAAGGTTGTGGAAAATCTCTTTTCACTCTTGAAGACCTGGACTGTATCCATCCAGATGATCTGGAGTACATGGAAATAGTCCAGCAGATGGCTCTTCTCACTCACAGAGCCAAGAAGTTCTACAAGAGAACTAGAAGGAAGTTTCCAAGCAATGCAACTAGTGGAAAGTTTGGACTGGACAAAGGCAAAGTCAAGTGTTACAACTATAACTTGATGGGCCATTTTGCCAGAGAGTGTAAGGCACCTAGAACAAGTGGTGGCCAAACACAATCCATACCAAACTACACTGACAAAGCTCTCCAGAATGAGAAGTCAAAGCAGCAGGCTGTTGTTGCTGTTGAAGAAGGAGGCTTTGATTGGAGCTTTCAGGTGGAAGATGCTTCTCCAAACCAAGCACTAATGGCAGATCATGATGAATCCAAGGTATTGGAACATCTCTGTACTCCTAAATGCATTGCTAAAGTTAACAGATACAAGTCCTACAACTTGGAAATGGGATCTGATCTTGAGTCCATAAACATTTTAAAATCTGATTTTAGAAAGTCTGAAAATGATTATAAATTAAAGATAGAGGACTTAGAGAAAACCATTTCAGTTCTAAAACATGAACACACGGATTTTAGGACTCAAATCAAAGATCTTATAACTAAGTTAACTGAGTGCCAGGCTGAGCTTGTGATCAGCAAAGCCAGGGCAGAAAAGAGTGTTCTTGTAGAAGAGACCTTCAAGAACATGATATCCTCATCCCTGCACAACAAAGTGTGCTATCAAAACAGGCAGGGACTGGGATCCAATGAGATAGCTCCTCCACACACAATTTTGTCGGTAAGATCTCCTAGGTGTGGAACTTGTGAAGATGAGCTTCCTCTCATAGATCCTATGAGTGAAGAGGATGAAGAAAAGATAGTGAAGAATCCCTCTGAAAAGAGTGAAGAAGAGGATTCCAAGAAGGGCCACTATTCTTCTGAGGAGAAAAAGAAGATTGTGATGACCAAGTCCACGTGAAAGAACTTGATCAGTGTTGGACCAAAAGAACCAATGAGCCGGATCAGAAAAACATTTAAGTCCCACAGACGTCACAACAACTACTGAAGACCACAACAGCTGATTACAAAGTCTGAAGACAAGTACTGAAGACAAAGTCTGAAGACAAGTGCTGAAGACAAAGTCTGAAGACAAGTGCTGAAGACAAAGTCTGAAGACAAGTACTGAAGACAAAGTCTGAAGACAAGTGCTGAAGACAAAGTCTTAAGACAAGTGCTGAAGACAAAGTCTGAAGACAAGTGCTGAAGACAAAGTCTGAAGACACAAGTGCTGAAGACCAAAGTATCAGTCGTTGTCACAACAGCTGAAGAGGTCTTCTTCAGTAGTTGTGACGGTTTACCTTTCAGTAGTTTTATGTTTTATCTTTTTAGTAGTTTGACACAACAGCTGAAAAATACTTCTTCAGTTGTTATGCTCATCAGTAGTTTTATGTTTTCAGTAGTTTTGTAAAACGACTGAAGAGCTTGTTCTTCAGTCATTGTAGTTTCAGTAGTTAGTTTGTTAGAGTTAGTTATTTTTGTAATAGATTTGCCAGTTGTCACCTTCCCGTGATAACAGCAGCGGATGCACTCTATATAAGGAGTGTCATCCTATTGTAATAAAGTGAATGATTTGATCAGAAATATTTGCTATATTTGAAACATCCCTTGTTACAGAAAATATCTCTCGTTATAATCGTATTTGCTCTTAATGAATACAAATATCAATTCTTGCGACAATTCGTCTAATTCTCATTCTTATTCCGCTGCGCTACGCTCTAATATCAAACTTGTGATTACTGATCCTGACAAATGGTATCAGAGCAGGTTAATCATTGATCGATCTAATAATTGATCATTGAAACTGCTATTCAAGATCCAAGTTTGATTGAATTAGCATTTTTGCAAGAAACGGTTATAGAGATTGAATTTTCTGTGTTTCTGGTCATTCATCCTAAGATTTTCTCTTGGTTTTCATTCAGTCTGTTGTGGTCTGTGTAAAATCTTCTAAAAGATTGAACTAAATTGTTTTTGGACTTAAGATGACTACTCCTTCCAATGATCCTCACAATACTGGATCCTCAACCAAGCCTCCAATGCTGGTTAGGAGTGAGTATAACATATGGCAACGTCGAATGCTCCATCACTGTCTGTTAACAGCGTAGGTTGTTGGACATCAGTGGTACATGGTCACACAAGCCTATGGTGAATAAAACGGGAAACCAATCAAATGGTTCCGAAGAGGAGGGAGAAATACTCAGATGAGGATAAGAAACTGTTTGAGATTGTTGCAAAAGCCCATGGAATTCTGGCCATGGCACTGCCCAATGAAATCTATTCTGGGCTAATGCATCATGAAACTGCCCATGACCTTTGGAATGCCTTGAAAGAACAATTTGGAGGAACAGATGAGGTCTTGGAAAATAACAGAGAAATCCTTGCCCAACTATGAGACATTCTCTCATAGGAAGGGTGAGACACGGACTCAACAGTTTGAGCGGTTCTCTTGTTTGATCTCTGAATTAAAAATGGTCAAACATGAGTACACCAACAGCCAGATGAATAACAGATTTCTCAGATCACTGCCTGAGAGATGGGACACATATACTATTGTCCTACGCTCCAGTGCAAATTTGGACAAACTATCTCTCACCCAACTCCATGGGAAATTGCTCACATTTGAAAGAGAGATAGAACAGAAAAGAAAACTGTCTTCATCTGGTAAGCTCACTGAAGACTTTGTACCAGGCAACACTGCCTGGTTGGTCATGAGTCAGAATATGCTTCATCTGAATGCCAGTATGATGAGCATATTGATTTCTCTTCAAACACTTCTGATTCTGCATTTGTGAGTGTTGATAGTCTGTCTACTGGGTGTAATAATGACAATCTATGCTTCATCATGGATGATCTCAAGGGGATTGCAGATGATGACTTAGAAGAGATGGATATTTTGAGCCAAATGGCCTTGATAAATATCAGATCTCAGAAGTTCTACAAAAGAACTGGAAGAAAGTTCCCAGGACTCTCTGGCAAAACCAAAGTTGGTTTTGACAAGAGCAAGTTGAAGTGTCATAAATGCCACAGGCTTGGACACTTTGCTAGAGAATGCAGATCATCTGGATCTAATTCCTCTGCACCTTTTATGACTTTCCCTGGCAATGGTCAACAACACAGAGGGCAACATTGCATATTTTGTTCCTCAGGGTCAAATGCCATATCCTTACCCTTGTTATTACATGCCACAGTCAAATCAAGTTCAAGCTCCTATGGTACCACAACCTCATGCACTACCAGAACCTCTACCATCTCAATCTCATCAACCTCCTCAACCTCAACAACATAGCTTCTTCACCCCCGGAGTTGTTGACTGGAGCAGTTTACCAAATGACATGTCTGGTCATGAACAACTGTTCACAGGTGCTGGTCAACATGGTGGTGATAGTCCTTTTAGGAATCTGGCTCTCATGGCCTTGGAGTCTACTGAGGATTCCTGCTCAAATGCATCATCTTCTCAGGTAACTCAGGTATCTTCAGAGGCTAAAGCCAAGTTATGTTCTAAATCATGCATAGCTACATTTGTCTCTATTAGAGAGGCAAATGTAGCATTAATAAATCAAAAACTTGAGTTTGAGGAAAACCATTTCCAAAAGTAAAGCTGAGTTTGAGTCTGCTCTTAATAGTAAAAATGATGAGATTTATAAGCTTAAATGCCAATTAAATGATGAAAAGGCTAAGCTAGAGGTTATTCTGGAAGACCAAAGAAGTCTCAAAGAAACCCTTGCAGTCACCTAGGTAGAGTGTGATCGATGGGTACAATCATGCAAAGGTTTTGAAATGCTCTTAGTAAGCAATCAGCTTCCAATGTGAAGTTTGGTATTGGTTATAATCACACCGCTCCTCCTACAGATTTTGCTTCAAGAGCAGAAGTGAAATCTGATGGAAAAGTAATAACCAATCCACCTCATCATGTGATTCACTCTTTGATAGAGCATCATCAAAAGTTGAAGTCAGCACTAAGCACTCTCAGAACCTATCAGCTGATGTTGATGGTTCCACTGCTGACACTCACATGATCAAAGAGTTGATCAACTCAGGAGTTAATTCTGGAAGTCCTGAAAGGACTGGAGAGCAAGATTTAAACCTGAAGTTCAAACTCCAACTACTGTCAGCACTGAAGAGAAGAAAACTGTCAGTAGAAAGAGTTTGAAGACTACTAAAGAGGAAGTCAAGAAAGCAAACAATGCTTCCAAAGTACTGAAGACTTGTTTCATCCTCTTTAGTTGATGATCAACATAAGATGAAGAAGAAACCATGTGAAGTATGTGGTTTGTTCAATCATCTTACAGATGATTGTTGGTACAAAAGAGGATCCAAACTCAAACATAAAGAGGAAATTAAGAGAAAATGGTTAAAATGAAAACTGAGTTTGAAGCCACATTTGTACCAGCAACATCAAATCCTGTAACCCTTAAGTCCAAAAAGAAATCCAAAAAGGAAGGGGTTAAACAGGTAACAACTGAGATTGCTCAAAAGAAGAAAGTGCAACATAGGAACTTATCAAACTCTAATGACAATGTGTCTGAAGAGCTGAAAGCTTTATCACAAAATCAGACACAGCTGGTTATGATAGTTCAACATCTATTGGGAAGAGTTAACCAATAGATGTTCCTATGTTGAAACCACAAAAAAGGTGGTGGTCCATGCCAAAGGATTCTCTTCTTCCCATCTTCTTCATCTCAGGCTGTTGTTTCCAACAAACCTGTTAGTTTACCATCTGTTGATGAGAACAGGCCCAAAACCAAAAAGGTTTGGGTCTCAAAATCTAACTAATTTGTTGTATTTTGCAGGGTTCTTCAACATACCTCAGAGGCATCTGGTATGTAGACAGCGGAGGATCCATGCATATGGCAGGAAACAGATCACTTCTTAATGACTACTCTCAAGGAAGGAAGGGGTTTGTGTCATTTGGCAATGATGCAAAGGGTTACATCATTGGCAAAGGCTTTGTTTCCAATGGGGAAATAAAGTTTGATGATGTTAACCATGTGGAAAATCTCAAGTACAACCTCTTAAGTGTCGGTCAAATGTGTGACAAAGGCCATGTTGCTCTTTTCACCAGTCAGAACTGTCGGATTCTGTCATCCAAAGTTCTAAGTTTGATTGATAAGGTGTTGGATGAACACACTCTCCTAAAGGCCAGCAGGACAGGAATAGTGTATGCCTTAGATCTTTCCAAGAAAATAGATCTCAAAGGCCATCCTTGCCTATTTTCCAAGGCTTCCCCTCAAGAATCTATTCTATGGCATAGAAGGCTGGGTCATGTTAATCTCAAAAACATGAATCAGCTGATAAGCCATGGTTTAGTAAGGGGACTGCCTATGAAGGAGTTCAAATGTGAAGACAACTGCACTGCTTGCTTAAAAGGAAAACAGCACAAAGCTTCATTTCCCTCCATAGAAGAACCTAAGTCCACTGCCTGCTTACAGCTTCTCCACATGGATCTCTTTGGTCCTGTGAGACTGATAAGTATGGCTAAAAAGAAATACTGTCTGGTAATTGTGGATGATTACTCCAGATTTGTATGGACTTTCTTCTTGCATTCAAAGGATGAGGCTGCTCAGTCCATTATGAACTTTGTGTTACACGTTGAGAAGCAGTATTCCCTACCAGTTAAGTGTGTGAGGAGTGACAATGGTACTGAATTCAGAAACCACACACTTGATGAGTTTTACTTATCAAAGGGAATCAAGAGGCAGTATAGCATCCCAAGAACTCCTAAACAAAACGGAGTTGTGGAGTGAACGAACAGGACCCTTATTGAAGCTACAAGGTCCATGTTGGCTGATTCTGGACTGCCAATGACTTTTTGGGCTGAAGCTGTCAACACAGCTTGCTATGTACAGAATAGAGTTCTAGTAAATCAGAGGTCGATGAAGACTCCATATGAAGTTCTTCATCATTTGGCCCCTCTAATTTCATTCTTCAGAGCTTTTGGGTGTCCTTGTTTCATTCTCAACACACGGGATCAACTCCAAGAATTTGATCCAAAGGTGGATGCAGGGTACTTTGTTGGTTATTCATCAACTTGCAAAGCATACAGAGTCTTCAACTGTAGAACAAAGATGGTTGAAGAAACTCTACATGTTAAGTTTAATGAATTTCCAAAGGACAAGATTCCACAAAGCCCTATGGAGATATTTGATTTGGACATACTGCAATATGTCCCTTATCAAACTCCTGTTGTTGCTCCTGTCAATAGTTCACCACCTGGTGGTACTGCTGGTGCTGATGATGATGATGATAGCAGTACTCACCTCTTCAGGTTTAGTGATCAACTGCCTGATTCAGCTAGACCTGATTTTCCTGTAGCTCCAGTAGCACAATCCACAACAAATGCTGATGAGATCTCTACAACTTCAACTTCCTTTGAATTGCCATCTACTGATTGGTTTCAAGGAAATGATTCACCATCACCATCTGTTGCTGCTGAGCCTGCTACAAACACTTGCACAGATCTCATTGTGTACCAAGATCTGAAGAATCACCCTATGTCTCAAATCATTGGTGATATCACTGCTGGCGTGTCAACAAGAAGTCAATTGTCAAATTTCTGCTTCTATGCTCTCTTCATCAGTCAGCAAGAGCCAAAGAATTATCACATTGCTTTAAAGGACAATGGATGGGTTGATGCATGCAGCTTGAGCTTCTTCAGTTCAAGAAACAGCAAGTGTGGGAACTAGTTCCTCTACCTCCAGGTAAGTGTGCAATAGGCACTAAATGGGTGTTAGGAACAAAACTGACGAAAATGGGCTTATTGTTAAGAACAAGGCCATACTGGTTGTTCCGGGGTTTGCACAAGAAGAAGGTATTGATTATGATGAAACCTTTGCCCCCGTAGCCAGACTGGAAGCAATTCGATTGTTTTTAGCGTATGCTGCTTATCAAAACCTTAAAGTTTTTCAAATGGATGTCAAAAGTGCATTTTTGTATGGAAAATTTAAAGAAGAGGTTTATGTATGTCAACCACCAGGCTTTGAGGACAATAAACATCCTAATTGGGTGTATAAGCTTGATAAGGCTCTTTATGGGTTGAAACAAGCTCCTAGAGCCTGGTATGAGACATTATCAAACTTTCTTCTGGAAAATAATTTCACTAGAGGCTCCATAGATAAGACTTTATTCATTAAGAAAGCAGGGCAGCATAATCTACTTGTTCAAATTTATGTAGATGATTTTATTTTTGCATCCTCTGATCCACAGTTGTGTGATGCCTTTACAAAGTTGATGCAACAGAAGTTTGAAATGAGTGCCATGGGAGAGTTACAGTTCTTTCTGGGTTTGCAAATCAAACAAAAGGCTGATGGAATTTTCATTCATCCGTCCAAATACACAAAAGATCTTTTGGAAAAGTTTGATTTAAAAACTGTAAGCCCTGTTCTACTCCCATGTGCTGCACCACACAACTGGATACAGATCAGAAAGGTAAGGTGGTTGATGAAACACTTACAGATGTATGATTGGGTCCTTGATGTATTTAACAGCTTCTAGACCAGATATTATGTTTGCTACATGTGTTTGTGCTAGATTTCAGGCTGCACCTAAAGAGTCTCATTTGATTGCAGTCAAGAGGATCTTTAGATATCTGCAAGGCACTCCATCTCTAGGTTTATGGTATTCTACTAGACATTCTGGTAAATTAGTTGCTTTTTTCTGACAGTGACTATGCAGGATGTAAGTTGACTAGGAAATCAACTTCTGGTGGATGTCAATTCCTAGGCAACTGTTTGATTTCTTGGCAGAGTAAGAAACAGACCTCAGTTGCTACATCAACTGCTGAAGCAGAGTACATTGCTGCTGCAAGCTGTACATCTCAGGTACTCTGGCTTCAAAACCAACTACTGGATTATGGCATAACAGAGACTAAGACCCCATTGTTAATGGACAGCTCTTCAGCTCTTTGTATTGTCAAGAATCCTGTCCAGCACTCTAGGACTAAACATATTGAAATCAGACACCATTTTATTAGAGACTATTTTGAAAAAGGTCTGATTGATCCAAAATTTGTTCCTAGTGCTGATGAGCTTGCAGACATTTTTACTAAGCCTTTGGATAGTTCAACTTTCCACAACCTGGTGTTAAGGCTTGGTAAGCTGCAGCTAGAATAAGTGACAACTACTGATGATCTCAGCTCATAAGTACTGATGATCATTAGTTCATTATTGTCACATATAAGTACTGATGAGTTCTTTTATCCTCAGTAGTTTTTATAACTACTGAAGGCTACATGCCTCACAAGTACTGAAGTACTTTATCTGTTAAAACAGCTGATGTAGCTACAACAGCTGATGTAGTCACAACAGCTGATGCAGCTACAACTACTGATGTCAGAAATGCAGATAAGTACTAATGTCCTATGAAACACCTGAAAAGCAGATGAAAAATCTGATGACTAAGTGTTGAGGACAGTATGAAACAGCTGAAAAGCTATGAATTGACGAAAACAGCTGATGAGTAATTACTCTTCAGTTGTTTCTACAACTGCTGTTTCTTTCTAAACAACTGAAGCAAAACCATGTCTTCAGTAGTTTTACAACTACTGAAGACTAACACCAAGTCTTTAGCTGTTTACAACAACTGATGACAAAACCACTGTCTTCAGTAGTTTCACAACTACTGATGACTAATACCAAGTCTTCAGTTGTTTCACCTCCTGAAGTCAAAAAATGGTCTTCAGTAGTTTTATAACTGCTGATGCCTAAAACCAAGACTTCAGCTGTTTCAACGTCTGAAAGGGTAATACCATGTCAATAGTCGTTTTAAAACTACTGATGACAACCAAACCCTTCAGTCATTTTCTAACCCGTACCCTATAATATCCCCGACCTAATCCTTCAGAGCCTTATCTTCTTCAAACCTAACGTTCATATCTCCAAAACTTCTCTATCATTAATGGCGACCATGCAGCTCAAACCGCGACACAACTGTGTAGCTTACCTCACCAAATCGCCATTCTGGGCTAAGTTCGATAAAGCTATTGATCTTATGGTCCAGTCACCCTACAAAACGGCCTTTCTTCTCAATCAATCCTTCATGCCGAATCCCTTAACCAGTTTTGGATGAACGTCACCCTCACCACTGGGGAGAACAACACAGAGTCTCTCCGGTCGGTCGTCAACAACCACCAAGTGGTCATCACTCCCGATGTACTTCGCCAAACCCTAAACCTGGATGATGCCACTTTTCCTGCTGGATATCCAAGGGCACAACTGATTTATCCTTTGCCCACCATGGATATCAGGGAAACCTTAGTGCCTCCACCATACTGAAGAAACATTTCCATGATGCTGAACGTCTCATATTTCACATGGTAAATGTCTGTTGGCTCCTAAGACTTCCTCTTGGGATCAAATGTCTACAAGGTGGCAGCAGGTACTATTCTCTATCCTTGAGCAACAGAACCTAAACTTCTCTGAAATTATTTTTCTGGAACTTAAGGACATGGCCTCAAAATCTATTTCTAACCGCTAGATATTATATCCTCGGTTCATTATGGCCATAATAGAGAATCAGCTAAAAGCTGAGGGACTTGTTGGCCTCGGAGTCCCTGCAACGGCTGTATTGCCTGAAGTATACACCAGGCAACTCTGACCAAACGTTGAAACAGGCTGCCAAGCTGCGAAAACCCACGCAGTTGGAACCCACAACCACCACCTCCAGAACCAAAGTCCCCACTACACCAAAATCCAAAAAGCCAAAAAAGGCTACTCAGGGAGATGAGTCCCCTGAGGATGCCCCTGTACAACAAACACAGGAACCAACACTGGTCTTAACCCCCCAGTTGTGACCACTCACTCAACCAGCCACAGCCGCACAGGTATCCTCTCAACAGGATCCTGTTGCAACCAATATTGGGGAACCTACACTGCTGGAACCTATCTCACTTGAGGGGTTACCATTGAAGCGCACCATTCCCCGGGGTGCAATCTGCTTCTACCCAATCACCACATGCATCCGCCCCCCAAAGTCCTACATTATTGTTGCACAAGTGCTGACTCAGTTGCACTCCTCACCCCCTCCCAGATACCAATTACAACTGGGAATACCTCTACCATTGAGGGGGAGGACCAAAGTGCAGCTGAGAACCCACAACATAGGGGTTACAATGTTCCTTCTCCTAGTGTAGCAATGGAGATTGGAACTTCTGGTGAGGCTGCCACTTCTCCTGCTTCAGCATATGATCAGGTTGTAGTTGGTACCATTACTAAGACCTTACCAGAGGCAACTGCTGATGAAGGACAAAGTCCTGAGGCAGGAAGTCCCCAGTTCCAAGACAAAGGGGCACATGCTACAACTGAGCTACACTCAGTGCATGTTCATCCTGATCCTATCAGGAGGTCAGGTGATTCAGTAACTACTGATGATGACTGGGCTTCTTTTACGTTGTAATCGCCCAAAACACCATCCTGGAAGAGGAGGTGAGCAGACTCAAAGAGCTGCTTGCCAAAATTCTAAGGATCAAAGACTATCTGCCTCTACCACCTCACAGATGGCACCTTCATCTGAAGGTCTCCCAAACACTGAGCCACTCCCAACAACTCAGCCACCTGCTCTGCTTCTGGCACTATTTCTCAGGAACAGAACCCTCCTGAGCAAATAGCTGCTATCCTTCAAAATTCCCTCCCTCTTATCACACCTATAATCACTGACATAGTGATCAAAACCACTGATGAGAGGCTTTCCTCAGTAATACAACCATTGATAGAGGAGGTTGTGGGCAGACAGCTTTCTGGCAATCAAACCCTTGCAACCAATGCAACCAAAAAGGGGGAGATTAAGTCAGTGAAAGCAAAAAGAAAGAGGAGTACAGAGGAGAAAGAAAAGGAGAATGAAACAGAAGGGATAGTAGTGGAAAAGGAGTTGGAGTTGGATGTGGAGACCGATAAAGAGAAGGAAAAAGAGAAAGCCTTGGAGCTAATGATAAAAGAGGCTGATGCCGAACACAGCAGATCAATGGACAACATCATTGATCAGCTGTTTAGGCAAGGCCATGACACCGATAAACTTGACTCTGAGATTCGACGATTAGAGATTGAAGAAATCAGAATAGATGGGCAAGTTATGAAGTGTAAGAAAGAGAAAGGCTGGAGATCATGATTAGATTTATTGCAAAATATCTTGGAAGATCAATGATCGAAATCAAAGTTTGGTCCAGGGACAGTATCTTGGCAATCACCACCAAGATCTGTTCGTCTGAAGCATATACTAAGGGACTTGTTATTGAAGCTTTGAATGAAGCAGGAGCAGGGAGCAGGACTGAGTTAGCCAAACACTCAAAAGCCACACTCACCTCCAAAATGCTAACCCAGCCTATCAATATTCCCTCTCCAAAACAACCACAACCACAACCCACAAAACCAACTCCCTTACCCTCAAACCAACAGCCGATGATGCACCTAAGCAGAAGAAGAGAAGGGTGTTGAGGCTTGTGGAAGAAGAAGAAAAGGATGATGAAGAAGATAGGCTGCCAATCTCAGCTGTTCTGCAGTTGCCTAAGGCCAAAGATCTCTCTCTTGCAATAACTCCTGAGCAACAAAGAGATGCAATCCAAGTGAAATTGGAAGAGGAAGAAAACACAGATTGCATGATGAAGAGTTATTGAGGAGAGTAGATAAAGCATATGCAGCCACTTCCTCCATCATCAACATGAAGAAACAAGCTCAGAAGATTTATACTCTTAGACATACTTTTCAGTATGTGGAAAGAAAGAGTAAGAATTGGCCTGATCCCAGGGTGGCTCACAGAATACAAAAGAAAAGCATCCCTCAGAGATACAATGGGCAAGTGAAAAAGATTGTAGAAGAAGTGATCTCCTTAGCCCTTGTAGTTTCACCCTGGGAGATCCTTGAAGATTTCAGGAAGGCCTACACCTCAAACATGCCCCCATAAAAGATGCTGGAGAACAGAATGATTAAGAAAGGGTTGGTGTATAAAAGGCTGAATGAGATCAGAAAGGATGAGTTACCACTGTTGTTAGAAGGACATCATCCTGATGAATTTGCTTATAGACAAATTACAACAGTGGTACTCAAAAATGGAAAACATGTCAAATTCCTGTTTGAGTACTATGGGCCAGAAGGATTCTTCGATGGTGAGGCAGAGGAGCTCACCATGGAGGAACAATTGTATTTTTGGAGGCCTACACCAGGGAATCCTACAGGCTTATAGTTGGGAAGTGAGTCTCATGGATGGGGGAACAGCTCAGTGTCCAATTCCCAATACAGAGCTCCCATCCATACATTGCCAACCAAATTGTCAGAGACTCATTTCCAGGTCAGTGCTTATATAGGTCATCTTCTCAACTGATCAAAAAGGAAAAAGACCAACCATTCTGCCAGCAATAAGTGGGACCTCAATAAAGTTAAGGTTTTGGCTGCATTGGTTAGGGGGAGTTTGTTGGACCAAAAGAACCAATGAGCGGATCAGAAAAACTTTAAGTCCCACATACGTCACAACAACTACTGAAGACCACAACAGCTGTAGACAATAGTTGATTACAAAGTCTGAAGACAAGTACTGAAAACAAAGTCTGAAGACAAGTGCTGAAGACAAAGTCTGAAGACAAGTGCTGAAGACAAAGTCTAAAGACAAGTACTGAAGACAAAGTCTGAAGAAAAGTGCTGAAGACAAGTCTGAAGACAAGTGCTGAAGACAAAGTCTGAAGACAAGTGCTGAAGACAAAGTCTGAAGACAAGTACTGAAGACAAAGTCTGAAGACAAATGCTGAAGACAAAGTCTGAAGACAAGTGCTGAAGACAAAGTCTGAAGACAAGTGCTGAAGACAAAGTCTGAAGACACAAGTGCTGAAGACCAAAGTATCAGTCGTTGTCACAACAGCTGAAGAGGTCTTCTTCAGTAGTTGTGACGGTTTACCTTTCAGTAGTTTTATGTTTTATCTTTTCAGTAGTTTGACACAACAGCTGAAGAATACTTCTTCAGTTGTTGTGCTCATCAGTAGTTTTATGTTTTCAGTAGTTTTGTAAAACGACTGAAGAGCTTGTTCTTCAGTCGTTGTAGTTTCAGTAGCTTGTTAAGAGTTAGTTATTTTTGTAATAGATCTGCCAGTTGTCACCTTCCCGTGATAACAGCAGCGGATGCACTCTATATAAGGAGTGTCATCCTATTGTAATAAAGTGAATGATTTGGTCAGAAATATTTGCTATTATTGAAACATTCCTTGTTACAGAAATATATTCTCTCGTTATAATCGTATTTGCTCTTAATGAATACAAATATCCAATTCTTGTGACAATTCGTCTAATTCTCGTTCTTATTCCGCTGCGCTACGCTCTAATACATCAAACTTGTGATTACTGATCCTGACAATCAGAAAGAGAAAAAGAAAAGCAAGGAAGGCTCAAGAGATCAAGGCTACTTTTGACTCTAAGCAGAAACAAGTTTTTATCTCTGTAGGGTATAAAGTGGTAGGGATTGAAGACATAAACCAAAACTCTTCTGCTAAGAGTTCTGATTCTTGTTCTTCTCATCTCAGTAGCAAGAAGAAGACTGATCTGCTGTGTACCACTATTGCACAGCTTGAACCATCAAACTCCAAGCACAGTTTTCAGCCTAAGAGAACTGTCTCAGCATCTGCAAAGATGAAGGTGGAGAAGGGATGTGACCAAAGACAGTCCTATTCCAAAGAAAAGGCTCTTATGAAGAAGAAGATGAATTGTGTTATATGTGAAAGTACCACTCACATTGCTAAGGATTGTCCCTTCAATCCTAAAGGTACTGTCCATATGACCAAAACAAAGACTTGAAAGAGAGTGAAGAAGATTCAAGCTTCGAAAGGAAAATCTTTTTCCTTCGAAAGCTCTAAATCTAAAAAGAAGGGAAGTGGAAAATTGCCTTCGAAAGAAAAGTTGGTCTCGGAAGAAAGGTGTTCTTCCGAAGCACTGAAGTCTGCTGCAGTGTCTGCAAAATCTTTCGAAGGTTCAGTCATCAAAACTTCCAAAGTTCCAAAAGCTTCCGAAGTTTTGAAGGTCAAGTCCAAGACTCCAAAGGTGGTGTGGATGTCTAAGAAAGACCAAGTGACTGAGATTTCTCCATCAACAACAACTCAAGATCCTCTTAGTACAACCATAGGATCTATTACTATTGAATTACCTTCTGCAAATGAGCCCAAGACAAGCAAGGCTTGGGTTTCCAAATGTAACTAATCATTTTCCTTGTGTAGGGATAGCTGAAGACAGACAAAAATGTCTGGATCATAGACAGTGGCTGTTCCAGGCACATGACAGGCAATAGGTCACTACTCCAGAACTTTGAAAGGATTGATGGAGGACCAGTTGCTTTTGGAGGAGATGAAGGTGGTTACATTTCTGGAAGGGGCAAAGTCACAAATGGTAAGCTCAGCATAGAAAAGGTAAATTTTGTTAAGGAGCTTGGATACAATCTTCTGAGTGTATTTCAATTTTTGATCAGAGTCATAACATGCTCTTTACTGAGCATGAGTGCATTGTTCTTAAGCCTGGTGTGGTCATTCCTTATGAGCATATTCTACTTAGAGCCCCTAGGAAAGGAAACATGTACAAGATGGATTTGCAAGAAACCTCTCCCTCTGGAGAAGTTTCATGCTTTCTGTCTAAAGCAAATAGTGATAAGTCTTTCTTATGGCATAAAAGAATGTGCCATGTAAACTTTAAGAACACGAATAAGTTAATTAAGCATGACTTAGTAACTGGAATGCCAAAGAAAGAGTTTACAATTGATGACCACTGTGTTGCATGCCTGAAAGGGAAGCCGCATAAGGTATCTCATAAGCCTAAGGAAAGGAACTCCATCACTACCCCCTATACTTGTTACATATGGATCTCTTTGGCCCCACCACTATAATGAGTTTAGGAAGGACCTTATACTGTCTAGTGATCACAAATGACTTTATAAGATTCACTTGGGTCTTTTTCCTTAGAACTAAGGATGAGACTCCTGAGATTCTGAAAAATTTCATCCCGAAGATTAAGATTCAGTCTGATCACAAGGTCAAAATCATAAGATGTGATCAAGTAACTGAATTTAAGAACCAAATCCTTAATACATTTTGTGATGAAAAGGGTATTACAAGACAATTCAGTGCTCCCAGGACTCCTCAGTAAAATGGTGTTGGTGAGAGGAGAAACATGATACTGATTGAAGCTGCAAGAACCATGTTGTCTGACTCTAAGCTATGCATCACCTTCTGGGCAGAGGCAGTCAACACTGCCTGCTATGTGCAGAATAGAGTTTTAGTAGTTAAGACTCATGGCAAGACTCCTTATGAACTTTGGCATAAGAGGAAACCTTTCATTGGTTTTCTCAGGCCAAGTTTGCTGAGAAATCAGATGATGGACACTTTATTGGCTACTCTTCCCAAGCTAAGGCTTATAGGGTGTATAATCTCAGAACTAGAATTGTTGAGGAGTCCGCCAATGTGACTTTCAATGAACACACACCCTGTGTTGCTAGTTCTGGTCCAGATTGGTTATTTTATCTTGATTTGGTTACTAACTGTTTTAACAAATCTTGTGAGAATGTTTCAAGATCTACAGAAAATTTAAATACAGGTGATCTGATCCAAGATTTGAGCTAGGAAGATCTTCAAGTCATACATCTTCAGCTCCAGTTGGAACCACTTCTGCAAATGAGGTTTCTATCAGCACAATAATGACAAACTCAGCTGATACATCTGGTATCCCTTCAAATTCCAGCTCAGAGGCTCTACAACCAGACAAGAACACCTTAATTGTGGAAGACAACAATGATGGTGGTGACAGTGACCAAGAATTTCTTGATGCCACTAACCACACCATAGATGAGAACATTAATGATGTCACACACTGCTTGGATCAAGTTGCACTTGAAAGGTGTGCTGATATGGAGGAGAAACATCTATGCCAGATCTAAATTCTCTAATTTAGATCATTCTCAACAACTTGCTATGATCCCTCAGCTTAGGATCCACAAGTCTCACCCCACCACAAACATCATTGGAGATGTTGTCTCAGGGGTAAAGACAAGGGGACAAACCCATGAAGCAAATGTTTGTCTTCACTCTTTTTTTCTATCCCAGATAGAGCCAAAGAAAGTTGATGAAGCTCTAAAAGATGGAAGTTGGGTTGAAGCTATGCAACAAGAGCTGCTTCAATTCAAAAGGCAGACAGTTTGGAACCTTTGTCCTCTTCCTTCTGGGAAGACTACCATTAGAACCAAATGGGTGTTTAGGAACAAGAAAGATGATAGAGGCATCATCATCAAGAACAAAGCTACACTGGTTGTTCAAGGATACACACAAGAAGAAGGGATTGACTACACTGATGTCTTTGCTTCAGTGGCAAGATTAGAAGCTTTTAGGATATTCCTGGCATTTGCTGCATCAAAGAACTTCAAGGTCTTTCAACTTGATGTGAAGTGTGCCTTTTTATATGGAGTGATAAATGAAGAGGTTTATGTCAAACAACCACCTAGTTTTGTAGACCCTGATCATCCTGATTATGTCTGCAAGCTTGATAAAGCTCTCTATGGGTTACATCAGGCACCCAGGAAATGGTATGAGACATTGTTTGAGTATCTCTGTAAACATGGATACAGGAGAGATACTATAGATGGAACTCTCTTCATCAAAGGATAGGGAAAAGACATATTGCTAGTTCAAGTATATGTTGATGACATCATCTTTGGCTAAACTAATCCAAAGCTCTGCAAAGACTTTGAGAAGCTGATGAAAGACAGATTTGAAATGAGTGCCATGGGGGAACTCAATTTCTTTCTAGGAATTCAAGTGAAGCAAGTTGAAGATGGCATCTTCATAAGTCAGTCAAAGTATGTTCAGGACATACTCAAAAGGTTTAATATGATTGACTGTAAGATTGTTAAGACACCCATAGCTAGAAACCACTCCCTTGGTCCTGATCTTGAGGGAGAGTGTGTAGATGAACACTTATACAGGGCTATGATTGGGTCTCTTATGTATCTTACTGCTAGTAGGCCTGATATCATGTTTGCTACATGCATTTTTGCAAGATATCAAGCCAACCCTAAGATGTCTCACCTTATCACTGTCAAGAGGATTCTAAGATACCTCAAAGGTGCATCAACACTTGGCCTATGGTATCCCAAGAATTCTGACTTCAATCTGTATGCCTATACATATAGTGATTATGGTGGTTGCAATATGATTGAAAGTCTACATCTGGGGGATGTCAATTTCTTGGTGGAAGGGTTGTCTCATGGCAATGCAAGAAACAATCCTGCCTCTACATCAACTGCTGAGCTGAATACATTGTTGCTGCTAGCTACAGTGCTCAAGTGCTTTGGATTCAGAATCAAATGCTAGACTATGGGTTAAATTTCAAGGAGACTCCTATTCACATAGACAACAACAGTGCTATCTCAATCACAGAGAATCCTATGCAGCACTCAAGGACAAAGCACATTAATATCAGTTATCATTTAATAAGAGATAACTATGAAAAAGGATTATTAAACTAGTCAAGGTTCACACAGATGAACAATATGCTAATATGTTTACAAAGGCCTTTGATGAATAGAGATTTAAATATCTAATATCAGCTATTGGGATGATAACCTTAAGTAGATTTTTTTAAACTAATTCTTATTATTTCTTAAAATATGTGTGTCCTAAGTTGTCTAGTTCATCACATCCATAAGCTCATGTTTTCTTTGGAATAAAATCTTTTTCTGAAGACTTCCTTAGATCATTTGATAATTTTATACTTCGGAAGTTGTGCTTTTAACTTTGAAAGCAGATCATGCCTTCAAAATGTTTAACTGTCTAAGAAATTACCTTTGTAAGAGATTTCAAATCTATCTTTCGAAGCTTAAATATTTGTCTTAGACACTTACTTATTTTCAAGGACCTTTTACTTTTGAAGCAAAATTAACTCTAGGAAGCTTTGTTAAATTTCTATACAAAGCACTCAAGTTTTAATTTCACTTTCGAAGCAAAATCATCCAATCTCTCAGGAAAATCTTCCGAAGTCAATTTAGCTTTGAAAGTTTTTTAATTAAAACTTCCGAAGATAATCATCCTTCGGAAGCTTTTTGACTTCCAAGAAAACTACTTTTTGAGCTAAAGTAAACTACTTTTTCAGAGGTGGGACTAACATCCGGATTTCAAAGTTTATCCTCTTTCATTAAACTTTATCTGAAATCCTTCTCACATATAAACCCAACGGTTTCCCCCTCTTTCTATCATCTGTTCTTCCTCCAAACCTAAAATCCCAAATTTCTCTCTGAAATTTCTTTCTCTCATCTTTCTTCATCCTTAAGCTACTTCAAAATGGCCAACCTTGCTCACAGAAATGATCCAAACTTTACCATGCAGCTACACAGACAGCACAATCAGGTTGCTTTGTTAAGCTCTGAGAAAGATCCTCATTTCTAAGAGGTTTTCCATTTCTTAAATTTGTCCAACTACTTCACCTCCCTAACCATTGATCCTCCACTCTATGAGGATCATCTGTTAGAATTCTGGAAAACCTGCCAAGAGGTTGTTTTGGATGGGGAGAAGGCACTGTCTGCCACAGTGCAGGGGAGAACAATCTTCATCACTCCAGCCATCATCAACATGCACCTTAGCTGGATGATGAAA
This sequence comes from Flaveria trinervia, assembly GCA_025506515.1. Classification (NCBI taxonomy): domain Eukaryota; kingdom Viridiplantae; phylum Streptophyta; class Magnoliopsida; order Asterales; family Asteraceae; genus Flaveria; species Flaveria trinervia. Next base: position 19,442,293 of record CM046446.1, read on the forward strand.
AAGGTGAGGTGTTCTTCCCAAAGGAAGCTGTCAATCATTCCTTTGAGCAGATGGGGTATGAGGGAGATTTCTCTGTAAAGACCTTTAGGAAAGGGAATGTCTCATCCCAATGGAGATTCCTGCTCCATGTGGTCATCCACAACTTATCAAACAAGCATGGTGGATGGGACCAGATTCCTGAGGATCTCTCCTTCATAATCCATGGAATGATTCAGGGGGTCAAATTCAGGTATTCTCAGTTTGTCTATACAAATTTTACTTGCAAATTTAGACTCCTTAGAATATTACATGTTTCCTAGATATGTCCAGTACATTCTTAACTGTGAACTGGGCTCACAGTTGAGGGAAACAGGTAACACTCTTAAATTGGGACATATGAAGCCCGGCATCTTTAAAATTCTGAGAAAGCCCACTGTTGGATTCTTTGGGGTAGAAATAGCCCTAGTCCTAAAAATGTTAGAGCTCATTGCTCAAGGTGACAACCTAGCAGCATAAGCTAGTGTTGAGCCCACACCTGCTACCTCCCAACCACCCACATTGCCTCAAATCACCATCACCTACCAAAGAAAATCCAAACGAAACCCTGCTCAGGCTATTCAGTCTATGGAGGTCCCCATATACTCAACCATACAGGAAGAAGTGGACACTGGAGCTCCCACTTCTCCTGAGGAGCAAACCACTCCCATCTCTTCAAGAATTAGTGCTGAGGTTTCTCATGCTAGCCTGATGAGCTCATTACCAAACTACCTTAAGCCATCACTCTGAGTCTCAACACTCAAGTGATCAACCTTTAGGGGACAGTTACCATCCCCACCCTATAATCTCAACCAACCAATTCCCAATCTTGACTTCTATACTGATGAAGATCTAGGTTTCAGTGAGTATAATGAGTCTCTCTTCTTTTCCCCCACTCAAAAAGAGATGAATACTCCTGAGTCTCCTACATCTATCCCACATCAGTCACCTACAACTAAGGTGGACACTCCTGAACCTGTTCAGGATGCCCATATGGAAGAGGCTCTCATTTTTGAAAGTGATTACATCATTAAGACCTCAACCATAGCAACTCAGCCCACTAACATCTCAACTGAGATTGCCAGCGAGCAGAGGAAAACCAGCAGCCAAGAACCTCAAGCTGGTGGTGAGAGAGAGGACTCTAGTCCAATCATCTCATCCCCCAATGAATCTTCTAATGAAGATGAGGGGAATCTAAGACTACTGGTGCAAAAAATGTCTAAAACATGCACTTACTTAGTCTCAAAGGTCAATCACTTTGAATCTCGGTGACTACCTTACACAACAGGATCAATGATCAGTAACTTGAGATTTCATATCTTAAGAAAAAACTAGCTGGGAGACCCTTAAGAAGAGCTCAACCAGGAACACAAGAACCTGTGGATGTGATTGACCTATCTTCCAGCTCACCTATGCAAGTGGGTGATGCTACCAAAAAGGGGGAGAAAGTCATTACAGCCACAAAACCTGGGAGTCCATCAGAGAGAATGGACATTGAGGACTCACCATCTTCACTTGCAACTATGCATTTTCAGCAACCTCCTCAAGTTCACATTGATGTGGACTACACAGACTCCTTCATACAGAGTCTGTTTGAGGATCAGATACCAAGGGCTATGTCACCTTCACCATCTTCCCATCACATCATTGGGTGGAGGTATGACAACATCAGGAAAGCCCTAATCATCATAAGAGTTCAAGGACAGCAAGAATTCTTCAATTTTCAGACTTTGGACTACTATGAAGGTCTGGATCTAGTCAACATGCCACTTGTCAACCCAAGCCAATCAAGACAAGCTGACAGACTGGCTCAAAGAATCCAAGACAGGATCACTGCAGAGTTCAGCTTAAGAAGGAGACTTAGGAAATCAGGCAATGTCATCGGTCAACTGGATGTTGAGGCAGACCCTAAGATTAGCTTCATAGGGGAAACTAAAGGCCCAGTGGTAGAACCTGAGAGCCTTGTCTCATCATCACCAACTGCTGCAGAGATCCACTTTCCTTATGAAACACCTGCAGGTGAAGGTGCTTCTCAACCTCTCTCTGGCCTGAGCTCAGATGCTGCAACAAGCAATGAAGGCCAAAGCTCTCTCCACCCTGAGTCACAAAGTCTGTGAGTGACAAAGGGAAAAGAAAAATGAAATCTGAGGAGATTGAGGATGAGGAGAGAGAGAGAGGAAAAGGAGGCTAAGGGGAGAAATTTCTCTGCTGAGTCTTCAAGACTCATGGAGTCTACTATCAGGGCTGCCCCCAGACCAGATACTCAGAATGATGAGTTAAGGGCAGTTAGGATAAACTATTTGCAGACTAGGAACTATGACATAGACAATGTCATCTCTCCCCTTAGATGAGTTGAATGAACTGGTTGACCTGGAAAGGTCAAGGGAGAAGAAGGAGGCAGAAGATGCAGAACTCCTAGTACAAGTCAAAGAAGAGAGAAGAAGAAAAAGACTATACAAGATATGCCTACCCTCTCCCCAGTTCAAGAAAGTCATGTACAAGAGGATGTGGTTCAACAAGAACCTTAGGTAGACAAAGAAGAAGACGGAATCAAGATGATTAACTACCTGAGTGCCACAGGCTTCTACCAGGCAGATGCACTCCTTCCCTTTCCCTATGACTATATTGAGTTTAAGTACTTAAAACAACTTGAGCTTGAGTTAGTCAAGGACAGAAAGACAACTAAGAAGAAACTAAGGGAAGAAGCTGCAAAATCAAGAGCCATCATCCAAAAGAGCATGAAAAAGTCTGCTGACAGGCAGAGGATGATGAGCTTCTTAAAGCTATATGGATTCTCCGGAAGGAGACTTGGCCCCATGTCTCTATCCACCATGGATGAGCATATTAGGGTGATCAAGCAGAAGATCAAAAGTGGAGAGCTCATTGACTTACACTCCACTCCAAGTCAAGGTCCACCTGAATGGAGGTTATGGTTGAACAACCAGAGACAACACAACCTGGACCTCCTACTGAAACTCAGCAAGCTTCATCTTTTGATCCACAGCAGGGTCAACCTCCCTCTCCTTCTGAACCTGTGAGAGAGGAAGCCCTAACTGAGAAAGAAAACAGAGATCAATCTGGTACTGCAAGCCAGTCTTCTCAGTTAAAACCTTCAAAGAGAAAGAAGAGGATGGCTTCTAGACCAAAGCCTAAGAAGAAGAAGATTGCACCCTCTTCTAAACCTCAGGATGAATCAGAACAGCCTGAGGATGTGCAACCAGAGGATGTTACACCAACTCCAATTCAAATAGCTCCTCTAGAAACAGGAAGACCCATATTGTCTTGGACATATACCACAAATCCAGAAAGATGGCATGTCATTAGAGATCAAGGCATTAAAGACATTTACACATGGCAAGATATGTTTCAGTTGCCTCTGCATGACCTCATTGATATGAGAAGACACTTTGATAGCCTGAAGGACCCTGATCATCTTATGAAGAAAGGAATGGTGATCATCCTAATGAGGACTATTAATATCTGAAGTTTTCTAAGTGTTTTGGTAGCATCAGCCTACGGGGAGTTTGTAGAGATTAATGAAGAGGTTGATGCAACCTAAACATCTTAAGTCTATCCTGCATGCTGCACAAGTGCATTAAAGAAGAAGCTTAGGAAGTTTCACACATAAAACAGAAAATACTCTAAGTGTGAAATCTTCCGAAGCCAATACCAATATCTTCCGAAGCCAAACATGAAGTCTTCCGAAGCCTCAGAGATAAAGTCTTTCGAAGCTTCAAGTTCATGAAGACAGATTTTTTCGAAGACTTTTAGTAACATGCTTTATCTGATGTACTGTTCCATAAAGCTGGACACCTTTCCGCTGCATCTCTGCAAGTCACCAACTTACATGAGTTGGTGAAAAGGTCCATGCTTTTGGTAACTGTACATTAAGGTCTTGAGTCTGTAACTTTCTACTTTATGTACTTTATCCTTTTTGTAATAGATAAGGATGTGAGCTATGGCATGTCATAGTCACAAGTCAAAAGGCAATCTGCCTTTTGACTCTACCATTTATTTTGTTTGTGTCTAGCCAATTGTATCCAACTGGCTTTCAAAGTATAGCTGGCTATAGGATGTATTATAAGTATCTCATGTTCTTGTATCTTTCAGATATGCTTTGTAACACTTGTAATAGAACATAGAGAAAGCATATACTGCATTCTTGAAAACCATACACTTGTGTTCTTTTTGTTCTGTCTCTTGCATTACTTGTGTTCTTAGTGTCTCAACTTGGTTAATTCAGTTTACTATTTGACTAAAGTTTAGTAAATCTCCTCTTTGTGTTGTTGTGTTGTAACTTACACCATTCAATGATCCTGCAACATCAGTATAATCAATTCCTTTCTCTTGAGTGTATCCTTGAACTATAAGTGTTGCTTTATTCTTGATGATCAAGCCTCTATCATCTCTCTTGTTTCTAAAAACCCATTTAGTGCCTATTGGTATTTGACCGGATGGTAGCGGACATAGGTTCCATACCTTCTGTCTCTTGAATTAAAGCAGCTCCTCTTGCATCGATTCAAGCCAGCTAGTATCTTTTAAGGCATCTTCTACCTTCTTGGGTTCCATCTAGGATAGAAAGCATGAGTACAGACAAACATTCCCTTGATGAGTCTGTCCTCTGGTTCTCACACCCTCAGTGACATCCCCTATGATGTTTTCAGTAGGATGAGTGTTGTGAATCGTAAGACGAGGAATCACTTCCATTTGCAGAGATAGATCTAGGTTAGACATATTCTGCTCAGGAACTAGAACACTCTGTCCAGCTATTGTTTCAAAGTCTTTCAATGAGGACTGATTGAATGAATGAGAAACATCATCAATAGTTGGTTGTGAAGTAGTATTAACAGTTGCCTGTTCCTTCAAAATACTACCTCCTTTTGCCTGGTGTTGTGGTGGATCACCTGATGAGTTTTGAGGCTCAGTAGGTGATTCACTTGTTGAAGTTTCACAATTCCTTGATATGGTTAAGCTATCAGATCTGTGAATGTTGGAGACTTCATTTGTTGCAGCTCTTGGAGATTTGGGACTAGGTCTGGGAAGCTCAAACAGTTGATCATTAGCAGTAACATCAACATCATTTTGAGCACCTGTTCCAACTGAAACATTCTCACAAGATGGTTTAGACAGAGTTTGGAAACAATTCTAAATCAAATATATGATCAGGTCCATTCCCCCTAACACAAGGAATGTGCTCATTAACAACTATATTGGAAGACTCCTCAAATTTTTGATCCTTAATGTTGTATACTAAGCTAGAAGAGTATCTAACAAAAATAGCATCATCTGACTTTTTAGTAAATTTTGCTAAATTGTCCTTTATGTTAAGTATGGTACACCTGCTGCCAAAGGACCTTAGAAAGCCAATGAACGGTGGCCTCTTGTTCCATAGCTCATAAGGGGTTTTTCCATGGGGCTTAACTACAAGAACTCTGTTCTGCACATAGCATGCAGTGCTGACAGCCTCTGCCCAGAATGTTAGAGGTAGTTTTGAATCAGCTAACATAGTTCGAGCAGCCTCAATAAGTGTCATGCTCTCCTCTCAGCAACATCGTTTTGTTGAGGAGTTCTAGGAGCACTATATGTCTGGCAATCCCTTTTGAGTTACAAAATGAGTCAAGAATGAAGTTCTTAAACTCAGTCCCTTGATCACTTCTAATTATTTTAACCTTGTGATCAATTTGATTTTCTATTTAAGAATAAAAGATTTTAATGTTTCAGCAGTTTCATCTTTAGTTCTTAAAAAGAATACCCATGTGAATCTTGTAAAATCATCAACTATCACAAGGCAATATGATTTCTTCCAATGCCCATTATACTTGTGGGACCAAAGAGATCCATGTGCAATAAGTGCAATGGAGTAGTGATAGAGTTAACACATTTGGACTTATGAGATGTCATGTGTTGTTTCCCTTTCAGGCATGCAACACTGTTATCTTTGCAGAAAAACTCCTTTTTAGGCAAACCATGTACCAAGTTATTTTTAGCCAATTTATTCATTGTCTTAAAATTTACATGACACATATGTTTATGCCATAGTGTTGACTTATCACTATCAGATTTGGAAAGAAAGCATGATACTTCACCCATTGGGGAAGCATTATTCATATCCAGCTTGTACATATCCCCTTTCCTGGGAGATCTAAGAAGCACCAATTCTGGAGGAATTGTTATCCCTGGTTTGAGGATAATGCACTCATGTTCTGTGAAAAGCATCTGGTGCTTTTGATCACAGAATTGAGAAACACTTAACAGATTGTTTTCAAGCTGTTGACAAAGTGAACTTGTCAACTTTTAATTTACCATTGGATATACTCCCTCTGCCAGAAATATATCCTTTGGCCTCACCTCCAATTAGACAGGGCCTCCATCATAGTTCTGAAACTGTTGAAGTAGAGATCTATTCCCTGTCATGTGCCTGGAGCATCCACTATCTACAATCCAGATATTATTGTTCTTGCCAAATGGATGTTACATAAGATGAGATTGTTAGTTTTGTTTGGAAGCCCAAGCCTTGCAGGTCTTGGGTTCTTCAAAGATAATGACATAATTGAACCAAATTTTATGCATGGGGGTTCAATAGAGGTCTTTGAAGAAGAGGTTTGGTCTGCAGCATCTTCTTTGATCTTCCAGTCCACCCTTTGGTTGACCTTGGAGGATGAGCTTGTTGAAACTTTTTCGAAGCTTTTTTCTTTTCGGAAGAAGCCTTCACCACCTTTTCTTTCAAAGCAGTCTTCTTCTTGGATGGTTTCAAGGGAGCTTTCTTGTTCTTCCGAACCTTAATAGCTTTTGCTTCCGAAGCCATTTTCCCTTCGGAAGAAGGAGTTTCTTCCGAAAGCAACCTGGCTTCCGAAACTAGCTTTCCCTTCTTCATCACTTGGACTGTTTGAAAAGGTCCAAATGTGAAACCTTCCTTGACTCCTTCTTTCCTAACATTATTTGCATGATGTGTGCTTGCAGGATTGTAGTAACAATCTTTTGCCATGTGGTTTTGCAGTCCACACATGATGCATGTAATGCTAGTTTTTTGGGAATATGAGGGTTGCTGTTTCTTGGATTTCTTTTCTTCATCAGCAACTTTTCCCTTCAACTTCTAATCCTTTGGTAGGACAGGAATCCAACTATTTCTTGGGTTCCTTTCTCTGAATCAGAAGTACCTAACACTTGGAATCTAGTTGAGATAAAGACACCTTTTTGCTTGGGGTCAATCTTTAGCTTGGACTCAGCCACCTTCTTAGTAGTTCTTCTAGCAGCTTTAGCTCTGCTTCTTTTGGCTTTAGTGGTTAGGATTTGGTCTTCATAGGAGGAGATGGGTAAATCTACTTGTTTCTTCCCTATGGTGGCCACTATTGATGCCTCATCCTTTAATTCTGGAGAGGAAGGGTCAGCAGTTGGAACCTCTTGCTCTTTAGTACCACATCTAGGCTATCTAATAGACTCATAGGAGTGTGGTGGAGCAATTTCATTGGTTCCCAACCCTCCTTTGTTCTGATAACAGAGTTTGGAATGGGAAGATGATGCAAGAATAGCTTGGAAGTTCTGCTTAGAAATAGCATGCTTCCTGGCCTGAGCCTCAGCAGTGACAAGCTGGGCTTGAGCCTCAAATAATTGGATATCAGATCCTTAATTTGAGTCTTGTAATTGGTGTGTTCATGTTTTAAAAGAGATACAGTTTTCTCTAACTCATCAATTTTCTTTTGATAGTCAGATTCAGCTCTTTTAAAATCAGATTTTAGGATATTTAAAGACTCAATATCAGATCTGATTTCCATATTGTAATCCTAATAGAGTTTAACTTCAGCTATACAGGCTGGAGTGCAGAGATGTTCATATACCTGGGCATCATCTGTTCCGGCCATGAGAGCTTGAGCAGGAGTCACATCTTGTACCATGAAGCTCCAGTCAACTTCTTGAGCCATTGCAGCTGTTTCAGGTGATCTTTCAATGGGCTTTGAGGTTGAGGGATGTGTGGAGGCCTATGGGGTTCCCGAATTGGTCTTGGGAGCCTTGCATTCCCTTGCAAAGTGACCCAGTTGGTTACAGTTGTAACACTTTGCCTTGGTCTTGTCAAACCCGAACTTACTGGTAGTTGGGTTTTGAGGGAAATGCCTTCCAGTTCTCTTAAAGAACTTCTTTGCTCTGTAAGTTAACAGAGTGATCTGGTGGACAATGTCCACGTACTCTACATCATCTGGACTAAAACACTCAAGATCATCAAAACATATTGAAAATCTCCTGAGTGTCCACTTCCTGAGACAAAGGCACAACTTTCCTGGAAGGAGTTGTGTTGAGCCTGTTGAGACCTTGGAGTCCCAGGGAAAGTGATGTAAGGTCCAGAAGAGCAGGATGGCTGTTGATAGGTCAGGTAATATGAGGTTGTGGGGTAATGAGCCTTCAGCAACCATTAAAGCGTTGCTACTAGGAAGACTCATGGCTCTGCTTGTTTGGTGGCCCTTCTTACTCTCCATCTCTAGGCGATATCCATCAAGGATGCCATAGAGTTCAGTCATAGAAAGAGAGTTCAAGTTTTCTGTTCTCTTGATAGAGACACAGTAGAATGTCCGCTCATTAGGAAGAGCACTCATGAACTTTCGGGTGAGATCTCTAAGTTCAGGAGTGATCTTCACAGACTGAATAGAAGAGATAAGATCCATGTACCCGAAGTACTGCTGGCTGAGGGTATCTCCAGCAATGTGAGTGAAGTTCTCAAACTACTGCTTCAGTGAGTCCTTCTTTGAGTCGTTGGAGTTTGCATACATCTGGGCAAGTGCATCGAACAGTTCTTTGGCAGTCTTGCAATGCTCGAACCCCACCATAATAGAGTTCGATATTGCAATCATGAGAATAGTCATTGCATTGCTATCGATGTCCATCTTCTTTCTATCTTCATCAGAGTAGTCCTTGACAGCTTTTTCTATCATGGCACCGTTTCCACCTAGTGATACCACGTTTGTCTTATACGGGCCATTGACAATGGACTTCCACATTTTGCTATCTTGGTATCTGATGAAGCCTTCCATTCTTCTACTCCAAGACTTGAAATTTTCAGGGTTAATGATGGGAGCTTTTGTCATTGTTCCCATCTCTACCTCGGATTTGTTAAGGGCCATTGAGTGAGTGAGTTGAAGTGAGGAGTAAAAACAGGTTGATGTGGATGGTTAGATCATGCAATCAAGAGCATGAAAAGCTCTAATACCAATTGCAGGATCATTGTTTGTCACTAAACACAATGTTTTCTCTCAAACTCACCTAGAACAGCACTAGGGTATAGAAAGAATCAGTAAGAATTGATCACAATATAGAAAGTAATAAGAACACAAAAGGTAATTTTCAAGGTACTTTTATATATTGCTTCTCAACTCAACATACATGACTTTTACAAGCATATGTTGTTGTTTTTAATGAGTTACAAAGAGAACTTATATATAATACTACCTACAGCCGGATATACTTTGATACCAGCTGGGATCCCTTAGCTAAAGCCTATACTACAAGACTATAGTTTAAGGTATCTCAGATAAAGTATTGTCTGAGATATGGTAGTCAGGACATGTCCCTGACTTACCTTTTTTCACCAACTAAAGTTGGTAACATGTACTATCATGAAAGGTAAATAGTGGAATAAAGTATGGTCAACTACATGGCTCTTTAGGAAGAGGCCATGTTGTATCAGAAGTCTCCAGCGGAGTGTCAAAGACCATACTTGTGTCCACTGGTTCATAGTAGTGTCTTCCGAAGGTTAAATGGCTTCGAAAGAGTAAGTACTTCCGAAGCCACTTATACTTCGGAAGAAGCTGCTTTTTCCAAGGGTTGGAGACTTCTTCTTTTCATCATACTTCAGAAGTGGTCTTTACTTTATTCTTCTAAGTCTTGAACTTCGGAAGTATGCACTTGTCTTCGGAAGTAGAGTTTTGACTTCGGAAATTGATCTTTCTCTTTGTCTTCGGAAGAACTCTACAACCTTTGGAAGTTCCATGTTAAGCTTCGGAAGCCTTTGCATGCAGTACCAAAATAACTTAAGTGACACAGTTTTGGTTGCATTAGCCTTCTTTTTGATCCAATAGTATGAGAAGGAAGTCTTGGAAGAATATCAAGCTTTAATGGCTCACATGGAAAACAAAGTTCCACCCATGGCAAGTGAGGTAAGAGACATGTTATGTTCATCAATATGTGTTGAGGAAGTAGAGAGATATAGAGTCCATACTTAATAATGGATGATAAAGTTAAAGAAACAATGATTTTGAATGATTCTCATGTAAGAGAACATAAATTATATCAATTAAAAATTAACTCTTTACAAATGGATTTAGATAAAATTGTTTTTGAAAATTACAGTTTAAAAGCACAAGTTGAGCATCTAACCACTTCCTTAACTAATCCTTGGCTGATCATGCATCAACGAAGTGAAACTTCAGAAGTTTTAAATTTCATCTCAGCAATATGAAAAGTTATTAAATTCTCATATTGAATCAAAAAACAGGTCTTGGTTGGGATATAATGTAGTGGCACCTCCTATGAACAATAATTATGTTCCTTTACCTGAATCAATGACAAATAACTTGTCAAATCATTTTTGCCAAGCACCAATGTAGAAACAAGTTCTAATCAGCAAAACATTAATAATAAATCTGAGGTGAATAAAGCTGAGTCTTCTGAATCAAACAAGATTAATCAAAAGGATTCAGAATTTGACTCTGATGAGTGTGCTGACTTGGATGATTCTGATGAACATGATGATGATCTTCTAAAAAGGGTATGAATATTGTGTTTGAAACAAATATTCCAAAAGTTCTTGAAGAAATAAAGCTGCCATACCCTCCTAAACAAAGAAACATCCTGAAGACTATCTACAAGAGAATAACTCAATTAAATGAAGGTCTTCAAGAACTGAATCGACAAGAAAAAACTTCAAATGAAGTGAATGAAAAGTGTGTCTCTACTAAGGAAAAACACAATCATCCATGGAAAAGGAAAAGAAAAGGCCGTCAGCTGATCCTCAGCGGAAGAAGAACCTTTCTTCAGTATAAGATCTATGGAAGAAGAAACCCTCTTCGATAGAAGTTAATACTAATTCAGTAGCTGATCAACAGAAGAGGAAGTCAGCAACAAACAAATCAAAGCTCCACAAGCTGAAAGAGGAAAAATCAACTTCAAAGCTGAAAAAGGATGCAAAGCCTCAAAAGTTGGCACATAAGAAGGAATTAACTGATTCTGACAAAGAATCAAATGAGATGTATTGCAAATGGTGTGACATGAAAAACTATAATACTAAAGATTGTTACTTCAGTAGTTATTGTTCTATTTTAAATATGAACAATCACATGACATCTGACTGCTACTTCAACAAACATTGTGCTATCTACAACAAAAATTACTATTCAACTCAGGAATGTTATTTCTACAAAAAGAACAAGACAAAAGGCACAAAGAATATATAATCAGATAAAGCTGAATCAGACACTCAATCTACTGATTGTGAAAAAGATTCAAAAATCAAGAAGTTTGAACAAAAATAAAAGCCAAAATCAAAGGAAAAGATATCCACTGATGTTCATCCTTTAAAGAAAAGAACAACTTTCCAACAATCAAAAACACCTCATAAAAGGGTGGATTTGACTGAAAAGAAAACAAAGGCTGAAGATGCATTCTTTGATGACTTTGAAAAGGAAATTCATATACCTCATTCAAAAACAAAAGATAGTGAAACATTCAATAATCAATATTCATTATCAAAACCAAAGCCTCAAACCAACAAAAATAAGTGAATAAAGAAGAAATCAAGAAACAAGAACCTAGTTCATCAATATCTCCTTCAACAGAATCATCCTCACCTAAAACAACTCATAATGAATCAAACAAAACTAAAACTGAAACTTTAAGACTTATTCATGAAGGAGTAACTATTTTAGATACTGCTAGCAAACCCAAGATTATTAAGGCTTGGGTTTTCAATTCTAAATGATTTATTTTTGAATGCAGGAACAATCTTGGAGAGCTGACAACAAGTGGTATGTTGATAGTGGTTGTTCCAGGCGTATGACAAGGAAACTGTTCACTTCTCCATAACTGCAAACAAAAAAATGCTTCTTATTTGGCATTTGGTGGGGATAAGAAGGGAGGTAAAATTGTTGGTGAAGGAATGGTAACAATGGTGTGCTCAAGTTTGAGAAAGTAAACTATTGTGAAAATCTACAGTATGATTTACTGAGTGTGTCTCAAATTTATGATCAAAATTATATCACATTGTTTGATAACACTAACTGTTACATTCTTAAGCCAGGTTTTCTATTCTAGAAGATTGGGTCCTTCTTAAAGCATCAAGAAAAGGAAACACTTATGTTTTGGACATGAACAACACCTCACTCACAAGACATGAAACATGCCTCCTATCTAAGTTATCAGAAGATGAATCTCAATTGTGGCATAGAAGGTTTGTCCATTCTTACATGAAGAACATGAACAAATTGATGAAAAATGACTTAGTCATTGGACTGCCAAAAAAGAGTTTCATTGCTCAACTCATTGTTATTCTTGTTACAAAGAAAAACAACATAGAGTGTCTCATAAATCTAAAACTATCAATACTAATATTACACCACTCAAATTGCTTCACATGGATCTGTTTGGTCCTACCAATGTGATGAGCATTGGAAAGAGACAATATTGTTAGGTGATAGTTGATGATTTCACTAGATTTACATGGGACTTTTTCTTAAAACAAAAGAGTGAAACATCAGAAACATTAATGGACTTGGTCATCAAGATTGAGAATACAACATGATGTAAAAGTTAAAATTTTTAGGAGTGACAATGGTACTGAATTTGTTAATTCTGACTTGGATTCCTTTTGCAGGATCAAAGGTATTGCAAGGCAATTCAGTGCACCAAGAACTCCACAACAGAATGGAGTTGTTGAAAGAAGAAATATAACAATTATTGAAGTAGCCAGAACACTGCTAGCTGACTCACAATTGCCTATCACCTTTTGAGCTGAGGCAATGAATACTGCATGTGATGTTTAAAATAGAAAATTAATTGTCAAAGAACACAACAAAAAACCTTATGAGCTTTTATTTAAAAGAAAACCTTACATAGGATATCTTAGAGATTTTGGGTGTCATGTATCTGTTTTAAACATAAAAGAATCATTGGGAAATTTTTCAGAAAAAGCCTATTATGGTTTTTTTGTTGGATATTCTTCAACATCTAAATCTTATCGGATCTATATTCCATAACATAACATTATGGAAGAAAGTCCTAATGTATCTTTTGATGAATCTATATTTACTAAATCAGTTAAAGGATCATCATGGTTGTTTGATAGAATAAAATTTTATAAATTAATAAAGTTTATTTGTCATTTATGAGTTTTAATTATACACCTAAGATAAAGGATTCAAAAACAATATTACTATTTTTACAAATATGTAAGGTCTATAAAATATTATTAATATTATAAGATTCTAAATATTCAATCAAAATAAATAATCAAATTAAAATTTCTTATTAGATTTATAAAGTCTATAAAGATTTAATAGAAAAGAAGTTGTTAAATTAAAATTAAAGTTTAAATAAATTTAATGTTTAAATTGTAAGTATTCATTTATTTATTTAAATTATTTAATTTTATATTATTTCAAATTCCAATCATAACCCTCTTTTAAAAGACTTATAAATCATCATTAACACCATTCATAACCTCCTCCTAACCTCAAGTATAAAAGCAAAGTTTAGGCCTCACTTTTCATCTGCTCATTCTTTAAAAATCTCACTCTCATATCTTTCTTCATCCATTGGTTATGATCAATTTGAAGAATTTTATTTTACAAGAAATTTCAAGAATTCTTAATACTAAGGTAATCTTTTATTGCTTTTATATTATACATTTCAATCATCCTAACATCCAACTATTCTCATGACTTTATGTTCTTACTATCGTTCTTTCTTCTACCAAATATCTTCTTATTTAATCATTATCATTTGATCATTATTTTTTTAATAATCACTAACCTTATAACAATCATTAACAATCCTAAATTAAGCTAACAACACACTAACATAAACAAAGAATCCCCTTTGCATATGGTCGGCCACATTCGGTTATAACACAAGATTATTGTTCTAAATGATGGCTATGCCAAAGTCTTATAATATTTTTATAACTCACATGAAGAATAATATACCATATATTGACATAATAAAATGTTTTAACCCGTTTCATGCTTTAACGATTTTAAAAGTGCACATAAGTGCCTTACTATAATTCTGGCAGAATATAATTTTACTTCAACCAACCATAACTTGATCATAACAGACTAAATTTGAGTAAACTCAAACTCTAATATTTTAATTGCATCAAATTAACTTTTCAACTACTGTTTATACGTATTCAAACTCAATCGGACGACTTAACAATAGCCTTCAAAAGATAAGTGCGCATTTTAGCACCTTCTGTCTTGTGCTGCTTGTTTGACCTATTTAAAGATCTTTTCATAAAATTGTTTCTGAATGAAAGTTGTCTGGGAGACTTTGAACTAGTCAAGTATATATTTTTATAATTTTATGAAACCGTTTTCTATTTTTAAAACCTGTTCAAACACATACCAAAGATTCTGTCCAGAATATAAAATTGATGCAATAATCTTTTTTCAATCTACCTTTCGCTTTTTAGCATTCTCTAAATGTCCTAATTTCTTGTAATGAATTCCAACCTCAAGTTATTGTTTTTTAATCATTTAGGACATCACCTTTGACTCTTGACATCCAAGTTTTCTTATGTACTCTACAACCATCACTATACTTGTATTGTTCAATGAAAAATGGTATTTAATATTATTCGAACTAATTTAGTTCCATGTGCTATGAACAATCTCTTCACATTTGTCCACCCCGATGATTTTGTCGTCTATCGGGGTGTGACAGATTAGTATCAGAGCCATGGTTATAAGGATTTAGGTTATTAGAAATGCATTGACCTAGACTATAACTAAGTACCCTTACACATGAGTCCTCTTATGTATTTTATATGCTTAGATAGGATTTTATGTGCCTTATATGTTTATATTTGATTATATGATTATATGCTTTATGTGATTCTTCTTATACTTTGATTCTTATCAATGCACACACAAATCTGAAATCATATTCTAAGGCATTATGAGCCTAAATCAAATGATTCTTAAAATAAGCTTTGAATCATTATTCATGGTTTTCAAGTCTCGTCAAAGTCTATGTCCTATAACTTGAAAAGTGTAATGCTGGAAGAGTTGGATGCTTGTATCTCGAGGTGTTCTATCTAGGCAAGGTTTTCATATATATCCAAATCAACCGATGGATCCATTTACCTTACCTGGGAACCCTTGGGGTGAGTGTCCGCTTATAAGTATGCATGTATTCATTAAGATTGTAGTTGACCTAATACTTTGATAAGTCAACGTAATGTTTTGGTTTGTAAATCGAACGTTACACTCGAAACATCTTGTTATTTTGAATTGTGTCATCATTGATTTTGTACCCCTGAAACTTAAAACTCATTATCCCATTTTTCTTAATGACCCTTAATAATCCTTCTAAACGCCTTCCCCTCAAAACCGCACTTATCCTGAAACCTATTACAATGATGCTCTCATTCTAAATATAATCCTTAATCATAACAAACACGATTCTCGTATCAACTTTAAGCCAATAAAACTTTGAAATATGAAAGACATAAGTAAACAAGAATCGATCATCTAGAAACCCATAAAAGTTATTTGCTTAAGAAGCATCTACAAATTTACATCTCATCCAAAAGTATCTTAAAAATATTTATTCTTTTCGTTAAGTCAAGTCACTTATCAAACTAATACCTTGGTGTTTCCCTCATGATAGAACCATCTTAATCGTCTTGAACCATCTAAAATACAAAAGTTTATTAACTAAAATTCTAAGTTAATGATCTTGCTCACTCTGTCAAGAAACACCTGAAATTATGAATTATGAGAATTAAACAAACTTAAGCGTAGCGAAATATCATAATTACACTTATTGAAATTAAACGCTCCCAAGAGTTCCCTTACAAACACAAAATGATATCTAAGTTTTCAAATAACCTTAAAATTAATTTTCTCGTGATTAAATTTCTATTGATACATGTGTACCTAGTTTAGGAGTTTAATGTAAAATATCTTTCATGTCTTAAATATATGTAATGAATGAGTTGAATGAAATGAAATATGTGATTGATGCTTATATTGTTTAATGTTTCAATGTTTATTGTATCATAACACATAGTGAACTAACTATATAGGTTTGTGGTTGTTTACATAGTTCTTAGTCAAGAATGGTTGAGAAATGTGTTTAAAATTAATCGTGTGAAGTATTCATGTGAATGGACCATACGCATGAACACTTCATGCGAATGGACCAGTTGCACGACTGAACCAGGAGACTGGATCAATTGCACAATTGAGACATAAGATTGACTCAGTCGCACGACTGAACCTTCAGTCCTGCGTATGGACCAATCGTATGATTCAGTTGCACAATTGACAAACCCTAACCTATAAATACCACCTAATTCGTGGAAAATGGAACACTTCAAGAATTTCAACTCACATACGTACCCTAGCTGTCAAGAGACTCCAGAGAACCTGTTCCAACTTCATAGATCGCAGTTGATCGTGTTCTAATCGTTCATAACATTTCATTATTCTCTAGATTGATCGAAACTGCGTTCTCACTGGTTGGATCGCCAATCAAATAGGATTCCGCACTATTTGATTAGGTATACACGCATTATCGAGTTAGTACTCCATACGTAAATGCTCCTAACAATTTCAGGACAAATTTTCTAAAGTAGGAGAGACTGTAACATCTACCCATTTTGGAAATTAAAAACCAAAACCCAAATCCGTTTGGGTCAATTTTTGGAAAAATCAAATACGTGTAACTTTACAATCGTTCATTTTAAAACACTGTTCGTTCGCATTACAATGCAAAAACATTAAACAAAAGAATGCCATCCCAAAAGAGCTGAGTAGTCATCCCGTGCCATCCTCGGCAACATTACCTGCCAACTAGAAACACATAAAAGTCAGTGTTGCTGAGTGAGTTCTAGTTTTATAAATAAAACATACTTTTATTTCACTAAAACCGTTCTTTACTTCTGCATGTGATCATACATCATACGTACACATAGATAATATCATTATTATGTTCATCATTCGTTCATTAACTTCATTCATTCACCATACGTCATTATCATTCATATTCCTTACATTCATTCACATTCATCCACACATTCTTACTTTCATTCGTACGTTCATTTCTTTCAATGACATGTACATTACCCCGAACATTATGCACGAAGCTAGTAACTGGGCCTGAGGTCTTTCATAGACCTCGAAACATTGGGTACAGAGCTAACTCCAGTGCCTAGGGCAAGTACATTCACCATTTATCTTTTCTCTTTCATTCCGGATCAATGCCATATGCTATACCCTAAACATTGTGCACGAAGTAACTCCAGCACCTAGGGAAAGTGGCAAGGATCCCATACATATGGTCAATCACAAATATTGGACCCCAGTGTGCAACCTTTCGAGGTAGCTAACCCGCACACCATTGAGCTAACACCCTTCATTGGGTGTGGACCTCCATATATTTGCTTGCTAGCCTTTCTTACATTCATTCATTTATTAATGCATGCATTCATTCATCATGCCCTCTTTTCATTATCTTCCACTTTACGTTACATAATTCTTTCATTTCATTCATTAACATTTGTTAGGACCTGGTATTTGACCGAAATACCTAGAGATTAACATGTAAACCAGATCAAATAGTGCGGAATCCTATTTGATTGGCAATCCAATCAATGAGAACACACGAAGAATCAATCAAGAATTGAAACTAACATTAGAAATCGATTGGGAATTGATCTAATGTTATAATGAACTTGGAGAACGAATTGGAAGGTTTCTGGATGGCTAGGGTACGTCTGGAATCGTAATTGATCCAGTGTCCTCTCTTTCACGAATTGAGTTGTATTTATAGGTTGGTATTATTCAATCGTGCGACTGAACCATTAGTCTGGTTCAGTCGTGCGATTGAACCATGCGGTTGATTCATTCGTACGACTGAGTGTTCAGTCGTGCGACTGAGCCAATCATATGTCACAATTGTACGAATGATCCAGTCTCCTGGTTCAGTCGTGCAACTGAGTCAATCCTGTGAAGTTATTCATGCGTATGGTTCATTCGCATGAGCCATTCGCATGAGAACTTCATTAAGTTAAGTTTGAATGTTTTAATTAATATAACATAAATTCAAACAATAATAAACCCAATCAATTCAATCACGACTCATTAATGAAATATTAAACATCACAAGTAATAAACAATTATGTCATTTCATTAATCAATACAAATTACATCATACTTAGACAGACAAGATTCATTACATTTCAAATCATGATCTAGGGACATACATGCATCAAAAAACTCCCACTTGGACCTAGATCTATCTAATCTCTTGTCTTCTGCATAACCTCCTTATACTTCTTGTACTTCTCCTCCTTAGTGACTCCTGCGTGAATCTCAAACGCAAAACAAAGTCGTATAACGTTTTGGAACTGGAGGGCTTGTACAATGTCTTGTGTGTCATAGAACAGTGGCCACTTGTATAATGTATAGACATCAGTAGCAGACAAGTTGGTTAGCCACATCGGGTCGAATACCCTGATAGTATCCATTTGGCCCTCTTTATTCAGAACTATGACAGCTTCAGCAGTTCTCCAATCATAGTACCACCATTGAAGTGTGGAGTGAAGTCCTGTGGCATTTCCCTGAGAGGGATTCTCGACATAGTGCGCGGAGGACTCCACTTCAACACAATCTTGGGCTTGCCAGTACTGGCATCAACCTCAGACCTTCTTATATACCTCGTAGGCTGATGTGGTCTGAAGTTAACCCATCTGGTGTGGTACTCCTTCTTCAGGGCAGCCTCGAACCAGCCTGACATTTTTCGTGGGTCAGCATACAGCAGCTTTAGCTTAGCCAGCTGGTTGAGCTCAAAACCAGGTAGAGTCTTCAGATCATGTGGAAATCTGAAGTACTCTATGCCCTGTTCCCTCTTAACTGCATACGCGTTAAGGTCATCAAAATAAGCCCATGCAATAATCCTGCTGACACCTTATGGTGTTTCTTGACTCTGTAGAGCTTGGTGTAGGCATCTTTCTTTGGTGCAGCACGCTGGGCTCTAACTTCTTCAAAACAGGTAGCCCACTTAGCCTTTCGAGTGTCTACGTCATCATTTGAGGCTTGGGTTGTTCCTTCGGTCTTTCCTATTTCCTGCTCCATCTTGTCTAGTACCTCAAACATATCACTGACTAGGGACTCACCCAGATTGGGGACCATATTACCCTCGTTGTCAGCGTACTGAGGGTACTCTTCTGCAGTAATATCTTCAACCTCAACTTATCAACGTCATTTAGTTCTTCATCACTGGTTGAATCAACTGTTGGAGCATCCTTGACAATTTCATCAGGTTTGAGTCTGAACATCTCTGCCAGTTGCTCGTTAGATAGGTCATGAATTATTTCCCCTACTTCAGGGGTATAACTCACAGACCTTCTTATAATCCCTTGCAGATCAAGAGTCATGGTTAGTTGAGTCTTGACCTGTTGAAGGGGAGCAATGTCAAACTCATCCCTTTGAAAGTTTGGATCTGTTTGATTTAAACATTCAACACATAAACCATTAGTAAGTGATCAAACAGAATTATATCAATTTAATATACAAACATTCAACACACAAACCATTAGTAAGTAATCAACCAGAATTATATCAACTTAATATACACATTCAACACACTTGTTTTCATTCCATGATTCAATCACAAAATAAATAAATACATAAGACATCTAATCTGTACTTTTGTCTTGAATCCTGGGCTCGTCGCTCGGAGGAGCAGAAGTGGTAGATGGCTGATCCTGTCGATTCTTCGATCTTCGCTCTTGACCAGAAGCAGAGGCGATGCAGCCGCATCCCCTCCTTCTGCTTCGTCATCATCATCTCTACCTTCTGTCCTTTCTTCCTCTGTCTCTTCTTCATCCTCATCATCTTCCTCATCGTCATCATCATTTTCATCATGACCATCTCCATCATCCCCATCACCCTCCTTTATCTTCAAAGGCTCATCCTTTGACCCCTTTAACCTCAGCATAATCATCTTGTTAGTTGTCTCCAACTCCTCTATACGTTTGGCTGCTTGGGCCTGCTGGTCCTGGAGTTGGGACATCTCGACTCTCCTAGCATCGATTAGCTAGGTCTGCTGCTCTATCACCCGAGCCTGCTCTGCCAACTACTGAGACTGGGCAGCAGTCAGATCGGTCAAATGGCGAATCTGCACCACTTTCTCTTCATCTGCAGCTAGTAGGCGCATCACCATATGGTTAAGCGCCGACAGCTGCTCCTCTACCCCGATATGAGGTAGAGTAGATCAATATAGATGTGATGGCTGGGTTGAAGGTCCGGCATGATGTGAGGTGGTGGTGGTAGTAGCAGTGGTGAATATGGGTCTGTAAGCGGTGTTGGTGATGTAGGTGTGAATGGTATGGTGGTGGATGGGAAGGATACAGTGGTGGTAGGTAAGGTGGTGGCTGTGGTAGTAGTAGTGGATGTGGTGATGTGTGGTATGTCAGTGGAGGTGGTAGTGGTGGCTGTGGTGGTGGAAGTAGTGGTAGCAGTGGTAACGAAGGTCAGGCGACGCCTCTTCTTCTTCAGTCCGTGGGGTTGAGCCATCCTCTTCCTCCTAGTCCCGGTGGAAATGGATGCTCCCCCTACAGCTCTGCCCATTGAACCCGGAACATAGCTTGGGTCAGTCTCTCTCTCTCAGTGGAGTCCCGAGGGTGTTCACCAACCACCCTAAGCCCGTGTTCTGTGGGAATAACTTTGCTTCCCACAGTCCTAGTGAGGGGCTCCTCATCCGACTCCTCCTCTTCCTGATCACCAACAATGAACCCCTGATGGAAACCGGCCGTCTCAGCAACCTCTCCGGCAGTGTCAGACCTCGTGGGAATAACATCTGACTCAGTGCCTCTTTGTGTAGCAGGCATATCATCCCCGGCGTTGCCGCTGTCATCATCATCAGAATCCATATCTGGTAGGAGCAACCTCTCATCATCGGAGTCGCTGTCATCATGACGCCATTTGCGTCTGCCAGGCGCCACATACCTCTCGTTGTCCAGGTGTCCAATCAGTTTCTTCACTTGGGGCTTTACCTGCTTTCCCCTGTAAACTCTCATCCTGCCCAGAGTAGTATCATCCATTATCTCTAAGGCCACTGCGTCATGAATTTCTTTGGGCAACTGTGGCAGCTTCTCGTTGAAGACGAGCTGTAAGAATCTGGGGTACATACAAAACCCCTCTTTACCCTTGACCTCCAAGTTCTCCACTAAGTAGGAGAATATCATGCTGGAAAAACTGAAGGGGTGGTTCAGAACCAGTGCCACGTAGGCATTTTGAATCTGGTCTGAGAGGTCGTCAAACCCACCCCTCCTCGATGCAACACACTTGAGGATAACGTGTGCTAAGTACTTGTACTGGGGGCTCAGGTTGCTCTTGTTGAGCACACCTGAGTTGATATCGCCAGCGTCCTTTATCCTCAGGAAGCATCCTCTCACTGTCAACGGATGTAGTTTAGTAGGACGATCAGTGTCATCCCCAAACTCTAGGACCCTCTGAATGTCTGCAGCAGAGATCTCAATATCATGGCCCAATATAGAGCTCCTAATACAGTACGGCTCACGAGAGCGGTCCACCGAGGCATTCTCCCAGAATGCCTGATGGAGTGATCTATATGGCGTGCAAGGCGTAGAGATAGCCTTATGAATCCGGGACCGTCTCAGAAAGGCTATAATGTCAGTAAACTCGGCCCCGTTCCTGGTGGTGTGATCCAAATGAGCACAGATGTTGTGCTTTGGATTTATGGACCACCTTTTGCCATTTACCTGAAACACACAAGACATAGAACCATTAGTACATAAGACATGAAAAATTCTGTTCTAAGTGTAAAGTTGAAAGTCATTTTGATTCATTCGTGCGAATGAATCATGCGACTGAAGTCAGTCGTCTGTTCTTTCATGCGACTGGACCCATTCTGGTCAATGTGACATGCGATTGGGTTCAGTCTGCTGACTGAGTCTGCGAATGGTTCAGTCGGCCGACTGAGATCAATCGTATGGTTCATTCGGCCATATGACCCAATCGTCAGATTCAATCATGCGATTGAAGTTCATCCGGACGACCAGTCGCCTGAGGTTCGAGTCTTGATCAATACAAGTGATGTAACATGGATTACCGGTTCAATATACTCGCATTCTTGTTACTAATAACCTATTAACCTTAATTTTAACATTTTGCATAGTTGAAGTGGGTATTAGGTCGCGTTCTGTCTGTTTTTGTTTTCGTTCGAATTTCACCACATTATGGTTCAATCCTTCTGATTTCAATGAAACAAGACTTCAATCTACCTGTATAATGAATGGCGAACGTTAGTGAATCAAAAACAATGATAAACTAGTGCTAATAAAATTTTGGCAGAGTAACGGTAGGGAGTGCTATTAAGGGCGATTTGGGAGTGATGAGTGAAATGCGATCGACAGAGCCCTTTAAATACTGAAGCTGGGCTCAGTCGGCCGACTGGCCTCAGTCTCCCAGTTCATTCGGGCGACTCAGGCTCAATCGTATGATTAGCCCAACCAGTCGCATGCACTTGACCGACTGAGATTCAGTCGGTCGACTGGCTCAGTCGTGCATTCATTCGCATGTTCAGTTGACCGAATGAGTTTCAATCGGTCGAATGACTCTTTCGCCCTCATCCAATCGGTCGAATGGGCTATTCTGATGAGCCATTCGTGCGAGTGGAAGCCATTCGCATGGTTGGTCCATTCTCATGGTCCAATCGTGCGAATGGGTCACACTTAGTTAATTTTCTACCATTTATACCAATTTACATTTAAGCCCTTTTAACTTAATTGAAATAAACTTTATAAGCCTTTGATCATCTCAGACATGATCATTTTATTTTGAAAGCATTTTGATCACCTCAGACGTGATCCTTTTAGACACTTTAGTACCTCAGACGTGACCCTTTTAAAACACTTTGTCACCTCAAACGTGACTATTTTAAACTTTCAAAGCACATATGGTCATCTCAGACATGACCTTTGTTAGGACCTGGTATTTGACCGAAATACCTAGAGATTAACGTGTAAACCAGATCAAATAGTGCGGAATCCTATTTGATTGGCAATCCAATCAGTGAGAACACACGAAGAATCAATCAAGAATTGAAACTAACGTTAGAAATCGATTGGGAATCGATCTAATGTGTTCTATGAACTTGGAGAACGAATTGGAAGGTTTCTGGACGGCTAGGGTACGTCTGGAATCGTAATTGATCCAGTGTCCTCTCTTTCACGAATTGAGTTGTATTTATAGGTTGGTATTATTCAATCGTGCGACTCAACCATTATTCTGGTTCAGTCGTGCGATTGAACCATGCGGTTGATTTATTCGTACGACTGAGTGTTCAGTCGTGCGACTGAGCCAATCTTATGTCACAATCGTATGACTGATCCAGTCTCCTGGTTCAGTCGTGCGACTGAGTCAATCGTGTGAAGTTATTCATGCGTATGGTTCATTCGCATGAGCCATTCGCATGAGAACTTCATTAAGTTAAGTTTGAATGTTTTAATTAATATAACATAAATTCAAACAATAATAAACCCAATCAATTCAATCACGACTCATTAATGAAATATTAAACATCACAAGTAACAAACAATTTATGTCATTTCATTAATCAATACAAATTACATCATACTCAGACAGACAAGATTCATTACATTTCAAATCATGATCTAGGGACATACATGCATCAACAACATTCAATGTAAAGCCATGGGAAAATATCATACATAAAAATAAGGAACATCCACATACATAGCTAACATCATCATATAGGGCGTCATCATACATACATAACATACATCATGCATAATCATACAACACCATACATCATCATCATACCCAACATAACGTTTATGACCTCAAAAGTCAACTTATATGAACTCCTGGGAACCTTCCACGTCAAGACTTACTTCTGCACTTTCCCCCGAAAGTCAGTAAATAAACTATGTTCCCTCGGGTACACAAGCCCTACTTGGGCGTATGGGCACCCTTCAGTCGCATGGCCTTCCAGGAGACTGAACACCATACGAATGGATAATATGTGAATGAAAACCCATGCGAATGGACCTAATGTGGATGAACATCTATGCGAATGAACCTAATGCGGATGGATCTAGGCGTATGGACCTCAGTCACATGACCCCATGCGAATGGCCCTTAGTCGTACGATTCACAAGCGAATGGACCTCAGTCGCACGACTCACATGCGAATGAACCTCAGTCGCACTTCTTCCGGCCGTATGGCCTCAATCGCATGCCATTCGGTCACCTTACCCTAACTGATGCAAAATGCAGTTCATCCTGAACCCAATCTACACTTTTCGACCTCCAAACCATTCCAAACTCATTCTAAGCCCAAATCAACCATCCTAAACCTTAGAAACACATACCACAACACCATTCAAGCACACACAAGCCCGAAAACAAACTCCACTCGCATCACACACAAACACACTCATACGGGTTCAACACACACATTTCAAAATCGGGTTTAACTATGTGTTCCAGCCCCAAATCAGTTGAAAACTTGTAAAAGAGGGGTCCTAGAACTCACACAAACAACACCATTGAGTAGAGCTTCAATTTAACCCGCTACACTTCAACTTTTGTGCTCAAATTCAAGAAAACCGAAGCTTTTGACCACTTTTCTCCCTCTCTTTTCCTCTTGCAGATTTTACAAGTGTGGGGGAGGGTGTGGGCTGCCCTCCCCGCTTATCCCCCCACTCATCCAATCTTTCTCTTGTTTTGGCAAGTTTGGTCCCTCAACTTTGGACTTTATTTCTTTTTCTTTCGTTAGCTTCAAAGAAAATATCCGAGTGTTACAAGTCCACCCCCCTTATATAGGTTTCATCCCTGAAACTTGTTATTCCTTGAACAAACATGGGTAATGATGCCTCATTTCTTCTTTAGTCTCCCACATAGACTCGGATCCTTTCCTGTGCTTCCATTGTACATGCACAAGAGAACCACTTTATTCCTTAGTCTCTTCTCTTTTCAATCGATGACTACCACTGGTTGCTCCACATAATTGAGTCGTTCATCTACTTCAATATCCCCAAATGGAACAATCATATCTTCATCTACTAGACACTTCCTCAGATGAGATACATGGAATTTCGGGTGAATTCCACTTAATCATCAGGTAATTCCAGTCTATAAGCCACCTCTCCTACTCGAGCAACGATTCAGAAAGGCCCTATATACATTAGGCTCAACTTGCCTTGCTTTGACTAGGTTGAGTAAGATTGAGATTCTTACTGTGAATCGAATATGGTAATCAAGTCAGTGATTGAATGGTGGAAACAAAAATCAAAGAACATTCATGGCAAGAAAATTACTCATATATGCTTTTGTATTGTATATATGAAGTTGATGATTACAGAGAATAATTACAACAAAAATTCTCTATGTCTATCTGCGTCACCTCAGGTACGAGGTTATCTATTTTATTTATAGGTAGACAAATGCCTGTTACAAATGACTAAACTATCCCTAACCTATTACATCCAAACTAGTCTAAGTCTTGATCCGCATCTTTGCTTGTTCATCCACATTGACAAATGCGGATGAGTTAACTTGATCAACATTTCTTCACTTGATCATCCGCATTAGTATGTTGGCCATCCGCATTGGTTAGTGCGGATGAACAAATAATTATGCATATTTGTTCGGTCATCCGCATTTGACAAATGTGGATGAGCAAAGTCTTGTCCGCATTAACTTTTAGTCTTCCGCATTTGTCAATGCGGAAGAACAAATACTTGTCCGTATTTGCTTTATGTCTTCCGCATTGACAAATGCGAAAGACAACCTTTGTTCTTTTTCTTAGCAGAATCTTCATCTGTATTTATTCTTGGACTTAAAGGGATTCCAGCAAAGCAATCATCAAATCACCCATTGAGTTGGCATGTATGATCCTTTTAGGGTGCAAAAATACTCCCCCTAAGGATTATACAGCCTAGTTTTCTTCAATGTTTGGGAGGTGTTTGATGTTATGAGGATTCTACTGGGTCTTCTGGAGGTAATAAGAATGCATGTTTAGTTGGATCCAGGATAGCTTTGATCATGTTCACAAAATCTGTTGCTTCTGACATCCTGTCTCTACTTAGCACATGTATCTTCATTTTGCTCATGTTGTAGATGGCTTCTATTGGTAACTTCTTCAGTGAAATAGGCTCCCAAATGGAAATTGTAGAAAGACCATCTCTATGAATCAGTAAGCTCCCCCCACATCTACCTCAAGTTTGACAATATTCCCAAGTTGCAATGGTGTCTTCTTTTTCTTTCTTTTGTCTCTTTTAGCACCTATCCGATCATAAGCTAGTTTTAGAAACTTGATGCACTATAGAAAGAAATGCATATCTAGTTCACCTAGTTTATTGTTTATTTCCCTGAAGTGTCTGGTATATATGTAGTGGATGTATGATTCATCAAGTAGTCTTACTTCATATCCACTAAATAATCTTATTTCAGCTCCCTCCTTTCCTCCCCACTTCCTTTCAATCACCATCTCATAAGTTTTCTCATCATAGTAAACATTTGAGATGGGTGTGGAGGAGTGAGTACCAGACACAATTTTCCTCTTTAATGATTCTATTGGTTTCACCTTCAACTCAGGGAACACAACCTCTTCTGCTTGTATTTCTTCTTCTTCTCAAGGGATTAACAAAGGCTTTATCTTTTCTCATGCATATTGTCTTTAATGAATTGAAATTGTCAGTTCTTCTAAACATCTTAAGTATGTTTTCAAATTCATATCCCCTGAACATAGTTGCATGATTGATCAGTTCCAGTTGAGCTAGTTCTTTTAAATCATGAATCTCCAGGGCATTTACAAGAGCTGAGTACTCTGTAAGAATTGGACTGGCCCTGAGATCCTTTTCACCATGAACATATTCCACATACTGTCATACTTCCAAGCAATTATCTTTTGATCAACTTTGCCTTTGGGAGTAGACACCCCTCTGATTAACTCAGCAGTGGTTAATCCTTCTTGTAGTTTCAACTGAGATGGTTCTGCAAACCATTCAGGGTACTTGTGTAGAACAGGAGCCAATAGTTCTTGATCTTTCTGATTTAGCATCATGTCTTGAGTAGATACTCTATATCTCGGCTTTTTGCTTGATATTTCTTCTTCTAACCTCTTGAGTCTTTCTTTCTTCTCATTAATTATTTGAAGAGTTGTAGCCCTTAATGAGTTAGTTTTCATGTTCCTAATCTTCCTTCTTGTGAACCCTTGGCTTGAAAGATAGTCTTATTTGACATACTATAAGGATCAGGAAATAGTGATTCAGGAGTTGGGATTATTTCTTCATAGATGGCAGTTTAGGCAGAGGAGCCTTCCTTTAAAAAGATCTTTCATGCTCAGTTGTAGTTGATTTCTTCATGGGAGGCAATTTTGGTACAAAATCCTTTCTAATTACTGATTTCTCATACTCAGTTTCAACACTTGGATCCAGCAGCTTTTTCACTTTTTCTTCCTCTTCCTTCATTCCTTCATAGGTCATCCGAAAGACTTCATCTGGATCATACCCATGATTGATCAAAAACATAGTTTTTATCATTAAATTATCAGTTTGAGCCTTTGACACCATTTCTTCAACTGATTTTTTAGGTTTCAATGGACTGTCCATATCAACATCCTTTGTAGCATCATAACCTCCAGCTATCTCTCTTCTTCTAGATCAATGGTAATAGCTTGTTTCTTTACTTGAGCTTCAGCCTGCTCATGTTCTCCAAGAAATTCAGCTATTGTTGCAGGCTTCTTGGATCATCGTTTTGTTTCTTAACACTTTCTTCTTTAACCACTGGTCTTTTACCCTTAGCCTTTCCAGCTACGTATTTTCTCTTTCTTGAGTATGTTTGAAGTTTTGGACTTGAAGTTTCAGCCTTTTCAATCACTTTAGACATTTTTTAGGTGTGGTTTGTTCTTGAACGTTAACTTTTATTTCCTCCTTCTCTTTTTCCTTTTCTTTTTCTGTTTCTTTTTCTTTTTCCTTTTTCACACATTTCTCTTATAATTTATGTATGTTCTTTAGTCAGTGACACAGCAAGGACAATCTGCATGCTCAAGTTTTCTCCAAAGGAACTGGAGATTGAGGGATGAATACAATAGGTTCAGATTCAGTCCTTAGATTGTTCACAAATTCCAAAAATCATCATCTACACTGAATTCTTCAGATGTAAAGCTATCTAAAGCATTAATAAGTTCCTCAAATTCAGCTTTCTCAGTGTGAGTAGCATCTGTTTTTCTAGAGTAAATCACCATCTCTAGACTTTGTTCCTCATGCTTTGTTTGACTTGTATCTTCTCTTGTTCTTCATTGTCAGAGACAGACTGGTTCTCATCATTATCAACCTTTTCTTGTTTATCTTTCCTTTCATCAGCCACATCACTTCTTTGAATCTCAATTATCAGCTCAAGTTCAGAGATCCTTTTCTTTTGGCTATGAATTTCATTTTCAAGATTAGAGATGATTTTGGCTTGTTCTTCAATAATGTTCTCTTGTTCTTCCATTGCTATGGTTTGAATGGAAAGAGTGTCAACATGTCCACAAACTTCTTCTCTAGAATGGTTCAGTGAAGCTTTTAAATAGTCAATCTCTGATTCTTTTTCTTTTCTTTCAGCTTCATATTTTTCTTTCAGCTTCATATTTTTCTTTCAGCTCTTTTAATTCATTCTCCTTTTTATCAAGCTCTAGAATCCTATCATCAATGATTCTAGCTCTCCTATTTAAAATCCTTTCCATCCTTTCCACTTTTTGTAGGAGCTTAGATATTAGTTCATCTTTTTCATCAGGCCTGTTTACATTAGATTCAGCAAAGCTCTCTGAGGGAGCAGTCTCAGAAGTTGCTTTCTTTACAGGCATTTGAGCATGGTTACCCTCCTCATCTGAAGATGATTTGGATGCTTTAGAAGTTCTAGTTGAGTCTCCAACTTCAACAGTGTAATCATGGGTTGGCAAAGGTTGGTATGGTGATATTGGTGAGTGATGAGATATTAGTATTGGTGATTGAGGTGGTGTGGGATGTTAGTTGTGGTGTCGGTTGTGGTGTCGGTTGTGGTGTTGGTTGTGGTGTTGGTTGTGGTGATGGTTGTGGTGTTGGTTTGGTGATGGTTGTGTTGTTGGTTGTGGTGATGGTTGTGGTGTTGGTTATGGTGATGGTTGTGCAGCAGCTTATTCTTGTGCTTGAACTTCTTGATCTATCTGCTAAATCATCCATGGAAGAAGAGGTGAGTGAGCCCCACTGTAAAAGTTTCTGGGGTCCCTCTTCTTTATGTACTTGTATGATCTTGCATCATAGTGATGAATATCAAGTATTGGTCCCTCATTTGCAATATCTGGAAAGGCTTCATTTATCAGGCACTGAATAAATCTTGGATACGTCAAGAACTTGTTTCTTCTCACCACTTGAATGTTTGAAATCATGCCATTGAAGACATAGGCAGACATGTTGAATGGCCTGTTTGAGCAGAGAGCACATATTGCTAAGGATGTAGTGACTGGAATATCATTCCATCCTGTATTTCTCTTGGATAAGCAGTGCTGAAACATGTGAATTAGGATTCTCCAAGGTAGATCAACTAATCCTTTAACAATTTGTTTAGCTTCATATCCTCCTTCATAACCAATCTCAGCAAAGAATGTGGTTATTTCATCATCATCCAGCTCTATTGGTGCATTGGCATCATCACCAAAATGTAAGCATCTTCTAACTGAATTTTCAGAGATGCTCAGAGTGTGTTTATTATCAATTCTTCCAGTCAAGGTTCTAACACCATCTGCTTCAATTACTTCAGTTGAGTTCCAGAAAGACCTTATGAGGTTCTCATAGATAGTGGGTCTATCTGTGATGCATAAGCTACCCTTGTTGTAGAGATGAATCTAATAATATCTCTTAGTCCCTCAGCTTCTGGCACATCAGGGTTTAAATAACCGCTGACATTATGGAGCTTGCTCCATGAAATATTTGCTATGTAATCTGCACAAGAGACATGTGTGTCAGTTATCATTTAGACTGCTAATGGTCAAAGATGAATGTTTAACATTACTGTACCATTATTGTCATAACAAATTGTGAGTTTGTTGTTCAACAATCATAGTTTCTATGTTTAAACCATTCATTAGATGATGTTACATTGATTTGTTACACCTTTTCATTTTTCATTGTGCTTTGTTCTTACAGTAAACATGACTCTAAAGGTTTTCATGACATGTTGAATTCCTATTAGTTTGTATATTTGTTGAAGTCGAAAATGTAGATTATATCACATCAATAAGTTGGATTTTGGTGTTCTTCATTATCATTTTGTTCATTGTTTGATTTAGGTTTAACAGTTCGAAAGATAGGTCTTGATGAAATTTTTGGAAATTTCACCTTGTTTTGTTGTAACTGTAGTTTCGAAATCGACAACAAGAATAGATTGAGTAGAATCACACAAGACTTTGTGGTTGTTTATGATGAAGATGATCGAAGATGGTGTACTGTGTATTTGCACTCGTCTCACTATAAAGTCTCTCAAATTTAAAAAGTATTAAATGACCTGTTTAAATTCCTTTAAATAGTCAAATAATGGCTTTCACGAGATTTTACAAGTTTTAGAGCAAATGCGGTCACCACTGTAGAAAATGCGGAAGTCTAAATTTTCAACCTTTAGGTGACCCGCATTTGTGTACTGTTGCAAATGCGAAAGTTGAAATTTGAAAACATTGACTATCCGCATTTGTATATTGTTGCAAATGTGGAAGTTAAACTTCGATAATCATTGACTATCACATTTGTGTACTGTTAAAATGTGGAAGTTAAAATTTGAAAACATGACTATCCGCATTTGTGTACTGTAGTAAATGCGGAAGAATAACTTGTGATTTTGTTCATCAGCATCAACACACTGTAGCAAATGCGGTAGTGTTGTTACTTTTTTCATCCTATCCGTATTTGTACACTGTGGCAAATGCGATGGAACAAAGTCAATCAGCATTTGTGCGACTGCACAAAATGCGGTTGACAACACTTGGTCAGCATTGCACTGTAGCAAATGTGAGAGAGAGATGTTTATCAGCATTTGTCAACTGTAGCAAATGCGGTAGAGTAAAATCCACATTTACTTAACACACTAATGCGGTAGCGTACAATCTTTGTCCGCATTAGTTTCTCATTGGAATAAAAAGATACTCGCATTGGTTAAATACATGGGTTACCTTCACCTGCATTAACCAATGGACTTACCTGCATTAACTTTGAACTTAATCAAAAGTTAATGTGTCTGACTTGATGTTTCATGTTATGAAGAAAAGTCTTTGAGTGAGTTTTATTATGAAGTTGTTGACTGTTGAGATTGTCAATTCTTGCTTGGATTGACTTGTATGTCATAAGTGATACAAGTTTCCCAATTTTGACTGATCTTGGACTTTTAATGCTTCCAAGAGTCTGCGTAGACTGAGATACTATGGTATAACTTTTGCAACAAAACCATTATTTTCTTTTTGTTTTGTTTGAATATATTAAGAAAATACTTTAAGCAAGAAAAGAAAATTTGTACACTTACTCAAAAATTTTAAATTACTCCTAAAGTTTGTATCCACATGTGGATAAAAACTTTAAAGATTTAAAATCTTTTGAATATTATTTTGATTTTTAATAATGAAGATAAGAATATCTTTTGCTGGGATCATATCAATCTTGCATTACACATGTGCATCCTTTATGATAAACTGTGGACATGTTTATGAACTTGAAGCTTGAAGGTATGTTTGTCCTGTTAAACTCATACCATGTTGATATTTTGATGCAAATGATTTATCATATTTTTGGTTGATTTAATTATTCAATGTACCTCACACACAAGCATGGAATGATCAACCATCCTTGTACAATGTATGGTAGAACATTTTCACAGCTTTTCTTACCAGGTCACTTAAGTTATGAAATCTCATTTTCACTGATCCTCATTGGGATTCTTTTACTTTGATCCTTTTTCATGATGATCCATATTAGGATTCCTTTCATTTTACTTTGGAAGGTGATCCATGATAGGATTCTTTTGTTCATTCACTTGGAATGTATTACTTTTGTTGATTCATCCGATTTTGGATGTGTTCCACATTAGGAATCTTTTGGATCATAACATCTGCACTATGTGCAAGTTTCATCAGGTCTTTGCTCAACAAAACAAAGATGGAACATGATGTGGTGAAAGAGATTTATAAAGTATCATTACCTGGTGTGTTTAGGTTACTACACACACATGCATTCAGATAAGCCAATACATACTGCACGTATCTTTTCTTCCAAGTTGAGCCTACCAACATATCTGGTAAGCCATTTCAATCTTTCACATTTTGAAATTAAGCACAGTGAATGATATAATGATTGTAATTATATCATTTCCCAGAGAATTCTTTTCTTCATCAAACTTGATTTCTTTTCATGGTTTTCTTATGTTTTTAATTGTTTTTGATGTTTTTCATAGTTTTTACTCAAGGTTAATCATGCCAATTGACTGAACCAGGAATTCAAACATACTAGGTTCAAATGCCTTAGTAAACAAATTAGCTAATTGATTTTCAGTTGGTACTTGAATCAATTTGATTAAACCTTTTTCAGCACAGTCTCTCAAAAAGTGATATCTAATCTCAATATGTTTTATTTTTGAGTGTTGAACTAGATTATTAGTTATAAAAACAACTGCTGTGTTGTCAATAGAAATTGGCATGTGAAAGAAGTTAAAAACATAATCAAGCATCTGCTTTTGAATCCAGAGTACTTGAGAGCAACATGCTGATGCAGCAATATACTTAGCTTCTGCAGTGGACACAGATACATTTGTCTGCTTCTTGCATGCCAAGATACCAGTCTAGGACCGAGAAATTGACAACCGCTAGAGGTGGATTTTCTGTTGAAGTTGCATCGTCCATAATCATTGTCTGTATAGGCACAGAGATTAAATTCTCCTTCCTTTGGATACCATAACCCAAGAGCTGGTTTGCCCTTCAGATATCTAAATATCCTCTTGACTGCATGCACATGTGATTCTTTTGCATCAGCTTGATATCTAGCACACACACAAACACCAAACAT
Organism: Flaveria trinervia; assembly: GCA_025506515.1. Lineage (NCBI taxonomy): Eukaryota > Viridiplantae > Streptophyta > Magnoliopsida > Asterales > Asteraceae > Flaveria > Flaveria trinervia. Next base: position 19,475,624 of record CM046446.1, read on the forward strand.
TATGTCAGACCTACTAGCTGTTAGATACATAAGTGAACCGATCATTGATTGATAGTGAGTCTGATCTACTGGTTTGCCTTCAGGATCAGGTCCAATCTTTAATTTAGTATCCACAGGAGTTCTGATGGACTTACAATCAGCAAAATGAAATTTCTTCAACATGGTTTCTATATATTTTGATTGATTGATGAAGATTCCATCTGCTGTCTGTTGGACTTGCACCCCTAGAAAGAAGGTGAGTTCCCCCATATCACTCATTTGGAAATTTGAGTGCATAAGGTCTTCAAATTCTTTGCAGAGTTGCTTGTTTGTCGAGCCAAATATAATGTCATCCACATAGATCTGGACTAACAGCATATCTTTTCCTTTTTTTCTTCTGAAGAGAGTCTGATCAATCTTTCCTCTTTCATATCCATGTTCAAGAAGAAAGGATGATAGAGTCTCATACCACTTTCTTGGTGCTTTATAAAGACCATACAGAGCTTTGTCAAGCTTGTAAACTCTGTGAGGGAAATCTGGATCTTCAAAGCCAGGTGGTTGACTCACATAGACCTCCTCAGCAATCTTTCCATACAGGAAGGCACACTTTACATCCATTTGATAAATGGTAAATTTCGTGGATGCAGAATATGCAAGAAAGATTCTGATTGCTTCTAGTCTGGCAACAGGTGCAAACACTTCGTCATAGTCGATTCCTTCTTCTTGAGTGTATCCCTGCGCCACTAGTCTTGCTTTGTTTCAGATGACGATCCCTCTATCACCAGTCTTGTTCCTATACAACCATCTGGAACCGATAGGGTATTGTCCTTCTGGAAGATCTACCAGTTGCCATACTTCTTGCTTCTTGAATTGGAACAATTCTTCCTGCATTGCTTCAATCTAGATATTCTCTTGAAATGCCTCTCTGATGTTTTTGGGTACTATTTGACATAGAAACCATGAGAACAAACAGATGTTTGCAATACTTGACTTGCTTCTAGTAAGCCTCTCATTAAGTTCACCAACAGTTTCAACTGGATGATTCTTGTGTATTATGGTGGTCGAGATTGAGTCACCAAGAATGGTTACATCAAGATTGGAGACATTCAGTTCATTATGGTCAGAGGCATACTCATCTAGTACTGTTGTTGAATTATGAAGATTGTCATACTCTGTTCAGTTCCTACTTTAGCTTCAGCAGCACTATGATTGATTACATCATTTGATGTCCTTATGTTTCAACTAGAGGAGAGACCTGTTTTTGATTTCTAACTTTGGTTGACAGATCATCTGAGTGGGAAGGTATCAGGCTTGGACCTCCTTCTGTAGAAACACTAAGGTTTTGTGACGGTTGTATAATGGGATCAGCTTAAAGAGGAACATCTTTATTCATGTGTTCATCAAATGTATGAGGAATCAAGGGAAAATCATCTCTTCTTTCTAAAGCTGATGAAGTATCATTTGAATGTAGATTTCCTGCATCAGACAAGTGAAATTGATCAAATGACTTTGTAAATGTGTCAATATCAAACAACTAGTCGGGACCATTTGTTGATTTGGGAAACGAATGTTCCTTGAATTGAATATTTGTTGATTCATCAATAATGTTCAATCTAGGATTGAACACTCTATAAGCCTTTGAAACAGAAGAATAACCTACAAAAAATCCTTCATCAGACTTGGATGAAAATTTTCCCAAATAGTATCGGGTGTTTAATATTAAGACGGGACTACCAAATGATTTGAGGAATCCAATAAATGGATTCCTATGAAAGAGCAGTTCATAAGGTGTCATGTTACTTTCTTTAACAATCAGAGTTTGATTTTGTACAAAGCACGATGTGTTAACTGCTTCTGCCCAGAAGGTGATCGGCAGTTTAGCATCGGCTAGTATCGTTCTTGCTACTTCAATCAGTGTTTTATTTTGCCTTTCAGCTACCCCATTTTGTTGAGGAGTTCTAACTGCACTGAATTAATGAGCAATGCCTTTGGTTGTACAAAAGGAACTCATACTTTCATTTTTGAACTCAATACCATTATCACTTCTTATTATTTTGACCTTAAGATCAAGTTGATTTTCAATTTTAGTGATAATTCTTGTATGATTTGGGATGCCTCATTTTTATGAAGTAGGAAGAACACCCATGTGAATTGTGAAAAGTCATCAATGATCACTAAACAATACTTTTTCTTCCCATACTCATTACATGAGTTGGTCCAAATAGATCCATGTGAAGTAGCTTCAATGGAGTATTGTTAGTGTTCACAAGCTTGGTTTTGTGAGACGATTTGTGTTGTTTTCCTTTGAGGCACGTTGAACATTGATCAATAAAATTAAATTATTTTGAGGAAGACCAATAACATGGTTCCTTTGACCAACTTGTTCATATTTTTAAAGTTTGTGTGCCCCAAACATCTATGCCAAAGCTGTGACTCATCAAACGATGCTTTAGACAAAAGACATGTTTCTTGTTTAGGTGATGCAGAACACAGGTTTAAGACATATGTATTATTCTTCCTTGGTGTCTTTAAGACAACCATTCTTCAGAGATCTAAAATCCAGGTTTCAGAATGTAGCAATGAGTGTCTGTAAAGTGAGTGGAATATTTCTTATCACAGATCTGAGACACGCTTAGCAGATTGAAATTCAGTTGTTCATAGTAGTTCACTCTGTCAAAGCTAAGCATCCCATTTGTCATAGATCCTTCTCCTGTAATTCTACCACCTTGTGAGTCTCCACCAAATGCCACAGTAGTTCCATGTATGTGCTTGAAGTCATGAAGGAGGGAACGATCTCCAGTCATGTGTCAGGAGCATCCACTATCTATGTACCATAGGCTACTAGACCTGTGTGGATGAACCTACAAGCAAAAAGAACTAATTAGAATAAGGAAACCAAGCCATGATGGTCTTGGGTTTCCCGTTCCTATTCATGATGGTGACCTCCTCGTATTTCCCTCTAAATTGTGGTTTAGATAGAGGTGTCCAGGGAGATTTTTGGTAATGAATGGGTTGAGTCATCTCGTCAACATCTATTGAGGATTCAGATGAGTAATGAAATCGTTGGTCTCTGTTTCTTTGTAGAAATTTAGCCCGTTTTTCATTATCAAAACTAGGTTATTGTTTTGGAAGGTCAAGTTGGAGTTTCATTGTGAGATGATTTCTTTGACCCTTCCTTAATTCCTTCAAATTATTCTTGTCATTGTTGATCTAGGTGTCCTACATTGAGTATTGTGAAAATGAGGTCTGACAGAATGCGTCACAATGGATGTTTTTGAGATGGGCTTGTGTTGGGGAATTCTCAAACTCTTTTGATTGAAGTAACAATCAGATGTATTATGATTTTTCATGTCACAGACTGAACAATACTTTTTGAAGTAGCAGTTTTTGGTGGAGTGATTGTTCATGTCACAGATAGAACAATATTGATTAAAAAAACATTCATCTTTCTTGTGATTGAACATTTCACAAATGTCACAATACATTTGTTTGTTTCTTGAATCAGATTTTTCCTTGTGTGACTCAACTGATATTTTCTTTTGATGAGTCACTTTCTTTTCTTTAGGGGATGAATCAGAATCAGCCTTTTGTAGTTTGTTTCACAACACTACCTTTGTTTGATTTTCTGGGCTGTTTCTGTTTCTTAACCCATTTCTCACCTTTTTTTCAAACTGGTCAACATGTTCCTTGTTACAAATATCAAACCTAACTCCCTGCCTTAATCTTGAAAACTGAGGGTCTGACAATGTTTTAGGTGTTGAACTCAGTAATCCTGTTTGTTTCTTTTGTAGTGAAACTTTTCTGATTTGCTTGAATTGTTTGAAGATATGATCTTATTATCAGAACTGTTGTCAGCAGTGGGTTTCACTAACTTCACATATTTCTTTTTACCTTGTAACCAGAGGGTATGAATTTTATAAAAGGGATAATTGCTTTTACAGGGCTTGATGGTTTCATGACACTCACTGTCTTGTCTGAACACTCTTTGATTTTGATTGGGTGACCTAACTTGATTTTATCCTCCTTTGTTTCAATATAAACATCAGGTTTGTTTTGAGGATTGGTCTCCTATTTTACTACAAATTTAGGTTCCATAGTTTTAGTTTCAATTGCTTCAGTGAGTAAGACAGGTTCAGGCATGATAGTGTAGTTGTCATTGTATGGTGGAGGACATGAATTATACCCAATCTCTGACATGTCCTTTGGATCCTTTTGGGAATCAAGCATCTTTTGCAGCTTGACTGAAGACATTTGAAACTTTTCAAGTTTCACTTCAGTCATAGATTGTTGAACCTTAGATGAGCTAACTTTTCAGTAAGTAGCTCATTCTTAGCTGCAAGAGTGTACTTCTCATCATGCAGTTTTTCTATGTCAGAGATAAGAGATTTGATTTTGATTTCAAAGCCTTTTATTTCTCTCTTCATCATCTCTGACTTTACTTTTTCTACCTTAATTTTATCTACCAGTTTGTGGTTATGCTCCCTATAACCTTGCAATTCATTAATACATTTTTCACTACAAAGGTTAGATTTTACCTCAGTAGGCATGGGAGATGGACCATCATTGATGTGAGCCATAAGAGCATGATTCTGAAATTCAGGCTTGACTTCCTATGCATATACGCTCCAGCCACATACTCCATCTTGTTTTATCACGAGAGCACTGGTAGAAGACTGGGTACTTCCATGAGCTTGATTTGTCAGTTGGGGTGGATTCTGCTATGATTGATGTTGATGATACTGCTGTTGTTGGTTGTTGGAGAGAAAGCTTGAGTTAGGCTGTGAGGATGACTGGCCTTGAGAGTTCCTTTGATAGTTGTTTCTCTTAGGGGCATCGCACTCTCTGGAGAAGTGACCAGCCATGCCACAGTTAAAGCATTTCACCTTGGATTTATTATATCCAAGTTTTGTATTTTCGTTTAGGCTCAGCTTTCTGCCTTTTCTAAAGAACTTCTTGGCAATCATGGCAATCATGGCCATTTGCCATTGTAGATCCATTTCTTCCACATCATCTGGATCCATTTCCTCTAGATCTTCTTGAATTAGATGAGCAGAAGTGAGTCTTCATCCTAAGTATGCTTCAAAGCTTGCAACAAAGGCATTGATGATTGATTGGTGGAGTTGCAATGAATCCAGTGTTGTTCATTTGATCTCTTGATGAGATGAAGCCATCCTCCTCAATGATGAAGGCATTTTCCACAGAATAAGATTCTGATGGAAATTTGTAGGCCTCAATCACTCTTGGTCCACCAAGATTTCTGCTTCTTTCATCAAGTTCTAATGCTTCTATTTTGGCTATCATGATATCAAAAGTAGTACTCTCAAGATCAAGAGTATTTTTCAGCATAGTTAGATTCTGTTTCCAGCTTTCTGGGAGGCTGTGAAGCATCTTTTTGTTTAATTCTTTGATCTTGTAGGTAACTCCCATGATTTCCAAATTATTTACCAACTACACAAATATATGCAGTTGTTTGGATATGGACTCTCCCTTGGTGTGGTGGAATGTTTCATACTGACTAACAAGCTTATCCTTGTTAATTTCAGCTACCTCACTACTTCCTTCACACATGATCTTCAATGCATCCCATATAGCTTTTGCAGTACCATACTTCTCTAATCTTTTCAGCACATCCATCTTGAGTGCTTGAGTTAGAATGGAGTAGGCTTTAAGGTCAATCTTGATTTTCTTGTAGTCTTCATCATCTAGAGTTAGATCTTCAATGGGTATTCTTCCAATTCTATATATTGCAGCTTGATCTGCAGATAGAGTAACAGGGATGTGTGGCCCCTTGCATATTGAGATCCAGAAATCAGGATCTACACCTGTGATGTAATTCCTAAACCTGATTTTCCACTGTTTAAACTCAGATTTATGTTAAGCATAGGAGGTTTAGGTGTATGACCAAGTTCTGAGTAGCTATTAGAATCCATTTTAACTAAGTGTTTAACTGGTATAAATATAGATTTAGATGATTTTTAGGATTGATTAGTCCAACTAGTCCAAACAGTTCAAATAGATTTCAGAACCAGATCTGTAATTGTATTGAGTTTCTTGTTGTTGTGAATATTTTGGAGAGAGAGTGTTGACAGGAGTATTTTCTGCAGTTTACTACGTAGAGATGATGATATACTCTATTAGGAACTTGATTACCAGATCAATTGAATTCTATTCAGTTCTTGCGCAGATCTGAAAGAGAACCGAGAGCCAAAGCTCTGATACCAAGTGACTGGGTTGAGTAAGATTGAGATTCTTACTGTGAATCGACTATGGTAATCAAGTCAGTGATTGAATGGCGGAAACAAACAATCAAAGAACATTCAATGCAAGAAAATTACTCATAAGTGCTTTTGTATAGTATACATGAAAGTTGATGAATTACAGAGAATAATTACAACAAAAATTCTCTATATCTATCTGCCGTCACCTCAGGTACGAGGTTATCTATTCTATTTATAGGCAGACAAGATGCCTGTTACAAAATGACTAAACTATCTCTGACCTATTACATTAGAACTAGTCTAAGTCTTGATCCGCATCTTTGCTTGTTCATCCGCATTGACAAATGCGGATGAGTTAACTTGAACAGCATTTCTCCATTTGATCATCCGCATTAGTATGTTGGTCATCCGCATTGGTTAATGCATATGAACAAATAATTATGCGCATTTGTTCGGTCATCCGCACTTGACAAATGCGGATGAGCAAAGTCTTGTCCGCATTAACTTTTAGTCTTCTGCATTTGTCAATGCGGAAGAACAAATACTTGTCCGTATTTGCTTTATGTCTTCCGCATTGACAAATGCGGAAGACAACCTTTGTTCTTTTTCTTAGCAGAATCTAAATCCGCATTTTTTCTTGGACTTAAAGGGATTCCAGCAAAGCAATCATCAAATCACCCATTGAGTTGGCATGTATGTTCCTTTCAGGGTGCAACACGCTTTCAGAATCAGATGATACCCTTCCAAGGTGATACCTTCAACATAACCTGGTCACCCACCTTAAACTCAATCGGTCTACGTCATTTATCAGCATATGACTTCTGTCTATCTTTGGTTGCCTTCATGAAGGCCTTGATCTTTTCAAGCTTCTCAGTCGTAGCCTCGAGTACCTCGACGCTCGCTAACTTTTTTTGACCAATGTTTCCCCAACACACGGGTGTTCGGCATCTCCTACGTATAGCATCTCGTAAGGGGCATACCAATGCTGGCATGATAGCTGTTGTTTTATGAGAACTCAGCTAACGGTAGGTGGTCATCCCAACTTCCTCCAAAATCGATAACACATGCCCGAAGCATGTCCTCCAATGTCTGAATGGTCCTCTCTGACTGACCATCAGTCTGGGGATGATAAGCCGTGCTGATGTGTAACCTCGTCCCCACAGCATCGTGGAATTTCTTCCAAAATTTGGATATAAACCGGGTGTCACGATTCGAAATAATAGACACCGGTACACCATGGTGAGTTACAATCTCCTTAATGAAAAGATCTGCCAACCTCTTGAATGAATATGTCACGCGGATCGGTAGGAAGTGAGCACTCTTCGTCAAACGGTCAACTATCACCCATATGGCATCATACCCTTTCGGGGTACGCGGCAGCTTTATAATAAAATCCATGGTGATGTGCTCCCACTTCCATTCCGGTATATCCAATGGTTGGATCTTCCCATACGGCTTCTAATGCTCGACCTTCACCTATAGACAAGTAAGGCATTTACTCACATACTCCACCACGTCGCGTTTCATACCCGGCCACCAAAAATCTTTCCTCATGTCTTGGTACATCTTTGTGGCACCAGGATGAATAAAGTATCGAGTCTTGTGAGCTTCATCCATGATCTTCATGCGTAGATCCCCATGATGAGGAATCCACATTCGTCCAAATCGGGTCCTAACACCAAGTGTGTTTTCACCTAATTCCACAACCAGACCTCTCATTCTTTCCGAGTTAAGACGATCTTCTTTCAATGCCTTATCTTGAAACTCTTTAACTTGCTTCATCACATCAAAGGTCATGATTAAGTGGTACGCTTTCACCCGAATCAGTTCGGGTCTCTCTTTCCGACTAAGGGCATCCGCCACCATGTTGGCTTTGCCCGGATGGTAATGGATCTCGCAGTCATAATCCTTTATAAGCTCCAACCATCGTCTCTGTCTCATGTTCAGGTCCTTCTGCTCAAAGAAGTACTTCAAGCTCTTATGGTCAGTGAATATGGTGCACTTCGTCCCATACAGATAGTGCCTCCAAATCTATAGCTCAAAGACCACGGCTGCTAGCTCCAAGTCATGAGTAGGGTAGTTGACCTCATGAACCTTCAACTGTCGGGATGCATAGGCTATAACCTTCCCTCTCTGCATTAATACACATCCCAACCCCGAGTAGGAAGCATCAGAATAAACCACCAGGTCTTCACGTCCATCGGGTAATGACAGAACAGGAGCTTGAGTCAATCTCACCTTCAATTCTTCAAACGCATGCTCTTGAGCTTGACCCCATGCTAACTTCACATCCTTCCGAGTCAACTTAGTCAGTGGATAAGTGATCTTAGAGATGTCTTGGATAAATCTTCTGTAGTAGCCCACCAAACCCAAGAAACTACAGATCTCGGATGGCGTCTTTGGGGACTTCATTGCATCACCGCCTCCATGCTTGCCGGGTCCACCATAATTCCATCAGGATTCACCACATGACCCAAGAATTGAACTTCGTGCAACCAGAACTCACACTTGGAGAACTTGGTGTACAACTTCTCCTTTCTCAACGTCTCTAAAACCTCTCGAATGTGACCGGCATGCTTAATCTCGCTCTTCGAATAAATCAGAATATCATCGATAAACACAATCACAGATTTATCTAACATTGGCCAACACACTCGATTCATTAAATCCATAAAAGTAGCTGGCACGTTGGTCAAACCAAATGACACAATAAGGAACTCGTAGTGACCATAACGAGTGCGAAAAGCTATTTTAGGGACATCCTACTCTCTCACCTTTAGCTGATGGTAGCCCGATCGAAGATCTATCCTTGAGAACAAACTGGCACCTTGGAGCTGATCAAACAAATCATCAATTCTTGGTAAGGGGTAGCGGTTCTTTATTGTCAACTTATTCAGCTCATGGTAGTCTATTCACATCCTCATACTACCGTCTTTCTTCTTCACAAACAGGACCGGAGCACCCCAAGAAGAGATACTCGGTCTAATGAACCCCTTATCAAGCAGCTCTTGCAACTGCTCCATCAACTTTTTCATCTCCGTCGGAGCCAATCGATACGGTGCCTTGGCGACAGGTTGGGCACCTTGTATCAGATCGATCTAGAACTCGATCTCTCTGTCAGGTCGCACCCCTAGTAAGTCTTCAGGAAGCACAACTGGAAAGTCACACACAACCGGTACATCAGATAGTTATGGTGTTGGCGTATCCACGACTTTACATAAGCCAAGTAGACATTACATCCACGCCTCATGCACTTTCCCACCACCGCCATTGAAATTACTTTCAGGATCGTCGTGACCCGATCCCCATGAATCGTTACTGAACTCCCGTCGGGCGCTGTCAACCGAATCATCTTCTTGCGACACATAATGTTCGCCTCGAATTCCGCTAACCAATCCATCCCAAGCACCAAATCAAAACCACCTAAGGTCATCACAAAGGGTCTAACCGGGAATTTGTGACCTTCTAATTCCATGTCACCACCCTCTATCATCTCCGAAATTCTGGTAGACTTACCTATAGCAGTTTCTACATCAAAGGGCGCATCAACACTCCTACTACTAACATGCAGTTTATCACAGAAGGCAACAGAAATAAAACTTTTACTTGCACCAGAATGAAATAACACGGAGGCTAAAGTTTGGTTTACTAGAAACATACCTGACACGACATTAGGGTCCGTTCTAGCTTCCTCTTGCGTCATCGTAAATGCTCTGGCACTCGCCCTCGGTCCTTCACCTCCAGTTTTCTTAACCCCAGGACCCTCAGCCCTCGACTTCTTATAGTCTTTACTCATAGGACCACTTTCCCCATAGTTGAAAACACCTCGTACCCCTATAATCTCTAGCCATATGACCAGGCTTCCCACACTTGAAACAGACATTCAACCCCCATCTACACTCGCCACTATGTTCCTTCCCACATTTGCCACACTTCTTCAATCCCGTACCCGGTAAGACTACACGGAGATCGTCCACCCGTGCCTTCTTGTTACCCATCGAGGCATCACCCCGACCAAACCTCTTCCCATTCCAGTTCTGATTACCACCACCCTTCTTGCTACCTTCAGCCACCAACACTATAGTCCTCTCATCATAAAATCTCCATGCCAAATCCACCGCTGACCTAAACGTGCTCGGTCGGGCGGCGATCATATGCCTGCGGATATCCACCGGCAAGCCCTGAATATACCTTTTAATCCTTCGTGACAAGGGTGTCACCTGATCAAGCACCAACTGTTCCATCTCGTTAAACTTGGTGGTGTACTGCTGATGTTTCATCGTCCCCACCTCTAACTGCAAGAACTCCCTCTCAACGTTGTCCATTTCTCTATGAGGACAGAACTCCTCAATCACCAATTTCTTCAGTTCGGACCATCTCATCTTCCCTATAACCCGACTACCTTCAGCTTGGACAATATTGTCCCACCAGCATAAAGCTGAGTCCATGAATGAATGGGCAGCAAACTTCACCTTTTGATCCTCTTGGCACTCGCTGATATTTAAAACAACTTCCATTTCTCTCACCCACCGGTGACCGCAGCAGTAGTGTCGTTACCATCGAAAGTAGGGGGCTTGCATCGTTGAAATGCCCCATAGTTACAACCTCGTGTCGCCTTCAACGCATGCTCATCTTCTTCCTCTTCTTCATCATCAGAGAGAACCGTTTCAGGCTCCAGTTGCTCCCGTCCTCCCGAGGACCTATTCCTCTCCTTTCTTTCCCCTTCCCGTACAGCCTTGATAACTTCGGTCACCACATATGATAAGATCATCTGTATGACCTGATGGACTTCCTCAACAACAGCCTCCTTTACTGAGGCTCTCAAGTTGGCGCTCTCATCACCACCCTTCGGATGAGGGGTCTTGGGTTCTTCAGGAACCACCTTTTCCACTCTAGGTCTTCACCTCTTGGGTTGCGGTTCAGCACCACGACCTCTATCGTGTAAAGCTTAGAAGATCTACCACCGGCCATTCACACGCACACTGAAAGATTTAAACACCAACACGGTCATTCAAGGAAATAGCTCAATTTATGTCAAGTATAGTACGTCCCTAGTTACAGTGACCAGTTGTGATTAGCCACTTACTTTACTCTTCCTACCCCAAGCATTACCTATCCTGACTACATCAGTATTTAACTCTACAAACAACACATAAACCACATAACATGCGCACGTAATACAGGTTAACATTAAGAAAATACCTGATGCCCCAAATCAGTTGAAACCTTGTAAAAGATGGGTCCTAGAACTCACACAAAGAACACCATTAAGTAGAGCTTCAATCTAACACGCTACACTTTAACTTTTGTGCTCGAATTCAAGAAAACCGAACCTTTTGACCACTTTTCTCCCTCTCTTTTCCTCTTGGCAGATTTTACAAGTGTGGAGGAGGGTGTGGACTGCCCACCCCTCTTATCCCCCCACTCATCCAATCTTTCTCCCATTTTGGCAAGTTTGATCCCTTAACTTTGAACTTTATTTCTTTTTCTTCTTTTGTCGGTTTTAAAGAAAATATCTAGGTGTTACAATACGTTAGTTAGAAATTTAATTTATTTTAATCCTTCAAAAACAATAATAATACTATTTATTCAACTTCCATTTATTAAATTAATTCATGGTAATTTCATGATTTATAGAATAAAATTTTATAAATTCATAAGTTTATTTGTCATTTATGAGTTTTAATTATAAAACTAAAATAAAGGATTAAAATACAAGATCATTATTTTTAAAAATATGTAAGGTCTATAAAATGTTATTAATATTTATAAGATTTTAATATTCAATTAAAATAAATAATCAATTAAAAGTTCTTATTAGATTTATAAAGTCTACAAAGATTTAACAAAAAAGAAGTTGTTAAATTAAAATTAAAGTTTTAATAAATTTAAAGTTTAAATTGTAAGTATTATTTTATTTATTTAAATTACTTAATTTTATATTTATTTCAAGTTCCAATCATAACTCCCTTTTAAAAGACTTATAAATCACCATTAACACCATTCATAACCTTCTTCTAACCTCAAGTATAAAAGCAAGACTTATGCCTCACTTTTCATTTGCTCATTCTCTAAAAATCTCACTCTCATATCTTTCTTTCATCCATTGGTTATGATCAATTTGAAGAATTTTATTTTACAAGAAATTTCAAGAATTCTTAATACTAAGGTAATCTTTTATTGCTTTTATATTATACATTTCAATTATCCTAACATCTAACTGTTCTCATGGCTTTATGTTTTTACTATTGTTCTTTCTTCTACCAAATCTCTTTTTATTTTAATCGTTATCATTTGATAATTAATATTTAAATAATCAATAAACTTATAACAATCACTAACATTCCTAAATTAAGCTAACAACACACTAACATAAACAAAAAATCCCATTTTCATATGGTCGGCCGCATTCGGTTATTCCACAAGATTATTGTTCTAAATGATGGCTATGCCAAAGTCTTAGAATTTTTTTATAACTCAAATGAAGACTAATATACCATATATTGACATAATAAAATGTTCTAACCCGTTTCATGCTTTAACGATTTTAAAAGTGCACATAAGTGCCTTACTATAATTCTAGTAGAATATAATCTTACTTCAACTGACCATAACTTGATCATAACAAACTAAATTTGAGCAAACTCAGACTCCAATGTTAACTTCATTGAATTAACTTTTCAACGACAGTTTATACGTCTTTAAACTCAATCGGGTGACTCAACAATAGCCTTCACAAGATAAGTACGCATTTCAGCACCTTCTTTCTTGTGCTGCTTGTTTGACCTATTTAAAGATCTTTTCATAAAAAATTTTCCGAATGAAACTTGTCCGGGAGACTTTGAACTAGTCAATTATAAATTTTTATAATTTTATGAAACCATTTTCTATTTTTAAAACCTGTTCAAACACATACCAAACTTTCTGTCCAGAATGTAAAATTGATGCAATAATCCTTTTTCAATCTACCTTTCGCTTTTTAGCATTCTCTAAACGTACTAACTTTTGGTAATGGATTCCAACCTCAAGTTATTGATTTTTATCATTTAGGACATCACCTTTGACTCTTGACATTCAAGTTTTCTTATGTACTCTACAATCATCACTATACTTGTGAGTTTCCCATGTGAGTTCTCCCTGACCCTTTTTACTTTATTTCACACCTTTTGGGGTGAAACATGTTAAATTTATCAACTTACACTTGTAAACATCGTGATACTTGTAAATACACATGCAATTCATATTTACCTTTTTGTCATGGTTATTTGTGTTATTATAAGTCTTATATGAGATACATATTTTGTTACAATCATTAACTATTGCTTGCCTGGCGACGTCTTAGATCTTTGGGCCTTACAAGCCTATTTGATGCTAAAGCCAATGTATTGCCGGCTCCTAATGATGTATGAGTTGTTCATAATGGGAACCAAGTACACTTAGCCAATCTTATAAACTTGTAATCAAGTCGAGGTTTAGTTGTAACTATATGTGTTCTATAAACTTGCTAACTCATACCCATTGACATGAATTGCTACTTATAAATCTTTTTATATATCTGTACGTTTAACCCATGGGAACTCACCAACTTTCAAAGTTGACCCTTTATTTTTAACATGTTTCAAGTTTGATACTTGAGGAATTCTTCTTGCTCATATAGGACTTTGGACTTAGATAAATTAAACATCTTATGTTGTTGGTTATATTTTTGTGTATTGTAATGACTTAATTGACTTGTATTGTTCAATGAAAAATGGTATTTAATATTATTCCAATTAATTTAGTTCCATGTGCTATGAACAATCGTTTCACATTCGCCCGCCCCGATGATTCTGTCGTCGGTCGGGGTGTGACAGATTAGTATTAGAGCCATGGTTATAGGGATTTAGGTTATTAGAAATGGAATGACCTAGACTATAACTAAGTACCCTTACACATGAGTCCTCTTATGTATTTTATATGCTTAGATAGGATTTTATGTGCCTTATATGTTTATATTTGATTAGGTGATTATATGCCTTATGTGATTCTTCTTATACTTGGATTCTTATCAATGCACACACAAATCTTAAATCATATTCTAAGGCATTATGAACCTAAATCAAATAATTCTCAAAATAAGCTTTGAATCGTTATTCATGATTTTCAAGTCACGTCAAAGTCTATGTCCTATAACTTGAAACATGTAAAGTTGGAAGAGTGGGAGGCTTGTATCTCAAGGTCTTCTATCTAGGCAAGGTATTCATATAAATCCAAATCAACCGATGGATCCATTTACCTTACCTGGGAACCCTTGGAGTAAGTGTCCGCTTATAAGTACGCATGTATTCATTAAGATTGTAGTCGACCTAATACTTTGATAAGTCAACGTAATGTTTTGGTTTGTAAATAGAACGTTACACTCGAAACATCTTGTTATTTTGAATTGTTTCATCATTGATTTTGTACCCCTGAAACTTAAAACTCATTATCCCCTTTTTCTTAATGACCCTTAAAAATCTTTCTAAATGCCTTCCCCTCAAAACCGCACTTATCCTGAAAACCTATTACAGTGATGCTCTCATTCTAAATTTAATCCTTAATCATAAAAAACACGATTCTTGTATCAACTTTAAGCCAATAAAACTTTGAAATCTCAAAGACATAAGTAAACAAGAATCAATCATCTTGAAACCCCATAAAACTTTAAGCCAATAAAACTTTGAAATCTCAAAGTTTCATAGGGTCTAAATTCTTCTTTCCCTCAATTCATTGCGTTCATCTTATTCTTTAATCATTATTGATATTGAAATTAATACAAAAAATTAAACCAAGTTAACGTTGATTCCGCAAACGTTGACTTGACTTCAATTATCACTGACAATTCTTGATTACAATCCATGGATTCGCAGGTGGTATTAGAGCCAAGTGCTCATTGATTTAGATCGATTGATCTATCAGTTTTATTTGTGTTTATTTGTTTACTGAATTCTCTATATTTTTCAGTTTTTACGGATTAGATCTATTGCTTTTCTTTTGAGCGAATTGTTTTGTGTGATCAGTGGTTTGTCGTTCAGCAACTATAGTTACATTGCTTGATTAACTTGGATCAATATTCAAATCAATTAAATAGCAGACCTTAGTTATTGATCAACATTAATAAATTGTTCATATCCATTGAACAAATTCATTAGTTAATATCTTAGATCTTAACTAATCATGAGCAACTTTGGTGGATCATCCTACCAACCTCCAAAGTTGGAAACAAAAGCAGATTTTAAATCTTGGAAAATCAAGTTCAAGAATCATGTAAATTTTACAGATTCTGACTTATGGGTTTCAATAATAGAAGGTCCTTATATTCCACCCACTCTTGGGCCGGATTATAATGACAATAATCAACCAATAAGTACAAAAGATCTATCAGCTGATGATATTAAGAAGGTTAAAGTTGATATTAAAGCATACAACTTGCTTAGTATGGCTTTACCTGAGGAAATATTAATTAGGTGTGAAAATTACAAAACAGCAAATTCCTTGTGGAAGATTCTTCATACACTCTATAAATGGAGTGATGAAATCTGAAGCATTAGGAAGGACACCCTTCGTTCACAATATGAAACATTTCATCATATTGAGGGTGAATCAATTCCTTAACAACTCCATAGGTTTATGAAACTTGTTATAGAAATAAATATATCGGAGTTGAAATACACAAATGAGGAACTGAACAAGAAGATGCTCCATACTTTACCAGAAAGTTAGAAGCAAACTGTATCCATGTTCAAAAACACCATAGACCTCAAAATAGTTGGTTTAGATACTCTAGTAGCTAAAGTTAAGGCTCTTGAAGTGGATGAGAAATCAAGAAACAAGTGTGTGAGAACTCATGTATCACCATATCACTTTAAAGAAACAAGAAGTGTTAGAAGTGCCTTTATTTCTAACAATGATGGTGATAACTCTTGTACTCTAAGTGAATATGAAGAGAAAGTAAGCTTCTATGCTTCAAAACCTCCTAAGAAATCTTATCAAAGTAAGTCAAGAAAAGAGAAAGGAAGAAATGATGATCAAAGAGATACATCATCAGAAAAGCCTTGAATCAACAATCAACCAGAATCCATCACTGTCATTCTAGACTCTGAAGAACAAAAAGCAGCTTTTGCAGCTTTCAGTGCAAGTTTTCAAGCTTACCTAGGAAGCTCATTAACCTCTACCAACAAGTGCCAACAAGACTTAAAAGAACTACCTCCAGATGTAGTGGAGGAGATGGATCCATAATGGCAAATGGCAATGATTGCCTATAGAGGCAAATAATATCTCAGAAGAAATAAGAATTTGGTTGTTGCAAATAAATCATCACATATTGGCGTTGATAAGTCAAAGGTAAGATGCTTCAAGTGCAATCTCTATGGACACTTCTCTAAAGAAAGCAATCAACAAATCCTTACTCAAAACAACATCAGCAACATCACTCTAAACAAACATCATCATCTTAAAGATCCTTCAGGCGACCACAACTTGCCAACTCATCCCCACCAGCCACTAATACATCAGCAGGAACAAGCAACTCAAAAGAATCTGGGCTGATCATTCTTCAAAATAGAACCTGTAACTGGAGTATGTATGAGAAGGAAGTCTTGGAAGAATGTCAAGCTTTAATGGCTCACATGGAAAACAAAGTTCCACCCATGGCAAGTGAGTTAAGAGACAGGTTATGTTCATCAATATGTGTTGAGGAAGTAGAGAGATATATAGTCCATGCTCAACAATTGGCTAATAAAGTTAAAAAACAATAATTTTGAATGAATCTCATATAAGAGAACATAAATTATATCAAATAAAAATTAACTCTTTACAAAAGGATTTAGATAAAATTGTTTTTGAAAATTACAGTTTAAAAGCACAAGTTGAGCATCTGACCACTTCCTTAACTAAATCCATGGCTAATCATGTATCAACATAAGTGAAACTTCAGAAGTTTTAACTTTCATCTCAGCAGTATGAAAAGTTATTAAATTCTCATATTGAATCAAAGAACATATTTGGGTTGGGATATAATGTAGTGGCACCTCCTATGAACAATAATTATGTTCCTTTGCCTGAATCAATGACAAATAACTTGTCAAATCATTTTTGCCAAGCACCAATGTAGAAACAAGTTCTAATCAGCAAAATATTAATAATAAATCTGAGGTGAATGAAACTGAGTCTTTTAAATCAAACAAGATTAATCAAAAGGATTCAAAATTTGACTCTGATGAGTTGACTTGAATGATTATGATGACATGATGATGATCTTCTAAAAAAAGGTAAGAATATTGTGTTTGAAACAAATATTCCAAAAGTGCTTGAAGAAACAAAGCTGCCATACCCTCCTAAACAAAGAAACATGCTGAAGACTATCTGCAAGAGAATAACTCAATTAAATAAAGGTCTTCAAGAACTGAATCAACAACAAAAAACTTCAAATGAAGTGAATGAAAAATGTGCCTCTACTGAGGAAAAACACAAATCATCCATGAAAAAGGAAAAGAAAAGGCTGCAAGCTGATCCTCAGTGGAAGAAGAACCTTTCTTCAGTATAAGATCTACGGAAGAAGAAACCCTCTTCAGTAGAAGTTAATACTAATTCAATAGCTGATCTATGGAAAAGGAAGTCAACAACAGACAAATCAATGCTCCACAAGCTGGAAGAGGAAAAATCAACTTCAAAGCTGAAAAAGGATGCAAAGCCTCAGAAGTTGGCAAATAAGAAGAAATTAACTGATTCTGACAAAGAAATAAATGAGACGTATTGCAAATGGTGTGACATCAAAAACCACAATACTGAAGATTGTTACATCAGTAGCTTTTGTTCTATTTGAAATATGAACAATCACATGACATCTGACTGCTACTTCAACAAACATTGTGCTATCTGCAACAAAAATAACCATTCAACTCAGGAATGTTATTTCTACAAAAAGAACAAGACAAAAGGCACAAAGAAGAAATAATCAGATAAAGCTGAATCAGACACTAAATCTACTGATTGTGAAAAAGATTCAAAAATCAAGAAGTTTGAACAAAAATAAAAGCCAAAATCAAAGGAAAAGACATCCACTGATGTTCATCCTTTGAAGAAAAGAACAACTTTCCAACAATCAAAAACACCTCATAAAAGGGTGGATTTGACTGAAAAGGAAACAAAGGCTGAAGATGCATTCTTTGATGACTTTAAAAAGGAAATTCATATACCTCATTCAAAAACAAAAGATAGTGAAACATTCAATAATCAATATTCATTATCAAAACCAAAGCCTCAAACCAACAAAAATAAGTTGAATAAAGAAGAAATCAAGAAACAAGAACCTAGTTCATCAGTATCTCCTTCAACAGAATCATCCTCACCTGAAACAACTCAGAATGAATCAAACAAAACTAAAACTGAAACTTCAAGACTTATTCATGAAGGAGTAACTATTTTAGACACTGCTGGCAAACCCAAGATTATTAAGGCTTGGGTTGTCAATTCTAACTGATTTATTTCTGAATGCAAGAACAATCTTGGAGAGCTGACAACAAGTGGTATGTTGATAGTGGTTGTTCCAGGCATATGACAGGAAACTGTTCACTTCTCCATGAGTTCAAACATAAAAATGCTTCTTATGTGGCATTTGGTGGGGATAAGAAGGGAGGTAAAATTGTTGGTGAAGGAATGGTAACAAATGGTGTGCTCAAGTTTGAGAAAGTAAACTATTGTGAAAATCTACAGTATGATTTACTGAGTGTGTCTCAAATTTATGATCAAAATTATATCATATTGTTAGATAACACTAAATGTTACATTCTTAAGTTAGGTTTTTCTGTTCCAGAAGATTGGATCCTTCTTAAAGCATCAAGAAAAGGAAACACTTATGTTTTGGACATGAACAACACCTCACTCACAAGACATAAAACATGCCTCCTATCTAAGTTATCAGAAGATGAATCTCAATTGTGGCATAGAAGGCTTGTCCATTCTAACATGAAGAACATGAAAAAATTGGTGAAAAATGACTTAGTCATTGGACTGCCAAAAAAGAGTTTCATTGCTTAACTCATTGTTTTTCTTGTTACAAAGAAAACAACATAGAGTGTCTCATAAATCTAAAACTATCAATACTAATACTACACCACTCAAATTGCTTCACATGGATCTGGTTGGTCCTACCAATGTAATGAGTATTGGAAAGAGACAATATTGTTAGGTGATAGTTGATGATTTCACTAGATTTACATGGGAATTTTTCTTAAAAAAAAGAGTGAAACATCAGAAACATTAATGGACTTGGTCATCAAGATTGAGAATACAACTTGATGTAAAAGTTAAAATTTTTAGGAGTGACAATGGTACTGAATTTGTTAATTCTGACTTGGATTCTTTTTGCAGGATCAAAGGTATTGCAAGGCAATTTAGTGCACCAAGAACTCCACAACAGAATGGAGTTGCTGAAAGAAGAAATATAACACTTATTGAAGTAGCCAGAACACTGCTAGCTACTCACAAATGCCTATCACCTTTTGAGCCGAGGCAGTGAATACTGCATGCAATGTTTAAAATAGAAAATTAATTGTCAAAGAACACAACAAAAAACCTTATGAGCTTTTATTTAAAAGAAAACCTTACATAGGATATCTTAGAGCTTTTAGGTGTCATGTATCTGTTTTAAACATAAAAGAATCATTGGGAAATTTTTCAGAAAAAGCCTATTATGGTTTCTTTGTTGGATATTCTTCAACATCTAAATCTTATAGGATCTATATTCCATAACATAACATCGTGGAAGAAAGTACTAATGTATCTTTTGATGAATCTATATTTACTAGTCAGTTAAAGGATCATCATGGTTGTTTGATGTAGATGCTTTAACAGAATCATGTAACTATGTCTATTTGAACAATGCAGGAACTGATGATACATGCTATCCATTTGTTCCACCTAATATGAATGAAGTAACATTATCTATTGATCCTCCAAGGATTCACACATCCTCAGATGGAAATACTTCATCAGCAGTTGTAACATCTGTCTATTTTGGAAATTAGAAACCCAAACCCAAATCCATGTGGGTCAATTTTTTGGAAAAATCAAATACGTTAGTTAGAAATTTAATTTATTTTACTCCTTCAAAAATAATAATAATAATACTATTTATTCAACTTCCATTTATTAAATTAATTCATGGTAATTTTATGATTTATAGAATAAAATTTTATAAATTAATGAAGTTGATTTGTCATTTATGAGTTTTAATTATAAAACTAAAATAAAAGATTAAAATACAGTATCATTATTTTTACAATATGTAAGGTCTATAAAATATTATTAATATTTATAAGATTTTAAATATTCAATTAAAATAAATAATCAAATTAAAAGTTCTTATTAGATTTATAAAGTCTACAAAGATTTAATAGAAAAGAAGTAGTTAAATTAAAAATAAAGTTTAAATAAATTAAAGTTTAAATTGTAAGTATTCATTTATTTATTTAAATTATTTAATTTTATATTTATTTCAAATTCCAATCATAACCCCCTTTTAAAAGACTTATAAATTACCATTAACACCATTCATAACCTCCTCCTAACCTCAAGTATAAAAGCAAAGCTTAGGCCTCACTATTCATTTGCTCATTCTTTAAAAATCTCACTCTCATATCTTTCTTTCATCCATTGGTTATGATCAATTTGAAAACTTTTATTCTACAAGAAATTTCAAGAATTCTTAATACTAAAGTAATCTTTTATTGCTTTTATATTATACATTTCAATAATCCTAACATCCAACTATTCTCATGACTTTATGTTCTTACTATCGTTCTTTATTCTACCAAATCTCTTTTTATTTAATCATTATAATTTGATCATTATTTTTTTAATAATCACTAACCTTATAACAATCACTAACAATCCTAAATTAAGCTAACAACACACTAACATAAACAAAGAATCCCGTTTGCATATGGTCGGCCACATTCGGTTATTCCACAAGATTATTGTTCTAAATGATGGCTATGCCAAAGTCTTATGATATTTTTATAACTCACATGAAGACTAATATACCATATATTGACATAATAAAATGTTTTAACCCGTTTCATGCTTTAACGATTTTAAAAGTGCACATAAGTGTCTTACTATAATTCTGGCAAAATATAATCTTACTTCAACCAACCATAACTTGATCATAACAGACTAAATTTGAGTATAATCAAACTCCAATTTTAATTGCATCGAATTAACTTTTCAACTACAGTTTATACGTCTTCAAACTCAATCAGACGACTTAACAATAGCCTTCAAAAGATAAGTGCGCATTTCAGCACCTTCTGTCTTGTGCTGCTTGTTTGACCTATTTAAAGATCTTTTCATAAAATTGTTTTTGAATAAAACTTGTCCAGGAGACTTTTAACTAGTCAATTATAAATTTTTATAATTTTATGAAACCATTTTTTATTTTTAAAACCTGTTCAAACACATACCAAAATTTCTGTCCAGAATGTAAAATTGATGCAATAATCCTTTTTCAATCTACCTTTTGCTTTTAAGCATTCTCTAAACGTCCTAACTTCTGTAATGAATTACAACCTCAAGTTACTGTTTTTTTATCATTTATGACATCACCTTTGACTCTTGACATCCAAGTTTTCTTATGTACTCTACAACCATCACTATACTTATGAGTTTCCCATGTGAGTTCTCCATGACCCTTTTTACTTTATTTCACACCTTTTGGGATGAAACATGTTAACTTTATCAACTTACACTTGTAAACATCTTGATACTTGTAAATGCACATGCAATTCATATTTACCTTTTTGTCATGGTTATTTGTGTTATTATAAGTCTTATATGAGATACATATTTTGTTTACAATCATTAACTATTGCTAGCCTGGCGACGTCTTAGATCTTTGGGCCTGACAAGTCTATTTGGTGCTAAAGCCGATGTATTGCCGGCTCCTAATGACGTATGACTTGTTCATTATGGGAACCAAGTACACTTAGCCAATCTTATAAACTTGTAATCAAGTCGAGGTTTGGTTTTAATTATATGTGTTCTATAAACTTGTTAACTCATAACCATTGACATGAATTGCTACTTGTAAATCTTTTTTTATATATGTACGTTAAACCCATGGAAACTCACCAACTTTCAAAGTTGACCCTTATTTTTACCATGTTTCAGGTTTGATACTTGAGGAACTCTTCTTGCTTATATAGGACTTGGACTTAGATAAATTAAACATCTTATGTTGTTGGTTATATTTGTGTGTATTGTAATGACTTAATTGACTTGTATTGTTCAATGAAAAATAGTATTTAATATTATTCCAACTAATTTAGTTCCATATGCTATGAACAGTCATTTCACATTCGTCCGCCCTGATGATTCCGTCGTCGGTCGGGGTGTGACAGCAGCTGCTGAAATTGCATCGCAGATGTACATTGTGCATCCGGAGATGTGAATATTGTCCCTAAAGCTGTTCCATGCTCTCAAGAAGATGCAACAAATATTGGAGATGTCTCATCAAGTCCTCTCTTATCATCCGGAGAAGTTCCTGTAACTCCTACGGAAGAACAAAATGCTTCCGCAGAAGCCACTACAGCTCCTAAGGAAGACACTCATGATGCTACTGATGTTCAACTTACGGAAGATCATTCAACACTAAATGTTGAACAGTTTGACTACTTCCTAAATTCTCAATTTGGTTTGGATCAGTCTGCAACAATGGATATAAATAACTTGGAATCATCTATTTCAGTTGAATCAACTCCATCAACAAGAATCCATAAGACTCATCCAGTTAACAACATCATTGGAGATTCTGCAAAAAAACTACAAGAAGCCAAAGTGGTACTGCCAACATTTGTCTTTTCACATGCTTTCTTTCACAAGTGGTTCCTCCAAACATCACTACTGCTCTAAAGGACAATAACTGGATTGAAGCTATGCAAGAAGAGCTTTAATAATTTAGAAAGCAAAAAGTGTAGACTCTAGTTGATTTACCTGAAGTCCAACATCCTATTGGAACTAGATGGCTTTTCAAAAATAAATTGTATGATATACGGATTATTGTAAAAATAAAGCAAGATTGATTGCTCAAGGATACACACAAGAAGAGGGAATAGACTATGATTAAGTTTTTGCACCAGTTGCAAGAATTGAAGCCATAAGAGTGTTCCTAGCTTATGGATTATATAAGAAGTTCACACATGTATCAAATGGATGTCAAGTGTGCCTTCCTATATGAGAAAATTGATGAGGAAGTTTATGTGTCACGCTCCCCTGGATTTGAAGATCCTCACTACCCTCACAGGGTATACAAACTTGATAAAGCCTTGTATGGTCTTCACCAAGCACTAAGAAAGTGGTATGAAACACTATCATCTTTCCTGCTCAAGCATGGATACAAAACGGGAACCATTGATCATACTCTCTTCCTTAAACAAGAACATCAAGATCTCTTGTGTAACACCCCAAATTTTATTTAAATGAAAGGAAAAGAAAAGTAAATAGAAAGAATAGATAATGAGCACAAGTGGAGGTAGATAAAGTGTACAAAGTGCAAAACCTTATTATTTTAAGGTTTAAAGGGACATGGCCGCCCATCCCTTCTTCACCATATCCATTCGGCTGAAAGGAAGAAAGAAGAGAGAGAAAGACCTCGGTTATAGAAAGAGAAAGAGGAAGAAGCAGCTGCAAAGGTGAGTTTTCTCTTATATGAGCTTGGTTTCAGCTGGGTTTCAAGTTCTTGACCAAAATTTCTTGGTGTTTAGTGTTTGTTTTCGGGAGTTAAGAGCTAAATTGAAGGTGGGTCTCGAACTTGAAGGGTGTTGCTCAAAGGCCGCTCAAGGTGAGTTTCTAGAACCCCTCTTTTACTGATTTTCAACTTGTTTGGGGCTATTATGCATACCAAGAAATGTTTTCAAGTAAAACCATGAGTTTCAGCCTTATGTTCGAAATGATGTATGTATGTATGTATGTTTTAGAGTATGATTATGGGTTAGTGTTGATGTTTAGCATGCTTAGTTGCCCTTAGTATGTTAGATTTGTGCTTGGGAATTGTTAGAATGATAATCGGGTGGTGTTGGTAGCATAGAAAACATTTCAGAATTTTCTGATGCACCTAGGAGTGGTTCATGCGCCTAAAAAGTGGCCCATGCGCCCAACATGAGTGGCCATGCACCTAAGTGTTGGCCATGCACCCAGAGGTGGTCCATGCGCCTAAACAGTGGCCCATGCGCCCAGCATGAATGGCCATGCGTCTAAGTGTTGGCCATGCGCCCAGAGGTGGCCCATGCGCCTAAATAGTGCCCATGCGCCCAAGTTGCCAAAAACGGCTAAGTGTCCATGCGCCTGCATAGTGGCAAAGTGCCTGAACAGGACAGAAACACCCAAACAGTGTCCATGCGCCCAGACTCTTTTACACTTATAATTTTTATGCTCATGCACCAAAAAGGTCCCATGCACCCATTTTGGACTTGGGAAGTTCTAAGTGGTTTTAAGGGGTAAAATAGGGAGATAGGCCTTGTTATGATGTGATGGTTTATGCTTGATGTGTGCATGGTGATATGATGTATTATGATGTGTACGTGTGCATATGATGTGTTATCTTTTTTCGTCAAAGGGTTTTCAAAACGTACGTATTATGTTTTATAATACATTATGTATGACTTTACGTGGTGTGATGTATGAACGAATAAATTAACGAACGTAAAGTATTATGTAACAAAGTGAAAGATAACAATAGAGTACGAAATGAACACATGAGATAACAAATGGTGAACATGAAAGTGACAGATAATGAGATCTGTGTCGCGTACCCCGGTACTGTGTCAGTCTTCGGACATGAGTCGGGGGTTTGTTTATCAGGCCCCGGCACAGTATTAGTCATCAGACATGAGTCGGGGGTATTGTATGAGACAAACGGATGATGAGATCCGTGTCGCGTACTCCAGTGTTGTGTCAGTCTTAGGACATGAGTCGGGGGTTTGTTTATCAGGCCCCGGAACAGTGTAGTCTTCGGACATGAGTCGGGAGTATTGAATGAGATGAGATAATGAGGTGAGCGACCTGGTGTTGCAATAGACTCGGATAGAGTTCAATCCTGTGATTGACTCATATGGAATCTTTGTCGCGTATCCTGGTGCTGTGTCAGTCTTCAGACATGAGTCGGGGGTTTGTTTATCAGGCCCCGGCACAGTATTAGTCATCAGACATGAGTCGGGGGTATTGTATGAGACAAACGGATGATGAGATCCGTGTCGCGTACTCCAGTGTTGTGTCAGTCTTAGGACATGAGTCGGGGGTATTGTATGAGACAAACGGATGATGAGATCCGTGTCGCGTACTCCAGTGTTGTGTCAGTCTTAGGACATGAGTCGGGGGTATTGTATGAGACAAACGGATGATGAGATCCGTGTCGCGTACTCCAGTGTTGTGTCAGTCTTAGGACATGAGTCGGGGGTATTGTATGAGACAAACGGATGATGAGATCCGTGTCGCGTACTCCAGTGTTGTGTCAGTCTTAGGACATGAGTCGGGGGTATTGTATGAGACAAACGGATGATGAGATCCGTGTCGCGTACTCCAGTGTTGTGTCAGTCTTAGGACATGAGTCGGGGGTTTGTGTACAGGTCCCGGCACAGCATCAGCTTTCGAGCATGAGTCGGGGATATTGCATGAGACAAGATTCGAATAATGAAGAGTAATGAGCTAAGAATGAATGAATGAAATGACATGTTTTTAGTTATTAATGAAAGTTTTAAATTCCACTGCAAAATAAATATACGTTTTATAATGTTTTATGTGCAATGAATGACCAACTGTGAGGTGCCCGGGAACAGGGCCTTACAAGTTGGTATCAGAGCCAAAGTTTAAGTGAAATGGGTAATATTTTCAAAAGAAACCTAATCTTAAGCTGAGAATAGGACTAAAAGGAAAAGGATGCCAGTCCTAGTAGCTACGTGCCTGCAGGTAAAGGTTTTATGTAAACATTTTATGTAAGCTAACGGTTAACCGATATTATGTGTGCATGTTATGTGGCTAGTGTGCTTTTATGTAGATTTAGATACTGATGTAGTCAGGATAGGAATGCTTGGGGTATGAAGAGTAAAGAAAATGGCTAATCACAACTAGCCACTGTAATTAGGGACTTACTATACTTGACATAAACTGAGTTATTACCTTGAATGAACATGTTAGTGTTTGAATCTTATAGTGTGTTAGAGGATGGCTGGACAGAAATCTTCCAAGACTCCTAGAGGCAGAGGTCGTCCCCGTGTGACTAGGAGTAGTTCTAAGGTTCCTGAGACGACCCATGAGAACCCTGAGGTTCATGGTCGGAGCGAAGAGAATGAATGCTAGTTTGAATGCCTCAGCTAGGGAGGCGATTGCTGATGAAGTACATCAGGTCATCCAGACAGTCCTACCGTCTGTAGTGACCGAAGTGATTAAAGCTGTTAGAGAAGGCGAAAGGAAGGAGAGGAATAGGTCCTCAGGAAAGAGAAAGCAACCAGAGGCCGAGATGGTTATCCCTACTAATGAGGAAGATGAGGAAGAAGAGCCTGTGCCTGAGGCAACACGATGGGTACTTATGGGGCATTCGAAAGGTGCAAGCCCCCTACCTTTGATGGTAATGGCACTGCTGCTGCTGCTCACCGATGGGTGAGGAGATGGAGGTTGTCCTTGAGATCAGCGAGTGCCAAGAGGACCAGAAGGTGAAGTTTACCACTCACTCGTTTGTGGACTCGGCCTTGTGTTGGTGGGACAATATTGTCCAGGATGAGGGTACCAGGGAAATCAGGAGAATGAGGTGGAGTGAACTGAAGAAGCTGGTAATCGATGAGTTTTGTCCTCACCATGAATTGGACAAGATTGAGTGAGAGTTCTTACAGCTAGAGGCGGGAACAATGACACACCAGCAGTACACCACTAAGTTCAACGAGATGGCAAGGCTGGTTCAAGATCAAGTGACGCCTATGTCACGAAAGATCAAGAGGTACATCCAAGGACTGCCGACAGACGTCCGCAGACATTTGATTGTTGCCTGACCAGGCACATTCAGATCGGTGGTCGACTTAGCTGGGAGGTTGTACGACGAGCGAGAGATGATGATGACAATGGACGAAGAGGAAGAACAGAACCATGCCAAAAAGGGGAAAAGAAGGCGAAATAATGATGACGAAATTGTGGTTGAAGGTAAGATGATGAGGGTCAATGATCGAGAGAGGATAACAAGGAAGGACGAGGTATGCAAGAAGTGTGGTAGAGGCCACGAAGGGGAGTGCAAGTGGGGACTGAGTGTTTGTTTTCAGTGTGGAAAGGAGGGCTATGTTTGCTGTGTATTTAACTACCGGTAGACCTGACATTATGTTTGATGTGTGTGTTTGTGCTAGATACCAATCAGATCCAAAAGAGTCTCATCTGAATGTTGTGAAAAGGATCTTCAGATATCTCAAAGGAAAACCAGGACATGGTCTTTGGTATCCAAAAGATGGTGACTTCACACTCTACTCATATTCAGACAGTGACTATGGTGGATGCAATTGCAACAGAAAATCCACAACTGGTGGATGTCAATTCATAGGACCATGACTAGTTTCATGGCAGTGCAAGAAGCAAACCAATGTATCTATATCCACAGTTGAGGCTGAGTACATAGCTGCTTCAGTTGGTTGCTCTCAAGTCCTTTGGTTACAAAATCAATTGCTTGACTATGGTTACAATTTCCTTCAAACTTCAATTTACATAGACAATTCAGTTGCTATGTTTATAACTGCTAATCTTGTGCAACATAGTAAAAAAGCATATTGAAATAAGATACCATTTTCTGAGAGATTGCTCAGAAAAAGGTTTGATCAAGTTAGACAAAGTTGATACAACAAATCAACTTGCTGATTTATTCATTAAATCATTTTATTCAGTTAGATTAATTTTCTAATTGAGTCTCTAATCATGATTAATCTAGATTAATCATTATGAACAAACAAAGAAAAGCATGTGTCTGTCCTTGTAAATAGTAATAAATAGATTACCTTCGGAAGAAATGCTTGTCTTAGTAGAATTTTTCTTCCGAAAACAATTTACCTTCAGAAGAAACTTCTGAAGTATCTTTCGAAGCAAATAAAGATGCTTTAGCATGACATATGCATGGGAAATAATAGTACACTATGTCTTTGCTTCTTCCTGAATTCTTAAATATCATTAAAATCTGAGCTAGTTTCTTGATATGTGAGTAGGTTCATCTTGAGTGAAAACTACACTTAGTGCATGCCAAACATAATGCAAAGTGATTGTTTGTGGGAAACTTCATTTTAAGGATACAGAAAGTGAGTCTTATTCTGATGTGATCAAATCACTCATCTAAGCATACTATGTACTAATACTTTATAATATCTATCTTTGCAAATCATACTCCCTTTATTTTATGTAAACAAAGACATGGGTGTATGATCACCATCCTATATATCAGTAACCAAATGGTGAAAAGATCATGATCCTCATCATCCTTCTATTTGTGTAAATAAAGACCTGGGTTAAAGGCACCGTTATTTTACATGAGTAAAGACTTGGTGACCTGATGATGATCATATCTAAGCTCTCAAAAGAATCCTATGTGATTAACTGTATATTAATCTAGAGCTTTTATATCAATGCATTAATGAGATGTCAAATGCATCTCAAGGTAGAACTTATAACTTAAAGTATATAGTTACTAAGTGTGAAAAAGTGATGATTTGACTCTCAAAGGGAGGACAAACTATACGTGAATTGAATGTGAAGCTCACAAATCAAAACCCTAGCATCCGTCACATCATCAAACACTCAAATCGGTATCATTCATTCATTCATTGTTTATTCATCTGTAATCATTAACATGTTTTTAATGAAATATGTTTGAACTGAATATTTGTCTGATAATTAATTGTGTTCTATTCAGTGTGTTCATCTTATTCTTTAATCATTATTGATATTGAAATTAATATAAAGAACAGAACCAAGTTAACGTTGATTCCGCAAACGTTGATTTGACTTCAATTAACACTGATAATTCCTGATTGTGATCCATGAATTCACACTTTTGTTTCTTCTTCTTAAATTCAAACCCATACCAGCACATCCAACCATCATCCCACCCTTGCATCCTTGTGTTAGATCCCCCCAAGATTCAAATCTCCAGACTACAATCAAGAACTTCTGTTGCTATCTTTTCTGGATTCATAACACAAAACCACAAGAGGGACGAAACAATTTACACTAAGACTCTCATGTCACCGAACACTTAGGAAGCGTTTGGTTGGAAGAATGAAATGAAATTGAGAAACTAATATAGTTTTCAAGTAAAATTATGTTTGAGTGGATAATGAAATGTAAAAACCAAGGGAATGTTTCACCTCATCTCCTTGGTTTTGAGATTTCAAAATCCTTCCACCTAGAGCGTGAATTTGAAATCCCACAACTAAGGGAATTGAGGTGAAACATTCCCTTGAGTTTACATTTCATTATCCACTCAAACATAATTTTACTTGAAAATTATACTAGTTTTCTCAATTCTATTCCATTCCATCCCATTCTTCCAACCAAACGCTCTCTTAGTTTTGTCATATATTTTCATCATGCTTTTATAGTCTTATTTTTTATGTATTTGTAGTAAAATGCTATGTTTACTTTTTAATATTTCTTTTATCAATTGTGATGTTATCTTCGCTATTTACTTTAACAACACTCCCATTATATATCTTTACCCTTCAACAATTGTTGGTTATGTACCTTAACAACACTCCCGCTAAATACAAAACCTCCTTCAACAATTTCTCGATTTTAATCGCCTTCCTTTTCAAATTTCTTAAATTCTCTTTTTGAGACTAAATCGAATTTATTCTGATTTTGATTAAACTTCTTGATTACAACTTCTAAGGTTAAGTCAATTTAGTCTGAATTAATTTTCTCTTCTTATGAATTGACTAATCTGTTTCTAATTTTAGTTAGTTGCTTAAACGAGTGAATTCAATCTTGAACGAGATTGAGCCCTAGTTGTGATACCAATTGATAAACACGCAATTACAATTTTACATAATTGATATCAAAGCATCAAATATTAAAACAGAGAAATCTTAATTTACAAATTAGCGTTAATCTCTTCTGTTGTGTTCCCGAGTTTAATAAATGAAAGAAAGAAAATAAAAGAAAAGAAATCAATGGTAATTAGCGAGAGAAGAGAAATGAAGAGAAATGAAATAAGGAAGAGAAAATAAATGTAAAGAAAGGAAAGACATTTAAAATTTTCATGTTCAAAGTTCGAAAGAAACGAAAAAAGCTACAATTTTAAGTGTTTTATTTTTTTCTTTATATTTCCTTCCATTTTGGAAATAAAGTTAAAAAGGAAATTTGTTAGAAAATTTCCTTTCATTTCTTTAAAAAACTCGAGAACACAAAGTTTTTGTGTTTCCTTCATTTTTCTTCTTAAAAAAAACTTGAGAACACAATTATTTTTCACTTTTCATTTTTTTTCTTCCATTTCTCTTCTTAAATAAGATACATAAACACAACATAAAAGAACGCTTTAGAAGTTTACTTAACTACATTTTGTGACTTGATCATTAAGTAACACTAACAAGGTAAAAGATCAAAGTATGCTTTAGAAGTTTTTGTGTTTCCTTCCATTTTATATCGACTTGATCATTAAGAAGTTTACTTAACTACACTTTAGAAGTTTACAATAATTGTCCTACAATGTGAAAAGATTAAAGTATCCTTGAACTTAACCAAAAATCTAATGGGTGTTAGTGTTAATATGTAAACTTGTTTAAAAAAATAACAGTAAAACTTGTTATTTTTTTTGCTTAGTACACAAACCTGTAAGTTTATATAAAATACAAGGACTATTTATGTTATTAACTCTTAATTTATTTATATGTATTAGTTGAAAAAGAAAATGTTAAATATACTATATGTTTTAATATTGGTTTAAGTTTTAATATAATAGTAACATTTAAATAACTAAAATATGTATCATAAATACTAAATTAATAAAAAACCAAAAGATTTTGAAAGGAGAAAAATAAAAGAAATTTGAAATCTGATTCAACCAATGGTTCACCGGTCTGACTGGTAACCTTCTGATTTAACTTAAAATGGTATATATACACACAAGTTATATGACCGGTTCCTGGTTCAACCGGTCCGGTACGATTTTGAAAACACTGGTAGCCGTTATTTTAAGTTAATCAACTAAAAAGGGTCTCTTATAAACTACATAACCTCCTCCGACCTCCAACCTCCGACCTCCAACCTCCAACCTCCATTTTCCTAAACTTTATGGTCGCTACACTTATGCAAATCAAGAAATCAACTATTTCCGCTACTAAACAAGCTTCATAATCTCAAACTCTTGTTAAGTTTTCGGAGCCGCCCAAATATCAAAGTCGGAGGTTACATATCTACGGTGGGAAGTTGATATGTTTTATTTTTCAATTTATATTCATACCATCCTTTTGACTTGGTCAATAAAGAAGCCTTTTTGTTTATTTCCAAGTCCACCACTAGCAACATGCTTGAGGTTTGCGTTTTCTTCTAATGTGTACTCATTATTCTTCTGAGTTGGTCTCTGTAGAAGACTTTTATACAATTTTTTCTTCAACTCCTTAAATATCATGCATCTCATTTCTCCTCCTAGCTATCTCTTGAAAATATGTTCATCCTTGCAGGGAAAGTGCTCTTATACTTGTTATCTTTCATTTTCATAAATTTAACCAATAACACCACCTTAGCTCAACCCGAATTCCTTTCATACTTCTGCGAAAACGCCGCTAACTACACTGCAAACAGTCCGTACCAAAGAAATCTCAACACCACCCTCTCCATCCTCCCCACACCGACAACGGCTTCGGTTTCTACAATCGCACCACGGGCCGAGGCAATGACACCGTCAACTCGGTCGCCCTTTGTCGAGGCGACGTCACTCCGGACGTGTGTGGGGGTTGTCTTAACGACTCCATCATTAAGTTGCGCCAACTCTGCCCGAATCAAAAAGAAGCAATAGGATATTATGACAAGTGTTTGGTCAAATACTCCAACGAGGTTATATTGGGAAACACACGAATAAAGTTTTATGTGTATCTTGCAAACCCCGATAACTCAACGGATATTGATAGGTTTAATCGTGCTTTGGTCCCATTAATGAGGGACTTAAGAGGTAAAGCGGCCACTGGCGGGCCGCTAAGGAAATTTGCTAGCGGGACCACGAGTGGCCCCGCTTTCTCAACTATTTATGGGCTCGTGCAGTGTACTCCGGACCTATCAGAGGAACAATGTAATAATTGTTTGGAGGATGCAATAAACCGAATTGCACAATGGTTTAATGGGAGAGTTGGAGGAAGAATACTTCTGCCTATGTGTAACTTTAGATACGAGACATATCGGTTTTTCAATCAGAGTGCCCTGCCACCGTCACCGCCGCCAGTTTTACCTCCATCTCCGCCAATCCCACTACCAACACCACCACCACCATCAGGTATGAGTTATATTAAATACCACTAATTCAAATGCAAGGCTAAACCCATGCGAATGGGGTTCTGGGACGTGACATATTTTGTTTAATTATTTTATCTTATAAATTTACGCGTATGTTAAGCAATGGCAACCCAAAAGATATAACCAAAACAAACACGTAACAGGAATATGCTATAAAATTATATTGACTTTTGACTACGACTGAAAACGTTTTTGGCGTATGCACTTGTGTCGTAATCAAACTTTAATTAATTATATATAATATTAAACTGTAACTTGGCACTACAGTGTTCTTTATGCCTTTTACAAATTGGCCACCGATGGTTTCAATTTTTTTAAATTTAACCACCATATTCTAATTATTATATTGTTACTTTTATTTGAGTTTACGGTCATTTCATCCACGTTAAACGAAAAAATCTTAAATTAAAGGAGACCCTAGAATGATATTTTAATAAAAATAAGCACTACTTAAAAAAAGGTGTAAAGTATTTTAACATGAATTTGATCAAAATTGGCATAAAAACATGACAACACATTATATAGCCAGGAATTACTACATTCCCTTATCTGAAGCAAAACTTATTCAAAGAAATTGGGCTTAGTCAAATACCCAACAAAATCATTAATTCCACAACAGTTAACACATAAACACTCATCCAAATACTAAAACAATAAAAGGATAGAAAATTATTCAAACATCTACTACAAATATACATGCACAGGTTTAATTAGCACCAAAACTTGTTATGAATGATATACCAATGTTTGTGAATATAACATATCAAGTCCATCCCTCAGAGTTCTACTAGTCAAAAAATATAATTTTTCATTCTTGTTTTTGCCTTCTGTCTTTTCTTTCCTTTGTCGTTGCTCGAACTCACAACTAAAAATATTCTCTTTATTTTCACGGAAACTTCACATAAACAAGAAAAATAAAATAAAAAGAAAATTTGCATGCTCTGATATTTCGATCGGAAGAACCAGTCATCCTTTTTGAAATCTGATCACAACTTAAAGTCAAATGATCAAACTACACATAAAAATCCATTGTTCTTCGACTATTAACTACAACATGATGTTGGTATAAAGTGCATGTTTGTGGTTGTAATGATTTTATATATTGGTAGACACTCTAAAAAATACCAACTAACATGTCACTGATCTCGCTTGGATCAGAAATTGCTTGTTCTAATTACAAGATTTTATAACTCTTTGGATCGCAATTAACACAGAACTAATAAAGTTTAACGGGTCGGGTGTCGTTTGCAAGAACTCGTTTCACATTTGATCTCGATCTTCACCGTCTTCAACAGGTTAATACGCACCTCACTCTAACACCAATTGTTGAAATTAATTGTATCAAAGTAAACATTAAACACAATAATGATTTGAACTAACTTCCATGACTCTTTTAATATTATAAACTCAAAGAAAAACTTGAAAAAAAACTATAACACCGTACACATATGTTTATACTACGAAAATAAATCAAATAAACCCATCAAACCGTTCCTCTTAAAGTATGTGTTGATCCCCTCTATCCCATTAATGTATAAAAACGATATATTATTTAGGATATATTACAGACATCTTATATTATAAATCGACACCCTTGTTATATGCTTCGTATGGTATCATACGCGGCATATAGGGTCGAAAACACTGAAAACGAAAAAAATCAATGGGGCGTCGTATTGTAAAATTCGACACTGACTACGAGTAAAAATTTAAGGGGATATCAGATAGGTTATACGCACTGTATAAAGTTATACGACACGTATAAAAGTATACGACACATATATAATTTTGTAGTGTTTTATATCCATTCCTGGAATCGTCGGGTATAGACCCATCTTACCGCTTAATAAGTTTTCGTGGGAAGGTTCATGTGTAATTTGTTGTTTTGAACTTACATTCATGCCTTCTTTAATTTTGACTTGGTCAATATCAACGACTTTTTTGTTATTTCCAGTCCTAAAATGTCTATCGATCGTGCAGCATTCTTCTCCACAAACAACATGCTTGAGGTTTGTGTGTTCTAGTTAAATTTTAATTCGTATTAAATTTTCTTCTGACTTAGTCAATATAGAAGACTTCTATACTATTTATTATCCAACTCCTTAGATTTAAAATGTCTATCGATCGTGCAGCAAATCCTTTCTAGCTCCTCCATCACCGGAAACCATGTTGATCTTAGTAGGAAAAGTGCTCTTATACTTTTTATCTATTACCTTCATATGTTTAATCAATACCACCACTTTAGCTCAACCCGATTTCATTTCCTACTTCTGCGAAAACGCGGCTAACTACACCGCAAACAGCCCGTACCAACGAAACCTCAACGCCACCCTCTCCGTCCTCCCCACAACCAACAACGGCTTCGGTTTCTACAACCGCACCACGGGCCGAGGCAATGACACGGTCAACTCGGTCGCCCTTTGTCGAGGCGACGTCACTCCGGACGTGTGTAGGGGTTGTCTTAACGACTCAATCATTAAGTTGCGCCAACTCTGCCCGAATCAAAAAGAAGCAATAGGATATTACGACTACTGTTGGTCAAATACTCCAACGAGGTTATATTGGGAAGCACACGAATAAAGTTTTACGTGTATCTGGCTAACACACAAAACTCAACGGATATTGATCGGTTCAATGGTGCTTTGGGGCCACTACTAAAGAAGCTTAGAGAGGATGCGGCCGCGGGCGGGCCCCTACAGAAGTTTGCAGGCAACACCACTGAGGGTCCCGACTTTTCGACGATCTATGGGCTCGTGCAGTGCACTCCAGACCTGTCGCAGACGCAGTGTAACGATTGCTTGGAGGATATTATTAATCGGATTACGTTATATTTTAATGGGGCGGTTGGAGGACGAATTCTTCTACCTATGTGTAATTTTAGATACGAGACGTATCGCTTTTTCAACCAGAGTGCCCCGCCACCGGTTTTACCGCCTCCTCCGCGAGTCCCACCACCACCACCACCGCCACCATCAGGTATGAGTTTAAGGTCATGAACAGTAACCCCAGCCAATAGGGCCTCGCAACGTGACAGTTTATGTTTTCTTTTAAGATTTTTATGCGTATGTTAAATAGTATGAAAACTAAAGACACATCCACACAAACACGCAACAGGAATTTGTTAAAATATTTAATTTGATACATACACTTTGACTACGACTAAAAATGTTCTTGGCGTATGCACTTATGTCATAATCAATGTTTAGACAATTAACTAACGACACTTTAGTAGGATCATCTAAAGATAAACTTTAAAATTATTTAAGTTTACTAAAAGAGATATTTATTCAAAAAAGACGTGTGGGTGGGGCCTGGGGGCGTTGGCTTACCAGTCTTCCAGCCTGCATTGAATGGGACTCAACCAACCCCATGTGTAATAAAGGTGAGAAGTACGGGGCAATTGAACATTGCTTTTTGAATTAAAAGAATAACTGATTAATAACAAATTGGGCACCCTAATATATCAGTATTTATAAAGTTTGAGAATTGTTTTATCACAAAAGATATGGATTAATACAAGAGAAAATCATAACATAAACATTTGTCCGGCCAAAAAAATCTAAATGAACATTTAATTTTAGTATCATTTTATCTCACTTCAACCGAAAAAATATTGCTAAATATCAAATTCTAGCTAGCATTTATATTTTCTATCTAACCAATCAATTTGAAACCACACTAAATGGAATGTAAAGTTGACATATATCCCCTCTACACTTGGTGCGCCTCCCAAATAACTCTTATAACTCTTAGTCTTCACTCGGCTATCCCCTAACCAACCTTCTCATTAACCTTTAAACACTTATGATACTAGTTAAGATAAATTAAATAGGCAACTGGGCTAACCCAACTAAACTTTAATTGGGTTAGTGTTTATTTTTTGTTATTTTATGTGGTTAAATGTTTATGTTAATAATTTTTTGTAATGTAATCCTGTTATATTAGCTAATATAATTTAAAATGTCCGGCTATACTCTAGTCGGACCCGTAAAGTAATAGAATCCTATTCGAACAAATAAAATAGACTACTTCACATATTCTTTAAATTTATCTAAATAAAATTCTGTACCAAAAAAATTGACTCTAAAATAAATAACAAGATTACTTTAAATATTTATATAAAAATAAAGACTATTCTACTGTAGTACCAAACCTAATATTGCTAAAAATCACTGTAGTACCTCATAACAAGCAAAATTTAATCAAAAGTATTGGCCTTAAACCCAACAAAGTCATTGATTCCATACCAATTAACACATAAACACTTGTCCAAATACTCAAACGAGGGAAGGGCCGAAGATTATTCAAACATCTACTAGAAAATCGAGCCCTAGTTTAGCCCTAAAACTTGTTATGAATGATATACCAATGTTAGAAAATAATACATCTTTTATAATCCACACAAAAAACAAAGAAGCCATTCAAAAACATCAGAGTTGGAAGTATAAAATACATAATTGTAAGTTATGAAAATATAAGGAAATCTGGTCTATTAGTGTAAACCAGATACTGTTTCTTTTAATATATTTAGCTAGGGCATGTATTTTGGCAAGTTAGTTGTAAGTAATTAACACTATTATGTAGCCATCACATACTTACTGAATCATTCAACGGAGGTTATAGTGAGTGAGAGGTAAATATGAACAAGTTATCTGTTAAATAGATTATTTATTAGCTAAAAATGTCATATAGCTGAAATAAAATAACTGAAATACAAAGCAATACATATAATAATTTGTCCTCGTCCTCATCTTCGTCATGGAAACTGTGATGTGTTTCTCCGTTTCGTATATAAGTCCTACGTCGATTGAGGATGAGAATGACATATTCCTTATAATGGGTGGAAATCTCCTCTACTAAAACACATTTTGCTTAAGCAAGCAACTCGTTGAATGAAAATAAAATTTTGAGTTTTTGGATAAGCAACCTATCGAGATTTAAAAAGAACAATGTCTTGCTATTATTTATGTATAGACTGTCTACATAACTCCTGATCGTTAGCTTATTTTAATTGCTGGTCAATTTCTATAAAAAGTTGGTTGGAATCATCTTCGTTATTTTGACAAATTGCACACCCTTCATCTACCAAAACCATATAATCTAAGCTTACCTAAGCATGCATTACGTTTCTAATTTTGTTTACCAATCACTTTTATACAAAATTTTTGACTATATGTTTCTGAACATCAAATTCCGTTCAATATCCTTTCTTGCTACTTCTTGAACTACTCTGAATTGAAATCTTTTTCATTTTTTAGACATTGAACTGATCATATATACATAGAATAGTTTATTCGTAATCAATTGGAAAAATAAATCATGTTTGTACTCAACTCCAATATGAAAATCTATGATGTCATTAAAAATAGATGAATTCTCTAGAAATTAATATGTCGGAAGTTGAAACTATAACATCAAATAATGTATGCCAAATCCATAGATCAAATGATGCCCCAACTTCAAGCAATTATCGTCTTGTGTAAAATCACCCTATATGTACTAACCTTGCCACACAATTGGGCAGTTGACCATTCCTTATGTGTGCACTCTTCAAGCATTAGGGAAAGCCATGTTAAGCTTTGGCCGCCTTATATAGTTGTTAAATGATACTTTAGGGCAATTTTGCCAATATATCTCGCATCATACTTTTGTAGGAACTACATAATCTCTTTCCCCAAATCTAACTATACCTCAGAATAGTTGTCGGCTCATCCAAAACGATACCAAAACATTTTGTCAGTATATGCAGGATTATAAAAAAAGCTAGTCACATACCAAAAGCTCATTAGCAACTTTATGATCCTGGTTTAAGGAGCTTTTCTTGTTCTTAGACATGAACTTTTAGCTTTTTGTACGTAGTAAAGTCTGGTTGGCGACATTGGCTGTTGTGACGTAACCTAAATGATGATGAATCCATTTAAAAAGTGTGGCAAAAGTTAAAAAATAATATATAAAGTTCTGTAAGTGAGAGATTAATAAGGTATAAATAGGAAACATAATTGATTTTCCTAAATACTTTTTTTCTCTGTTTTAGACTGTTGATTAATGGTCAGCTTTTGAAACTAATGCTCGTAAGCTGTCTCACGGCATCATTAGTCACGACCACACGGAGGCCTGGTGTTAACACTTAACACAACATGGTGAAAAATATATAGCAAGATCAATACCCAAATCTCATAGCAAATTCTATAGTGAAGGAGATAGAAAGTTCGCATAGGGATGTGAGCCACGATAGAACTCCAGCAACTTTATGTTAAATCTAACACACAATGTCAAACTTCATAATTATCCTGATTTTAACATAGATAAATATATAATTGTATAAAACTAACCCTACAAATCACTATCACATATTCCTTTTTTTTAATTACTTATACGCAAAGCTTAATAAAATATGCAACTTTTCAATTCATTAAAATAATTACCACCATTTTTCCTTAATCTTATCTCCTCTAATATAAAATACGTACAATATAATGTAAACGAGAAGATATCCTATACACTAATAAATAATATATCCTTATCTTATAATATAAATGATTCTTGATAAGGCGTGTTTATGTTGCACTTAATGGGTGCGCACTAAAGTCTTCGACTAAAAAGTCAAAGAGAGATGCATTTCACTCATTCAAAGATGTGAACCCATCTGGTATAATTTCGGTCACTCCAAAATAAACCAAAGGTATAAGTTATCCATCAATAGACTCGTCCGAGCGAGTATTAAAACAACGGTAAGTTTGCTGTTATGTGATATGAGACTTACGAGTATGAGTTTTGGAAATAACTTTTTGAAGAAAAACAGAGTAAGTACATGTACGTTATACCCAAGTTGGTCCGAGACTTGGGACTCAACGCCCACAAAGCCTTGATGCATCGGGTTTACCGATCTAAATTACGGTACTGTCTATAAAAGTAAAATTTACAATAGAAGGATGCAACAACAAATAAGTTACACAATGGTATACGTCAAATATGAACTATACATATTATACTTTAATAAAAATCAAGACTAGATAGGAGATCAATCAAACAACTTCTCTATCCGACTGCGGTCGCACACCATTTAAGAAAAAGGAGTTTTAGTATAATGGAAGCCAATGTAGTCATAAATAATTTTGGTATTCCAATAATATATTCAAACATAAACCAAGTTTGTCGTTATTTTCTTAACATTTGAAAAATAACTAAATAAATGATTGAGGCATTGCATCATCGAACCATGGCTTGAATTGGATGAAAACAAAATATTGAAGCTTAAGAACCGTCAAGTTTAACAGGAACCCCATCCAAACACACACAACCAGACCGTTAAAGTGATGGTTGGCTGTCTAAGTAGGCGGGCATCCTATTAACAATGACGGAACCGGTCATAATTACATATAGATGTGTTAAATTAAGGAAATAAAATAATATATTTTACTTTGGATTTGATTGTTGATGGTGTGTATACGATTCTTTATGAACCTTAGCATGACAACTTATTTGACTTCTTTAGAAAAGAATCACTTGATTAGTCAAGGGATAACCTTAATTACTCCATTTGAGTTGAGTTTACAACTAGATAATATTAGTAATTAGAAGAAAGAAATAGAATAATTATAAAGATTTAGTTTAGTCTTATGAGTTGACCAGACCAACAATCCTAACAAGTTCATCTGTTAACCTTCTACTAATCCTATATTGGTAAAGAAAAGTTATTTTTAGTTTTGTTAATTGTCTTAAACCATAACATCATATATTTATTGCTAACTTTTTTTATTTTTACAGGCAAAGGAAGCAACACCACACGAACTGTGATAATTATAGTTGTCATTGTGATAGTTACCATTGTTCTATTAATCACTTCACTTTGTATCTTTATGAGATTGAAAAAGAAGAAAAGGCAAGTGAATCCTCCAGCGGCCCGCGAAGGTGTACAAAGTAAGTCTATATCATAGCTTAGAATTCTACTTACGAGAGGATGCTAGGATTCATACTCTGTATTGTCTGCTAACACATTGTCACAAAGGCAACTCCTAACTAGTCCTCTTTCTTTCTAATAGCCGAAACTATGGATATTGGCTCGGCAGAATCTTTGCAGTATGACTTTAGTACGATAAAAGCAGCAACAAATGATTTTTCTGAAGAAAATAAGCTTGGACGAGGTGGTTTTGGAACAGTTTATAAGGTATATAGCCTTTTATTTTTGACAATATAAGTAAAACAAATACATACGCATACTTTTCTATACACTACTTTGGGAAATGCATAGACAGATTAAAGTTTTGTCACACTTATAACATCACACAATGATTGCATTTATAACAATGAAGAATACAAAATGGCACAATAATTTTTATATTTATAACTGATGATAAATTGTTTTACAAAAATAATATATTTTGCTTGTAATGGTACAAATTAACCAATGGGTCTGTGATTTAAGGGTACACATATGTGTTTGAAAATATCTTTCACTCTAAGACATTGAGTATTCTGGTCCTATAGTGAGCAATTAGGTATGTATTTAAAAGTAAGATTGCAGGGTGTGTAAGTTATTTGTTTTAAAAAAAATTAGAAGTTATAAAGATAAACTTGAAATAGACCAAGTTCTACTTGATCATCCTTGTGTACACACTTAAAAGTACTCACTACTTTCTTAAGTATTATGTGTGTAAAGGTAACCATATTATAAAACATGGTGAAACAAGTGATAAAGTTTTACTCAATTTTTAGAATGCGAAACGAAAGAACAGGGTAGAAATTATATAAGTGGTGTAGTATGTGTACAAAATTTTAGACTCTTGCTATACTTAAACAGTGATATACTCAATCATATGATATTTAGGGCATACTTGGAAATGGGAATCAAATAGCAGTGAAGAGGCTAGCATGGGATTCTGGACAAGGGGACCTTGAGTTCAAGAATGAGGTTTTGCTGGTGGCAAAACTTCAACATCGTAATTTGGTACGCCTGCTTGGCTTCAGCATAGAAGGAAGCGAACGACTTCTTATTTATGAGTTCATGCCAAATGCAAGCCTTGATCAATTTATATTTGGTAAGTTCTTAACAACATGTCTTCTTTTGAATACCACAAGTTATATAGCATAAACATAAATAACATGACTACTAAACATTAGGCATTTGTGAGGGTTACATATTGTGTCTTAGCTTGGTCGATTTGTCTAGCAAATGTAAATGTTCTCACATTATATAAAGAAGAGATCATAATGATGCTTCATGATTTAACATGGGTAATAGATACATTTTGTTATATTAAATATTGTTACTTATTCCTAAAAATTTCTCGTGTTTGCAGATCCATCAAAACGTACAATTCTTGATTGGGAAAAGCGATATAATATTATCAAAGGCGTTGCAAAGGGACTACTATACCTTCATGAAGATTCTCGTCTCCGGATAATTCATCGTGATATGAAGGCAAGTAACGTTTTGTTAGATGCACAAATGACCCCTAAAATCGCTGATTTTGGCATGGCAAGGTTGTTTAAAACCGAAGAAACCCAAGGAGACACAAGTCGAATTGTTGGAACCTAGTAAGTGCACTTCCTTGAATGAAAGTTTTTAGACTAACAATTCAACTTACTAATAAAAAATGTCAATAACTTCAACAAAAATATGGAAAATTATTAAGTGACATCACAATATACAAGCTTTCGTCGCTTGTATTCATTTTTGCCTTCAAACTTTCTGATTACAAGGCATGTCGAATAACATTATCCAATGCATATTTATGTGATTGAGGTTTTCTTCATGATTGTTATGCTCTTATACTAAAGAGTTTTTAAAATATCCGATACACGTAAAAGTGTGTGCGTGGCAATGTGTTAGCAAGTGCTAACTTTTTTTCCATTCCTTCTTATAGCGGTTATATGGCACCTGAATACGCCATGCATGGTCAATTTTCAGTGAAGTCAGATGTATTTAGCTATGGAGTATTGTTACTAGAGATGATTACAGCTCAAAAAAATCATTGTTTTCAGAATGGAGAGAGCGTAGAAGACCTTCTAAGCTTCGTAAGTATTCACCCTTTCTATGAAGTCTGAAACAAAATATATACACCAAGTGCATAATATTTATTTTGGAGGAAATAAATTTAACACTAAACTTTTTGCTTTATAGCATATGAATAACAAAAGTAAGAGTGTTAATATCTTTTAGGCATGGAAAAGCTGGAAGAACGGGACACCAACAGATATAATCGATCCCATGTTGAAAGAAGGTGCAGGTTCATGGCGCGACATTATTAGAAGCATCCATATTGGATTATTATGTGTTCAAGAGAATGTTGCTGATCGACCAACCATGGCTACAGTTGTTCTTATGCTCAATAGCTTCTCTATCACACTTCCCGTACCATCAGAACCTGCATTTTTCGTGCGCAGTAATATCGATCCTGAAATGCCACTCCTACAAGAATACAGTTCTTCGACGGGGAGTAGTGGTTTAGGAAAACCTAAAATATCGAAATCCAAATCAAGATCATCTCAATATTCCATAAATGAAGTTTCAATATCTGATTTTGTTCCTAGATAGGTATTTAAAATGCATTCTATATGATATACATACATTGCATAATTTTTATTGAGGAGCATTATGGGATTTCTTTCTTAACATTACATCTTGAATAAAATTTGGAAATTTATATTTTCACATCTATTATAGTTGTTTGGTTCACAAAGAATGTTTTAGATTTAAGTATCATACATATGCTTTCGTAAGAGCAACATCATCATTTTGACTACTAGCTAGTAAATAGAACACACAATATTGATTGGTTGTTACATGTTTACTAAGTTAGAAGTTTGTACAATTACCTTTTGGATTGCTATTGTAGTATAAATCCGACCAAGTCTATTACGATAAATAAATGTCCCACAAATGGATAATATCATACTAGGAGAAACATGGGTTAAATTTAGTTATTTTAATGCTCTAAACTAGACATAAGCTCCCCTAACTATGTATTTTGTATACGTATGTATATATTAAGTTTTTTTTATAAAATGGAGTGGGGTTCACATATTTATTAATATATATTTTTTAATTTTGTCTTTTAAGTTAGGGGTATTTTAGACTTTTCGCCTCCACTTAACTGAAAAACTTAACATAAGTTAGTGTTAGGGATTAATCGTGTTACGATTTGGTAAACAGTTGAGACCAATCA
This sequence comes from Flaveria trinervia, assembly GCA_025506515.1. Classification (NCBI taxonomy): domain Eukaryota; kingdom Viridiplantae; phylum Streptophyta; class Magnoliopsida; order Asterales; family Asteraceae; genus Flaveria; species Flaveria trinervia. The sequence continues at coordinate 19,519,527 of CM046446.1, forward strand.
TGTAATTTCTCAAAATTTAGGATGAATCTTGCAATATGGGCATACCATAGGGACCAATTGTGTAATTAACTGAAAAAAAGTTGTTTGTTTTTTATAGTATTGATAATAAATGATCTATCAATCAAGTCTAACACTTTTACCAACCTGACTGGGTTTTAGTAAGAGTGATATTCTTACTGAGAATCGAATATGATAATCAAGTCAACGATTGAGTGGCGAAAACAAACAATCGAAGAACAATCAAGCAAGAAAATTACTCATAAATACTGTTTGTATTGATATATGAATGTTGACAAATTACAGAGAATAATTACAACAAAAATCCTCTATCTATCAACCATCACCTCAGTACGAGGTTACTATTATATTTATAGACAAGACAAGATGCCTTTACAAAATGACTAAACTACCCCTGACCTATTACATCAGAAACTAGTCTAAGTCTTGATCTGCATCTTTGCTTGTTCAGCCGCATTGACAAATGCGGATGAGATAATCTTGATCAACATTTCCACTTGATCATCAGCATTAGTAAGTTGGTCATCCGCATTGTTAATGCGGATAAACAAATACTTGTGCGCATTTGGTTGGTCATCCGCATTTGTCAATGCGGATGATCAAAGTCTTGTCCGCATCTTCTTTTGTTCTTCCGCATTAGTCAATGCGGAAGAGTAACTTGTTCAGCATAAGTATTATCTCTTCCGCATTAGTTAATGCGGAAGAGTAAACACTTGTCCTTATCAGATTTTTGTCTTCCGCATTGACTAATGCGGAAGATAACACTTGTTATTTTTTTTGCATATCTTCATCCGTATTGCATCTTGGACTTGTGGGATTCCAGCTGAACAATCATCATTCACCCATTGAGTTGGCATGTATGACCCTTTCAGGATGCAACAATACTCCCCCTAAGGATTATATAGCCTAGTTTTCCTCAATGTTTAGGATGTGATTGATGTTATGAAGATTCAGCTGGGTCTTCAGGAGGTAGTATGAATGCTGCTTTGGTGGGATCCAGAATGGCCTTGATCATATTTACAAAATCAGTTGCTTTTGACATCCTGTCTCTACTCAGCACATGTATTTTCATTCTGCTCATGTTGTAGATGGCTTCCATTGGTAATTTTTTCAGAGAAATCGTTCCCATATAGAGATTGTTGAAAGACCATCTCTATGAATCAATAAACTCCCTCCACATCCACTTCAAGCTTAACAATGTTTCCAAGTTGCAGTGGTGTTTTTTTTTCTTTCTTTTATCTCTTTTAATCTTTATTCTATCATAAGCCAGTTTCAACAATTTGATGCATTTGAGAAAGAAGTGCATGTCTTGTTCACCCAATTTGTTGTTTAATTCCCTGAAGTGCCTGGTATAAATGTAGTGGATGTATGATTCATCAAGTAGTCTTACTTCATATCCACTAAAAAGTCTGATGTCAGCTCCTTCTTTTCCTCCCCACTTCCTTTCTATCACCAGCTTATAGGTTTTCTCATCATAGTACACATTTGAGATGGGAGTGGAAGAATGAGTACCAGTACTACTTTCCTCTTTAATGACTCAGTTGGCTTTACCTTCAACTCAGGGAATACTATTTCTTCTGCTTCCACCTTTTTCTTCTTATCCAGGGGATTGACAAAAGTTTTATCCTTTCTTAAGAAAATTGTCTTTAATGAATTGAAGTTGTTTGTCCTTCTGAACATCTTAAGTATATTCTCAAATTCATATCCCTTGAACATAGTTGCATGATTGATCAGTTCAAGTTGAGCTAGCTCCTTCAAATCATGAATCTCAAGGGCATTTACTAGAGCTGAGTACTCTGTAAAGAATTGTACTAGCCCTGAGATTCTCTTCACCATGAACATGTTCCAGGTGCTATCATACTTCCATGCTATTATCTTCTGATCTATCTTCCCCTTGGGAGTAGACACCCCTCTGATCAGTTCAGCAGTGGTCAGTCCTTCTTGCAGCTTCAACTGAGATGGTTCTGCAAACCATTCAGGATATTTGTGGAGTACTGGGGCAAGTAGTTCTTGGTCTTTTATGTTCAACATCATGTCTTCAGCTGACATTTTGTTTCTGGGTTTGGTCTTTGTCAATTCTTCTTCCAGTTTCTTGAGTTTATCTTTCTTTTCATTTATTAATTGAAGTGTTACAGCCCTTAATGAATTTGTCTTCATGTTGGCAATCTTTCTTTTTGTGAATCCCTGACTTGAGAGATATTCCTTCATTTCCTTATCAGACATGTTATAAGAATCAAGAAATAATGATTCATGGGATGAGGTTGATTTCTTCATTTGTGAAAGCTTTTGTAGAGGACCCCTTCTTGGCATTAGAATTTCATATCTTGTGGATTTCTTTAAGGATGAGTCTTTGTGTTTTGGAGTGTCCTTTGTCATAGTCTTCTCATATTTAGTGTCTATTGTTGGATCAAGCAATAATTTCACTTTCTCTTCCTCCTTTTTCATTTACTCATAAGTCATTGCAAACACTTAATCAGGATCATAGCCTTGATTGATCAAAAACATGGCTTTAATCATCAAGTCATCAGTTTGAGCTTTGGTTACCATATCTTCTACTGACTGTTCTTCTTTAATAGGACTGTCCATGAGAACATCTTTTATAACTTCTTCTTCATCAGCAATTTCTCCTTCTTCTAAGTCAATTGCTCTGGCCAACTATTTCAACTGAGCTTCTGCCTGCTCATGTTCTTCCAAAAATTCAGCAATTGCTGCTAAACTTCTTGGATCATCCTTTTGTTTCTTTGATGGTTCTTCTGCAGTATTGGTCTCTTGCCTTTAGCTTTTTCAGCCAGATACTTCCTCTTTCGTGAGTAAGTTTGAAGTTGAGGGCTAGAGGTTTCAGTTTGATCTTCTGGTTCAGGGACCTTTTCAGGTGTACTTGGCTCTTGATCCTTCATTTACTTTGTTCAGGTACAGTTTCTTCTTTCCTTTCTTGTTCATATCTTTCTTTTAGTTCCTCTTTTTGTTCTTCAGTTAATGATATGACAGAGACAATTTGTAGAGTTAATTCCTTTTTCAATGGCACTGGTGATTTGGGAATAAATACAATAGGCTCTGCCTCAGTTCTTTGATTGTTTATGAATTCTCAAAAATAATCATCAATGCTGAATTGTTCAGAAGCAATTCTATCTAAAGCACTGAAGAGTTCTTCAAATTCACCCTTTTCTGAGTCTGAATGACCAGTGTTTCCAGAATACACTACCATGTCTAGGCTCTGGTCTTTTATCTCAGTTTGACCTTCATCATCCACTTGTTCTTCATTCTCATCTATTAAGTTGTTGTCCTCATCATCAACCTTTTGTTCTTCTTTCTCATCATCATCCTTCACATCAGTTCTTTTAATCATCATTTCAAGCTCAGATATTCTTTTGTTCTTGCTCTTAATTTCCTTTTCCAGTTTTGAGATGATGTCAACTTGTTCCTCTATGATGTTTTCTTGTTCCTCCATGGAAATAGTTTGTATTTCGAGAGTATCTATATGCCCACTCACTTCTTCTCTTGAGTGTTTCAGTGTAGCTTTTAGATTTTCAATCTCTTTGGCTTGTTCCATTCTATCAACTGCATATTTTTCTTTAAGATATTTCAATTCACCTTCTTTCTCATCAAGTCCCAGGATTCTGTCATTTATAATTCCTGCTCTCCTGTTTAATGTTCTTTCTATCCTTTCTACATTGAGTAACAACTCAGTTATTAATTCATCTTTTTCATCAGGCCTATTGATATTTGATTCAGCATAGCTCTCAGAAAGAGCAGCCTCAGAAGGTTCATTCACAGCTTTGGTTTGATCATGATGATCCTCCCCATCAGAAGATGATTTGGATGATTTGGATGCACTTGTTGATCCTTCTGGTTCAGCAGGGTGATCAATTGATGATGGTAATGGTTGATAAGGAGGAATAGGAGATTTGTGTGGTGATATAGGAGATTGATGATGTGGTGATATAGGTTGAATGGTTATTGGTGGTGTTTGTTGTGGTGATGGAAGTGATGGTATTGTTGGTGGTAAAGGTGATGGTATTGGTGAAGGTAAAGGTGATGGTATTGGTGAAGTTTGGAGTTGGTTGAGCTATTGGTTGTGGTATAGGGGATGGTATTGGTTGTGGTATTGGTTGTGGAGGTGGTTGTGCTTGACCTGCTTGGTGTATTTGTTCAAACATCCAAGGAAGAAGGGGTGAAGAAGCACCACTGTAGAAGTTCCTTGGGTCCTTCTTCTTGATGTACTTATAGGATCTTGCATCATAATGAGGAATGTTAAGTACTGATCCTTCATTAACAATGTCATGAAATGATTCATTGATTAGACATTGAATGAATCTGGGGTACATTAGAAACTTGTATCTTACCCTTCTTGAATGTTGGAGATTAGGCCATTGAATACATATGCAGACATGTTAAATCTTCTGTTGGTGCAAAGAGCACAGATTGCAGAAGATGTGAGGACTGGAATGTCATTCCATCCTGTTTTCCTTTTGGACAGACAATGTTGGAACATATGAATTAGAAATCTCCAGGGCAGATCCACAAATCCTTTGACTATCTGTTTGGCTTCATAACTCCCTTCATAACCAATTTCAGAAAAAAATGTGGTTATCTCCTCATCATCCAATTCAAGAGGATCATCCTGCATTATCATTGAATTGCAGACATCTTCTAACTGATTCTTCTGTGATCCTCAGAGTGAGTTCAGTGTTGATCTTGCCAGTTAGAGTTTTCACTCCATTTTCTTTAACCACTTCAGCTGATTCCTAGAAAGACCTGATGGGATTCTCATAGATTGTTGGTCTTACTATTATGGAATATGCTACCCTTGTGGTAGATAGGAATCTTATCATATCTCTGAGACCTTCTGCTTCAGGCACATCAGGGTTTAGATAACCTCTGACGTTATGGAGCTTGCTCCATGTAAGGTTTGCCATGTAATCTGCACAAGAGACATGTGTGTAGTTCACAATTTTGACTTTAAATTTGCTTTGATTTGTTATGTGACTTTGATTTGTTTCACACTTTTCTTTTTCACATTGCTCTGTTTTTCTCAGTAACATGGTTATCATGGTTTTTAATATTAGTTGAATTCCTATCAATTTACATGTTTATTGACATCGAAAATGTATTACATCACACATTAATGAGTTTGATTTTGGTGTTTTTCAATATTTTCTGGTTCATTTTTGATTTAGGGTACAGTTTCGAGACTTAGGATTTGGTTTCAAAATCTGTTGAAGTTATACCTTATCTTTGAAACGACTACTATCTATTCGATGACAAGAATGTTTAAATATGAAACACAACAAAATCTTTGAATGTTTGTTGATGATGATGATGATTGATGGTGGTGTATTGTAGTTTTGCACTCGTCTCACTATAAGTTCTCTCAAATTTGAAAAGTATTAAATGACCTGTTCGAATTCCTTTAAATAGTCAAATAATACAATTTGAAAAATTTTACAAGTTTACAAGCAGATACAGTCAACACTGTAGGAAATGCTGAAGGTTAATTTGTTTGATTTTTGGTGATCCGCATTTTTTAACTGTAGCAGATGCGGAAGACGAACTTTTGACCTTGACAGTCCACATTTGACTACTCTTGGCCATCCACATTTGTGGCTGTAGCTAATGCGGAAGGCTTAATTTTTTGATTGACTATCCGCATTACTTTACTGTACAAATGCAGAAGTTTTGTTTCTTAATTTTTATCTATCTGCATTTTGTGCACTGTTGCAAATGCGGAAGTTAAGCTTGAAATTTTGGCTATCCGCATTGTATACTGTTACAAATACGGAAGTTAAACTTGAAATTTTGGCTATCCGCATTGTATACTGTTGCAAATGCGGAAGTAAACTGAAATTTTGGCTGTCCGCATTGTATACTGTTGCAAATGCGGAAGTTAAATTTGAAATTTTGGCAGTCCGCATTTGGGTTGTAGTAAATGCGGAATAACATTGTAACAAATGCGTTGAATGGCTTGTTTTACCATATCCAAATATGTAAGTAACAAATGCGATAGAACAAATTCCATGTGTACAACTACAAATGTGGTTGACAAGTCAACACCACTGTATCAAATGCGATAGAGACTGTTCATAAGCATTTGCTAACTGTATCAAATGTGGTAGAGTAAACTTCACATTCACTTCACACACTAATGCGGTAGAGTAAAATCATTGTCCGCATTAGTTGCACTTCAAAAATATTGTTACCTGCATTAGTTACATGTATGGGTTACCTTCACCCGCATTAACTAATGCACTTACCCCCATTACCTTTTGAACTTAATCAAAAGTTAATGTGATTGAATGATTATTCATCTTATGAAGAGGTGTCCTTGATTGATTTTCTTATGAAGTTGGCTGTTGAAGTTGTCAATTTTTGCTTGGATTGACTTGTATGCTACAACTGATACAATTTCCCATTTGACTGATCTTGGCTTATCATGCTTCTAAAAATCTGCATAAGCTGAGATATAATGGTATGACTTATTCCAACAACACCAACTATAATCCTTTTGTTTGGTTTCTCAAAATTAAGTTAATAACTAAAATTTGAACTTACTCAAAATTTTAAATTACTCCCCCTAATTTTATGTCCACATTTAGAGAGAAACTTTAAAGATTTAAAAGTTTTGAATATTATTTTGATTATATTAATAATGAAGAGAAAAATCTCTTTGTTGGGATCATATCAATCTTACATTACACATGTGCATCCTTATGATTAAATGGACATGAGTATGAACTTGAAGATGAAGGTATGTTTGTCCTCTTAAACTCATCCTGGTTGATATTTTGATGCAAATGACTTTATCATTTTGGTTGATTTATTATTCAATGTGTACCTCACACACATAAGCATGGAATGATCAACCCTCCTTATACAATGCATGGTAGAACTTTGTCACACACTTTTCTTACCAGGTTACTTAAGTCATGAGATCTCATATTCACTGATCCTCATTGGGATTCTTTTAATTGATTCTTTTTCATGTTGATCCTCATTGGGATTCTTTTCACTTCACTTTGGAAGTTGATCCATGATAGGAATCTTTTGTTCATTCACTTGGAATGTATTACTTTGTTAATTCATCCAATTTTAGATGTGTTCCACATTAGGAATCTTTTGGATCATGACATGTGCACTATGTGCAAGTTTCATCAGGTCTTTGCTCAGCAAAACAAAGATGAAACATGATGTGGGGAAAGAGATTCATAAAGTATCATTACCTGGTGTGTTTAGGTTACTACACACATATGCATTCAGATAAGCCAATACATACCTATACTTTGTGATGAGTGTTTCATAATTGTATATGTCTTTAATTCATCACTGCATGTATCTGTTCTTCCAAGTTGAGCCTACCAACATATCTGGTAAGTCATTTCAGTCTTTTATATTTTGAAATTAAGCATAGTGAATGATATAACGATTGTAATTATATCATTTCCCTAGATTCTTTTCTTCATAAGACTTGATTTCTTTTTGTGGTTTTTCTGATGTTTTAAATATTTTTGATGTATTCAAAGTTTTTACTCAAGGTTAATCATGCCAATTGACTAAACCAGAAATTCAAACCTACTAGGTTCAAATGTCTTGGTAAACAAATCAGCTAATTGATTTTCTGTTGGTACTTGAATCAATTTGATTAAACCCTTTTCAGCACAGTCTCTCAAAAAATGATATCTGATTTCAATATATTTTGTTTTTGAGTGCTGAACTGGATTATTAGTTATAAAGACACAGCTGTGTTGTCAATAGAAATTGGTGTATGCAAAAAGTTAAAACCATAATCAAGCATCTGGTTTGAATCCAGAGAACTTGAGAGCAACATGCTGAAGCAGCCAATATACTCAGCTTCGGTGTGGACACAGATACATTTGTCTGCTTCTTGCATTGCCAGGATACTAGTCTGGGACTAAGAAATTGACAACCGCCAGAAGTGGATTTTCTGTTGAAGTTGCATCCTCCATAATCACTGTCTATGTAGGCATAGAGATTAAATTCTCCTTCCTTTGGATACCATAATCCGAGAGCTGGTTTGCCCTTCAGATATCTAAATATCCTCTTGACTACGTTCACATGTGATTCTTTTGGATCAGCTTGATATCTAGCACACACACACAAACACCAAACATAATATCAGGCCTACTGGCTGTTAGATACATAAGTGAACCTATCATTGATCGATAGTGAGTTTGATCCACTGATTTGCCTTCAGGGTCAAGTCCAATCTTCACTTTAGTATCTACAGAAGTTCTGATAGACTGACAGTCAACAAAGTGGAATTTGTTTAGCATGGTTTCTACATATTTTGATTGATTGATGAAGATTCCATCTGTTGTTTGCTAGACTTGCACTCCCAGAAAGAATGTGAGTTCCCCCATAACACTCATTTGAAACTTTGAATGCATAAGATCTTCAAATTCTTTGCAGAGTTGTTTGTTTGTCGAGCCAAATATAATGTCATCCACATAGATCTGGATTAACAACATGTCTTTTCCTCTTATTCTTCTGAAGAGAGTCTGATCAATCTTTCCCTTTCATACCCATGTTCAAGAAAAAAGGATGATAGAGTCTCATACCACTTTCTTGGAGCTTGATGAAGACCATACAAAGCTTTGTCGAGCTTGTACACTCTATGAGGGAAATTTGGATCTTCAAAGCCAGGTGGTTGACTTACATAGACTTCTTCAGCAATCTTTCCATACAAGAAGGCACACTTTACATCCATTTGATAATAGTAAATTCATGGACGCAGAATATGCGAAAGATTTTGATTGCTTCTAGTGGCAACAGGAGCAAACACCTCGTCGTAGTCAATTCCTTCTTCCTGAGTGTATCCCTATGCCACTAGTCTTGCTTTATTTCTGATGACTATCCCTCTATCATCAGTCTTGTTCATGTACAGCCATCTGGTACCATAAGGTATTGTCCTTCAGGAAGATCTACCAGCTGCCATACTTCTTGTTTCTTGAATTGGAGCAATTCTTCCTGCATTGCTTCAATCCAACTATTGTCTTGAAGCTCCTCTTTGATGTTTTTGGGTACTGTTTGACATAGAAAGCATGAGAACAAACAGATGTTTGCAATACTTGACTTGCTTCTGTCAACTCTCATTAAGATCACCAATAATGGTTTCAACCGGATATTCTTGTGTATTCTTGTGGTGGGATGATGTCACCCACAATAGTTACATCAAGATTGGAGACATTCAGTTCATTATGGTCAGAGGCACAATCATCTGTATTGTTGTTGAATTATGAAGATTGTTAATTTCTATTTCAGTAACTGCTACATCTTCAGCAGCACTGAGGTTGCTTGCATCATTTGAAGTACCTTGAGTTTCTCTAGATGAGAAACCTGTTTTTGATTCTGATCTCAAGTGACAAGTCATCTGAGTGAGATGGTACCAGGCTAGGACCTTCTTTAGAGGAAAAACTAAGGTTTTGTGACAAGTGTCTAATGGGATCAGCTTGAAGAGGAACATCTTCATTCATATGTTCATCAAATGTAGGTGGGATCAATGGGAATTTTCTCTTCTTTCTACAGTTGATGAAGTATCACCTGAATGTATATTTCCTGCATTAGACAAGTGAAATTGGTCAAATGATTTAGTAAAAGTGTCAATATCAAACAAACAATCAGGACCATTTGTAGATTTGGGAAACGAATGTTCCTTGAATTGAACATTTGTGGATTCATCATTAATGTTCAGTCTAGGATTGAACACTCTATAACCCTTTGAAACAGAAGAATAACCTACAAAAAATCCTTCACCAGACTTGGATGAAAATTTTCCCAAATGATCACGGGTGTTTAATATTGAGACTGGACAACCAAATGATTTGAGGAATCCAATGAATGGTTTCCTTTGAAATATTAGTTCATAAGGTGTCATGTTACTTTCTTTAACAATCAGAGTTCGATTTTGCACAAAGCACGATGTGCTAACTGCTTCTGCCCAGAAGGTGATTGGCAGTTTAGCATCGGCTAGCATAGTTCTTGCTGCTTCAATCAGTGTTCTATTTCGCCTTTCAGCTACCCCATTTTGTTGAGGAGTTCTAGCTGCACTGAATTGATGAGCAATGCCTTTGGTTGCACAAAAGGAACTCATATTTTCATTTTTGAACTCTGTACCATTATCACTTCTTATTATTTTGACTTTGAGATCAAGTTGATTTTCAATTTTAGTGATAAATTCTTGAATGATTTGGGATGCTTCATTTTTATGAAGTAGGAAGAACACCCATGTGAATCGAGAAAAGTCATCAATGATCACGAAATAATATTGTTTCTTTCCCATACTCATTACATGAGTTGGTCCAAAGAGATCCATGTGAAGTAACTTCAATGGAGGATTGTTAGTGTTCACCAGCTTGGTTTTGTGAGACGATTTGTGTTGTTTTCCTTCGAGGCACGCTGAGCATTGATCAATAAAATTGAATTCTTTTTGAGGAAGACCAATTAAATGGTTTCCATTTGACTAACTTGTTCATATTTTAAAGTTAGTGTGCCCCAAACATCTATGCCAAAGCTATGACTCCTCAGATGATGCCTTAGACAAAAGACATGCTTCTTCCTTAGGTGACGCAGAGCACAGGTTTAAGACATATTATTCTTCCTCGGAGTTTAAACAACCATTCTTCAGAATCTGAAACCAGGTTTCAGTATGTAGCAGTGAGTGTCTGTAAAGTGAGTGGAATTTTTTGTCGCAGATACGAGACACGCTTAGCAGATTGAAATTCAGTTATTCACAGTAATTCACTTTGTCAAAGCTCAGCATCCTATTTGTCACAGATCCTTCTCCTGTAATCCTGCCACCATCTGAATCTCCACCGAATGCCACAGTAGTCCCTTGTATATACTTGAAATCATGAAAGAGGGAACGATCTCCAGTCATGTGTGGAGCATCCACTGTCTACATACCATAGGCTATTAGACCTGTGTGAATGAACCTATAAACAAAAGAACTAATTAGAATAAGGAACCCAAGCCATGATGGTCTTGGGTTTCCCGTTCCTATTCATGATAGTCACCTCCTGGTATTTCCCTTTGAATGGTGATTTAGATGAAGGTGATTTGGGAGATTTTTGGTAATGAATTGGTTGAGTCATCTCATCTACATCTACTGAGGATTCAGATGAATAATGAAATGTTGGTCTTTATTTCTTTGTAAAAATTAGCCCGAGTTTCATTATCTCAAGTTGGTTTTTGCTTCGGAAGGTCAAGTTTGTGTTCATTGTGAGATGATTTCTTTGACCCTTCCTTAAATCCTTTGACTTATTTCTATCATTTGTTGATCTAGGAGACCTAGATTGAGTATTATGAAGATGAGGTTGATAGAATGCATCACAGTAGATGTTTTTGAGATGGGCTTGTGTTGTGGAATTCTCAACCCCTTCTGATTGAAGTAACAATCAGATGTATTATGATTGTTCATGTCACAGATTGAACAATACTTGTTGAAATAGCAATTTTTGGTGGAGTGATTGTTCATATCACAGATAGAACAATATTGGTTGAAGAAGCATTATCTATCTTGTGATTGAACATGTCACAAATATCACAATACATTTGTTTGTTTCTTGAATCAGATTTTCTTTGAGTGACTCAACTGATACTTTCTTTTGATGAGTCACTTTCTTTTCTTTAGGTGATGAATCAGAATCAGCCCTTTTGTAGATTGTTTCACAATACTACTCTTGTTTAGTTGTCTGGGCTGTTTCTGTTTCTTCAACCTACTTCTCACCTCTTTCTCAAACTGGTCAACATGTTCTTTGTTACAGATATCAAACCAACTCCCTGCCTTAATTTGGATGACTGAGGGTCTGATGAAGTTTTATGTGTTGAACTTAGTTTTACAGTTGGTTCTTTTTTAGTGAAACCTTTTCTGATTTGCTTGAATTTTGTGGAGATACAATCTCATTATCAGAACTACTCTCAGTAGTGGTTTCACTGTTTTGACATATTTCTTTTTCCCTTGTAAAACAGATGGTATGAATTTTATAAAAGGTACAATTGCTTTTACAGGGCTTGATGGTTTTTTGACAATCACTGTCTTGTCAGAACACTCTTTGATTTTGATTGGGTGTCCTAACTTGATTTTGTCCTCATTGGTTTCAAAATAAACATCAGGTTTGTTTTGAGGATTTGTCACTTGTTTCACTTCTGATTTAGGTTCCACAATTTTAGGTTCAATTGATTAAGAGAGTGATACAGAGTCAGGCATGACAGTGTAATTGTCATTGTATGGTGGAGGACATGAATTGTACCCAATCCCTGACATGTCCTTTGGATCCTTTTGTGAATCCAGCATTTCTTGCAGCTTGACTGAAGACATTTGAAACTTTTCAAGTTTCACTTCAGTCATAGATTGTTAGCTTAGCTTGAGCTAACTTTTTAGTAAGTAGCTCATTTTCAGCTGCAAGATTGTATTTCTCACCATGCAATTTTTCTATGTCAGAAATGAGAGATTTGATTTTGATTTCAAAACTTTTTAGTTCTCTCTTCATCATTTCTGACTTCACCTTTTCTTCTTTAATTTTATCTGCCAGTTTATGATTATGTTCTCTATACTCTTGTAATTCATTTATGCATTTCTCACTACAAAGGTTAGTTTTTACCTCAGTAGGCATTGCAGATGGTCCATTATTGATATGAGCCATGAGAGCATGATTTTGGAATGAGGCTTGACTTCCTCAGCATACACACTCCAGTCACATATCCCATCTTGTTTGATCACAAGGGCACTAGCAGAAGGCTGACTGCTTGCATGGGATTGATTCGTCAACTGTGGTTGATTCTGATATGTTTGTTGATGATGAGAATGATGGTACTGCTGTTGTTGATTGTTTGAGTGATAGCTTGAATTGGGCTGTGAGGATGATTGACCAAGAGAGTTCCTTGAATAGTTGGTTCTTTTAGGAGCATTGCACTCTCTTGAGAAATGGCCAGTCATGCCACAAAGCATTTTACCTTGGATTTGTCATATCCAAGCTTTGTGTTCTCATTCAGGCTCAATTTTCTTCCTTTTCTGAAGAATTTCTTTGCTCTCATGGCAATCATTTCCATTTGCCACTGTAGATCCATCTCCTCAATATTATCAGGATCTAATTCTTCTAATCTTCCTGTATTAGATGGGCAGAAGTGAGTCTTCCCCCAACAATGCTTCAAAACTTGCAACAAAGGCATTGTAGGTTGCCTTTTGCTCTTCTGATTTTAAGTCTTCTGGAGAGATTGTAGGTGCTGGAGACTTTTGGTGCTTGTGCTGAAGTTGAATGGTGATTGAATGATGGAGATGCAATGACCCAGTATTGTTAATTTGATCTCTTGATGAGATGAAGTCATCTTCCTCTGTGATGAAAGCATTTTCAACAGAATGTGATTCTGAAGGGATTTGTAGGCTTCAGTCACTCTTGGCCCACTCAGATTTCTGCTTCATTCATCAGGTTCCAAAGCTTCAATCTTGGCTATCATAACGTCTAGAGTGGTACTCTCAAGATCAAGAGTATTTTTCAACATTGTGACATTTTGCTTCCAGCTTTTAGGCAGACTGTGAAGCATTTTCTTGTTGAGTTCTTTAATGTTGTATGATACCACCCATAATTTCCAAGTCATTGACCAGCTGTACAAATCTATATAGTTGTTTTGATATGGATTCTCCTTTGGTGTGATGGAAGGTTTCATACTGATTGACCATCTTGTCTTTGTTAATTTCAGCAACTTCACTGCTACCTTCACACATAATTTTGAGAGCATCCCAAACAGCTTTAGCAATTCTATATTTTTCCAATCTTTTCAGCACATCCATTTTGAGTGCTTGAGTCAAAATAGAGTATGCTTTAAGATCAATTTTGATTTTCTTATAGTCATCTTCATCCAGAGTTAAGTCTTCAATTGGTATTCTAGCAGTCTTGTACAATGCAGCTTGAGCTGTTGATAAAGTTACAGGAATATATGGACCCTTACATATTGAGATCCAAAAGTCAGGATCTACATCTGTGATATAATTTCTAAATCGTATTCTCCATTGTTTAAACTCAGATTTGCGTTTAAGCATGGGAGGTTTAGGTGTATGACCTAATTCAGAGTAATTGTTAGAATCCATGTTGATTTATGTAAATATAGATTTTGTTGATTTTAAGATTGATTAAGTTTGATGAGTCCGACTTGTTTAAGCAGTTCTGTTGAGGTTTAGAATGAGTGTTCTTGCTGTTTGATAGGAGTATTCTTGTTGTTTGCTAAGTAGAGATGGTGATATCCACTACTAGCAACGTGATTATCAGATCAATCGAGTTCTATTCAGTCTGTGCGTAGATCTGAAAGAGAATCGAGAGTCAAAGCTCTGATACCAATTGACTGGGTTTTAGTAAGAGTGATATTCTTACTGAGAATCGAATATGATAATCAAGTCAACGATTGAGTGGCGGAAACAAACAATCGAAGAACAATCAAGCAAGAAAATTACTCATAAATGCTGTTTGTATTGATGTATGAATGTCGACAAATTACAGAGAATAATTACAACAAAAATCCTCTATCTATCAACCATCACCTTAGTACGAGGTTACTATTCTATTTATAGACAAGACAAGATGCCTTTACAAAATGACTAAACTACCCTGACCTATTACATCAGAAACTAGTGTAAGTCTTGATCTGCATCTTTGCTTGTTCATCCGCATTGACAAATGCGGATGAGATAATCTTGATCAACATTTCCACTTGATCATTAGCATTAGTAAGTTGGTCATCCGCATTGGTTAATGCGGATGAACAAATACTTTTGCGCATTTGGTTGGTCATCCACATTTGTCAATGAGGATGATCAAAGTCTTGTCCGCATCTTCTTTTGTTCTTTTGCATTAGTCAATGCGGAAGAGTAACTTGTTCAGCATAAGTATTATCTCTTCCGCATTAGTTAATGCGGAAGAGTAAACACTTGTCAGCATCAGATTTTTGTCTTCCGCATTGACTAATGCGGAAGATAACACTTCTTATTTTTTCTTGCATATCTTCATCCGCATTGCATCTTGGACTTGTGGGATTCCAGCTAAACAATCATCAATTCACCTATTGAGTTGGCATGTATGATCCTTTCAGGATGAAACACAACCCATGAACTAGGCATCCTAGTTCATAAGGTATTGGATCCCATCCCCTAGATTTGTTTAATAGGTAGTGAAGAACTATGTGAAGCAGGAACTTCCAGTTGTAAGAAAAGTTGAACTTGTACGTAGTTGACCTGCTCACATCACCGCCATATCCCATCTGGGTATATGTGTCATCCAGGTCTGCTTTGGGGAACTCTATAAGAGAGTCTTTATCATGAAGCTCTAGATGCTTCTTGATGATTTGTTCAGATATGACCAGTTCTTGATCACAGATGCTCGGCCTAAGAACCCTTATTCCATTCAGAGTTACAATCTGTCCGTTTCCCAAAATTCGGCCATTTGGTTCGAATAAACAGTGTGGTTGATAGTTAGGGTAGTGTAGTAGGTGGATTGGGTAAGGAAAGAGATGATTTCAGAGAAGTCGACATCCTTTGAAGAATCTAGTAGTACAACTTGGATATGCTGAGGGTTTAGTGCCATTGTTCAAGAAAGTTGTAGAGGAAAAGTTTGATTTTGGGTAAAGTGAAGATGAATGAAGCTTTGGGCAGTGAAAATGGTAAAAAGATTAAGGAAGTGAGTCGAAAGTATTTTAATGGGTGAAAATGACGGATGGATAAGGTGAAGTGATGGTTTGGGGTATGATGTAACAATGGTGGTAAGATAAAATTCATTTAAAAATTTTCCAACATCATTAAGAAAATTTTTACCTTTTCACAATATGGGGCCCGAAAGATTTCTATTAAACAGTAAAGCTTTCTTCGGGTATAAAACTTTTTCGAATGTAATCTTCTTTCGAAGCCAATACTACTTCCGAAGGTAAATTTATCCATTTTACTTCTTAAAGTAAGAAGGCCTTCAGAGTAAAGAAGTTCATTAAGTTTCAGAAGTAGATTTGATATGATATCAAAAAGCTTCTTTCGAAACCAAAAACTCTTCCAAAGACAAGATTTCCCTGGGAGGAATTTTGCTTCGAAAGATATATCTGATATCTTCCCAGAGTTAGTTCCTCTTTGGAAGAATTTATACTTAGTAAAATTTTGAAGAAAAACCTTTTGTAACAGAAATTAGATTGTTTCGACAACGACAAGACATATTTTGAAAAGGTTTTCAAAGGAGATGAACTAATCAATGTTTATCATCTCAGTAGTTGTTATAAGATAAATATTTGTTCATCAAATGCTTTGGTGAAGAAATCATCATATTATTCATTTGAATCAACTTTAATTAGTTTAATCAGATTTTTCTTATGAATATCTCTAATAAAATGACATCTGATATCAACGTGTTTTGTCTTGGAGTGCTTGACAAGATTTTCTGTAATGGAGATAGCTTTGTTATTGTTAATGTGGATAGAAGTACTTATGAAGTTGAATCCATAGTCTATCATCTGGTTTTGAGTCCACAGCAGTTGAGCATAACAACTAGTAGTAGCAATGTATTTAGCTTCAGCAGTAGATGTTGAGACACAAGATTGCTATTCGCATTACCATGAGATGATCCTTCCACCAAGAAATTGACATTCTCCTGATGTCGATTTCTTGTTGATGTTACAGCCACTATAGTCACTATTAGAGTAGCCATAGAGATTGAAATTGTTGTTTCTTGGATACCAGAGACCCAGTTTAGGTGCTCCTTTGAGTTATCTACCAATTCTCTTGGCAGCAACTAGGTGAGACACCTTTGGAGCAGCCTGATATCTTGCACAAATACAAGTTGCAAACATGATATCAGGTCTACTTGCTATGAGATACATGAAGATTAAGAATACATTGGACTCACCTTAGATTAGATTTTGTTTATGATTGATTGTAATAGGTTCAATGTTAGTTTTCATTTATAAGTTAGTTAATTAGTTATGTTTTGCTGCTTAGCGAAACTATGAGCAAAAGTTATAGTTTCACTCATAGTCAGCTGCTAGTTTCACCCAGCGAAACTATGTGTCTCAGCCAGGCGATAACTGTGAATTGGTAGGATAGTTTCGTTGACAGCGAAGCTGTCAGCGAAACTAGTTATACTATATATAGATTTGATTTCTTTCATTGTAGGCATAGTTTCAAAAATCCTAATTCATTTGAATATTGTTGCAAGTGCCATTTGTAAGCTTGATTTCATTGACATATCATTTAGCTTTGTAAAAAAGTTATATATAATAACTAATTCTTCTTCTTTTACTTAAAAATTTCTTCAAGTAGGTTTGTAGAAATTTCGGGGTGATTTTAATAAAATTTGTTTGTTCCATGAATAATCTGACGGGGGTCATTAGTATTGTGTTGGAATGTGTATGGTAGGCTCAGCCAGAACATGAAGTAGACAACGATCTTGTGGCTAAACTAAGAGAATAAGAAACTTATTGACTCGGAGTATCCCTTGACATTCTTGGCCTTCACAAATTTTCAAGTCTTTATTCAAAAAAGATTATGAACATGATATCTCTTTGTTGATATGTTTTTACGAAATGTGTCATTGTTTCCCTTCCCCATACTATCTCTAAAGCTACTTGTTAGCTCCTCTTTGCATCTAAGAAGCTCCTTGCTGTATTTTCCTACGTGCTTATCTCCTTTGCTATATGTGAACATTGACCTGGAGTGATGTTCTTCTCTGTTATACGTAAGTATAGACCTAGAGCTCTCATCGGCATGATTTGATAATCTTCTCTGTTATACGTAAGTATAGACCTGAAGCTCTCATCTGTCAGCCTCAATTGATCAACTCCTTTGTTATACGTGAGTATAGACCTAGAGCTCTCATCATTTGATGTCTATAAGGACTATGCTTCTTTTGAAAAGGATCTTTGTTGCTCTTAAAAGGTATTATCAGCAGAGCATGTCACTTTGTGAATATATCATGAGGACATGATAAGTTTTTTGCCGAATATCTGCGAGGACTGAGTCATTTAAGTCTTCTTTAAACAAACCAAAACATGATAACAGTAGATGCGGTTCACTTATTGAAAAGAAGAAGGCATGGGCTTATAAGGACAACTATATCAGCAATCCCACCGAATTATGACTCTCCGAAAAACTTTTTCAGCTTAACGTTCTTCTATATCCTTTAATTTTCTTTTATTGTGTCAAAATTTGTGAAGTATTGTGAGATCTTGTAGGGCAATTTATTTTTGTTTCTTTTATTTTTGTTTGTTTTTTGTATTAATACTTTTCTTAATAATTATATATTAAAATGAATATAAAAATTTAAAAAGAAAATAAAAATTTAAAAAGAAAATAAAATTTTAAGTTTTTAAGTTTCCTGCGAAACTATACTTTCGCTAGTAGTTTCGCAGCATAAAACTATAGATTTGTCGGCACTTTTGCTCATTTCTGATCAAATCATGTAATGAGAGAAACTACAGTTTCCCTGCCAGTGAAACTATGTGCTATATATTGCACAATGCAAAAATTAAAAGCTCATTTTTACATATTCATTGTTCTAGTCTTGGATACCCGTTTAAGAACATCTCGTACGATTTCGAGTTTTGGAGTGTTTTCTTTGTGTTTGATGACGGATTAAACATTAGGTGTGTGTTTCAAACCCTCGGTTGTAGGTTAATCTAGGTTTAAATCACATTTTAAGGATTAATTTGAACGGTGACTCTTAGGTACCTTCGCAGTTCTTACTGCGAAAGTACTGATTCTCCAGTGAAACTGAACGAAAATTCAAATGTTTTCAACGAAATACGAAGTTATGCTGTCCATGTGAACTTGACGGTTTCGCTGGTCAAAATTTAGCTTCTCTTGGTCGAAACTATAGTTTCGGCTTTCCGAATCTACTTCTTTGGCCTGTCGAAACTACTACCGTCTTACTGTCGAAACTACATTTTCGTTTGCCGAAACTACTGTTTCAGCCAGCGACATTATTCTTTCGCCTAGCGAATTTATTTTGTTTTTACTTTATTTTTATCCTTTTTAACTACTATTTTTTATTATCCATTTTAACCTATCTTTCTAATGCATTTCATCTGTTTTTTCAAATATAATGGCTAATCTGAAGTTCGACGAGCGAAACAACATTATAGCCATTCTGGTTAATACCAACCCCAATGTTGCAGGATTTAGAGATTGCATTCGTCGGCTCCAACGGTCACCCGTTGCTTATGCAGTTTCTCACTCTCCCACCATCTATGACCTTCATATTATAGATTTCTGGAGGACTGTAGAGTACGATAATAGAGCCGATCCTTAGAGGATCGCCGTTAGAGTGTTGGAGAATGACATTACGATCACTGTTGAGATTATTGCTCAGGTGCTTAGACTCCAGGAAGACTGTGGAGTGGAGGTTATGATGACAGATCAGGAGGTATTTGAGGCGTTCTGGAGCATTGGATATGAGGGCCCTCCTTTTAGGACAAGAAAGGAGTCAAGAAGTCCTTTTTGTCCAAGTAGTGGAGGTACATCGCCCATGTCTTCATTATTTTCTTAGTTTACCGAAACGGTGGAATTCGATGGGCTTAATTTAGATTGGGCCAAAGCTATGGTCATATTCTGTGGGAGGGGGGTAAAAGGCCAATATTGCCAAACTCATTTTTGACTGCATGGTAGATAACGTTATGGACCTAAAGAAGAACAAATGGCTACTATATCCTAGATTTATGCAGATGATAATAGACGATCTGATTCTGAATGTGCCGAGACATGGGGAAATAAAAGGATTGGTTCAGATGAACACTCGAATATTCACTGACTACTTTTCCATAAGGCATGACTTTAGTGGTAAGATCACACACTTCTGGAGAATATGTATCTAGCCGAAAGGTGGAACTATATTAGAAGGGTGATTGAGGCTGAACACAACCATGTTGAGGAAACCAAGGAGAAAAGAGCTGAGTCTGTAAAGAAAAGGAAGAGATATGCAAAAGAGGCAGAGTATGAATTTGAGGAGGACATTCATGAGACTGGTAGGAGGTGAGCGCTGAGAAAGAGAGACGATCCAAGAAAAAAGGAGATGAGGGGCAAACTGAGAGGAGAACAAAGCATAAACATCAAACATTTACTAAGCCAGAGAAGGGATGAGAGGACATGGCTAGATGAGGATATGATCAGGAACCTTAACACTTCTTTAGCCAATGAGTTGAGCATGATGAAGACTAAGTTGACCAATTAAGAGTTGAGAGAGAAGAGAAAGGACGAGATGTTGGATGTAATGACAAAGATGTTAGTGGATCAGCAAAATTTAATGAAGAAACTGCTGACTGAAGTTAATGAGCTGAAGGCTGCAGCTGGCCTGCCCAATCAGCTAACTCAATCTAAGTTAGATGATGTAACTAATATTTGTAAGTACCCATTTCTGAATATGGGTACATCTTCTAGGGCAGGAGAGGGCATGAGTGGTGCAGGGACTGAAACAGCTGGAGGATCATGCAGGATCGGTGAAGGGTATGCACTTACAACACAATAACACAATGAGGAGAGTTGCTAAGAACACTTAACAAATCAAATAGGGACCTGGTTAATCCTTTTGTAATGATACTAAGAACACAAGTAAATATGAGACAGAACAAGATAGCAAAACACACAAGGAGTTGGTTTTCAAAACTACAGTATATTGCTTTCTCAAGTTCTATTACAGGTGTTACAAAGCATATCAGAAAGTTACAAGTACTTGAGATACATATACTACATCCTATAGCCGGCCATACTTTGAAAGCCAGATGGATACAATTGACTAGACAACAAAATCAAATGTAGAGTCAAAAGGCAGATTGCCTTTTGACTAGTGACTATGACATGCCGTAGCTCACATCCTAATATATTACAAAAAGGATAAAGTACATAAAGTAGAAAGTTACAGACTCAAGACCTAAATATATAGTTACCAAAAGCATGTACCTTTTCACCAACTTATGAAAGTTGGTGACTTTACAGAGTTGTAGTGGAAGGGGTCCAGCTTTATGAAAAGTACATCAGATAAAGCATGTGTTCAAAAGTCTTCGAAAGAAATCTGTCTTCTAGTGTTGGCTTCAGAAGAATTTGTCTTTGAAGCTTCGGAAGACTTCATCTTTGGCTTCGGAAGATATTGGTCTTGGCTTCGGAAGATTTCACACTTAGTGTATTTTCTAATGCTGGTGTGGAACTTCCGAAGCATTCTACTTCAGTACACTTGTGCATGAATGCAGGAGAGACTTTGGGTGTTTGGGTTGCATCAGCCTTTACAGATAATCCTTACAAACCCCCCTAGGCTGATGCTACCAAACACTTCAAGACTTTAGATATCAACAGTCCTCATCAAAATAATGACCATCCCTTTCTTCATGAGATGATCAAGATTACTCAAGCTCTCAAAGTGTCTTCTCATGTCAAAGAGATAATGCGGGGCAGAGTAAACATATCCTTCCATGTGTAAATATTTTCAATACCCTGATCTCTGATGACATGCCATCTTCCAGATTTGTAGTGTATGTCCAAGACAAGATGGGTCTTCCTGTGAAGTCGCTGGATCGGTAAACATCCGAGCGTGTTCTTGATGGAAGGATAAACAACATCAACAAGCAAGAGACAACCAATAACACGAACTATAATAAATGGTTTCATTGATAAAACCTAATGAGTACAAGCTCGTTACAACATAAGAATCAAGACTCTTGGCAAGGGGAGATCGAGCATGATCTCCCCTCTCATCCGGCAGCCCTAGGCCCCGGGCAGACTCCCTCTCAAATCCCTTCAAAACCCTTAATCTCTCTACACACTAAAATTGGTATATATAGGCCTCGGCCCATATTAGATGCGACTGGGCCCATTCGTGTGATTGGACCATGCATATGGTTCAATCGTACGATAGGACCATGCGTATGGTTCAACCGTACGACCGGACCATACTTATGGTTTAGTCTTACGAATGTCCCAATCGCATCTCTCAGTCGCACGACTGGTCCATTAGCATGGCTCAGTCGTACGACTGAGTCTTATTCGCATATACTCCTGCGAATGATCTAGTTTCATGTGCTTACAACATATCAGGTGTATTACATTAAGCCTAGACTATTTGACAAGCGACCGACACACTATATATGACTATATATGCTCTAACAAATTCCCCCTTGGACGTTGCTTACGAATAGTAGATAACACCTCTTACAATCTTCAATCAATCTTTGCTCTGGTTTCCAATAGAATCAAATGAAAAACCATATTAGCCAACGTTGCCGATCCGTCAGATTGCTACAGTATCCTTGAAAATGAAGTTAGGCACAATAGCTTTCGTTTACTTTGTAGAACACCATCATAACAGCAAGATTCCCCATATGACTGATTTTTCTAGATAATTGCTTCAATCTTCACACACGCTAATCTGATTAACATTAACACCTGCAGAAATTCCCCCTTAAATTCAGCATATCCCAATATATAGACATTGTGCTCTCCTGGCGTCTTCATACGGTGTATTGGGCAAAAGGTAGAAGGTTCCAATCCATAGCTGACACTCTCAACCACATCAGCATGCACTCAGATTCATCATCGGAAACCGGCTCACATCATCACTTTCTGATTGCGTCTTCACTTTCTCTATACATGGATTCCCCCTAAGAATGAGAATCCTCTCTGTGCGGATAGATATAACTTGATTGGCTCATAAATAGTCAGATGCTCTTGACTACCCCACAAAATCAGCATCGACTGCTGACATCTTCTATTCTCTCTTTCGTGTTCCAACTACATTCACCTATTCTGGAAGTCCAACGAATAATGGGGTGTATATCGAACTTATTAGACAAAAGAACCTCAGGGGGAATATGCTTTGCTTATCCTCAAATCTTTCAAGAGGCAGTTCCAGACTCTTTTTTTAGGTCCGGAACAAATACGGATGAGTCAATGCAGATGGCTCATTCGTGTGATTGAACATACGACTGGTCCAGTTATACGAATGGTCCATTAGCATGGTCCAGTCGTATGAATGGTCCATTAGTATGGTCCAGTCGCACGAATGGTCCATTCACATGGTCTAGTCGCATGAGCGGATCTTCACACGGATTTTCAGATCTGTAGCCGCCAGGGCTGCCAAAAACCCTAATCTTACGAATTTTACATGAACCGAACCAACATAGACATCATAAGATTCGCAGGGGTGATTGGAATATGGTTTCGAGTTCGACTTTAACATAGAAACAACACACGTAACCAGATCTGAGCAAAACACGAATAACACGAAGTAGGTTTAATGTCAAAGAACCTGAAGTCGATCCAGAAATCAAGAGCTCAGGTTGCTAGAATGATTGTTAGATCATTCTAACAGTAACCGGCTCTGATACCAATTATGAAGTCGGCTGGATCGGTAAACATCCAAGCGTGTTCTTGACGGAAGGATAAACAACATCAACAACCAATAGACAATCAATAACACGAACTATAATAAATGGTTTCATTGATAAAATCTAACGATTACAAGCTCGTTATAACATAAGAATCAAAACTCTCGGCAAGGGGAGATCAAGCATGATCTCCCCTCTCATCTGGCAGCCCTAGGCCCCGGGCAGACTCCCTCTCAAATCCCTTCAAAACCCTTCAAAACCCTTAATCTTCCTACACATTGAAACTGGTATATATAGGCCTCAGCCCATATTAGATGCGACTGGGCCCATTCGTGCGATTGGACCATGCGTATGGTTCAATCATACGACTGGACCATGCGTATGGTTCAACCGTACAACTGGACCATACTTATGGTTCAGTATTACGAATGTCCCAATCACATCTCTCAGTCGCACTACTGTTCCATTAGCATGGCTCAGTCGTACGGCTGAGTCTCATTTGCATATGCTCCTGCGAATGACCTAGTTTTATGTGTTTACAACATATCAGGTGTATTACATTAAGCCTAGACTATTTGACAAGTGACAGACACACTATAAATGACTATATATGCTCCAACACTTCCTGATGCTAGAGGAGCTATTTGAATTAGAGTTGGTGGAGCATCTTCTATTTACACATCCTCTAATTGTTCTGATTCATCCTGAGGTTTGGAGATGGATGCTTCGTTCTTCTTCTTCATTGACTTTGGTTTGGAAGTCATCCTTTTTCTCCTCTTTGAACCTTTTAATTGAGAAGACTGGCCTGCAACACCTGATTGATCTTCTTTGTGTTTCTCAGTTGGATTTTCCTCTCTCACAGAGTCAGATTGAGAGGGGATAGAACGCTACCATGGATCAGAAGTGGAAGCTTGCTGAGGCCTAGCAGGAGATTCAGGTTGTGTTGTCCCAAATGGTTCAACCTTAATCTTTACTTCCTTAGGGACCTGACTTGGTTGGGAGTGTAAGTCAACAAGTTCACCTCTTTGAATCTTCTGCTTGATCACTCTGATGTGCTCATCCATGGTGGACAGAGACATAGGACCAAGTCTCCTTCCAGAGAATCAATACAACTTCAAGAAGCTCATCATCCTCTGCCTATCAACATACTTCTTCATAGTTTTCTGGATGATAGTTCTTGACTTTGCAGCCTCTTCCCTTAACCTCCTTTTGGTGATCTTTCTCTCTTTGACGATCTCAAGTTCACCTAGTTTCATGTGTTTACAATATATCAGGCGTATTACATTAAGCCTAGACTATTTGACAAGCGACAAACACACTATAAATGACTATATATGCTCCAACACTTCCTGATGCAAAAGGAGCTATTTGAATTAGAGTTGGTGGAGCATCCTCTATTTGCACATCCTCTAGATGTACTGACTCATCCTAAGGTTTGGAGATGGATGCTTCTTTCTTCTTCTTCATTGACTTTGGTTTGGTAGTCATCCTCCGTCTCCTCTTTGAACCTTTTAACTGAGAAGACTGGCCTGCAACACCTGATTGATCTTCTTTGTCTTTCTCAATTGGGTTTTCCTCTCTCACAGAGTCAGATTGAGAGGGGACAAAACCCTACTATGGATCAAAAGTGGAAGCTTGCTGAGGCTCAGCAGGAGATTTAGGTTATGTTGTCTCAAATGGTTCAACCTTAATCTCTACTTCCTTAGGGACCTGACTTGGTTGGGAGTGTAAGTCAACAAGTTCACCTCTTTGAATCTTCTGCTTGATCACACTAATGTGCTCATCCATGGTGGACAGAGACATAGGACCAAGTCTCCTTCCGGAGAATCAATACAGCTTCAAGAAGCTCATCATCCTATGCCTATCAACAGACTTCTTCATAGTTTTCTGGATGAAACTCTTGACTTTGTAGCCTCTTCCCTTAACTTCCTTTTGGTGATCTTTCTCTCTTTGACGATCTAAAGTTCACCTAGTTTCATGTGTTTACAACATATCAGGTGTATTACATTAAGCCTAGACTATTTGACAAGCGACAAACACACTATAAATGACTATATATGCTCCAACACTTGCTGATGCTAAAGAGCTATATGAATTAGAGTTGGTGGAGCATCCTCTATTTGCACATCCTGTAGATATTCTGACTCATCTTGAGGTTTGGAGAAGGATGCTTCTTTCTTTTTCTTCATTGACTTTAGTTTGGTAGTCATCCTCCGTCTCCTCTTTGAACCTTTTAACTGAGAAGACTGGCCTGCAACACCTGATTGATCTTCTTTGTCTTTCTCAATTGGGTTTTCCTCTCTCACAGAGCCAGATTGAGAGGGGACAGAACCCTACTATGGATCAGAAGTGGAAGCTTGCCGAGGCTCAGCAGGAGATTCAGGTTATGTTGTCTCAAATGGTTCAACCTTAATCTCTACTTCCTTAGGGACCTGACTTGGTGGGGAGTGTAAGTCAACAAGTTCACCTCTTTGAATCTTCTGCTTGATCGCTCTGATGTGCTCATCCATGGTGGACAGAGACATAGGACCAAGTCTCCTTCCAGAGAATCAATACAGCTTCAAGAAGCTCATCATCCTCTGCCTATCAACAGACTTCTTCATACTTTTCTGGATGATAGCTCTTGACTTTGCAGCCTCTTCGCTTAACTTCCTCTTGGTGATCTTTCTCTCTTTGACTATCTCAAGTTCAAGTTGTTTGAGGTACTCAAACTCAACATAGTCAAAGAGTATGGGAAGAAGTGCAGCAGGCTGATAGAGGCTTGTGGCACTCAGGTAGTTGATCATGTTGATCCTATCTTTTTCTTTGTCTACCTGACGTTCTTGTGGCACCACACCCTCTTGCACAGGACTTTATTGAACTGGGGAGAGAGAAGGCACATGCTTGTATATCGTTTCTTTCTTCTTTGATCGGAAGAAGTAGTTTGGCATCCTCTGTCTCCTTTCTTTCTTTTGACAATTCCTTGTCAGCCAGTTCATTTAACTCATATAAGGGGAGAGAGATGATGTTATTTATGTCATAGGTCATGGTCTGCAAGTAGTTGATCTTGACTGCCCTCAACTCATCATTCTGAGTGTTTGGCCTGGGAGCAGCCCTGATAGCAGATTCCATGAGCCTTGCAGACCTAGTAGAGGAACCTTCTCCCCTTAGCCTCCTTTTCCTCTCTCTCTCTCTCTCTCTCTCTCTCTCTATCTCTCTCCTTCTCCTCAATCTCCTCAGAATTCATTTTTCTTTTCCCTTTGTCACTCACAGGCCTTTGCGACTCAAGGTGGAGAGTGCATTGGCCTTTATTGCTTGGTGTAGCTTCCAAGCTCTGGCCAGAGAGTGGTTGAGATGCACCTTCACCAGCAGATGTCTCATAAAAGGAATGAATCTCTGCAGTAGTTAATAGTGAGACAGATCTCTCAGGTTCTACCACTGGATATTCGGTCAAGGTTTCCCCTATGAAGCTAATCTTAGGGTCTACCTCAACATCCAGTTGACTAGTGGCATTGCCTGATTGCCTTAGTCTCCTTCTGAAGCTGAACTCTGTAGTGATTCTGTCTTGAATTCTTTGAACCAGCTTGTCAGCTTGTCTTGATTTTCTTTGGTTGACAAGTGGCATGCGGACAAGATCTACACTTTCATAAAAGTTCAAGGTCTAAAAATTGAAGACCTCTTACTGACCTTGAACTCTTTGAATGATGAGGGCTCTTCTGTTTTCATTATACATCCATCCAATAATGTGATTTGAAGATGGTGGAGATGACATTGCCCTTGGTATTCCTTCCTCAAAAAGACTCTGAGTGTAGGAGTCTATGGGGTCGACACCAATGTGAACTTGAGGAAGTTGCTGACTATTCACAATTGCAAGTGAGGATGGTGAGTCCTCAATGTCCATACTCCCTAAAGAACTCCCAGGTTCTGTAATTGTAATGACTTTCTCCCCCTTTTTAGTAGCATCACCCTCTTGCATAGGTGAGCTAGGGGTTAGGTCAATCACACTCACAGATTCTTATGTTCCTGGTTGAGCTCCTCTTAAAGGTCTCCCAGCTAGTTGTTCCCTAAGACTAGAAATCTAAAGTTATTGATCATTGACCTTGTTTTGCAAGGTAGTCACCTGAGATTCAAGATGACGACCTTGGAGACTTAATAGGTGCGTGCTTGTGACAATTTGTGCACCTTTAGCCTCAAATTCCTCTCATCTTCATCAGATAAATCATTGGGGGATGTGATGATTGGACAAAAGTCCTCTCTCTCACCACCAGCTTCAGGTTCTTGCCTGTTGGATTTCCTCTGCTCATTGACAATCTCAGTTGAGGTGTCAATGGGCTGAGTTGCCATGGTTGAGGTTTGAATGATGTAATCACTTGCAAAATTGAGAGCCTCTTCCATATGGATATCCTGAACGGATTTAGGAGTATCCACCTTAGTGATGGGTGACTGATATGTAGATACATGATGTTCCTAGTTGATGTGTTCAAATGTAAAAGTCTTTCATGTCTTACACATGTGTAATGAAATGGTTCAATGAAATATAATATGTGGTTGATGTTTATTAATGTTTAATTATTTCATATTATTATTATGTATGAAGTTATTATATAGGTTTGAGTTGTTGTGCATGGTTCTTAGTGATTAAGAAATGTGTTCAACCTATTCGGGTGAGTATTCATGCTAATGGACCATACTTATGGACCATACGCATGAATACATCATGCTTATGGACTAGTCGCACGACTGAACAAGGAAACTGGATCAGTCGTACGATTGAGACATAAGATTGACTCAGTCGCATGACTGAATCTTTAGTCGTGCGTATGACTCAGTCGCATGATTCAGTCGCATGACTAAACCATGCTAATAGTTCAGTCATACAAATGGAAACTACAAACCTGTAAATACCACTTAATTCATGAAAAAACAAAACAATTCAAAAAACTTGAGTAACCCAGAGAGAGATTACGAATATTGATAAACCCTAGCCATCCAGAACGTCCAAGTTAGCCAATCCAACTTCAAAGTTCATTCTTGATCGATTCCTACTCATTCTTAAAGTTTAATTCATTCTTATATCGATTGGGTTAATGTTCTCACTGATTGGATCGACAATCAAATAGGATTCCGCACTATTTGATCTTGTCTCATGCAGAATCTGTTAGTATTCCGTACGTACACGGTCCTGACAAGTGGTATCAGAGCTTTGGCTCTTGATTTTGCGTGGATTCGATTTGTTTTGGTGTTAAAACTCATGTTTTAATTCAAAAGAGTCACCATGTTGGTTCTAAAGGTGTTTTCGACGTTTTCTTGCATAAAAGTTGTGTTTTTTCATCATACGACAGATTGGGTTTCTAGGAAAATCGTGTTTTTGTGTCAAAGTGTCAAAATCTTCGATTTTACAAAAATAACAACTTTTAGTCGCACGATTGGTCCAGTCACACGATTGAACTCAATCGTATACTTCATTCGCATGACTGAACTCAGTCGCATCCCTCATTCGCACGACTGAACAACTCCAGTCATTTGATTCCAATCATCTTGTTCGTATGCACGACTGGATCTAATCGCACGATTGAATTCATTCGCATCATTCATTCGTACTAGTGACTCAATCGTATAGCTCATTGGCATGAATGATCCATACTCATAGCCCATTTGCACGAGTGAACTTGTCCTATTCTAAAAGTACCAAGTTTACAACAATGGAAGATGAATTTGCTGTATTTTCTGCCAGAAAGGACTCTCGCATCCAGAACCTTCTGCTTCTGGAGAATGAGATTGGTAATCGTAATAAACCGCCGAAGCTGATAACGTTAGATGACTATCCACAGTGGAAACAACAGTTTGAAATATATTTAAATAGAGTTTATCCCAATCTTTGGACATCCATTAAGACTAGTTATACTGTACCAGTCAGTGCTAATGGAGTCAAGTTAACTTTGGAAGGAATGAGTGAAGCTCAAAAGATACTCTTCAATGCTGAGAAGAAAGTTTATGCCTTGTTGACTCAGTCAATACCGAAAGACATCTTTCATAAGTTTTCTGAGGACAAGCAGGCCAAAAAGCTATGGGAGGCATTAGAGAAGAGATATGATGGAATGCAATGTTAAAGGCACTGAAGGCTAAGGCTCTCAAGAAGGAGTTTGATAATATCTCTTTGATAGGGAATGAGAGATTAGATGATATTATTGACAGATTCTATCATCTAATGAGTGAGCAGCACACTCATGGTCTAACTAGATCAATGGAAGATAAAGTTTCAAGCTTTGCAGATGGGTTGCCGGATAAATGGGATTCATTTGTGTCTAATTTGAGACAGAATGACATTCTTGCAACATTAGACATAAATGACTTCATCTTGAAGTTAAGGGAGGAGGAACTACAGATGAAGTACAAGTCAAAGAAAGGATCCTATGTTCAGAATCCTTCACTCTACAACTCAGTTCCAACTCCAACTGTGTCAGCAGCACCGTTACAAACAACTTTCGTGTCTAGTTCATCTACTCCTTCCCAAACCACTGCTTTAGGACCAAAAACATTACGGTCATCAAGGACCCAATACATAGTGCTTGAAGCCAATACTACAAAGTTGAAGACCAAGAATCTCAGTAATATCACAGTGGAAGTTGCAAAGGAGCACATGGATCTTCTAGCAGCTGTTGTCCAATCCTATGATGGTTTAGTTTCCAGGAAGATTGAAAATTTTCATCTTGTATATGATGATTACGAGCAAGTTAATGAGAATGATCTACAAAGAATGGACATCATGTGGGCCTTGGCAAGTGTAGTCAGAAGAACTAAAAAGTTTGTCAAGAAGACGAGACAGAACCTAGTAGCCATTAAAGATACAACCTTTGGTTTTGACAAGACCAAAGTCACTTGCTTCAACTTTGGTGAAAAGGGGCACTTTAAACGTGAATGTGTAAATCCCAAGAAAACTGGTAATGGAAATCCATTTCCGACCCTCAACCGTCAAGACAAAGACATGAGTGGAACCACATCTTCAAGCAAAGAGACAAAGGCCTTGACTACTCAAGGTGATGAAGGGCAAGACTGGTCCTTCTATTTGTGTCTCCGGGTGAATCAAATATTGCCTGTGTTGAGGCATTAGATGATGGGTCTGCTAGTGAAGGTGAGATTGCAGCTGAGCATGCGACGTCAAATACCGATGAAGCTGTGAATGTGGTAAATCACTTAGTTGAGGAAGAGCTCAGAGCAACAAGTTCAGAATCTCCAGCCTCCGAAGAGTCTAACTCTGCTTTGATGGCAAATTCAACCAACTCCTCACAGGTAAGTTCTAAAGACCAACTGTTTGAAAAACATGCTTGTAATGAATGTGAAAAATTTAGAGAAAGCATTGATTTGAAATTTGCTAGGTTATTATAACACAATGATAACTTAGTAAATGATTTACAACTCTGCACTGAAGCTAATCGTATATTAAAACAAATTGAGTGCTTTTTAAAGAAAAGATAGAACTTTTAGGGAAACCGAGGTTGTTGCCTTAAATCAATCAAATGATATAAAATTTTATTTAAATTCTTTAGAAGAAACCAACAAGGAAAAACCAGGTTTGGAAGTCGAGGTTAATTCTTTAAAACAAAAACTGCATAATTGGGGTAGTTCTTCTCACATAGTTCAAAACTTAGTGAAAGAACGAAATAATGGGGAAGGTTTGGGTTACAAAGTAGTTCCACCACCACATGAGATCCTTTTGAATACTAAATGTAGACCTATCAATAACAACCAGTAAAGGATCATGTGGTGTCCACTCCTTGGTTAGTGATCCTGATTCTACAAGTAAACCTGTGAAGGATAACACTAAACAGAAGGAGTCTACCTTGAAATCCAATGAAAGATGCCTATAGAAATTTGGATGATAAATTTGAAAAGGTTAGTTTAAGGTCAGGTTCACACATGACAGGATCAGTGATCTCAAGTTTGATGGATTAGAGTGTAACGCAGCGAAATAAGAACAAGAATTAGACAAATTATAGCAAGAATTTGATATTCGTATGCATTAAGAACAAATACGGTTGTAACGAGAGAATATATTTCTGTGAAAAGAAATGTTTCAATAATATCAAATGTTTCTGCTCAATCATTCACAATTACAATTAGGTTGACACTCCTTATATAGAGTGCAATCACTGCTGATATCACGGGATAGTGACAACTGGCAGATTTAATACAAAAATAACTAACACTTAACAAACTACTGAAATGTTCACAACTACTGAGAACATATCAGAGTGCTAAGTACAAAACATAAAACTACTGATGCTAAACTACTGAAACTAAACTACTGATTACAATTAGTTTTGTTAATAAGGACGAAACATCTAAAAGAGAAGTGATAAAACCCAACCAGACTCATCTCACACCTTTACCAAATTCAACATCACATAAAAGTTTTCTTAAATTTGTAGAAGCGAGATCTTGCTACAGTTGCGGAAAACAAGGACATATCTCTTCTAGTTGTCCTTATTATCAGATGCCCAGAAGGAAAATTGAACTTTTTGATGAAAAACCAAGTCTTTCTAAAATGAGATTTGATACTCCACCTAAGAGTATTAGTGAACCTAAAGTTAAACTATATGCCAGTCGGCTGTTTATCAGAAACAGGCCTTACACAAAACTGGTTTATAGAAAGAAAAATCAAGTATATAGTCTGATAGTGAGGAAAAGAAGAAGAACGATATTTCCTCATCCTCTAAAGGACAGTGGGTTGAGTTTATGATGTGTGATTCCTATGGGTCACCCAAGCCAGTTAAGGCTTGGGTCCCAAATCATAACTAATAAGTTTCTTTGAATGTGTAGGGTGTCCGCTACAGTGATATAACTAATACTTGGATTATTGATAGTGGGTCGTCCAGGCACATGACCAAGAACTCGTCCCTCCTTTTCAATGTCAAACAAATTAAAGGGGGACATGTTTCATTTGCTGAAAACAAAGGAGGTTACATCACCGCTCAAGGTGAAGTGGGAAATGAGAAAGTGAAGTTTGACAAGGTTAACTACATTCAACAACTACAGAACAACTTACTTTCAGTCTCCCAGATCTATGATAAAGGTTTTAAAGTTATATTTGATAACAAGAAGTGCTACATGTTGAAGAAGGACTATGTGATTGAGGAGGATAAAGTTCTTAGTCAGCTTCAAGATATAATGACTTGTATGTCTTGGATCTATCAAAAACCTCCACAATTGATCACACCGTTCAATGCTTCTTGTCAAAAAGCAACTAAGAGGGATTCAATCTCCTGGAATAGGAGAATGGTACACATTAATCCAAGGAAGATGAATCATCTGGTATAGAATGATTTAGTGAATGGAGTACCGTCAAGAACTTTCAACTTCCGGATTTTTGTGTGGCTTTTAAGAAAGGGAAACAGACCAATAAGTCTCACAAGGCAAAGAAAGTTCATTCAATCAATCTTCCTTGAGCTTCTACACATGGATCTGTTTGGCCCTGTCAGCACAAAGAGCATTGCTGGAGACCTATACTTCTTAGTATTAAAGGATGATTACTCAAGATTCTCTTGGGTGATGTTTCTGAAAGCCAAATCAGAAACTTTTGAATCATTCAAACATCTAGTAACTACTTTAGAGTCACTCTACAAGTTGAAAGTAAGATAGATTCGATCAGACAATGGATCCGAGTTCAAAATTTAGTGGATGGAAGCATACTGTAGAGAGAGAGAGGAATTATACATCAATTTACCTCTGCCTACACTCCACAGATGAATGGGGTTGCTGAACGAAAGAATCAGAGCTTGATAGAGACAGCAAGGACTATGCTAGCTGACTGTAAACTACATATTCAATTCTGTAATGAGGCAGTGGCTAATGCATGTTACACGCTCAATCGTGCCTTAGTGGTAAAACGACATGCGAAAACATGTTATGAACTGCTCCAACGACGTAAACCCAACCTGGAGTATCTAGAACCGTTTGGTGCACCGTGCATGTTGCTGAAGAAAACTCAGACTGGGAAGTTTAGTGAGAAGGTTGAAGAAGGTATCTATCTCGGATACAGTATACCAGACAAGAGAGTTTATAACAACTCAACATGTCAGGTAGAAGTGTGGTGCAATGTTGATGTTCAAAGATACACCACCCCTGCTGGAAAAGGACCTTCATTCTTTTTCGGCTATGATGGATTTTTTATGTCCTTCAACTTACCTCCCTCCCTTCCTGATGATGAGTTATCGACCAAAATGATGTACGATGTTCTAAACACTCCTCCATAAGACTCGACAACATCGGTTCCACTAGATGATTCTTCTAGTCCTTCAGGGGGAGAGCTTGAGGTAAGTGATTCCTCCTCTGATGATGAAGCAATGGAGAGTGAAAATGTGGACCGGGAGGAACAGGTTCCCACCAATGAAAGTACACAAGCATCATATCCTAATGCCTCTAACACTTCAGAACCTCATACTCCAATAGCTTTAGATATTGAACCTGGGTTTCAGAATCTAGATAATGAGGTATTTGTTCCTACCACTCCTGGATCCCGGATTAATGTTTATCATCCCTTTGATAATGTCATTAGAGATGTTCAATCAGGAGTACATACAAGAAATCAGCTATACTCAGCTAATTATGCCTCAGTCATGGAAAAAGGCTATCTTCACAATGGTTCTTATCGCTGTTTTGTGTCTCAGTTTGAGCCAAAATATGTAAGTGAAGCCTTAAATGATGAGCATGGGTTAGTGCTATGCAAGAAGAACTTCTACATTTCAAGAAGTTAGGAGTATGGACCCTTATGGACAAACCAAAAGGTGCTAAGGTGATTGGCACTAAATGGGTCTTAAAGTGTAAGAAAGATGATCAAGGGGTAATTATCAGAAATAAGGCTCGACTTGTAGTTCAAGGGTTTAGACAAGTCGAAGGCATTGACTACATGAAGTGTTTGCACCTGTGGCACAAATGGAAGCAATCCATATCTTCCTAGCCTATGCATCCTACATGAAGATTAAAGTTTTTCAAATAGATGTTAAGAGTGCATTCCTTCATGGTGCAATCCATGAAACAGTCTACGTCAGTCAACCCGAATGATTTGAGGATCCGTATCGTCAGGATAGAGTTTACAAACTGGACAAGGCTCTCTACAGGCTCCATTAAGCCCCTAGAGCCTGGTATGAGAAACTCTCAACTCATCTAGTGAAACATGGTTTTCGCAGAGGAGTTATTGACTGCACGTTATTCATCAAAGAAAAGGATGGTGATTTACTGCTGGTACAGGATGACATAATCGTTGGTTCCAAAAATGAAGAATTATGTAAAGAGTTCGAATCTGTAATGAAAGCAGAGTTTGAGATGACTGCCATGGGGGAGATGATGTTTTTCCTTGCATTACAAGTGGATCATACACCAAACGGAATCTTCCTGCATCAGTCTAAATATGTAGGTGATATCCTCAGTTGGTTCGACATTGAGAATGCTTCCGCGGCAAGAACTCCACTTCCCACGAACCATGACGTGGCACCCGACGAACATGGTGTTCTGGTTGATGCTACCATTTACAGAGGAGTGATCGGATCCCTAATGTATCTCAAGCCTCTCATTATGATATTATGTACGCCATGTGTCTTTGTTCTAGATATCAGGCAAAGCCAAAAGTAAATCACCTTATTGGAGTTAAACGAATTTTTCGTTATCTAAAGGGTACTCTAACACTCGGGTTGTGGTATCCTCATGATGATGACTTTGAGCTTACAACGTATAGTGTCTCGGACTATGGTGGTTGCAAGATGAATTACAAGTCAACATCAGCGGGATGTCAGTTCTTTGGTAGATGGTGAGTCACCTGGTAATGTAAGAAGCAGACATCAGTTACTCTATCAACATGTGAAGCTGAATATGTTGCTACTGCAAGTTGCTGTTCACAAATCATTTGGATTCAACAGCAAATTTGCGACTACGGTTTGCAATTTTCTAACACCCCTATTTTTGTTGATAATCTTGCTGCAATTGTTGTCACCAAAAATCCGGTCCAACACCCTAAAACAAAACACATCGGTATTAAATATCACATTATACATGACTGTTTTGAAAAGCAATTAATCGATGCTGTTAAAATTAATATATATTTTCAACGCGCCGATCTCTACACAAAAGCATTTGACAAACCTAGGTTTTTATATCTTTTAGAGGTTACTGGTGTGAAAAAGAAAAGTGATGTGATTCTAGAAGAAGAAAGTTGTTAAGTCCGACAAGTTTCTTAGTTTCTTATTTATTTTCTTTTATTTTATTTTCCTATCTATTAAAATCCAAAAACACAAAAATATTTTCAGTTTTAGAATTTTAGGGGGAGAATAGTTCAGGTTAGTATTTAATTGTTGCAGTATTTATTTACTTAAAAAACGAGGGAGGAGGGCAGGTTAGCTAAAAGAAATGAAATCAAATCTGTGATTTGGATTCAACGTTTATGGAAAATGATAGTACACAGGGAACAAATTGTTTGGAACTTTAAAAGGATTTAAATGATTAAGATGCAAAGTTCAAAGTATAAGTCTAAGGAGTTTAAGCACAACAAAAGGAAAAATGATAGTAAAACTAGTCTGCTACTGAGGTAATATAGAGAAAGTAGACCTAGAGGTTGCTAGTTCATCATATGATGTGTCGGTAGATTCAACACAGTAGATGAGTAGACTTCATTGGTGAATTAAGTTTCAAACTAAGTTGTTCAACTTGCTGTGGGTTCCCATCTTATCCCTGGTTAACATAATCAACACATTTCCAATAAGGTGTGACGAGCAAAATAAATGCCACAAATGTGTACGGATCACCATAAAAATGAGCAAAGCATAGGAAAAATTGCTAAATGCCATCAAGCTAATGACTAACGTTGTTGGTGCGTTATGTGCAAAAGAAAAATAAATGCTCTAACAAGAAGATAAGTTGTGTGTCGTTCTGCTGTGCGGTGGCACTGACTTGAGGATAAGCATAACCTAAATATTCTAGAATTCATTGTGGTTTGCGCCTCTCTACTGTGCAATGGCACTGACCTGAGGCTTGGGATCTCTTTGAAAGCTCTTAGAATAGTTTCTTCTTGAAATATACCCATAGACTGCTAAAAAATCTCCTGATGAATGTTAATTACCATATAAGTGTGGGATCCACAAATGCCTATTGAAATAATTAAACCTATCTCATCACCAGTGTAAGTCAAAAGTCTGTGTATGGATTTAATTGGACAAACATACTGACAATCATTGGGGCTACAACTCTTGACAGTCAAATTCATTGTGTGCATCTTATAACTCTAGTATGATTTCCAAAAATTGCTAGTGACTCTCAAACAAAACAAGAATCTAGCATGAAAGTGTTTTAGTAAAATTTCTCAAATGGTTAGGATATACTTGTATGATTCCATAATGAATCTCTCCAGAAATGGTCAAACTAACTTGAAGTAGGTCTGTCCAGGAAGAAAAACCTGTTAGACGTTTTCTAAAAGGTTTCAATCCGTCTCGCACCCAAAAACACAAAAAAATATGTCTTGTTTTGTTCTAATTTCAAGTCGTTTTTTTAAACTTTTGTTACGTAATTGTCGGACTATACAACTAGATCTATGAATCACTCATTAAAGTGGTCACGTGTGAGGTGATCAAATGGTTTTTCAATTAAAAAGGTCATGTCTGAGATGATCAGTGTTCATAATGTTATATATCAAAAGATAAAAGTTTTAGTGTTTGAAAGTGTATGAGTTAAAATTATAAGTATGATCCAATCGCACGGTTGGACCATAAGTAGGAGCCAATCGCACGACTGGACCATAAGTATGAGCCAGTCGCACGATTGGACCAAAAGTATGAGCCAGCCACACGATTGGACCATAAGTATGAGCCAATCAACAGATTGGACCATGAGTATGAGACATCCATGCGATTGGATCACAAGAATGAACCAATCGTACGACTGGATGATGAAGTCTAAGCCAGTCGCATGACTGACCCCAGTCGCACGAATGAATCATGCGTATGGGTCTAGTCGCACGACTGAACTTTAAAACAATATAAATAGAGGGGTGATTCGGTCGCATTCCTTACCACCTTTCAAAGCTCTTAAAACTTCTCATATGTAAACACTCTACGCAAATTTTGTTTACCTTGATTACTCACTGATTCTGATCCTAACTGATTTCTCATTCATTTACAGGTATTGTGAGACTGAAATCGACCATAATGACCAGTTTAATCAAACCCTAAACGACCTAATCGATTAAAATCATGAAATGAGAAGAACTCTTTAAATAGACCACTTAACTAGACATAATCATTGATATAAAGGACATTAAGTGATATTTAGAGTCACTAATGAGTCTAAACACGAAGTCTAACTTAAAGTTTTGACCAAGATTCGAAGTTGGAGGGTCGAACAGAGCAATATGCGAATGGACACTTTGAATGAACCTTAGTCGCATGATTTAGCCAGGCGCACGATTCAATCACACAAATGAATCATTGGTGAATCAGTCGCACGGATGACTCAATCACATGGCTAAACAAACGACTAAGTTCAGTTGCAAGCTCAATCGCACGACTAAACTCAGCCACATGCTCAATCGCACAACTGAACTCAGTAGTTTGGTTCAATCGCACGATTGAACCAGTTTGATAAAAAATAGTTTAAGTTTCAACTGTCATCTCCTATACAGATCACTACAGCAGACCTTCTAGGAAGGTGCTACAGTTGATAGGTCCACATAGCTCCATTGATCTAGAGCTCGATCTTCGGACAGGAGATTAGCATTACTGTAGTAGATCTTAGGCGAGTCCTGGATCTAGGTGAGGATGGTGACCACCCAACCAAGCTACATCCTCTGACCGTTCGAGGTGCTTTCTGAGGATGAAGTACACTGGGGACATCAATGCAGATGTGCTCAACAAGAGCACCCTGGGACCCTAGTTTAAGTACTTGGCTCACGTCATCCCCAAGTGCATTGCATCAAAGAGAGGAGGATTCGACGAGATGTCAGATCAAATCCAGAACACATATGTTGCTCTGGTACTAAACCACCCGTTCAGTTTCTCACACATGATATTCTCCTACATGATCGAGAACCTTGAGGCCAAGGGCAAGGAAGGCTTTTGCATGTAGCCAAGGTTTCTACAGATGATTATTGATAAGAAGCTTCCTTCACTACCAAAGGAGAGAGACGATGTTGTTACACTCGAGGTTATGGATAATCCTAAGTTGGGTAGGATGAAGGTCTACCAGGGGAAGCAGGTGAAGCCCCTAGTGAGGAGACTGTTTGGTCATTTGGCTAATAAGGAGTATGTGGGGCCATCTCGCAAGAAGTAGCGTCATGATGACAGTGACTCCGATATTGAGCCTATCGTGTCACCCACCAACGAACAAGACGATGACGACCATGATCAGGGTCAAGGTGGTGAGGCGCCTGGTGGAACAGAAAAGGCTGCCTTCCACCAAGACTTCTTGATAGATGAAGATGAGGAGTCAGATGATGAGCCCTTGGTGAGGACTGTTGGGAGCAGAGTTGGGCCACTGAGAAGGGTATAGAGGCGGTCGGTGGACGCCTAGCTGGTATTGCAGGTGATGATACTCATGTCATTGATCCTACCTACATACCTGACCAGCCACTCAGCCCAAGGGAGCTTCTGCAGCAAAAGGCTCCAGGAAGAAGGGAATGGCTCACCCTTATGGCAAGAAGGGTAAGAGGCCAAGGTTTACTTTGATCACATCTTCTGCCACCACCACCACTGCCACACCTACTACTACAGCCACCACTCTAGCCACCACCACTACCATATCTCCTACCACCACCACCACAACTACTACTACCACCACCACTCCTCCCACTACCACTATCACTCCTCCCACCACCACTACCACAACCAATCCACTACATCACACTCCTATTCCTCCTACCATATTCACCACATCTACCACCACAACCACTACTCACCAAGCTGGTCCCTCCACCCAATCCTCATTCACACATGGACCTACTCTACTCATGGTCGGGTTAGAGGAGCAGCTTGCTAACCTTAACCGCATCGTGCTAAGGCTAATTGCCACCGATGAGCTAAGGGCTACTCAGCTAAACAAGTTGATGGAGGTGAATGCAGCACAGACAAAGCAGATTGTACAACTCAGCAAGAAG
This sequence comes from Flaveria trinervia, assembly GCA_025506515.1. Taxonomy (NCBI): domain Eukaryota; kingdom Viridiplantae; phylum Streptophyta; class Magnoliopsida; order Asterales; family Asteraceae; genus Flaveria; species Flaveria trinervia. The sequence goes on from CM046446.1 coordinate 19,558,999, forward strand.
AGTGCCCAGTATGAGAGAGCTCTAGGCCGAGCCCACCATGCACTTACAAGTCAAAACGAGCTGGTGATGGCTTTGGTAAAGAGGATAGAGGATCTAGAGAAGAAGAATAAGAAGATTTTGCTAAAGCTTAAGGGATCAAAGAGTGAGCCGTTAAAGATTAAGGATGGTGATGATGGTGATGACGACAATGATGATGATGATGATGATGATGATGATGATGATGATGAGGATGAAGATGAATCTGATAAAGAAGAAGATATTGATAAAGGAGGAACGAGTGGTAAAGATAAAGAGGATGATGATGATCAAGAAAGTGATGCTGGTGCATCAGCCTCCACTCAAGCGCAGGAGAGGCACACAAAGCGAAACCAAGATCAAGGAGCCTCGTCCTCAGCTCCTCCAGCTGAAGAGACGACAGATCAAGACAAAAGTAATGGTTAGATGTCTTTGTATTTAAAGCTTTTGTACTTGAACTATATATTACATTAATGTAATTAATGATTATCTATGTTTGTTTATTTTTCAATATCTTGATTAATGACTTACGTGTGGTGTGTTAAATGTTTAATCAGACAAATGAAGATCAACAGATAGGTGAATATGATGTTGCTCCCCTTCAGTAAGTCAAGACTCAACTTACCATGATTCTTGACTTGCAAGGGATTGTTAGAAGATCTGTGAGCTACACACCGGAGGAAGGAGAGATTATAGATCTAACAGATGAGCAGCTTGCTGAAATTCAGACTGAATCCTGATGAGCTTGTCAAAGATGCTCCAGAAGTTTGTGATGATGAGCTGAACGATGTAGTTGAGATTGAGATCGAGGATGTCACAGCAGAGCATTATCTAGAGTACACTGACCATGAAGGTAATGTTATCCCCAACTTGGTGATACTTTTGGTAGTGCTACATTTGAGAAGCTGGAAGTGATGGAAAAAGAGAAAGGAAAAGATGAAAGCCAAGCCCAAGCTTTGGATGCTAATGTTGATATCAAAAAAGCTGAATAGGCAGCTTGTTTTGCAGAGATGAAAACCCAACGTGCACCCTAAAAGCAAAATGCCTACACCAAGCTCTATAGAGTCAAACGACATCAGAAAATGTCAAGCAAGATTATAGCATGGGCATATTTTGAAGACTTAGAATTCTGTGCAGTTAAAAGAGAGAAGGGATTGAGTATTTCAGATATCCTCATGATCTGAAGACTCTTCCTGGTTTTGAGCTCAATCGACTGGCATGCTTAGATCTTCTGTATGCTAATCCAAGAAATATGTTGGTTTGTGGCTACATTAAAGAAAGAATACCACACCAGATGGGTAATCTTCAGACCTCAACACCTAAGAGGTTCACTCATAAGTCTGAAGTTGATCCTATATCTAGAAAGCCTAAAGTAGTGCTGAAGTGGAGTCCCCCACACATAATATCAAAGATTCCCTTAACAGGAAATGCCTCAGGACTTCACTCCACACTTCAAATGGTGGTATTATGATTGGCGGACGGGAGAAACGGTCATAGTTTTGAACAAAGAAGGAAAACTAGAGACTATCAGGGTATTCGACCCAATGTGGCTTACTAACTTGTTAGCTGAAGATGTTTATACTTTATACAAGTTGCCACTATTCTATGACACATAAGATATTATACAAGCTCTACAATTCCAACACGTGATAAGACTCTTCTTTGCATTCGAGATACATGCAAGAATCACAAGAGAAGAGAAGTACAAGAAGTTCCAAGAACATGTGAATAGTGTTAGAAAATAGAGTAAACTAGGCCTAAGGGGGAGTTTGTAGATACATGATGTTCCTAGTTTATATGCTCAATATAAAAGTCTTTCATGTCTTACACATGTGTACTGAAATGGTTCAATGAAATATAATATGTGGTTGATGTTTATTAATGTTTAATTATTTCATATTATTATTGTGTATGAACTTATTATATAGGTTTGAGGTTGTTGTGCATGATTCTTAGTCAATAATGATTAAGTAATGTGTTCAACCTAGTCGGGTGAGTATTCATGCTAATGGACCATATTTATGGACCATACGCATGAATACATCATGCTTATGGACCAGTCGCACGACTAAACCAGGAGACTGGATTAGTCGTACAATTAAGACATAAGATTGACTCAGTCGCACAACTGAACCTTTAGTCGTGCGTATGACTCGGTCGCATGATTCCATCGCACGACTGAACCATCCTAATGGTTCAGTCGTACGAATGGAATCTATAAATGTATAAATACCACTTAATTCGTGGAAAAATAGAACAATTCAAAACACTTGAGAAACCCAGAGAGAGATTATGAATATTGATAAACCCTAGCCGTCCAGAACGTCCAAGTTAGCCAATCCAACTTCAAAGTTCATTCTTGATCGATTCCTACTCGCTCTTAAAGTTTAATTCATTCTTATATTGATCTGTTTAACGTTCTCACTGATTGGATCACCAATAAAATAGGATTCCACACTATTTGATCTGGTCTCATGTAGAATCTGTTAGTATTCCGTACGTACACGGTCCTGCCATGATGTGGGCTGGACATGGGAGACTCAGGAGCACTCATCTCTCTTTGAGAAGTGGAAAAGAAGAGAGAGTCATGGTACTCACTAAAACCTAAGTCTTTATAAGTATAGAAGTTAAGATTAGGAATGAGTTGGTTTAAGTCCAAAGGCTAGGGATGGTAACTGTCTCCTGAAGGTTGATCACTTGAGTGTTGAGTCTTAGAGTGAAGGTTTAAGGCATTTGAGCTTGTGAGCTCATCAGGCTGAACATGAGGAACCTCAGCACTAATCTTTGAAGTAATGGGAGTGGTTTACTCCTAAGGGGAAGTGGGAGCTCTAATATCCACATCCTCATGTATAGGTGAGTATATGGGGCCTGCACAGACTCCATAGTTTGGGTAGGGGTTCGTTTGGATTTTATTTGATAGGTGAGAGTGATTTATGGCTGTTGTGGTGGTTGAGATGTAGAAGGTGTAACACCCGGCTATTTCTAGACAAGAAAGATGAATAAAGTGAAAGAAATGAAGGAAAAGAAATAAAACCCAAGTCTAGGGGTAAAAAGTGTCCAAAAGGACAAAATGTTTGAAAAGTGGGTGTAAAAAGTAGCATGGCCGCCCATGCCATGCCACTTTTCACTTTTGGGAGTTCGGATTTTAGAGAGAGAAAGAGTAGAGCTCAGGTTTGAAGAAGAACAAGAAGAAAGAATTCGAATTCAAGGAAAGAATTCATGCTTTTATGGCGTTCTTGACTGGTCATATCCTCGGGTTTATGCTTATGTGTGTTTGTATGTGTTCGGGTATGTTTTTAGTGGGTTTCTAGGAGGTTGAATTCAATTTGCAAACGAGTTTGGAAGAAGCCATACTCAAGAGCTGTAAAGGTGAGTTCTAGGACCCCTCTTTTATTGGTTTTTAACTAATTTTGGGCTGGAAATGCATGAATATGTGTTTTTATTTAACTGGGTTTCGGACCCGTATGCTTGAATGTGTGTATGATGATGTTATGATGTGATGTGTGACTATGTTCATGCTTGATGATGTATGATTGTGTTTCTAAGGCTTAGAGGGTAAGATTTAAGCTTAGAACCTGATGAATGGTGCATGGGAATCGAATTTGATGTTTTAGACCCACTTGATAAGTTTTTAAATCTACCTAATTGTTTGGAAGTTAATGCGGATGAAAAGGGTTAATGCAGACGAACATTAACCAAAGGGTAAGTCAATGCGGATGGAGGCAAATGTGAATGAAGTCAATGCGGATGAACATTGACTAAGTGCATGAAATGCGGATGAGCATTTGACTAAGTCTGGGAAATACGGATGAGCATTTGACTAAGTCTGGGAAATGCGGATGAGCATTTTACTAAGTCTGGGAAATACGGATGAACATTTGACTAAGTCTGGGAAATGCAGATGAGCATTTGACTAAGTCTGGGAAATGCGGATGAGTAAGTCCAAGGCAGAGGACGAATGCTGATGAACTATAGCAAATGCGGATGAAGTAAATCCAATGCGGATGAGCTATAGCAGATGCGGATGAAATAAATCCAATGCGGATGAACTATCGCAAATGCGGATGAACACTTGGAAAAATTTTGACTTTTTGGGGAAAAAGAGGTAATGTAGGCTGTTATCTAGGAGATTCTCAGGGGTTATGAAAGTTGACTTTTGAGGTCATAAATGGTATTATAGGCATGTAATGTATTGTGATTGATGTTTATGCATGATGATGATGTTGCATGGTTATGCATGATGTATGTTATGTATGTATGATGCCCTACATGATGATGTATGAATGATATGTTTATGTTCCTTGTAATGCTGTATGATTATCTTTCCTATGACTTTACATGTTATGACATTGAATGAACGAAGTATTATGTAATGGAAAGTGAAAGATAACGAAAGAGGAACATGATGATGAATGCATGCATTAATGAATGAATGAATGAATGTAAGAAAGCCTTGCAAGCAATGTATGGAGGTTCACACCCAATGAAGGGTGTTAGCTCAACTGTGTGCGGGTTAGCTACCCTAGAAGGATGCACACTGGGGTCTAATCTTGGTGATTGACCATATGAATGGGATCCTTGCCGCTGCCCTAGGTACTGGAGTCAGCTTCGTGCACAATGTTCGAGGTCTATGAAAGACCTCAGGCCCAGTTACCTGCTTCGTGCACAATGTTCGGGGTATAGCATATGGCATTGATCCTGAATGAAAGAGAAAAGATAATGGTGAATGTACTTACCCTAGGTACTAGAGTCAACTTTGTGCACAATGTTCGAGGTCTATGAAAGACCTCAGGCCCAGTTACCCGCTTCGTGCACAATGTTCGGGGTAATGTACATTTCACTGGAAGTAATGATGAATGAATGAAAGTATGAACGAAAGAATGATGAAGATAATAATGATATTATCTTTATGTATGTATAATGTATGATCACATGCAATAGAACAGAATGGTTTTATGAAAGAAAAGTATGTTTTATTGTAAAGCTAGGACTCACTCAGCAACGCTGACTTTTATGCATTTTTTAGTTGGCAGGTGAGCATTGCTGAGGATGGCACGAGGCAGCTTCTCAACTCTTTTGGATGGCATCCATTTATATAAAGCTTTTGTGATGTAATACAACAATGTAATTTTGTAACTGATGATGATGCATTATTTTGCAAAAGTTTTTATGATGAAATGAAATACCATTTGTCCTATGTTTCCGCTGTAATGTTTTAATGATTAAATGCAAAGTATATGTTTTATGTGTGATGATTTACCAGCTATGAGCGTCCCGAGAACGAGGCCTTACAAGTTGGTATCAGAGCCAAAGTTTAAGTGAAATGGGTAAATTTCCAAAATAAACCTTAACTTAAACTGAGAATGGGACGGAAAGGGAATGGGATGCCAATCTGAGTAGCTACGTGCCATCAGGTATTTTCGTAAAGATAACTGGTTTTATGTGCGCATGGTATGTGGTTATGTGTTGTATGTAGATTTAAATACTGATGTAGTCAGGACAGGTAATGCTTGGGGTATGAAGAGTAAAGTAAGTGGCTAATCACAACTGGCCACTGTAATTAGGGACTTACTATACTTGCCATAAACTGAGCCGTTTCCTTGAATGACCGTATTAATGTCTAAATATTTCAGTGTGAGTTAGAGGATGGACGGTGGTAGATCATCTAAAGCTTCACATGGTGGTGGACGTGTTGATGAACCACGGGTTACGAGAGGAAGGCCTAGGGCCGAAAAGGTGGTTCATGAAAAACCAAAAACCCCTCATCTGGAGGGCGGAGATAAGAGTGCTAATCTGAGAGCCTCAGTGAAGGAGGCGGTTGTGGAAGAAGTGCATCAAGTCATGCAGACGATCCTACCGTCTGTGGTGACCGAAGTGATAAGGGCAGTTAGAGAGGGAGAGAGAAGGGAAAGGAGTGGATCTACGGGTGAAAGAAGACAGCTCGAGACTGAGACGGTTCCATATGATGATGAAGAAGAAGAGGAAGAAGCAGAGCCTGCGCGGGAGGCAGTACGAGGCTGTAACTACGGGGTATTCATGAGATGCAAGGCCCCTACTTTTGATGGAAACGACACTGCTGCTGGTACTCACCAGTGGGTGAGGGAAATGGAGGTTGTACTTGATATCAGCGAGTGCCAAGAGGACCAGAAGGTTAAGTTCGCTACCCACTCATTTGTGCACTCAGCTCTATGCTGGTGGGACAATATTGTCCAAGCTGAAGGCAGCAGAGCCATTGGAAGAATGAGATGGTCTGAACTGAAGAAGCTGGTGATTGAGGAGTTTTGTCCTCACCGGGAAATGGACAAGGTTGTGAGGGAGTTTTTGCAATTTGAGGCGGGAACGATGACATACCAAGAGTACACCACAAAGTTCAATGAAATGGCACATCTGGTGCCGGATCAGGTGACACCTCTATCTCGAAAGATCAAGAGGTATATTCAGGGTTTGCTGACGGACATTCGCAGGCACATGATCACCGCCCGACCCAGCACGTTTAGGTCAGCGGTGGATCTGGCAGGGAGATTATATGACAAGAGGACCGTGGTGGCAGTGACTGAAGGTGGTCGAAAGGGTGGAGGTGATAGAAACTGGAATGGGAAGAGGTTTGGTCGGGGTGGTGCCTCGATGAGTAACAAGAAGGCTCGAGGGGATAACCGCCGTGTGGTCACATCTAGTGCCGGGTTGAAAAGGTGTGGCAAGTGTGGGAAGGAGCACGGTGGCGAGTGTAGATGGGGGTCGAATGTTTGTTTCAAGTGTGGGAAGCCTGGTTATATCGCTAGAGATTGTGGAGGTATGAAGTGTTTCAATTACGGGAAAGTGGTCATATGAGCAGGGAGTGTAAAAAGCGAAGAGTTGAGGATTCTGGGGTGAAGAAAACTGGAGGTGAATGACCAAGGGTGAACACCAGAGCATTCACAATGACATAGGAGGAAGCTAGAACGGACCCTGATGTCGTGTCCGGTACGTTTTTGGTGAACCAAACTTTAGCTTCCGTGCTATTTGATTCCGGTGCTAGTAAGAGTTTTATTTCTGCTGCTTTCTGTGCTAAGTTTCCTGTTAGTAGTAGACGTATTGATGCGCCCTTCGATGTAGAAACTGCCATAGGTAAGTCTACCAGGATTTCTGAGATATTAGAGGCTGTGATGTAGAGCTAGATGGTCATATGTTTCCTGTTAGACCGTTCGTGATGACCTTGGGTGGTTTTGATTTGGTTCTTGGGATGGATTGGATGGCGGACTTCGAGGCAAACATTGTGTGTCGTAAGACGATGATCTGTTTGACAGCGCCCGACGGTAGTTCGGTGACGGTTTATGGTGATCGGGTGACTACGATTCCGAAGGTAATTTCAATGGCGGTGGTGGGAAAGTGTATGAGGTGTGGATGTAGTGCCTACTTGGACTATGTAAAGGATGTAGACACGCCAACACCACAACTGTCTGATGTATCGGTTGTGTGTGACTTTTCAGACGTGTTCCCAGAAGACTTACCAAGTGTGCCACCTGACAGAGAGATCGAATTTCAGATTGATCTGATACCGGGAGCCCAACCTATTGCCAAGGCACTGTATCGTTTGGCTCCAACAGAGATGAAAGAATTGATGGAGCAGTTGCAAGAGCTGCTTGATAAGGGGTTCATTAGATCAAGTATCTCTCCTTGCGGTGCTCCGGTCCTATTTGTAAAGAACAAGGACGGTAGTATGAGGATGTGCATTGACTACCGCGAACTGAACAAGTTGACGGTGAAGAACCGATACCCCTTACCAAGAATTGATGATTTGTTCGATCAGCTTCAGGGTACCAGTTGGTCTTCAAGGATAGATCTTCGATCTGGTTACCATCAGTTGAAGGTGAAGGAACAAGATATCCCTAAAACAGCTTTTCGCACGCGCTATGGTCACTACGAGTTTCTTGTCATTTCTTTTGGTTTGACCAATGCGCCGACTGCTTTTATGGATTTGATGAATCGTGTGTGTCAGCCGATGCTGGATAAATCAGTGAGTGTGTTCATTGATGATATCCTGATTTATTCTAAGAGCGAGACTGAGCATGCCGGTCAAATTCGGGAGGTTCTGGAGACGGTGAGAAGGGAGAAGTTGTTTGCCAAATTCTCCAAGTGTGCATTTTGGTTGCGCGAAAGTCAGTTCTTGGGTCATGTGGTGAATCCTGAGGGGTCATGGTGGACCCGACTAAGGTGGAGGCAGTGATGCAATGGAAATCTCCAAAGACGCCATCGGAGATTCGCAGTTTCTTGGGTTTGGCGGGTTACTACAGGAGATTCATTCAAGACTTTTCCAAGATCGCTTCTCCACTAACCATGTTGACCCGAAAAGATGTGATGTTCGTATGGGGTCAAGCTCAAGAGAAGGCATTTGAAGAATTGAAGGCGATATTGACTCAAGCTCCTGTTCTGTCATTACCCGATGGAAGTAAAGATCTGGTGGTTTATTCGGATGCTTCCTACTCGGGTTTGGGGTGCGTGTTAATGCAGAGAGGGAAGGTTATAACCTATGCATCCTGACAGTTGAAGGTTCATGAGGTCAACTACCCTACTCATGACTTGGAGCTAGCAGCCGTGGTCTTCGCACTAAAGATTTGGAGGCACTATCTTTACGGGACGAAATGCACCATTTTCACTTACCACAAGAGCTTGAAGTACTTCTTCGAGCAGAAGGATCTGAACATGAGGCAGAGACGGTGGTTGGAACTTATAAAGGATTACGATTGTGAGATCCACTACCATCCGGGCAAGGTCAATGTGGCGGAGGATGCCCTTAGCCGAAAAGAGAGGCCCAAGCCGATTCGGGTGAAAGCATATCAGCTAATCATGACCTTTGATGTGATGAAGCAAGTCAAAGAGTTTCAAGATGAGGCACTGAAAGAAGATCATCTTAAATCTGAAACAATGAGAGGTCTGGTTGGGGAATTGGGTGAAAACACACTCGGTGTTAGAACCCGATTCGGTCGTGTGTGGATTCCTCGTTTTGGGGATCTACGGGTGAAGATAATGGATGAAGCTCACAAGACTCGATACTCCATTCACCCAGGTGCCACAAAAATGTATCAAGATATGAAGAAAGATTATTGGTGGTCGGGTATGAAGCGCGATGTGATGGAGTCTGTGAGTAAGTGCCTTACTTGTTTGCAAGTGAAGGCCGAGCATCAGAAGCCGTATGGGAAGATCCAACCTTTGGATATACCAAAATGGAAGTGGGAGCACATCACCATGGATTTCATTACGAAGCTGCCACGTACTCCGAAAGGGTATGATGCCATATGGGTGATTGTGGACCGTCTGACGAAGAGTGCTCACTTCCTACCGATTCGCGAGACATATTCATCCGAGAGATTGGCTGATTTGTTCATCAAGGAGGTTGTAACTCATCATGGTGTGTCGATGTCCATTTTGTCTGATCGTGACACCCGGTTTACATCTAAATTCTGGAAGAAATTCCACGATGCCATGGGGATGAGGTTACAAATTAGCATGGCTTATCACCCTCAAACTGATGGTCAGTCAGAAAGGACCATTCAGACATTAGAGGACATGCTTCGGGCATGTGTGATTGATTTTGGCAGAAGTTGGGATGACCACCTATCGTTAGTGAAATTCTCATACAACAATAGTTATCATGCCAACATTGGTATGCCACCTTACGAGATGCTATACGGTAGGAGATGCAGAACACCCGTCTATTCGGAGATATTGGTCAAAAAGAATTAGGGAGCATCGAGGTAATCGAGGCTACGACTGAGAAGCTTGAGTAGATCAAGGCCTTCATGAAGGCAGCCAAAGATAGACAGAAGTCGTATGCCGATAAACGACGTAGACCGATTGAGTTCCAGGTGGGTGACCAGGTTATGTTGAAGGTATCGCCTTGGAAGGGTATCATTTGTTTCCAAAAGCGGGGAAAGTTAAGCCCGAGATACATAGGCCCTTTCCGAATCATTTCTCGAGTAGGAGAGGTAGCTTATAGATTAGAGTTACTCGACGAGTTAAGTGGAATTCACCCGATATTCCATGTATCTCATTTGAGAAAGTGCTTAACTGATGAAGACATGATTTTTCTATTGGAGGATATCGAAGTAGACGAATGACTCAATTATGTGGAGCAACCAGTGAAAATCATTTATTGAAAGGAAAAGAGAGTGTACAGTGGAAGCACAGGAAGGGATCCGAGTCTACGTGGGAGACTGAAGAAGAGATGAGACAACATTACCCACAATTCTTTGAGGAATAACAGGTTTGGAGGATGAAACCTATTTAAGGGGGTGGATTTGTAACACCTGGCTATTTCTAGACAAGAAAGATGAATAAAGTGAAAGAAAGAAAGGAAATGAAATAAAACCCAAGTCTAGGGGTAAAAAGTGTCCAAAAGGACAAAATGTTTGAAAAGTGGGTGTAAAAAGTAGCATGGCCGCCCATGCCATGCCACTTTTCACTTTTGGGAGTTTAGAATTTAGAGAGAGAAAGAGCAGAGCTCGGGTTTGAAGCAGAACAAGAAGAAAGAATTCAAATTCAAGGTTAGAATTCATGCTTTTATGGTGTTCTTGACTGGTCATATCCTCAGGTTTATGCTTATGTGTGTTTGTATGTGTTCGGGTATGTTTTTAGTGGGTTTCTAGGAGGTTGAATTCAATTTTCAAACGAGTTTGGAAGAAGCCATACTCAAGATCTGCAAAGGTGATTTCTAGGACCCCTTTTTTACTGGTTTTCAACTGATTTTGGGGCTGGAAATGCATGAATATATGTTTTTATTTAACTGGGTTTCGGACTCGTATGCTTGAATGTGTGTATGATGATGTTATGGTGTGATGTGTGACTATGTTCATGCTTGATGATGTATGATTGTGTTTCTAAGGCTTAGAGGGTAAGATTTAAGCTTAGAACCTGATGAATGGTGCATGGGAATCAAATATGATATTTTAGACCCACTTGATAAGTTTTTAAATCTGCCTAAGTGTTTGGAAGTTAATGCGGATGAAAAGGGTTAATGCGGACGAACATTAACCATAGGGTAAGTCAATGCGGATGGAGTCAAATTCGGATGAAGTCAATGCGGATGAACATTGACTAAGTGCATGAAATACGGATGAGCATTTGACTAAGTGCATGAAATGCGGATGGGCATTTGACTAAGTCTGGGAAATGCGGATGAGCATTTGACTAAGTCTGGGAAATGCGGATGAGCATTTGACTAAGTCTGGGAAATGCGGATGAGCATTTGACTAAGTCTGGGAAATGCGGATGAGCATTTGACTAAGTCTGGGAAATGCGGATGAGTAAGTCCAAGGCAGAGTACAAATGCGGATGAACTATAGCAAATGCGGATGAAGTAAATCCAATAAGGATGAGCTATAGCAGAATGTAAGAAAGCCTTGCCAGCAATGTATGGAGGTTCACACCCAATGAAGAGTGTTAGCTCAACTGTGTGCGGGTTAGCTACCCTAGAAGGATGCACACTGGTGTCTAATCTTGGTGATTGACCATATGAATGGGATCCTTGCCGCTTGCCCTAGGTACTGGAGTCAGCTTCGTGCACAATGTTCGAGGTCTATGAAAGACCTCAGGCCCAGTTACCCGCTTCGTGCACAATGTTCGGGGTATAGCATATGGCATTGATCCAGAATGAAAGAGAAAAGATAATAGTGAATGTACGTACCCTAGGTACTGGAGTCAGCTTCGTGCACAATGTTCGAGGTCTATGAAAGACCTCAGGCCCAGTTACCCACTTCGTGCATAATGTTCAGGGTAATGTACATTTCACTGGAAGTAATGATGAATGAATGAAAGTATGAACGAAAGAATTACGAAGATAATAATGATATTATCTGTATGTATGTATGATGTATGATCACATGCAATAGAAAAGAATGGTTTTATGAAAGAAAAGTATGTTTTATTGTAAAGCTAGGACTCACTCAGCAACGCTGACTTTTATGCATTTTCCAATTGGCAGGTGAGCATTGCTGAGGATGGCATAAGGCAGCTGCTCAACTCTTTTGGATGGCATCCATTTGTATAAAGCTTTTGTGATGTAATACAACAATGTAATTTTGTAACTGACGAACGATGCATTATTTTGCAAAAGGTTTTATGATGAAATGAAATACCATTTGTTCTATGTTTCTGTTGTAATGTTTTAATGATTAAATGCAAAGTATATGTTTTATGTGTGATGATTTACCAGCTGTGAGCGTCCCAGGAACGAGGCCTTACAGAAGGTTTGGGTTCAACACTAGCTGGTGCTGCTAGGTTGTCACCTTGAGCAATGAGCTCTAACAATTTTGGGACAAGGGCTGTTTCTACCCCTAGAGAAGCTAACAGTTGGCTTTCTTAAGATTTTAAAGATGTTAGGCTTCATCTGTCCCAATTTAAGAATATTAGATGTTTCCCTTAACCATGAGAGCAGTTCATAGTTAAGAATGTATTGAACATATCTAGGAAACCTGTAGTATTCTAAGGGGTCCAAGTTAGCAAGCAGATTTTTATAAACAAATAGAGAAGACCTAAACTTGACTCCCCGAACAAGTTGAGAGTACCTAAAATTAAGGTCCCATCCTCCATGCTTATTTGACAAGCTGTGGATAACCATATGGAACATGAATTTCCACTGGGATGAGACCTTCCCTTTCCTAAATGTCTTTACAAAGAAATCTCCCTCATAGCCCATCTACTCAATGGAGTGGTTAACTACTTCTTTTGGAAATTCAAGCAGCTGAAGATGATTGTTGATAATGGCCGGAGTGATGAAGATTGTTCTCCCCTGCACTGTGGCAGACAGTGCCTTCTCTCCATCCATAATGACCTCTTGCTATGTCTTCCAAAATTGAAGCAGATGATCATCATACAGAGTATGATCAATGTTAAGGGAAGTGAAGTAGTTGGATCGAGCCAAGAAACGACAAACCTCTGAGAAATGTGGATCTTTCTCATAGTTTAATAGAGCAACTTGGCTGTGTTGCTTGTGTAACTGCATGGAGAAATCTGGTTCATTTTGTCGGTTAAGGTTGTCCATTTTGAGAAAGCTTAGGGATGAAGGAAGTATTAATGAAGGCAGTTTCAAAGAGAAATTTGGGGTTTAGGTTTGGAGGGGGAACCGTTGGGTTTATATGTGAAAAGGATTTAAGACAAAGTTAATGAAAGAGGATAAACTTTGAAATTCGGATGTCGGTCCCACCTCTGAAAAAATAGTTTGCTTTTTGTTCAAAAAGTAGTTTTCTTGAAAATCGAAAAGCTTCCGAAAGTAAATTGTTTTCGGAAGTTTTAAAGAGAAAGCTTCCAAAGCCAAAATGACTTTGGAAGAATTTCCTAAAAGCTTTGAAAAGTTTTGCTTCGGAAGAGAATCAAGAGTTGAAAGTTTTTTTCAAGAGAACAAAGCTTCCGAGAGTTAATTTGCTTCGGAAGGAAATTGTCCTTTGAAAGCATATAAGTGCCTGAGAAGGGTTTTAAGCTTCGGAAGATATTTTAGAAATTTATTACGAAAGAAAATTACTTAGCCAGTTATTTGTTTTAAAGGCTTAAGTTTCTTCTGAAGGTAAACACATATCTTCCAAAGGATCAAAATTTTTCAGAATTCTAAGGAAATTCTTCAAAAAGTTTTTCATCTAGAGAAAGCAAGAGCTTATGGAGGTGATAAACTAGAAAACTTAGGAAAAACATATTTTAAGAAATAATAAGAATTAGTTTTAAGAAAAAACTACTCGAAGTTTATCATCTCAACAGCTGATATAAGATATTTAAATCTCTGTTCATCAAAGGCTTTTGTAAACAGATCAACATATTGTTCATTTGTGTTAACTTTGACTAGTTTAATTAATCCCTTTTCAAAGTTGTATCTAGTTAAATGATACCTGATATTGATGTGTTTTGTCCTTGAGTGCTGCACAGGTTCTCTATGATAGAGATAGCACTGTTGTTGTCTATGTGAATGGGAGTCTCCTTGAAAGTTAATCCATAGTCAAGCATCTAATTCTGAATCCAAAGCACTTGAGCACAACAGCTTGCAACAACAATGTATTCAGATTTAGTAGTTGATGTAGAGACACAGGATTGCTTCTTGCATTGCCATGAGACAAACCTTCCACCAAGAAATTGACATCCCCCATATGTAGACTTTGCAGTCATGATGCAGCCACCATAATCACTATCTGTAAAAGCATACAGATTGAAGTCAAAATTCTTAGGATACCAAAGACCAAGAGTTTAGGCACCTTTGAGGTATCTTATAATTCTCTTGACAGTGATAAGGTGTGACATCTTAGGGTTGGCTTGATATCTTGCACAAATACATGTAGCAAACATGATACCAGGCCTCCTAGCTGTAAGATACATAAGAGACCCAATCATAGCCTTGTAAAGGTGTTCATCCACACACTCCCTCAAGGTGAGGCCCAAAGGAGTGGTTTCTTGTTATGGGTGTCTTAACAATCTTACAATTAGTCATGTTGAATCCTTTGAGTATATCCTGAACATACTTTGACTAACTAATGAAGATTCCATCTTCAACTTGCTTCACTTGAATTCCCAAAAAGAAATTAAGTTCCCCCATGGCACTCATTTCAAATTTGTCCTTCATCAACTTCTTAAAGTCTTTGTAGAGCCTTGGATTAGTTGAACCAAAGATGATGTCATTGCATATACTTGAACTAGCATTAAGTCATTTTCCTGTTCTTTGATGAAGAGAGTTCCGCTGATAGTACCTCTTTTGTATCCATGATTGCAAAGATAATAAGATAGAGTCTCATACCCTTTCCTAGGTGCCTGATGCAACCTATAAAGAGCATTGTAAAGCTTGCAGACATAATCAGGATGATCAGGATCTGCAAAACCAGGTGGTGTTTTACATACACCTCTTCATCAATAACCCCATATTGAAAAGCACACTTGACATCAAGTTGATAGACCTTGAAGTTTTTGGATGCAACAAATGCCAAGAATATCTTAACAACTTGTAGTCTTGCTACAGGAGCAAAGAAATCTGTGTAGTCAATTCCTTCTTCTTATGTGTACTCTTGAACAACTAGTCTAGCTTTGTTTTTGATGACAATGACTATCATCTTTCTTGTTCCTAAACACCCATTTGGTTCCTATAGTAGTATTCCCATGAGGAAGAGCACAAAGGTTCCAAACATTTTGCCTTGGAATTGAAGCAGCTCCTCTTGCATGGCTTCGACCCAAATTCCATCCTTTACAGCCTCATTAATTTCTTTGGCCCTATCTAGGACAAGAAACAAGAGTGAAGATAAAATTTTGATCTGGCATTGATGCTTCTCCCGCCTCATCAGCACACTTGTCAAGTGAAACTTGATCCAATGAGTATCTAACATCATTAATGTTTTCATCTATGGAGTGGTTATCAGCATCAAGAAATTCTTGATCACTGTCACCACCACCATTATTTTCTTCTATATTCGAAGTGTCTTTATGTGATTGTTGAGCCTCTAAGTTGGAATTTGAAGGCATCTCAGATGTATCAACTAAATTTGTTATTGTTGTGATGATACCTCATTTGTAGAAGTAGTTACTGTTAGAGCTGGAGATGTGTAACCGGAAGGTCTTCTTAGCTCAAATCTTGGATTAGAATATCCTGGAGGTAAAATACTTATAGATCCTGAAACATTCTCACAAGATTTGTTAAAATAGTTGGTAACTAAATCAAGATCAAATAGCCAATCTGGACCAGAACCTTTCACTCTGGGAGTGTGCTCATTGAAAGTCACATTAGCTGACTACTCAATGACTCTAGTTCTGAGATTGTATACTCTATAAGCTTTAGCTTGACAAGAGTATCCAATAAAGTGTCCATTATCTGATTTCTTAGCAAACTTGGCGATTTGATCTTTGGTATTCAAGATGGTGCAAGGACATTCAAATGACCTGAGAAAACCAATGAAAGCTTTTCTCTTGTGCCAAAGTTCATAAGGAGTCTTACCATGAGTCTTAACTACTAAAACTCTATTTTGCACATAGCAGGCAATGTTGACCGCCTCTGCCCAGAAGGTGATGGGCAGCTTAGAGTCAGGCAACATGGTTCTTGCAGCTTCAATCAGTGTCATGTTTCTCCTCTCAACAACACCATTTTGCTGAGGAGTCCTGGGAGCACTATATTTCTTGTAATACCCTTTTCATCACAAAATCTATCAAGGTTTTGGTTCTTGAATTCAATTCCTTGATCACATCTTATGGTTTTGACCTTGTGATCACATTGATTCTCAATCTTTAAGATATCTTTAGAATCTCAGGGGTCTCATCCTTAGTTCTATGAAAGAACACCCAAGTGAATCTTGTAAAGTCATCTGTGATCACCAAATAGTAAGAGGTCCTTCCTAGACTCATTACACTGGTGGGCCCAAAGAGATCCATATGTAATAAGTGTAGGGGATTAATAAGGGAATTTCTTTCCTTTGGCTTATGAGATACCTTGTGTTGCTTCCCTTTCAAGCATGCAACAAAGTGGTCATCACTTTAAACTCTTTCTTTGATATTCAAGTTACCAAATCATTCTAATTAATTTATTCATGTTTTTAAAGTTTACATGGCATATTCTTGTTAGGACCTGGTATTTGAACGAAATACCGAATGATTAACATGTAAACCAAACCAAATAGTGCAGAATCTTATTTGATTGGCGATCCAATCAGTGAGAACGCACGTAGAATCAATAAAGTATTGAATCAAACGTTAAGAATCGATCTACAACGTTCTATGAACTTGGAGTATCAACTTGGAGGCTTCTGGACGGCTAGGGTACGTCTGGAATCGAAATAGGATGAATGCTTTGGTTTTTCGACGAATTGGGTTGTATTTATAGGTTAGTATTTGTTGGACCAAAAGAACCAATGAGCCGGATCAGAAAAACCTTTAAGTCCCACAGATGTCACAACAACTACTGAAGACCACAACAGCTGAAGACAACAGCTGATTGCAAAGTCTGAAGACAAGTGCTGAAGACAAAGTCTGAAGACAAGTGCTAAAGACAAAGTCTGAAGACAAGTGCTGAAGACAAAGTCTGAAGATAAGTGCTGAAGACAAAGTCTGAAGACAAGTACTGAAGACAAAGTCTGAAGACAAGTGCTGAAGACAAAGTCTGAAGACAAGTGCTGAAGACAAAGTTTGAAGACAAGTGCTGAAGACCAAAGTATCAGACGTTGTCACAACAGCTGAAGAGGTCTTCTTCAGTAGTTGTGATGGTTTACCTTTCAGTAATTTTATGTTTTATCTGTTCAGCAGTTTGACACAACAGCTGAAGAATACTTCTTCAGTTGTTGTGCTCATCAGTAGTTTTATGTTTTTCAGTAGTTTTGTAAACGACTGAAGAGCTTGTTCTTCAGTCGTTGTAGTTTCAGTAGTTTCTTATCAGTAGTTTCATATTTTGTACTTAACACTCTGATATGTTCTCAGTAGTTGTGAACATTTCAGTAGTTTTAAGAGTTAGTTATTTTTGTAAGAGATCTGCCAGTTGTCACTTTCCCGTGATAACACAGCGATTGCACTCTATATAGGAGTGTCAACCTATTGTAATTAAGTAGAATGATTTGATCAGAAATATTCGATATCATAGAAACATTCCTTGTTACAAATATATTCTCTCGTTATAACCGTATTTGTTCTTAATGCATACGAGTATCAAATCTTGCTACAATTTGTCTAATTCTTGTTCTTATTCCGCTGCGTTACGCTTTATTACATCAAACTTGTGATCACTGATCCTGACATATTGTTCATTCGTGCGACTGAACCATTAGTATGGTTCAGTCGTGCGATTGAACCATGCGATTGATTCATCCGCACGACTGAGTGTTCAGTCGTGCGACTAAGCCAATCTTATGTTACAATCATACGACTGATCCAGTCTCCTGGTCCAGTCGTGCGACTGAGTCATTCGTATGATGTTATTCATGCGTATGGTCCATTCGCATAGGCCATTCGCATGAGAACTTCATTTTGTGAAGTTTGAATGTATTAATTAATATAACATTATGTGTATGAATTCAAACAACCACAAACCTAATTAACCAATTCAACATCGACTCATTAATGAAATATAAACATTATAGATAACAAATAATCAATATCATTTCATAATCATTCCAAACATTTCATCAGAATCAGACAAACAAGATCTATTACATTCATATCATGATCTAGGGACATACATGTATCAACAAACTCCCCCTTGGACCTAGATCTCTCTAATGTCTTGTTTTCTTCATTACCTCCTCATACTTCTTGTGCTTATCCTCTTTTGTGACTCCTGCATGAATCTCAAATGCAAAACAGAGTCTTATGACATTCTGGAACTGGAGGGCTTGTACTATATCATGCGTATCATAGAACACTGGCCACTTGTATAGAGTGTAGACATCATTAGCTGACAAGTTGGTAAGACACAATGGGTCAAATACCCTGATAGTATCCATTTGGCCCTCTTTGTTTATGACTATGACCGCTTCTCCTATCCTCCAATCGTAGTACCACCACTTAAAGTGTGGAGAAGTCTTGTGGCATTTCCCTGAGTGGGATTCTTGACATCATGCGCGGAGGACTCCACTTCAACACTATCTTTGGATTTCCAGTAATGGCATCAACTTCAGACCTTCTGATGTACCTTGTAGGCTGTTGGGGTCTGAAGTTAACCCACCTGGTGTGGTACTCCTTAGGGCAGCCTCAAACCAGCCTGACATCTTTCTCGGGCCAGCATACAACAACTTTAGTTTGGTCAGCTGGTTGAGCTTAAAACCTGGTAGAGTCTTTAGATCATGTGGAAATCTAAAGTACTCTCTGCCCTTCTCCCTCTTAACTGCATAGACGTTAAGGTTCTCAAAGTATGCCCATGCTATAATCCTGCCTGACACATTATGATGTTTCTTGACTCTGTAGAGTTTGGTGTAGGCGTCCTGTTTAGGTGCAGCGCGTTGGGCTCTAACTTCTTCAAAATAGGCAGCCCACTCAGCCTTTCGGATATCAACATCATCATTTGTGGCTTGTGTCGTTCCCTTTGTCTTCTATGACTCCTGCTCCATTTTGTATAACACCTCAAATGTATCACTGACAAGGGATTCACCCAGATTGGGGACCACATTTCCCTCATTGTCAGCATACTGAGGGTAGTGCTCTGCAGTGACATCTTCTATCTCTATTTCATCAACGTCATTGAGCTCTTCGTCACTTTTCGAGTCGCACGTTGGAGCATCCTTCACAATCTCATCGGGATTTAACTTAAGATCTCAGCTAATTGCTCGTCAGTAAGATTATGAATGATTTCTCCTTCCTCAGGAGTATACATACCGATCTCCTGACAATACCCTGCAAATCAAGAATCAACGTCAGTTGAGTCTTGACCTGTTGGAGGGGAGCAATATCGTATTTATCTCTTTGGAAATCAGGATCTGTTGATTTAAAACATTCAACACAGCAAACATTAGTTAATAATCAAGACAGACAATACATTAATCTTAATATAAACATCAAATACATAAGTTTAATACATGATTCAAGTAGAAAAGCTATCAAATACACGATCATCTAATCATTACTTTTATCTTGAATCGCTGGATGAGCAGTAGGTAAGGCAGAAGAGGAAGCTCGTTGGTCTTGATTTCTTTTTGATCTTCTATCTTGACCCTGAGCTGAGGCAGATGCAGCTGCATCTCCTCCTTCATCATCATCATCCTCATTCCTCTCCTCTGTCCTCTCGTCCTCAATCCCCTCATCATCCTCAGTCCTCATCATCATCATCATCATCATCCTCATCATCATCCTCATCATCTTCGTCTCCCACTTTAATCTTTAGTGGCTCGTCTTTAGATCCCTTAAGCTTTAGCATGATGGTCTTCTTAGCCTCCTCCAACTCTTCAATCCTCTTAGTAGATGTGACACTGTGCTCTTGTAGTTGGGCGATCTCGTGGCTCTGAGCAGCCATTTGTTGGGCCTGCTCATCTATCAACCGAGCCTGCTCCGAGATCTGCTAACTGCCCTTTAGTAAGATCTGTCAGATGACGGATCTACGCCGTCTTCTCCTCATCAGCAGCTAATAACGCATCACCATCCGGTTCAGCGCAGAAAGCTGTTCCTCTACCCCAATTGGAGGTAGAGGAGATCCATATATATGTGCGGGATGGGATGAGGGTCCTGCTTGGTGGCTAGTGTGGTGGTGGTGGCTGTGGTGAAGATGGGTTTGGGTCTGTGAGATAGTGGAGGTGATGTAGAAGTGAAAGATATGGTGGTGGTTGGCATATGTATAGTGTGGGAGGTATGGTGGTGGTTGGCATATGTACAGTGGTGGGAGGTGTGGTGGTGGTTGGCATATGTACAGTGGTGGGAGGTGTTGACGAAGGTTAGTCTTCTCTTCTTCTTCTTCTGGCCGTGGGGCTGAGTCATCCTTTTCTTCCTTGATCCTGTCGAGGTGGATGCTCCCCCTAGAATACGGCTAGCTGACTCAGGGGCATAGCTAGGATCTGCAGTCCTCTCCCGAATCCCTGGGGCGTTTACCAACCGCCCGGAGTCCATACTCTGTGGAACAACCTTGCTTCCCACAGTCCTCGTCAAAGGCTCCTCATCCGACTCTCTTCCTCCTCACCAGGTATGAAGTCCTGGTGGAAACCCGCTGACTCAGCTATGTCGCCTATTGGGGCAGATACTGGGGGTATAACATCTGAATTTGTGCCCCTCGGTGGATAGGCATATCATCCCCACATCCCCACTGTCATCATCGTCTGAATCATGCTCTGGGAGCAATAACCTCTCATTGTCTGAATCGCTGTCATCATGACGCCACTTGCTTCTACCTGGCGCCACATATCTTTCATTTGCCAGATGGCCGATCAACCTCTTTACCTGGGGCTTCACCTGCTTGCCCCGATACACTCTCATGCGACCCAAAGTTGTTTCATCCATAATTTCTAGGGCAACCGCATCATGGCTCTCCTTGGAAGTAATGGCAGCTTCTCGTTGAAGATCAGCTGCAGAAATCTGGGGTACATACAAAAACCCTCCTTCCCCTTGGCCTCCAGATTCTCCACCAGATATGAGAAGATCATGCTCGAGAAGCTGAAGGGGTGGTTCAGCACCAGTGCCACATAGGCATTCTGAATCGGTCTGACAGGTCATCAAACCCACCCCTCCGAGAAGCAATACACTTCAGGATCACATGCGCCAAGTATTTATACTGGGGACACAGGTTGCTCTTGTTGAGCACACCTGAGTTGATGTCCCCAGCGTACTTAATCCTGAGGAAGCAACCTCTGACTGTAAATGGATGTAGTCTGGTGGGGTGATCAGTATTGTCCCCAAAATCAAGTACTCTCTGGATTTCAGCTACTGTAATCTCAATATCATGACCATGAATGAAGCTCCGTATGCTGTAAGGCTCACGTGAACGATCTACGGAGGCATTCTCCCAGAAAGCCTGTTGTAACGACCTGTAAGGAGTACACTGTATGGATATGGCTTTATGTATCCGAGAACGTTGAAGGAACGCAATAATCTCTGTAAACTCGGCCCCATTCCGAGTCGTATGGTCCAAATAAGCACATATATTGTGCTTTGGATTGATGGACCATCTATCAGCCATTGACCTGAAACACAAGACACATAACCATTAGAAAGTCATACATCAAAATTCAGTTCAAGGTGTATAGTTTAAATTCAATCTGATTCATTCGTGCGAATGAATCATGTGACTGAAGTCAGTCGGTTGTCCTTTCATGTGACTGAGCTCATTCGGGTGAATGAGACATGCAACTGAGTTCAATCTGTTGGCTGAGTCTGCGATTGGTTCAGTCGGCCGACTGAGTTCATTCGCATGGTGCATTCGGCCGATTGACCCAATCGCAAGATTCAATCATGCGATTGGAGTTCATCCGGACGACCAGTCGCTTGTCCCACTGTTCAGTCGCCTGTGGTTCGAATCTTGACCAAATCAAGTAATTTAACCTGGTTTAATGGTCCATTAGACTCGCCATCTTGTCACTAATAACCTATAAAACTTAATTTTAACATTTTGCTTAGTTTATGTTGGTTATTTGGTCATTTACAGTCCGGTTCTTGTTTCACTCGAATATCACAAATTTGGGTTCGATGTCTTCTGATTTCGGTAAGATTGCACTGCAATATACCTATATAATCGTCAACCCACGTCAGAAGATTAATAAAGATGTAAAACAAGGTCTAGAGTAATTTCGGCAGAGTAACGGTACTTGGTGCGATTTAGGAGCGATTGAGGGTGATGAGTGGAATGCGATCGACTATGGCCCTTTAAATACTGTAGCTGAGTTCACTCGGCCGACTGGCCTCATTCTCTCAGTTCATTCAGGCGACTGAGGCTTAGTCGTGCGATTGGCCCAGTCAGTCGCATTCAGTTGGCCGACTGAGTCTCAGTCGGTCGACTGACTCATTCGTGCCCTTTCATTCGCACCCTCAGTTAACCGACTGAGTCTCAGTCGGTCGACTGACTCATTCGCACCATTTAATTCGGTCGAATGGGTCATTCTGATAAGCCATTTGGGTGAATGGAGCAATCTCATGGCCAGTCATGCGAATGGGATCCATTCGCATGGTTGGTCCATACTTATGATCCAGTCGTGAGAATGCGTTACACTTATGAACATTTAGCATTTAAACCCTTTTTACCTGTTGAAATTAACATTATGAGCATTTGATCATCTCAGACATGATCATTTTAACTTGAAAACTTTTTGATCACCTCAGACGTGATCCTTTTAAACACTTTAGTCACATCAGACGTGACCCTTTTAAACTTTGAAAACACATGTGGCCATCTCAGACATGACCCTTTTAGGTGAGTTAATCACATATTGATTTTCATGATATAGTCTGACGAACAAACAGACTAAAATGACTAACTAACTAGAAACTTAAACTAAATACAAAAATAAATTATTTTTTTTGACTTTTTTGTGAGAGATAAATCCTAAGATAGACATCTACTGGATTTGGTTCCAGAATAGGCAGCTTCAGTTTAGTTACCACACCTGGACCAATTCAATTTTGGAATCATACAGGCAAGTCAAATCATTGGGACTTGTTATCAAAACCTTTTGATGTTCAATTCTTGGTTTTCATCCAGAGTCGTTAGCAAATTTAGGAAATCACACTGGTACTATTAGATTCCCACATTGATTTGAACTTTCAAGAATTGCAGCCACAATGATTGTCAGTATATTTGTCCTCTTGAATCCATACACAGACTGTAGACACAAACTAGTGATAGTTTTAGGTTTATTACTTCAACTAACATTTTTGGATCCCACACTTATATGGTAATCAACATTCCTCAGGGGCTTTTGAGCGGTCTACGGTATTTTTACTAGAAGAGACTATTCTTAGATCTTTCAAAGAGATGCCAATCCTCAGGTCAATGCCATCGCACAGCAGAGAGGCGGCAAACAACAATGAATTCTAGAATATCTAGGTTATGCTTATCCTCAGGTCAGTGCCATCGCATAGCAGAGAGGCACACAACCTATCTTCTTGTTAGAGCAGCTAAATTTTCTTTTGCACAAAATGCACCAACAACATATGTCATTAGCGTGATAGCATTTGTCTTTCATTTTATTCGTGCTTTGCTCTATTTATGGTCATCTGCACACATTTCTGGCGTTTACATGCTCATTACCCCTTATTGGAATATTGTTGATTGTGTTAACCAATGATAAGATGGCAGCCCACAGTCAGTTGAACAACTTAGTTTGATCTTGAGATCACCAGTCAGGTCTAATAATCTATTGTGTTGAATCTACCGACATATCATTTGTGGTATAGCAACCTCTAGGTCTACTTTCTTTGTGTTACCTTAGTAGTTACCAGTTTTTCTATCATCTTCCCTTTTATATTGCTTAGACTACACAGACTTATACTTTGAATTTTGCATCTTTTCTAAATTAAAATTTTAAAGTCCCTTTTGATTTGTTCCTGTGTACTATCATTTTCCAAAAGGTTTGAATCGGTATCACAGATACGATCTACCTTATATCAGCTATCCATTCCTTCTCCCTCGTTGTTTTTTAATATTACTAGCTGACCTACTCTCCCCCTAAAATTCTAAAATCATACTGGATTTAATTATTATAGGATTTTAACAGACAGCTAAATAACCTGAATTTTATTTAAACATAATAAAATAAATAAGGAAAAATAAAAAATTATAACTACAATGCATCGGACTACACATGATCATCATCAGGAATAACATCACTTTTCTTTTTAACGCCGTTGACCTCTAACAGAAATAGAAAACGTGGTTTATCAAAGGCTTTTGTATAGAGGTCAGCGCGTTGAAAGTCAGTATTAATTTTTACCACATCGATTAAGTTCTTCATAACTACTTCAAACTCTTTGCATATGTTAGGACCTGGTTTTGACCGAAATACCTAGAGATTAACATGTAAACCAGATCAAATAGTGCGGAATCCTATTTGATTGGCGATCCAATCAGTGAGAACACACGAAGAATCAATCAAGAATTGAAACTAACGTTAGAAATCGATTGGGAATCGATCTAATGTGTTCTATGAACTTGGAGAACAAATTGGAAGGTTTCTGGACGGCTAGGGTACGTCTGGAATCATAATTGATCGAGAGTCCTATTTTTCACGAATTGAGTTGTATTTATAGGTTGGTATTATTCAATCGTGCGACTGAACCATTAGTCTGGTTCAGTCGTGCGACTGAACCATTAGTCTGGTTCAGTCGTGCGATTGAACCATGCGGTTGATTCATTCGTACGACTGAGTGTTCAGTCGTGCGACTGAGCCAATCTTATGTTACAATCGTACGACTGATCCAGTCTCCTGGTTCAGTCGTGCGACTGAGTCAATTGTGTGAAGTTATTCATGCGTATGGTTCATTCGCATGAGCCATTCGCATGAGAACTTCATTAAGTTAAGTTTGAATGTTTTAATTAATATAACATAATGTGCAACCATTCAAACAATCATAAACCCAATCAATTCAATCACGACTCATTAATGAAATATTAAACATCACAAGTAACAAACAATTTATGTCATTTCATTAATCAATACAAATTACATCATACTCAGACAGACAAGATTCATTATATTTCAAATCATGATCTAGGGACATACATGCATCAACAGCATAATTCTTCGTTCTTTGAACCGAAGATTATGTCATCGACATAGATTTGTACTAGCAGTAGGTCTCCATCTTTTTCTTTGATGAATAGTGTGCAGTCAATGACTCCCCTGCGAAAGCTGTGTTTCACAAGATGAGTTAACTGCATACGCGTTAAGGTCATCAAAATAAGCCCATGCAATAATCCTGCCTGACACCTTATGGTGTTTCTTGACTCTGTAGAGCTTGGTGTAGGCATCTTTCTTTGGTGCAGCACGCTGGGCTCTAACTTCTTCAAAACAGGCAGCCCACTCAGCCTTTCGAGTGTCTACGTCATCATTTGAGGCTTGGGCTGTTCCTTCGGTCTTTCCTGTTTCCTGCTCCATCTTGTCTAGTACCTCAAACATATCACTGACTAGGGACTCACCCAGATTGGGGACCACATTACGTCGTTGTCAGCGTACTGAGGGTACTCTTCTGCAGTAATATCTTCAACCTCAACTTCATCAACGTCATTTAGTTCTTCATCACT
The DNA here is from genome assembly GCA_025506515.1 of Flaveria trinervia. Classification (NCBI taxonomy): domain Eukaryota; kingdom Viridiplantae; phylum Streptophyta; class Magnoliopsida; order Asterales; family Asteraceae; genus Flaveria; species Flaveria trinervia. The sequence continues at coordinate 19,584,641 of CM046446.1, forward strand.
GGTTGAATCAACTGTTGGAGCATCCTTGACAATTTCATCAGGATTGAGTCTGAACATCTCTGCCAGTTGCTCGTTAGATAGGTCATGAATTATTTCCCCTTCTTCAGGCTATAACTCACAGACCTTCTTATAATCCCTTGCAGATCAAGAGTCATGGTTAGTTGAGTCTTGACCTGTTGAAGGGGAGCAATGTCAAACTCATCCCTTTGAAAGTTTGAATCTGTTTGATTTAAACATTCAACACATAAACCATTAGTAAGTGATCAAACAGAATTATATCAACTTAATATATAAACATTCAACACACAAACCATTAGTAAGTAATCAACCAGAATTATATCAACATAATATATAAACATTCAACACACTTGTTTTTTCATTCCATGATTCAATCACAAAATAAATAAATACATAAGACATCTAATCTGTACTTTTGTCTTGAATCCTGGGCTCATCGCTCGGAGGAGCAGAAGAGGTAGATGGCTGATCCTGTCGATTCTTCGATCTTTGCTCTTGACCAGAAGCAGAGGCCGATGCAGCCGCATCCCTTCCTTCTGCTTCGTCATCATCATCTCTACCTTCTGTCCTTTCTTCCTCTGTCTCTTCTTCATCCTCATCATCTTCCTCATCGTCATCATCATTTTCATCATGACCATCTCCATCATCCCCATCACCCTCCTTTATCTTCAAAGGCTCATCCTTTGACCCCTTTAACCTCAGCATAATCGTTGTTGGTCGTCTCCAACTCCTCTATACGTTTGGCTGATTGGGCCTGCTGGTCCTGGAGTTGGGACATCTCGACTCTCCTAGCATCGATTAGCTGGGTCTGCTGCTCTATCACCCGAGCCTGCTCTGCCAACTGCTGAGACTGGGCAGCAATCAGATCGGTCAACTGGCGAATCTGCGCCGCTTTCTCTTCATCTGCAGCTAGCAGGCGCATCACCATACGGTTAAGCGCCGACAGCTGCTCCTCTACCCTGATGTGAGGTAGAGTAGATCCATATACATGTGATGGCTGGGTTGAAGGTCCGACATGATGTGAGGTGGTGGTGGTAGTGGCAGTGGTGAATATGGGTCGGTAAGCAGGTGTTGGTGATGTAGGTGTGAATGGTATGGTGGTGGATGGGAAGGATACAGTGGTGGTAGGTAAGGTGGTGGCTGTGGTAGCAGTAGTGGATGTGGTGAATATGGGTCGGTAAGCAGGTGCTGGTGATGTAGGTGTGAATGGTATGGTGGTGGATGGGAAGGATCAGTGGTGGTAGGTAAGGTGGTGGCTGTGGTAGCAGTAGTGGATGTGGTGGCTGTGGTGATGGATGGTATGTTAGTGGAGGTGGTAGTGGTGGCTGTGATGGTGGAAGTAGTGGCAGCAGTGGTAACGAAGGTCAGGCGAGCTTCTTCTTCTTCAGTCAGTGGGGTTGAGCCATCCTCTTCCTCCTAGTCCCGGTGGAAGTGGATGCCCCCCTGCAGCTCTGCCCACTGAACTCGGAGCATAGCTTGGGTCAGTCTCTCTCTCAGTGGAGTCCCGAGGGTGTTCACCAACCACCCTAAGCCCGTGTTCTTGGGAACAACTTTTCTTCCCACAGTCCTAGTGAGGGGCTCCTCATCCGACTCCTCCTCTTCCTGATCACCAACAATGAACCCCTGATGGAAACAGCCGTCTCAGCAACCTCTCCGGCAGTGTCAGACCCGGGGAAATAACATCTGACTCAGTGCCTCTTTGAGTAGCAGGCATATCATCCCCGGCGTTGCCGCTGTCATCATCATCAGAATCCATATCTGGTAGGAGCAACTCTCATCATCGGAGTCGCTGTCATCATGACGCCATTTGCGTCTGCCAGGCGCCACATACCTTTCGTTGGCCAGGTCGCCAATCAGTCTCTTCACTTGGGGCTTACCTGCTTTCCCCTGAAACTCTCATCCTGCCAAGAGTAGTATCATCCATAATCTCTAAGGCCACTGCGTCATGACTCTCTTTGGGCAACTGTGGCAGCTTCTCGTTGAAGACGAGCTGTAAGAATCTGGGGTACATACAAAACCCCTCTTTACCCTTGACCTCCAAGTTCTCCACTAAGTAGGAGAATATCATGCTGGAAAAACTGAAGGGGTGTTTAGAACCAGTGCCACGTAGGCATTTTGAATCTGGTCTGAGAGGTCGTCAACCCACCCCTCCTCGATGCAACACACTTGAGGATCACGTGTGCTAAGTGCTTGTACTGGGGGCTCAGGTTGCTCTTGTTGAGCACACCTGAGTTGATATCCCCAGCGTACTTTATCCTCAGGAAGCATCCTTTCACTGTCAACGGATGTAGTTTAGTAGATGATCAGGTGTCATCCCCAAACTCTAGGACCCTCTGAATGTCGGCAGCAGAGATCTCAATATCATGGCCCAATATAGAGCTCCTAATACAGTACGGCTCACGAGAGCGGTCCACCGAGGCATTCTCCCAGAATGCCTGATGGAGTGATCTATATGGCGTGCAAGGCGTGGAGATAGCCTTATGAATCCGGGACCGTCTCAGAAAGGCTATAATGTCAGTAAACTCGGCCCCGTTCCTGGTGGTGTGATCCAAATGAGCACAGATGTTGTGCTTTGGATTTATGGACCACCTTTCTGCCATTTACCTGAAACACACAAGACATAGAACCATTAGTACATAAGACATGAAGAATTCTGTTCTAAGTGTAAAGTTGAAAGTCATTCTGATTCATTCGTCCAAATGAATCATGCGACTGAAGTCAGTCGTCTGTTCTTTCATGCGACTGGACTCATTCTGGTCAATGTGACATGCGATTGGGTTTAGTCTGCTGACTGAGTCTGCGAATGGTTCAGTCGGCCGACTGAGATCAATCGTATGGTTCATTCGGCCGAATAACCAATCGCCAGATTCAATCGTGCGATTGAAGTTCATCCTGACGACCAGTCGCTGTCTCAGTTGTTCAGTCGCCTGTGGTTCGAGTCTTGATCAATACAAGTGATTTAACATGGATTACCGGTTCAATATACTCGCATTCTTGTTACTAATAACCTATTAACCTTAATTTTAACATTTTGCATAGTTGAAGTAGGTTATTAGGTCGCATTCTGTCTGTTTCTTGTTTTCGTTCGAATTTCACCACATTATGGTTCAATCCTTCTGATTTCAATGAAACAAGACTTCAATCTACCTGTATAATGAATGGTGAACGTTAGTGAATCAAAAACAATGATAAACTAGTGCTAATAAAATTTTGGCAGAGTAACGGTAGGGAGTGCGATTTAGGGCGATTTGGGAGTGATGAGTGAGATGCGATCGACAGAGCCCTTTAAATACTGAAGCTGGGCTCAGTTGGCCGACTGGCCTCAGTCTCCCAGTTCATTCGGGCGACTCAGGCTCAATCGTACGATTAGCCCAACCAGTCGCATGCACTTGACCGACTGAGATTCAGTCGGTCGACTGGCTCAGTCGTGCCTTTCATTCGCATGTTCAGTTGACCGAATGAGTTTCAATCGGTCGATTGACTCATTCACCCTCTTCCAATCGGTCGAATGGGCTATTCTGATGAGCCATTCGTGTTAGTGGAAGCCATTCGCATGGTTGGTCCATTCTCATGGTCCAATCGTGCGAATGGGTCACACTTAGTTAATTTTCTGCCATTTATACCAATTTACATTATAAGCCCTTTTAAATTAATTGAAATTAACGTTATGAGCCTTTGATCATCTCAGACATGATCATTTTATTTTGAAAGCATTTTGATCACCTCAGACGTGATCCTTTTAGACACTTTAGTCACCTCAGACGTGACCCTTTTAAAGCACTTTGTCACCTCAAACGTGACTATTTTAAACTTTCGAAGCACATATGGTCATCTCAGACATGACCCTTTTAGTGATTTGATTCCTTCTGATTTTCCTGATGTAGCCCGACACACGCCTACAATTAAAATTAAAACAACTAACTAATTTAAAACCTTAAACTATTTTATAAACAAACTTATTTTTGGCTTTTTGTGAGAGATAAATCCAGAGATTGATATCTACGAGATTTGGTTTGGGAGTAGACAGCTTTCAACTTAGATTGATCATATCTGGACCAATTCAATTTTGGAATCATACAGGTAAGTCAAATCATTTGGGACTTGTTATTAAAACTTTTTGATGCTTAAATTCTCGGTGTTCATCCAGAGTCGTTAGCAACTTAGGGAAATCATACTGGAACTCTTAGATTTTCACATTGATTGAACTCTTGAGAATGTAGCCACTAAGATTGTCAGTATGTTTGTCCACTTAAATCCATACACAGACTTTTGACGCAGACTGGTGACTGATTTAGGTTTAATTATTTCAACTAACATTTGTGGATCCCACACTTATATGGTAATCAACATTCCTCAGAAGCTTTTGAGCAGTCTACGGGTATTATTACAAGAAGAGACTATTCTTAGAGCTTTCAAAGAGAAACCTGTCCTCAGGTCAGTGCCATCGCACAGCAGAGAGGCGGCAAAAACAATGAATTCTAGAATATCTAGGTTATGCTATCCTCAGGTCAGTGCCATCACACAGCAGAGAGGCACACAACCTATCTCCTTGTTAGAGCAGCTTATTTTATTTTACACAATATGCACCAACAACATAAGTCATTAGCTTTATTGCATTTGTCTTTCATTTTTTCTTGCTTTGCTCTATTATGGTCATCCGCACACATTTGTGGCATTTAAATGCTCATTAACCCTTATTGGAATATATTTGATTGTGTTAACCAGTGATACGATGGAGGTCCACAGTCAGTTGAACACCTTAGTTTGATCTTGAGATCACCAATCAGGTCTAATTGTCTATTGTGTTGAATCTACCAACATATCATTTGTGGTCTAGCAGCCTCTAAGTCTACTTTCTTTGTGTCACCTTAGGAGTTGCCAGTTTTCTATCATCTTCCCTTTTTATATTGCTTAGACTACACAGACATATACTTTGAACTTTTGCATCTTTTCAAAACTTAAATTTTTAAAGTCCCTCTTGATTTGTTCCTGTGTACTATCATTTTCCAAAGGTATTGAATCGGTATCACAGACACAATCTACCTTATTTCAGCTAGTTACCCCTTCTCCCTCATTTTATTTTATTTTATTTTATTTTATTTTATTATTTTTTTAATGTTAACTTGCTGACATATTCTCCCCCTAAAATACTAAAATCATTTCTGGTTTAATTATTTTTGGATTTTAATAAACAGCAAAATAACATGAATTTAAATATAACAGACGAAAATAAAGCAGATAACATAAAATAAAATAAACTTTAACTAAACTACATCGGACTACACATTATTATCATCAGGAATTACCTCACTTTTCTTTTTACGCGCCGTTGACCTCTAGCAAATATTGAAAACGTGGTTTATCAAAGGCTTTAGTATAGAGGACAGCGCGTTGAAAATCAGTATTAATTTTAACCACATCATTAAGTTCTTTTCAAACAATCTCTTATAAGTGGTATTTAATACCGATGTGTTTGGTCTTAGGATGTTGAACCGGATTTTTAGTTACCGCAATTGCAGCAGAGTTATCAACAAAAATAGGAGTAGATGAGAATTTTAAACCGTAATCCCGCATTTGCTGTTGAATCCAAATGATTTGTGAACAGCAACTTGCAGCAGCACATATTCGGCTTCACAGGTTGACAATGCAACCGATGTCTGCTTCTTACACTGCCAGGTAACTAATCTTCTCCCAAAGAATTGACACCCCGCTGATGTAGACTTGTAGTTCATCTTGCATCCCCCGTAATCCGAGTCACTATACGTGGTAAGCTCAAAGTCATCATCATGAGGATACCACAATCCAAGTGTGGGTGTACCCTTCAGATAACGAAAAATCCTCTTGACCCCGATCAGATGGTTGACCTTTGGTTTAGCCTGATATCTAGAACATAGACATGTAGCATACATAATATCAGGTCTTGAGGCAGTGAGATACATGAGGGATCCAATCATTCCTCGGTACATAGTGGCATCTACAAGATCTCCATTCTCATCAGGTGCTATATCATGATTCGTAGCAAGTGGGGTCCCAGCAGCAGAAGCATTCTCCATGTCAAAGCGACTGAGAATGTCTCCTACATACTTGGTCTGATGTAGAAGATCCCATTAGGTGTTTGATCCACCTGTAACCCGAGAAAGAACTTCATCTCCCCCATAGCACTCATCTCAAACTCTTTCTTCATTACTGCTTCAAACTCTTTGCATAACTCTTCGTTCTTTGACCCGAAGATTATGTCATCAACATATATCTGTACAAGCAGTAGGTCGCCATCCTTTTCTTTAATAAACAATGTACAGTCAATGACTCCCCTGCGAAAGCCGTGTTTCACAAGATGAGTCGAGAGTTTCTCATACCAAGCTCAAGGAGCTTGATGAAGCCATATAAAGCTTTGTCGAGCTTGTAAACTCTATCCCGATGATAAGGGTCTTCAAATCCCTCGGGTTGACTTACATAGACTGTTTCCCTGATTTCCCCATGAAGGAATGCACTCTTCACATCTAATTGGTAGACTTTAATCTTCATGTACGATGCATAGGCAAGGAAGATACGAATAGCTTCCATCCTTGCCACGGGTGCAAACACCTCATTATAGTCAATCCCCTCGACTTGGCGAAAACCTTGAACCACCAGTCGAGCTTTGTTCCTGATAATGACTCCTGGTCATCCTTCTTGCATTTTAGTACCCATTTGGTGCCAATGACTTTAGCACCTTTAGGTCTATCAACCAGAGTCCATACACCTAACTTCTTAAACTGCAGAAGTTCTTCTTGCATGGCACTCACCCACGCCTCATCATTTAGTGCTTCACTGATATATTTTGGCTCAACCTGCAAAACAAAACATCGATAAGCACCATCATGATGTAACCTTTCTCCATAACTGAGGTGTAATCAGCTGAGTATAGCTGATTTCGGGTTTGTACTCCTGATCGACATCCCCAATAACATTGTCAAGGGATGATAGACGTTTAGAGTCGTGATCCTGGACTAGTAGGCACAGCCACCTCAGAACTGAGATTGTGAACATTTTGTTCTGCATTGAGGAAGATGGAGTTTGAGGTTCCGAAGTCGAAGGTGCATCACTCATGGATGCTTGTGGACTTTCAGGAACTGGAACCTGTTCCTCCTGACTGTTCTGGTCATCTGCTTCAGTTTCATCTTCAGAGGAGAGTCACTGTCATCGACTACCCCCCCTGACTGAGTAGATGATTCTCCCTGTGTGCTAGATGGTGTATTTAGAATATCATACATCATCCTAGTAGCTAACTCATCATCCGAGGGAGAGAGAGGATGTTGAAGGACTTGAAGAATCCATCATAATCGAAGAAGTTGCAGCTCCTTTGCCTGTAGGTGGTGTGGTATATCTCTGAACGTCGACATTACACCACACTTCTACAAGACCCGTTGAGTTATTGTAAACTCGCTTGTTCGGTATGTTGTATCCTAGAAAAATTCCTTCATCTGCCTTCTCGCTGAATTTGTCTTCTTGTGTCTTCTTCAGAAGTGTACACGGCGCGCCAAAAGGTTCAAGATACTCCAAATTCGGTTTGTGTCTTTCTAGTAGCTCATAACATGTCTTTCCGTGGCGCTTGACTATTAGGACTCGATTCAGTGTATACACGCATTTGCCACCGCCTCATTCCAGAATTGGATACGTAGTTTCGAGTCTGCCAGCATGTCCGTGTTGTCTCTATCAAACTCCTGTTCTTTCTCTCAGCAACGCCATTCATCTGAGGTGTGTAAGCAAAGTGAATTGATGCACATTCCCTTTTCCTTGCAGTATGCCTCCATCCCTTGATTCTTGAATTCTGTCCCGTTGTCTAAGCGTACTTGTCTAACTTTTAGCTTGTAGAGAGATTCCAGTGTGGTTACTAATTCCTTGAATGTCTCCAATGTTTCTGATTTGAATTTCAGAACATTACCCAAGTGAACCTTGAGTAGTCATCAGTGACCACAAAACAGTACACGTCACCTGCAATGCTCCTTGTACTAACTGGACCAAACAGATCCATGTGAAGAAGCTCAAGAGGAGTTCTATCGAATAACTTTCTTTTCCTTATGAGACTTCTTTGTCTGTTTGCCTTTCTTGCAAGCTACACAAAAGTCAAGAAGTTGGAAGTTCTTGACATTTACTCCTCTCACTAAATCCTTCTAATCAAATGATTCGTCTTCCTTTGACTAATGTGTCCCATTCTCCTATGCCAGAGATTGAATCCTCTCAGTAACTTTAGATAGAAAGCACTGAACCTCATGATCCGTTGTAGCAGCTGTTGACAGATCCAAGACATAAAGGTCTTTATATCTTGAAGCAGTCATTAGAACTTGGTCCTCTGGGATCATATATTCTTTCTTCAGCACGTACACTTCTGTTGTCGAAGATGACTTTAAAACCTTTATCACAGATTTGGGAAACAGAAAGTAAGTTGTTCTGAAGTTGTTGAACGTAGTTCACCTTATCAAACTTAACTTTCTGATTTCCCACTTCTCCCTGCTGTGATATAGCCTCCTTTGTTTCCTGCAAGGAAACATGCCCTCCTTTTATTTGTTTGACGTTTGATAAAGGGCTCTATTTCCTGTCATGTGCCTGGATGCTCCGCTGTCTATAATCCACGTGTTAGTCTCAGCACTGTATCGAACACCCTGCACATACAAAGTAAATGAATTAGTTTAGGTTAGGGACCCAAGCTTTTACTGTCTTGGTTTTCCAAGAGGCATCACACATCATAAACTCCACCCATTGACCCTTAGAGGGTAAGGTAGCTCAGGTTCCTTCTTGTCATCAGTATCAGACACGTAGTGGACTTTTCTTTCCATAAGCCAGATTTGTGCAATGCCTGTTTATGATAAACAGTCGTCTGGCTTACAGGTTGGACTTTAGGTTCACTAGCTCTTCTAGTGGAGTTAGAGAACTCCTCTTAGAAGACCTAGGTCTAGAGTCCTGAAGATCAATCTTCTTCCTAGGTGTCTGATAGAAATGACAAGGAAGCAATGTGTCCACATTCTCCACAGTTGTAGCATGACCTGCTATCAACTTTATGAGTAGACTTTCTTTGTGGAGAAGTGCGTGACACTCTAGTAAATCAATCACTCACTCTAGTTTTTGACTCTTGATGTTTGATGTTTCTGATTTAACAAAATTTACTGTTTTAACCTGTTTCACTTTTTGGTTAACTGGTTTTTGACTTGAAGCATGTGGAAAAGTAACATTTGAAATCCTTTTAGGTTCTGATTTGACTCTTTTTGACCCTGACTTTAAGTTAACTTTTTCAAATTCATTTTCCAGATTAAGACAAGGCAATTTACTGTTTTCCTTTGAAGTGGCCTCCTTTTGTTTTTGTCCAGATTCAGTAGATGAACATGAGGTGTCTGGATCAGTAACTAGAGGAGAAGTCACCACATGATCCTTGATGGGGTTATTATTTATACTGGTCTACTTAGTGTTCATCAAGGTCTCAGTGGTGGTGGAACCACTTTGTAGCCTAATCCCTCCCCGTTATTCCTTTCTCTCACTAAGTGTTGAACTATGTGTGAAGAACTAGTCCAACTATGCATTTTTGTTTTAATGAATAATTCTACTTCTAGAACTGCCTTGTGCTTCTTAGTTTCTTCTAGGGAGCTTAGATAGTACCTAATGTCATTTGCTTGGTTAAAGGCCACTACTTCGGTTTCCCTAACTTGTTTAGTCAATAGGTCTATCTTTTCTTTATAACTGTCTCATATTGTTTTAGTACTCTATTAGCCTCGGTGCACAGTCGTAAATCTTTTACTAAGTTATCATTATGATCTAATAACCTAGCAAATTTTTCATCTATGCTATTCCTAAAAATATCACAATCAGAACAAGCATGATTATTAACATTTGGTCATAGTACTTACCTGAGTTGGTTCAGAAGAGTTAGCCATCAGTGCAGCATCAGATGTCTCTGGTTCTAGTGATTCTGACTTTTCTGTCTCTGACGTGGAAATCTCCTCATTTGGCTTGTAACTGACCTCGGCTGCAGTTGTTTCTTCACTATGTGACATTGCTATCTCAACTGCTAGATCCCCTTCACTCGCAGAATCATCATCAATATCCTCAACACTGGCAATGTTAGATTCTCCGGTGAGACAAACCTAAAACTCCAATCCTGTCCTTCATCATCATGAGCAGTCAAGGCTTTTGGATCCTTGTTTGATGAAGTAGAACTGAGGCTTGCTTGTCTTGGCGAGTAAAGGACGAGAACGGGTTCTCATTACCCGTCTTCTTTGGCTTGACACATTCTCTTTTGAAGTGCCCCTTCTCTCCACAGTTGAAGCAGGTCACTTTGCTCTTGTCAAAGCCAAATGTGGTATCCTTAGTAGCTATCAAGTTCTGTCCAGTCTTCTTAACAAACTTCTTCGCCCTTCGGACAGTGCTAGCTAAGGCCCATATTATATCCATCCTCTCAAGATCCATTTCATCCACCTGCTCGTAGTCCTCATCTGCCAGATGGCAGTTTCCAATCTTCCCGGCAACAAGTCCATCATATGAATGAACCACTGCTGCTAAAAGATCCATATGCTCTCGAGCTACTTCTACGGTCACATTACCGAGGTTCTCGATCTTCAGTTTGGTAGCACTTGCTTCTGATCCAATATAATGGGTACATGACGACCCAGACGTGTCTGATCCAGAAGGAGAAGCATGTGAAGGACCTGACGAGCTAGACACAAAAGCAGTCTGGAGTGGTGCTCCAGATGTCTTCGCTTAAGGCGTGGCGTTGTATAAAGCTGGATTTTGTGTGTACGAAGACTTCTGAGCTCTATACTTCATCCTTAGTGCTTCTTCTCGCAACTTAAGAATGAAGTCATTTATATCCAGCTTTACAAGCATTCCGTTCTGTCTCAGGTTAGACACGAATGTAGCCCACTTATCAGGCAATCCGTCTGCGAAGTTGCTTACTTTCTCTTCCATAGTCGTTTCCACTCCATGTGTATGCAATTCGCTCATCAAGTGGTAGAATCTGTCTATGACTTCGTCTAAACTTTCATTACCAATCGATGAGAAGTTATCGAATTCCTTCTTTAACTCCTTTGCCTTGATTGCCTTCAATGACGCATTCCCATCATATCTCTTCTCTAGCTCATCCCACAGTTTCTTGGACTGCTTGTTCTCTGAATACTGGTGGAATATGTCTTTGGGGATAGACTGAGTGATCAATGCATAAACTCTTTTCTCTGCATTGTCCTTTATTTTCTGTGCGTCTGTCATCCCGCTTAATGTTAGCTTAACTCCATCAGCTCCCACGGTGTACTATAACCGATCTCAATGGCTTCCCACAGATTAGGATCTACTCCATTAAGGTAGATCTCAAAACGTTGTTTCCAGTGGGGAAACTCATCTAAAGTCAAAAGCTTTGGTGGTTTATTGTGATTACCCACCTCACTCTCAAGCAACAGCAGGTTCTGTATCCTTGAGTCCTTCCCAGCAGTAAAGGCTGACATCTGATCTTCCATGACTAATAAGCTTAGAATCTAATCAAACAAACTTTCACTGATGCGACTGAAGGATGCGAATGATCTAATCGTGCGTATGACCTCTGCGATTGGTTCAATCGTGCGGCTGAACTGGGCGATTGGTTCAGTCGGGCGAATGAATCTGGTGCGTATGAGCTATGCGAACGAACGAATCAGTCGGCCGAATGAGGGTGCGACTATGTCCAATCGTGCGTATGAGCAATGCGAATGGAGTCCAGTCGTGCGACTGAGTCACTCGTGCGACTGAAGCTGCTATTTTGCGAAAATTTCTAGGTTTGACGGGTTTCAGCCGTAAAGATTCGAAATTTCACAAGTTCTAATCGCCTAAGTCCGTAGAAACCAAACTTCGATGAGCAGGGAACTTCCAAGATCACTTTTGATGCCAAAGATTGCGTTTTTAGTGCAAAACCACAAACTTTTATGCAATCTTGATTGAATCAACACGTAATCAAGAGTCAAAGCTCTGATACCACTTGTTAGAACCTGGTATTTGACCGAAATACCTAGAGATTAACGTGTAAACCAGATCAAATAGTGCGGAATCCTATTTGATTGGCGATCCAATCAGTGAGAACACACGAAGAATCAATCAAGAATTTAAACTAACGTTAGAAATCGATTGGGAATTGATCTAATGTGTTCTATGAACTTGGAGAACAAATTGGAAGGTTTCTGGACGGCTAGGGTACGTCTGGAATCGTAATTGATCGAGAGTCCTATTTTTCACGAATTGAGTTGTATTTATAGGTTGGTATTATTCAATCGTGCGACTGAACCATTAGTCTGGTTCAGTCGTGCGATTGAACCATGCGGTTGATTCATTCGTACGACTGAGTGTTCAGTCGTGCGACTGAGCCAATCTTATGTTACAATCGTACGACCGATCCAGTCTCCTGGTTCAGTCATGCGACTGAGTCAATCGTGTGAAGTTATTCATGCGTATGGTTCATTCGCATGAGCCATTCGCATGAGAACTTCATTAAGTTAAGTTTGAATGTTTTAATTAATATAACATAATGTGCAACCATTCAAACAATCATAAACCCAATCAATTCAATCACGACTCATTAATGAAATATTAAACATCACAAGTAACAAACAATTTATGGCATTTCATTAATCAATACAAATTACATCATACTCAGACAGACAAGATTCATTATATTTCAAATCATGATCTAGGGACATACATGCATCAACAGCATAATTCTTCGTTCTTTGAACCGAAGATTATGTCATCGACGTAGATTTGTACTAGCAGTAGGTCTCCATCTTTTTCTTTGATGAATAGTGTGCAGTCAATGACTCCCCTGCGAAAGCTGTGTTTCACAAGATGAGTTGAGTTTCAAATACCAGGCCCTTGGAGCTTGATGAAGCCCGTATAAGGCCTTGTCGAGATTGTAAACTCTGTCCCAATGATAAGGATCTTCAAATCCCTCGGGTTGACTGACATACACTGTCTCTCGAATTTCCCCATGAAGGAATGCACTCTTCACATCTAATTGATAGACTTTAATCTTCATATACGATGCATAGGCAAGGAAGATACGGATGGCTTCCATCCTTGCCACGGGTGCAAACACTTCATTGTAGTCAATCCCCTCAACTTGGCGAAATCCCTGAACAACCAGTCAAGCCTTGTTCCTGATAATGACCCCTTGGTCATCCTTCTTTCATTTCAAGACCCATTTGGTGCCAATGACCTTAGCACCTTTAGGTCTATCTACCAGAGTCCATACTCCTAACTTCTTGAACTGAAGAAGTTCTTCTTGCATGGCACTCACCCATGCCTCATCGTTTAGGGCATCACTGACGTATTTTGGCTCAAACTGCGAGACAAAACACCGATAAGCACCATCATGAATGTATCCCGTTTCCATAACAGAGGCATAATCAGCTGAGTACAGTTGATTTCGGGTTTGTACTCCTAATCTGACATCCCCAATGACATTGTCTAAGGGATGATAGACGTTTAGGCGTGATCCTGGAGTAGTAGGAACAGCTATCTTAGAGCCAAGATTATGAACATTTGGTTCTGCATCTGAGGTAGAAGGAGTTTGAGGTTCCGAAGTCGAAGGTGAATCACCGTTAGATGCTTGTGGACTTTCAGGAACTGTAACCTGTTCCTCTTGACTGTTCTGGTCATCTTCTTCAACTTCATCTTCAGAGGAGGAGTCACTGTCATCGACTACTCCCCCTGATTGAGTAGATGATTCTCCCTGTGAACTCGATGATGTTGAATCAAGAGATGGTGTATTCAAGATATCATACATCATTCGAGTAGCTAACTCATCATCATAAGGAGAGATTGGGATGTTGAAGGACTTAAAGAATCCATCATAGTCGAAAAATTAGGCGGGTCCTTTGCCAGTAGGTGGTGTGGTATATCTCTGAACATCAACATTACACCACACTTCTACTAGACCCGTTGAGTTGTTGTAGACTCTCTTGTTCGGTATGTTGTATCCTAGGAAGATTCCTTTACCAGCCTTCTCGCTGAATTTACCTTCTTGAGTCTTCTTCAGAAGTGTACACGGCGCGCCAAATGGTTCGAGATACTCCAGATTTGGTTTACGTCATTGTAGTAGCTCGTAACATGTCTTTTCGTGGGGCTTGACTATCAGAACTCGATTCAGTGTATAACACGCATTAGCCATTGCCTCATTCCAGAATTGGATAGGCAGTTTTGAGTCTGCCAACATTGTCCGTGCTGTCTCTATCAAGCTTCTATTCTTTCTCTCAGCAACACCATTCATCTGAGGCGTGTAGGTAGAAGTGAATTGATGCACAATTCCCTTTTCCTTGCAGTAAGCCTCCATCCACTGATTCTTGAATTCAGTCCCGTTGTCTGAGCGTACGTGTCTCACCTTCAGCTTGTAGAGAGATTCCAGTGTGGTTACTAACTCCTTGAATGACTCAAATGTTTCTGATTTGGACTTCAGAAACATTACCCAAGAGAATCTTGTGTAGTCATCAGTAACCACAAAACAGTACAAGTCGCCTGCAATGCTCTTTGTACTGACTGGACCAAACAGATCCATGTGAAGAAGTTCAAGAGGAAGCTCGATAGAATGAACTTTCTTTTCCTTATGAGTCTTCTTCGCCTGTTTGCCTTTCTTGCATGCTACACAGAAATCAGGAAGTTGGAAATTTTTAACGTTAACACCTCACACTAGATCCTTCTGAATCACGTGATTCATCTTCCGTTGATTTATGTGTCCCATTCTCCTGTGCCAGGAAATGGAGTCCTTCTCAGTAGCTTTTGATAGGAAGCACTGAACTTCATGATCCGTTGTAGAAGCCATTAAGAGATCCAAAACATAAAGGTCTTTATATCTTGAAGCTGTCATCAGAACTTGGTCCTCCAGAATCACGTAGTCTTTCTTTAGGACGTAACACTTCTTGTTGTCGAATATGACTTGAAAACCTTTGTCACAGATTTGGGAAATAGAAAGTAAGTTGTTTGGAAGTTGTTGAACGTAGTTCACCTTATCAAACTTAACTTTCTGATTTCCAACTTCTCCCTGAGTTGTGATATAGCCTCCCTTGTTTCCAGCAAACGAAACATGCCCTCCTTTTATTTGCTTGACGTTTGATAAAAGAGCCATGTTTCCTGTCATGTGCCTGGATGCTCCGCTGTCTACAATCCACGTGTTGGTTTCAGCACTGTAGCGAACACCCTGCACATACAATGTAAAACATTAGTTTAGGTTAGGAACCCAAGCCTTTACTGGCTTGGGTTTCCCAGAGGCATCACACATCATGAATTCAACCCATTGACCCTTAGAGGGTGAGGGTAGCTCAGGTTCCTTCTTGTCATCATTATCAGACACAGAGGGTGACTTCTCTTTCCATAAGCCAGATTTGTGCAATGCCTGTTTGTGATAAACATTCGACTGGCTAATGGGTTGAACGTTAGGTTCACTAGTTCTTCTAGGTGGAGCTAAAGAACTCCTCTTAGAATACCTAGGTTTTGAATCCTGAAGTTCAATCTTCTTCCAAGGTGTCTGATAGTAAGGACAAAAGGAAGCAATGTGTCCACACTCTCCACAGTTGTAGCACGACCTGCTATCAATTTTATGATTAAACTTTTTTTGTGGAGATGTGTGTGACACCCTAGTAACATCACTTGGTTTGGGTTTTGACTCTGTTTCTTTTGATGTTTTCTTATGTTTAACAAAATCAATTGTTTTAACATTGTTAACATCTTTTTTCCTTTTGGTTAACTGGTTTTTGACATGAAGCTTGTGAAAGATTAACATTAGTAGTCCTTTTAGATTTAGATTTGACTTTGTTTGACTCGGACTTTATATTAACCTTTTCAAATTCTTTTTCCAGATTAACACAAGGCATTTTACCCTTTGCCTTTGAAATGGCGTTCTTTTGTTTTGTTCCAGATTCAATTGATGAACATGAGGAATCTGGATGACTAACGAGAGGAGTAGACACCACATGATCCTTGATGGGGTTGTTATTTATTGGTCTACTCTTAGTGTTCATCAAGGTCTCAGGTTGTGGTGGAACCACTTTATAATCCAAACCCTCCCCGATGTTTCTTTCTCTCACTAAGTGTTGGACAATGTGTGATGAACTTGTCCAGCTGTGTAGTTTTTGCTTTAATGAGTTTACTTCTACTTTTAAGACTGCCTTTTGCTTCTTCGTGTCTTCTAGGGAGTTAAGATAGTACCTAATGTCATTAGCTTGGTTAAATGCGACTACTTCAGTTTCCCTAAGCTGTTTGGTCAAAAGGTCTATCTTTTCTTTGTAACTATGCTCATTTTGTTTTAAAACTCTATTAGCCTCAGTGCACAGTTGAAAATCCTTTACTAAGTTATCATTATGATCTAATAACCTAGCAAATTTCTCATCTATGCTATCTCTAAAAGTATCACAATCAGAACAAGAATGATTTTTAAACAGTTGGCCAGTGGTACTTACCTGAGGAGGTTTAGAGGAGTTAGCCATCAACGCAACATCAGATGTCTCTGGTTCTAGTGATTCTGTCTTTGCTGTTGAAATCCCTTCTTCAGGCTTGTAGCTGACCTCAGTTGCAGTTGTCTCTTCAATATTTGACATCGCTATCTCAACTGCAATATCTCTCTCACTCGCGGAATCATCATCTAAATCTTCTACACTGGCAATATTAGATTCCCCTGGAGAGACAAACCGAAAGCTCTAGTCCTGTCCTTCATCATCATGAGCAGTCAAGGCTTTTGGATCCTTGCTTGATGAAGTAGAACTGCTAGCTTGCTTGTCTTGACGAGTGAAGGACGAGAAGGGGTTCCTATTCCCATTCTTCTTTGGCTTCACACATTCTCTCTTGAAGTGCCCCTTTTCTCCACAGTTAAAGCAGGTCACTTTACTATTGTCAAAGCCAAATGTGGTATCCTTAGTAGCAACCAAGTTCTGTCCGGTCTTTTTCACAAACTTCTTCGCCCTCCGGACAGCAATAGCTAAGGCCCACATAATGTCCATTCTTTCCAGCTCCATTTCATCCACCAGAAGGGGTTCCCATTCCCATTCTTCTTTGGCTTCACACATAATGTCCTCATCTGCCAGATGGTAGTTTCCAATCTTCCCAGCAACAAGTCCATCATAAGAATGAACCACTGCTGCCAAAAGATCCATGTGCTCTCGAGCTACTTCCATAGTCATATTACCGAGGTTCTAGGTCTTCAGTCTAGTAGCATTTGCTTCAGTTCCAATGTAGTGGGTACAAGAAGACCCTAACATTTCTGAACCTGAAGGAGAAGCTTGTGAAGGACCCGATGAGCTAGACACAAATGCAGTCTGAAGAGGTGCTCCAGACGTCTTAGCTTGAGGTGTGGCATTGTACAAAGCTGGATTCTGAGTGTGCGAAGACTTCTAAGCTCTGTACTTCATCCTAAGTGCTTCTTCTCGCAGCTTTAGAATGAAGTCATTCATATCCAACTTTGCCAGCATCTCCACAAATGAAGCCCACTTTTCCAGCAATCCGTCTGTGAAATTTGACACCTTTTCTTCCATGGTAGTAGCAACACCTTGTGTATGAATTTCACTCATCAGATGGTAGAATCTATCAATAACATCATCCAAACTCTCGTTTCCCATCGATGAGAAGTTGTCAACTTCTTTCTTCAGTTCCTTAGCTTTAATTGCCTTCAGCGAAGCATTCCCGTCGTATCTCTTTTCCAGCTCATCCCATAATTTCTTGGCCTGCATAAACTCTCTTCTTTGCATTATACTTAACTTTCTGAGCATCAGTCATCTCTCCCAAAGTAAGCTTTACCCCATCTGCTCCCACCGGCATACTATACCCAATCTCGATAGCTTCCCACAAAGTTGGATCCACTCCATTGAGGTAGATCTCAAAACGTTGTTTCTAGTGGGGAAACTCATCTAACGTTAAGAGTTTTGGTGGTTTATTATGATTCCCCACCTCACTCTCAAGCAACAGTAGGTTCTGGATCCTTGAGTCCTTGCCGACAGTAAATATTGACATCTGATCTTCCATCACGATTAACTTTTAAGTGTACTAAACAAACTATCAAACTGGTGCGACTGGGTGATGCGAATGGGCTATCCGTGCAAATGAACTGAGCAATTGGTTCAATCGTGCGGCTGAACTAAGTGATTGGTTCAGTCGTGCGAATGAAGCTTATGCGTATGAACACTGCGAACGGATGGTTCAGTCGTACGAATGGAGATGCGACTTAGTCCAATCGTGCGTCTGGTGTATGCGAATGAAGTCCAGTCGTGCGAATGGCTCACTCGTGCGACTGAAGCTGCTGTTTTGCGAATATTTCTAGGTTAAACGTGTTTTAGCCGCAAAAATTCGAAATTTCGCAAACCCTAATCGCCTAACGCCGTAGAAACCGAAACTTGATGAGCGGGGAACGTCCAAGACAACTTTTGACACAAAAGATTGCGTTTTTTAGTGTAAAAACACAAACTTTTTATCAATCTTGATTGAATGACACGTAATCAAGAGCCAAAGCTCTAATACCACTTATTAGGACCTGGTATTTGAACGAAATGTCGAATGATTAACGTGTAAACCAAACTAAATAGTGCGGAATCCTATTTGATTGGCGATCCAATCAGTGAGAACGCACGTAGAATCAATAAAGTATTGAATCAAACGTTAAGAATCGATTAGGAGTCGATCTACAGCGTTCTATGAACTTGGAGTACCAACTTGGAGGATTCTATACAGCTAGGGTACGTCTGGAATCGAAATAGAATGAATGCTCTGGTTTTTCCACGAATTGGGTTGTATTTATAGGTTAGTATTGTTCATTCGTGCGACTGAACCATTAGTATGGTTCAGTCGTGCGATTGAACCATGCGATTGATTCATCTGCACGACTGAGTGTTCAGTCGTGCGACTGAGCCAATCTTATGTTACAATCATACGACTGATCCAGTCTCCTGGTTCAGTCGTGCGACTGAGTCATTCGTATGAACTTATTCATGCGTATGGTCCATTCACATGAGAACTTCATTTTGTTAAGTTTGAGTGTATTAATTAATATAACATTATGTGTAAGAATTCAAACAACCACAAACCTAATTAACCAATTCAACATCGACTCATTATGAAATATTAAACATTATAGATAACAAATAATCAATATAATTTCATTAATCATTCCAAACATTTCATCAGAATCAGATTTAAAAATCTATTACATTCATATCATGATCTAGGGACATACATGTATCAACAATTCTTTTATGCCAGAGGAAAGATTAATCATTATTTGCTTTAGACAGAAAGCATGAAACTTCTCCTAAGGGAGATGTTTCTTGCAAATACATCTTGTACATGTTCCTTTTCCTGGGGGCTCTGAGCAGAATGTGCTCATGAGGAATTACCAACCCAGGCCTGTGAACAATGCACTCATGCTTAGTGAAGAGCATGTTATGACTCTGATCACAAAATTGAGATACACTCAGAAGATTGTACCCAAGCTCCTTGACAAAGTTTACCTTCTCAATGCTGAGCTTACCATTTGTGACCTTTCCCCTTCCACTAATGTAACCACCTTCATCTCCTCCAAAATCAACTGGACCTCCATCAATTCTTTCAATGTTTTGGAGTAGTGGCCTATTGCCTGTCATGTGCCTAGAACAACCACTGTCAATGATCCATACATTTCTGTTTGTCTTGAGCTGTTCCTGTATAAAAAAGATGGTTAGTTACATTTGGAAACCCAAGCCTTAATGGTCTTGGGCTCATCAAAAGAAGTTGAAGACAATGTAACAGTAATTTATCCTATAGTCATGCTAGAGGGATCATTTGCTGATGTTGATGAAGAACTTTCAGCCCTTGGTCTTTCTTTGACTTCCATAACACATTTGGAAGTTTCTACTTGACCTTCAGCACTTCGGAAGCTTTTGAGACTTTAGAAGTTTTGATGACCGGACCTTCGGAAGATCTTGCTTTCAATGCAGCAGGTTTTAGTGCTTCAGAAGTATTCCTTTCTTCTGAGACCAATTTTTCTTCCGAAGGCAAGTTTCCACTTGTCTTCTTCTTCATTTTGGAGCTTCCGAAGGAAACAAATTTTCCTTCTGAAGCTTGCTTCTTCTTTTCCAAACTCTTAGAAGTTTCTTTCTTGGTCATGTGGAAAGTACTCTTTGGATTGTAAACACAATCCTTGGCAAGATGAGAAGTACTTCCACACATAACACAATCTATTTCCTTCCTTCTAGGAGTTTTCTTTTGTGAACAAGGATGAACTTGATCACTTTCCTTCTCCATCTTGATCACTTTCTTTCTTTTGTGAAAAAGGTTGAACTTGATCACTTTCCGCTGAACTATGACTCTCCAGAAAATTTCTTCAGCTTAACGTTCTTCTATATCCTTTTATTTTCTTTTATTGTATCAGAATTATGTGAAGTTTGGTGAGGTCTTGTGGGGCAATTTCTTTTTGTTTATTTTATTTTTTTTATTTTTGTCTTAATTATTTTCTTAATAATTATATATTAAAAAGAATATAGAAAATTAAAAAGAAAATAAAGTTGTTATCGTTTTAAGTTTCCTACGAAACTACACTTTTGCCGGTAGTTTCGCAGCATAAAACTATAGATTCGCCGACACTTTCGCTCATTTCTGATCAAAGCATGTACTGGGCGAAGCTACCGTTTCACTTCTAGGGAATCTATGTGCTATATATTTCACAATGCAAAATTAAAAGCTCATTTTCACAAATTCATTGTTTCTAGTGTCGGAGACCCGTTTGAGAACATCTAGTACGATTTGGAGTTTTTGAGTGTTTTCTTTGTGTTTGATGACTGACTAAACATTAGGTGTGTGTTTCAAACCCTTGGCTGTAGGTTAATCTAGGTTTAAATCACAATCAAAAGGACTAATTTGAATGGTGACCCTTTGATACCTTCGCAGTTCTTACTACGAAAGTATCGATTCTCTAGCGAAGCTGAACGAAAGTTCGAATATTTTCAATGAAAGTGTGAATTTATGTTGTTCGTGCGAACTTGACAATATCGCTGGTCAAAATTCAGTTTCACTTGGTCGAAACTATAGTATAGGCTTGCCGAATCTACTTCTCTGGCCTGTCGAAACTAGTACTGGCTCACTACCGAAACTACATTTTTGCTTGCCGAAACTACTGTTTTGGCTAGCGAAATTATTGTTTCACCTAGCGAATTTATTTTGTTTTTACTTTAATTTTATCCTTTTTAACTACTATTCTTTATTATTCATTTTAACCTATCTTTCTAATGCGTTTCATTTCTTTTATTCTAGATAAAATTGCTAATCTGAAGTTTGATGAGCGGAACAACATTACAATTATTCTGGATGATACCAACCCCAAAGCTGAAGGATTTAGAGATTGCATTCGTTGGCTCCAACGGTCACCCATTGATTACGCAGTTTCTCACTCTCCCACCATCTATGACCTTCATATTAGAGATTTCTGGAGGACTAAAGAGTACGATACTAGAGCCAATCCTCAAAGGATTGTCGCTAGAGTGTTGGAGATTGACGTTACGATCACTGTTGAGATTATTGCCCAGGTGATCATACTACAGGAAGACTGTGGAGAGGAGGTTATGATGACTGATTAGGAGGTATTTGAGGCGTTCCGGGGCATTGGATATGAGGGCCCTCAAGAAGTCCTTTTTATCCAAGAAGTGAAGATAAATCATGCACATCTTCATTTTGTGCTTAGATCACCGAAAGGGTGGATCCGATGGGCTAAATTTGGATTGGCCAAAGCTATCGTCATATTCTGTAGGGGGCAAAAGGCCAATATTTCCAAACTCATTTTTGACTGCATGATAGAGAACGTTATAGCCCTGAAGAAGGACAAATGGCTACTATATCCCAGATTTCTGCAGATGATAATAGACGATCTCATTCCAAATGTGCTGAGACATGGGGAAATAAAAAGATTGGTTCAGATGAACACTGTGCAGAGTATGGATGAGGGGGAGACTGACAGGAGAACAAAGCAAAAACATCAAGCGTTTATTGAGCCCCAGAAAAGGGATGAGAGGGCAAGGCTAGATAAGGATGTGATCAGGATCCTCAACACTTCTTTAGCCAATGAGTTGAGCATGATAAAGACTAAGTTGACCAATCAAGAGTTGAGAGAGAAGAGAACGGATGAGATGTTGGATAGAATGACAAAGATGTTGGTGGATCAGCAAAATTTAATCAAGAGACTGCTAACTGAAGTCAATAAGCTGAAGGCTGCAGCCGGCCTGCCCAATCAGCTAACTCAATCTGAGTATATGACTAATATTTTTAAATACCCATTTCTAAATGTCGATACATCTTCTGGCGCATGAGAGGGCACGAGTGGTGCAGGGACTGAAACAGCTAGAGGATCGAGTGTGATAGTTGAGGAGGAAATAGAGATTGATTCTAGGGAGAGAGAAAATGTGGAGAATGGGGATGAAGTGATAGAAGTTGGTTTTGTTGACATTGGGTTGGATGTAGACACTAATTTAGGAGGTGAAAAGGTTGTGAGAGAGTCAACTAAGAAGGGGTTGATTAATAAAGAGGAGGAGGATAAACAACTTGTAGATTATGACTCTGAACCGGAATATTATGAGGTCGATGAGTGACCATTGACTTATGTGGCCGAGAAGAGCTCGGATAAAGGTGATGTATATGAGATGGATAAGGAGCATTGGTTTGTCAGGGAGAAGGAGGATGAGGAGATAACCCCATTATTTCAAAATATTCAGGGCCAACAAAAAGGAGGCAGACAAGAAGATCATTAGCTGGAAATACTACCCCGGCCTCAAAATCTTCATGATTAAGAGGAGATGGGGAGACATTTCTTAGCTGCATAAAAGGAATATATATACATACATACATACATACATATATATGTGTATATATATGTATGTATGTGTGTGTGTATATATGTGTGTGTGTGTATATATGTGTGTGTGTATATATATATACACACATATATATATACATATATATATACATATATACATATATATATGTGTATATATAAATATATCTATATATATACATATATATATACACACACATATTGTTGATACATATGTCCCTATTTTATGTGCTTAATGTAAAAGTCTGTCATGGCTTACATATATGCAATGAAACAATGTAATAATATATAATTTGTGCTTTGATGTTTACTTATATCTGATTCATATATATAAACTTATTATATAGGTTTGAAGTTGTTATATGATGGTTCATGCTAATGGACCATACTTATGGACCATACGCATGAATACATCATGCTAATAAATCAGTCGCACGACTGAACCAGACTACTAGATCAGTCGCACGAGTGAGACATGAGCTTAACTCAGTCGCATGGGTCAGTCGCACGACTGAACCATGCTAATGGTTCAGTCACACGAATGAAGACTGCAAACCTATAAATACCACTTAGTTCGTGGAAAAACTAGACTTTTGACACATACTCATAACCTAGCCGTCTAGAGTGTCCAGAAACCCTATTCCAAGTTCATAGTTCGCATCTGATCTTTTTCTACTCGTTATTAACGTTTCTCTAATCGTTAGATTCATCGGGATTGCGTTCTCATTGATTGGATCGCTAATCAAATAGGATTCCGCACTATTTGATCTGGTTTCACGCATAATCAATTAGTACTTCGTACGTACACGGTCCTAACAAGTGGTATCAGAGCTTTGGCTCTTGATTTTGCGTGTGATTCGATTAGTTTTGGTGTAAAAATCACGTTTTTCATTCAAAGGAGTCATCTTTTGAGTAAAACAGTGTTTTCGACGTCTCCAGGTCTCAAAGTTTATGTTTTTTGGCATACGGCAGATTAGGGTTCTTGAAAAATCGTGTTTTTGTGTCAAAGTGTCGAAAATCTTTGATTTTGCCAAAAGAACAGCCTTCAGTCGCACGATTGGCTTAATCGCACGACTAAACTCAATCACACACCCCATTCGCACGATTGAACCCAGTCACTCACTCATTAGTACGACTGAATAGCCCCATTCGCTTGTCTCCAATCGCACACTCCAAACATACTACTGAATCCAATCGCATGATTGAATTCATCCGCACACTTCAATCACATACCTCATCAGCACGACTGAACAACTCTAGTCGTTTGAGTCCATTCATCCATTTCAATTGCACGACTAAATCCAGTCGCACGATTGAATTAATTCGCACCCTTCATTCGCATGAGTGATCCATACATATAGTCCATTCGGGCGAGTGAGTCAGTCTAGTTTTAAAGTTCAAAGTTTAAAGAGATGGAAGATCAGTTCTTTGCTTTTACTGCCGGAAGGGACTCTCACATCCAAAACCTTCTGCTTCTGGAAAATGAAATTGGGAATCATAATAAACCACCTAAACTTATAACGTTACATGATTACCCACAATGGAAATAGAGGTTTAAGATATATTTAAATGGTGTTGATCCCAATCTTTCGGAATCCATTGAGACTGGTTATAGTATGCCTATCGGTGCTGATCGTGTTAAGCTAACTTTGGGAGGTATGAGTGACAGCCAGAAAGCTAAGTACAATGTTGAAAAGAAGGTGTATGCCCTGTTGACTCAGTTGATACAAAAGATATCTTTCATTAGTTCGCTGAGAACAAACAGGCCAAAAAGTTATGGAAAGCTTTGGAGAAAAGATATGATGGGAATGCAACGTTAAATGCATTGAAGGCAAAGGCTCTCAAGAAGGAGTTTGATAACATCTCCTCAATAGGGAAAGAAAGCTTGGATGATATTATCGACATATTCTACCATCTGATGAGTGAGCTGCACACTCATGGGGTAACTACGTCTATGGAAGATAAAGTGTCAAGTTTTGCAGATGGTTTGCCGGAAAATGAGTCTCGTTTGTGTCTAATCTGAGACAGAACGATATTCTTGCAAAGTTGGACATAAATGACTTCATCCTGAAATTAAGAGAAGAAGAATTAAGAATGAATTACAGATCATAGAAAGGATCTTACGACCCGAATCCTTCACTTTATAACTCATCTCCCACTCCAACCAGTTCAGGAGCACCACTTCAAAATCCCTTTGTGTCTAGTTCAGCAACTCCTTCCCAAACCACTACTTCAGGATCAGAATGTCAGGGTCATATTGCACCCAATATATAGTGCCTGAAGCCAATGCTACTAAGTTGAAGACCGAGAATCTCGGTAATATCACAGTGGAAGTTGCAAAGGAGCACATGGATCTTCTAACAACTGTCGTCCATTCCTATGATGGTCTAGTTGCAAGGAAGATTGGAAATTGCTATCTTGCAGATGAAGATTACGAGCAGGTGGATGAAAATGAATTAGCGAGAATGGATATCATGTGGGCCTTGGCAAGTGCTATCAGAAGGGGGAAAAAGTTTGTGAAAAAGACAGGACATAATTTAGTAGCCACAAAAGACACAACCATTGGTTTCGACAAAACCAAAGTTACATGATTTAATTGTGGTGAAAAGGGGCATTTCAAACGTGAATGTGTAAAGCCCAAAACAGGTAATGGAAATCCATTCTCAACATTCAACTGTCAAGACAAAGATAGGAGTGGAACTACCTCGTCAATCAAAGAGACAAAGGCCTTGATTGCTCAAGGTGACGAAGGGCAGGACTGGACCATCCATTTTGTGTCTTCGGGTGAATCAAACATTGCATGTGTCGGGGGATTGGATAATGGCTCTACAAGTGAAGGTGAAATCATAGTTGAACAAGTAATGTCAGATAACGAAGAAGCTATGAATGTGGTAAATCACCTGATTGAAGAGGAACTTAGAACGACATGTTTAGAATCTTGAGCATCCGAAGAGTCTAATTCTGCATTGATGGCTGATTCAACTGATTCTTCACAAGTAAGTACGAAAGACCAACATTTTGAAAAACATGCTTGTATTGAATGTAACAAATTTAGATAAAAGGATTGATTTGAAATTTGCTAGGTTATAGACCACAATGATAGCTAAGTAAATGACTTACAACTGTGAACAAAAGCCAATTGGATTTTAAAACAAAATGAGTGTAGTTATAAAGAAATAATAGAACCTTTAGATAAACAACTAAGGAAAACCGAGGTTGTTGCTTTAATCAAGCTAAAGATATAAAGTTTTATTTAAATTCTTTGGAAGAAACAAAGAAAGAAAAAGCAGTTTTAGGAGTCGAAGTCAATTCTTTAAAACAAAAACTACACAGTTGGACTAGTTCTTCTCACATAGTTCAACAGTTAGTGAAAGAACGAAATAATGAGGAATGGTTAGGTTACAAACTAGTTCCACCACCACATGAGATCATGTTAAATACAAAATGTAGACCTGTAAATAACAACCCAATTAGGATCATGTGGTGTCCACTCCTCTGGTTAGTGATCCAGATTCCACTGGTAAAGCAGTGAACTCTATCACTAAACAGAAGGAGTCTACTTTGAAATCAAAGGAAAAGATGCCTATTGTAAATTTGGATGACAAATTTGAAAAGGTTAATGTAAAGTCAGGTTCACACATGTCTATTTCTGAACCCAAAATGACCAAATCAGTTAACCAAACATGTGATTCATGTCAAAGTCCAAATAAACTAAAGGCTAAAGATCGTAAAAGTGTGAAAACAATTAATTTTGTTAAAGAAGCGGAAACATCTAAACGAGAAGTGACTAAACCCAACCAGACTCATGTCACACCTGTATCACACTCAACCCCACATAAATAGTTTCCTCAACATGTAGAAGGGAGATCATGCTACAATTATTGAAAGAGAGGAACATTTTCTTCTAACTGTCCTTATTATCAGACTCCCAGACAAAAAGTTGAACTTTATGATACAAAACCAAGTTCTTCGAAAAGGGGTTCTATTACTCCACCAAAGAGAATTAATGAACCTAAAGTTCAAACTGTAAGCCAGTCATCTGTTTATCACAAACAGACCTTACATAAAACTGGGTTATGGAAAGAAAAGTCAAGTGCATTATCTAATAATGAGAACAATAAGAAGAATGATATGCCCTCACCCTCAAATGGACAGTGGGTTGAGTTTATGATGTGTGATTCCTCTGGGTCACCCAAGCCAGTTAAGGCTTGGGTCCCAAACCTAAAATTAACATTTCCTTTGAGTGTGCAGGGTGTCCGTTACAGTGCTATCACAAATGTCAAACAAATTAAAGTGGGACATGTATCATTTCTTGGAACTTGTCTCTCCTTTTAAATGTCAAACAAATTAAAGGGGGACATGTATCATTTCCTAGGAATAAAGGAGGATACATCACCACTCAAGGCAAAGTGGGAAACTAGAAAGTCAAGTTTGATAAGGTCAACTACGTTCAACAACTACATAAAACTTGCTTTCAGTCTCCCAGATCTGTGACAAAGGATTCAAAGTTGTTTTTGACAACAAGAAGTGCTACGTATTGATGAAGGATTACATTATCCCGGAGGACAACATCTTAATGTCAGCTTCAAGATATAATGACTTACATGTCTTGGATCTATCAAAAGCCTCCACAACCGATCATAAAGTTCAATGCTTCTTGTCAAAGGCAACAGAGAGGGACTTAATCTCTTGGCATAGGATAATGGAACACATCAATCCACGGAAGATGAATCATCTGATTCAGAATGATTTAGTGAATGGAGTGAATGTCAAGAATTTTCAACTTCCAGATTTTTGTGTAGCTTGTAAGAAAGGTAAACAAACCAAGAAGTCTCACAAGGCAATGAAACTAAACTCCATTGACTTGCCTCTCGAACTTCTACACAAGGATTTGTTTAGTCCTGTCAGCACCAAAAGCATCACTGGTGATTTGTACTATTATGTAGTCACTGATGATTACTCAAGATTCTCTTAGGTGATGTTTCTGAAATCCAAATCAAAGACATTTGAATCTTTCAAATAGCTGGTAACTATATTGAAATCACTCTACAAGCCGAAAATGAGACAAAATCAATCAAACAACAGCACGGAGTTCAAGAACCAGTGGATGGAGGCGTTCTACAAAGAGAAAGGAATTGTACACCAGTTCATATCTGCCTACACTCCACAAATGAACGGAGTTGTTGAACGAAAGAATATAAGCTTGATAGAGACAACAAGAATGATGCTAGCTGACTCAAAACTGCTTATCCAATTTCGGAACGAGGCAGTTGCCAATGCATATTACACCCTCAATCGAGTCTTGGTGGTCAAACATCATGGAAAAATGTGTTATGAGTTGCTCCACCGACGTAAACCTAATCTAGAGTACCTTGAACCATTTGGCTCACTGATGTGCTCCAATTTATACATATAAATCTATCAATTATTCCTTAATACGTTCCTTAAAATGATGAAAATGTACTTAAAATATTAAATTGTGTTTTCAGGTGTTTAAAAGGGCAAGTTGGACAAAAGAAGCATATTTAGCAAGAAATTGAAGTAATTTGAGCTTTGGAGTCTAAGCATGGGGTCGTGCCTCATTAAGCATGCCCCCATGCTTTGCCAGAAACACACCCCCGTGCTAAATTAACACACCCCCATATTTGGACATCTGACAGGAAAAAAGTACTGTTCCCTAAAAGTAGACACGGGACCATGCCCCATAAGGCATGGGGCCGTTCCCCACCTCCAACACGCAGTCGTGCCCCATTTAACATGGGGTCGTGCCCGACACAACCTGCATGTACGAGCCGACCAACTTTCGTAATCATTGTACTAGCACGGGGTCGTGGTTAAAAATCCAGAAAGCCTATAAATAGAAGGCTAAGTTCATCGTTTTTGGCAAGCTTTGGTGGGAGAGTTACTCTGCAGAACTCTCTCGGGAATCAAGACTTCAAGGTCATTTAGAGGCTCGGAAGGTGCATACAACACTTGGAAGAAGCTCGGGATCGTCTAAATGTCATCCATTGTGGATTATCGATTGATTGTTCCATTTCACCGATGATTACATATCTATCTTCTGTGTTATCTGTTGTTATGCTTAAGTTCATTATGAGCTAAACTCTTTTTATCATCCTAATCGGGTGAAACTTATGTAATTTGTGATGAACTAGTGGTGTGATAAATATTGTGTTAATGTTATGGTAGTCTTGGGAAAACTATTGATGGGTAGCATCTATATTTGAATGGGAAGTTATAAATTTATGGTTTGTGATTGTGATTGTCATACAAAGTTGAAAAACCGTATGATTAACTTTCATTCGTGAAACCAGCCTTCATAATAAATCCATGGCTAATGAACTAGAAATGGTTATCAGAAATCATATCACTTTAACTTTCTAATCATTTGCGGGTTCCCTTTTATTAGTTTGAGAAATCTTCAGTAATTGTCATGGTTTTTTAAAATTAATGGTATGTTAGCAAGGAACTGATCAACTCTCTGTTTAACGTTTAGTTATGTTTTTAGAAATCGTATGTCAAATAGGTCATAAAATATTTACCTCCATTACTAGGGCTTTGATCTGAGCAGTAAAACTCAGCCTGACAGGATCAAGTCACTACGGCAGCAGGATAAACGAGAAATCATGCCAGCTCATCTTTATAAACATTAACATAATTACATTAATCCATATCTTTAAATCACACCACCAATTCATCACGGTTGCATAAGTGGAATCTAATTAGGATGATAACTTTTATTCCTTGGTTTTAAATCCAAACGTTTCAAATCTTAGTTTACTTTCTTTCTATTATTGTTTATTTTTAAACCTTAAAAATCTTTCCAATGCAAATTATCATTTTCTTTAACAAAAACCAAATCTGATAGTCAAACATCAAGTTTGTTGAGTAGGCTAGTGTGTCCACGTATTGATACTCGGTTCTTACCAACACTATATTACCACACGACAGGTACACTGCTTTTTGTGTGTGTGGTTAGTATTAGTAATAACTAGTCAAAACTGAATCTGTGCAATAATTCTTTATCAAAATATATATACTATCTACATAGATCAAGTTTTTGGCGTCGTTGCCGGGGACACACGGTAGCTTGAAAGACAAACTAAATTTTTGACTATCTTGTATATAACTTGTTAATATATTTTTGTTTAAACTTCATTTGTATTTTTATGTAGTTTGCCTTAGTTAGTATAGTTACTTTTTCCTGTTTCATTTTAAGCCTTAGTTTATGCTTCTTTAAGTTAGTGTATGTCCGACTTATCTAGTTCTAAACTTGTTCTGCCTCTTCCGGAACCCGAACGACTTTTCTGTCAAAGATTGCGTAGAAGATCTCATCAAGCAGCACCAGTCATTGAAGAAGACATTTTGGAAGATACACCATCCAAAGAAGACATGGCTAACCAAGACGAGGAAATGAAGATGACACACTATGCCACACCGTCAATAGATGGTTATGAGTCTAGTGTTGTCCAACCGGCAATAGCGGCCAACAATTTTGAGATTAAGTCTAGTATTATCCAACTCCTAGAAAACTCTGTTCAGTTCCATGGGTTACAAGAAGAAGATCCTAATGCTCACATCTCACGATTCCTTCGTATCTGTGCGACCTTCAAAATCAATAACTGTTTAGATGACGCCATTCGACTAAGACTTTTTCCATTTTCACTTTCAGGCCGAGCCATAAACTGGCTTGATTCACTTCCGCCTGGTTCCATCACCACATGGGCGGAAATGGCTGAACAATTCCTTTTGAAATACTTTCCACCCGATCGCACTGCCAAACTAAGAAGCAGCATCACAAGTTTTCGCCAAGATGACGATGAATCATTACACACAGCATGGGAGAGATATAAAAGTCTCCTTCGGAGATGTCCACATCATGGACTTGATCTGTGGCTGCAGTGTCAAACCTTTTATGAAACAATCAGCGGAGCCCATAAGCAAGTGGTAGACCAAAGTGCGGGAGGAGATTTTGGAAGTGTCACACCAACGGAAGCATACCAAGCCTTAGAAAGAGCAGCTAAGAGGAGCTTTGCTTACAATCCTTAAGAACCAAACCTAGTTCTAAAGGTATTCATCAAGTAGACTCTAAAACCCTAATTGTAGCCTAATTAGAAGCTCTAACCAAAAAATTCGAACAATTTCAAAGCGAGCTAAAGAAAACTCCAATACAATGCAACACATGTGGAATTTCACACAAGACCAACGAATGCCCTTAGGCATTATGATGGTAGAAGATGTTGACTACGTAGGAGGCCCAAACAACTCATACAATAACAACTCAAATTGGAGAAGCAACTCGAATTACAGAGATACTGGTAATAACCAACAATCATCTGCATTCAATAGAAGGCCACCTTACTAACAATAGAAACCACCATACCAAGGTCCAAGCAGTAGTAACGAAGACCGTGGAGTATCATCAATAGGAGACTTATTGTTAGCACCTGGTATTCGACTGAAATACCTAGAGATCACGTGTATACCGGATCAAATAGTGCGGAATCCTATTTGATTGGCGATCCAATCAGTGAGAACACACGAAGAATCAATCAAGGATTGAAACTAACGTTAGAAATCGATAAGGAATCGATCTAATGTGTTCTATGAACTTGGAGAACGATTTGGAAGGTTTCTGGATGGCTAGGGTTCGACTTGAATAGTACTTGATCGAATCTCTCTGTTATTCACGAATTAAGTTGTATTTATAGGTTGGCACTCTTCAATCGTGCGACTGAACCATTAGCTTGGTTCAGTCGTGCGATTGAACCATGCGGTTGGTTCATTCGGGCGACTGAGTGTTCAGTCGTGCGACTGAGCCAATCTTATGTTACAGTCGTACGACTGGTCCAGTCTCCTGGTCCAGTCGTGCGACTGAGTCAATCGTGTGAAGTTCTTCATGTGTATGGTTCATTCGCATGAGCCATTCGCATGGAAACTTCATTAAGTTAAGTTTGAATGTTTTAGTTAATTAATATAATATTATATGTAATCATTCAAGTAATTATAAACCCAATCAATTAAGTCACGACTCATTAATGAACTATTAAACATTATAACCAACAGACTATCAATATCAGTTCATTAATCATACCAAACAAGATCTATTACATCACATATCACGATCTAGGGACATACATGTATCAACAAACTCCCCCTTGGACCTAGATCTCTTTAATGTCTTGTTTTCTTCATTACCTTCTCATATTTCTTGTACTTGTCCTCTTGTGTGACTCCCGCGTGAATATCAAACGCGAAGCAAAGTTGTATGACATTTTGGAACTGGAGGGCTTGTACAATGTCTTGTGTGTCATAGAACAATGGCCACTTGTATAATGTATAGACATCATTAGCAGACAACTTGGTTAGCCACATTGGGTCGAATACCCTGACAGTATCCATTTGATCCCCTTTGTTTAGTACTATGACAGCTTCAGCAGTTCTCCAATCATAGTACCACCATTTGAAGTGTGGAGTGAAGTCCTGTGGCATTTCCCTGAGAGGGATTCTCGACATAGTGCGAGGAGGACTCCACTTCAACACAATCTTAGGTTTTCCAGTAATGGCATCCATCTCAGACCTTCTAATATACCTTGTAGGTTGTTGAGGTCTGAAGTTAATCCATCTGGTGTGGTACTCTTTCTTGAGGGCAGCCTCAAACCAGCCTGACATTTTTCTCGGGTCAGCATACAACAGCTTCAATTTGGCCAGCTGGTTGAGCTCAAATCCTGGTAGAGTCTTTAGATCATGTGGAAATCTAAAGTAATCTATGCCCTTTTCCCTCTTAACGGCATAAACGTTAAGATCATCAAAATATGCCCATGCTATAATCCTGCCTGACACCGTAAGATGTTTCTTGACGCTGTAGAACTTGGTGTAGGCATCCCTCTTCGGTGCATCACGTTGGGCTCTGACTTCTTTAAAACATTCAGCCCACTCAGCCTTTCGAATGTATACATCATCGTTTGAGGCTTGGGCTGTTCCTTCGGTCTGTCCTGCTTCCTGCTCCATCTTGTCTAGTACCTCAAACATATCACTGACTAGGGACTCACCCAGATTGGGGACCACATTACCCTCGTTGTCAGCGTACTGAGGGTACTCTTCAGCAGCAATATCTTCAACCTCAACTTTATCAACATCGTGTAGTTCATCGTCACTGGTTGAATCAACTGTTGGAGCATCCTTGACAATATCATCAGGATTGAGTCTGAACATCTCTGCCAGTTGCTCGTTAGAAGGTCGTGAATTATTTCACCTTCTTCAGGGGTATAACTCACTAACCTTCTGACAATCCCTTGCAGATCAAGAATCATTGTGAGTTGAGACTTGATCTGTTGAAGGGGAGCAATATCAAACTCATCTCTGTGGTACTTTGGATCTGTTTGATTTACACATTTCACACTCAAATCATTAGTAATATATCAACCAAAATGCATTAACTTAATATAAACATTTAGTACATGGTTTTTCAATATAGAATACAAAAGTAATTAAATACATAAAACATCCACTATTTACTTTTATCCTGAATGCTAGACTCTTCTTGTGAAGGTACAGAAGCAGAAGCTGACTGATCTTGTCTGTTCTTTGTTCTCTTCTCTTGACCGGGAGCTGAGACAGATTCAGCTGCTTCTCCTTCTTCAGTCTCTTCATCTGCACACCACTCTTCTGTTTTCTCTTCATCAGAATCACTGTCATCATCATCATCATCATCATCATCCTCATTATCTCTGTCTCCATCCTTTATCTTTAGAGGTTCCTCCTTTGATCCTTTCAATTTTAGCAAAATGGACCTCTTAGCTTTTTCCAACTCCTCTATCTGCTTACCTGTTGTGACACTTTGCGCTCGGAGTTGGTCCAACTGTGTGTTCTGAGCAGCCAATTTCTGGGCCTGCTCCTCAATCACTCGATCCTGCTCTGCAATTTTCTGCGATTGTGCAGCAGTCAGGTTGGTGAGCTGGCGGATCTGAGAGGTCTTTTCCTCATCAGCCGGCAGTCGTAACACCATTCTATTTAAGGCTGACAGTTGTTCCTCTACCCCAATTGGAGGTAGAGGAGATCTAGAGGTGTGTAAGGGGTAGGCTGAGGGCTCAGTTTGGTGGCTAGTGGTGGTGGTGGAGGTGGTGAATATCGGGTCAGGTCTGGATGATAGTGGTGGTGAGTGTGGGGTGAATGATGTAGTGGTGGCAGGGGTCTGGCTTGTGGTGGTCGGTATGGTGGTGTCTGTGGTTGCTGTGGGGAGAGGTATGGTGGTGGAAGGTGTGTTTGCAGAGGTGGTAGTGGTGGAAGGTGTGGGGGATGTGGTGGTGATGAAGGTTACCTTACGTTTTTTCTTTTTCTGGCCATGGGGTTGAGCCATCCGTTTTCTCCTCGTCCCCTTCGAGTTGGATGCTCCCCCTTCAATCCCGCCTGAGGACCCCGGAGTATATGATGGATCAGTTTCTGTATCTCCGGAGCCTCTCGGTTGTTCACCAACAACCCTCAACCCGTGTTCTGTGGGAACCACTTTCCTTCCCACAGTCCGGGTCAATGGTTCCTCATCAGATTCATCCTCATCCTCCTCGTTCAAAACAAAATCTTGATGAAATCCTGCTGACTCAGTTACCTCTGCAGGTGAGACAGACACAGAGGGAATAGAGTCAGACACAGTGCCTCTGGATGGAACAGTATCATCCCCACTGTCATCCTCCTCTGAATCATCAGTGGGGAGGACAATTGGCTCCACGTCAGAGTCACTGTCCTCGTGACGCCATTGGCGTCTCCCCGGTGCCACATAGCTTTCATCTGCTAAGTGGCCAATCATTCTCTTCACTTGGGGCTTAATCTGCTTTTCCCTGTAAACTCTCATCCTGCCCAGAGTAGTATCATCCATTATCTCTAAGGCCACTGCGTCATGACTCTCTTTGGGCAACTGTGGCAGCTTCTCGTTGAAGATGAGCTGTAAGAATCTGGGGTACATATAGAACCCCTCTTTTCCCTTTACCTCCAAATTCTCCACCAAGTAGGAGAATATCATGCTGGAAAAACTAAAGGGGTGGTTCAGAACCAGTGCCACGTAGGCATTTTGAATCTGGTCTTAGAGGTCGTCAAACCCACCCCTCCTTGATGCTACACACTTGAGGATCATGCGTGCTAAGTACTTGTACTGGGGGCTCAGGTTGCTCTTATTGAGCACACCTGAGTTGATATCCCCAGCGTACTTTAGCCTTAGGAAGCATCCTCGCACTGTCAATGGATGTAGTTTTGTAGGATGATCAGCGTCCTCCCCGAACTCTAGGACCCTCTGAATGTCGGAAGCAGAGATCTCAATATCCTGGCCCAGTATGGAGCTCCTGATATAGTAAGGCTCACGAGAGCGGTCCACTGAGGCATTCTCCCAGAATGCCTGATGGAGTGACCTATAAGGCATGCAAGGAGTGGAGATCGCCTTATAGATCCGGGACCGTCTCAGAAATGCTATTATGTCGGTAAACTCAGCCCCGTTCCTGGTGGTGTGATCCAAATGGGCACAGATGTTGTGCTTTGGATTTATGGTCCACTTTTCTGCCATTTATCTGTAACACACAAGACATAGAACTATTAATACATAAGACATGAATACTTCTGTTCTAAGTGTAAAGTTGACAGTCATTTTGATTCATTCATGCGAATGAATCATGCGACTGAAGTCAGTCGCCTGTTTGAGTCATGCGATTGAGTTCAATCGGCTGATTGAGACATGCGATTGAGTTCAATCGGCCGACTGAGACATGCGATTGAGTTCAATCTGCCGACTGGACTCATTCGGGTGGTTCAGTCGGTCGAATGATCCAATCGCAAGGTTCAATCATGCGATTGGAGTTCATTCGAACGACCAGTCGCTTGCCCCACTGTTCGATCGCCTGTGGGTCGAATCTTGACCAATCTAAGTCTTTTAACAGTGTGTAATGGTCCATTAGCCTCGTCTACTTGTCACTAATAACCTATTAAACTCAATTTTAACATTTTGCTTCATTTACATAGGCGATTAGGTCAATTCACAATTCGGTTCTTGATTCAATCCAATGTTGCTATTGTAGTTCGGTGATGTACTGATTTTGGTAGGATTCAAGGAGTAGTGTACCTGTAAAACGTCACTCGAATGTAAGAATCTTAACAGCAAAGTATATCAGAATCTGTGGCAATTTCGACAGGGTAACGGTAATGAACGCGATTCGGGGTGTTTTGGGAGTGATGAGTGAGATGCGATCGACTAAGACCCTTAAATACTAAACCTAGGTTCATTCGGCCGACTAGCCTCATTCGCTCAGTTCAATCGGGCGACTGAGGTTCAGTCGTACGAATGGCCTAGTCAATCGCATTCAGTCGGCTGACTGAGTCTTAGTCGGTCGACTGACTCATTCGGTCTCCTTCATTCGCCCCTTTAGTTGACCGACTGAGCCTCTGTCGGTCTACTGTTTCATTCTCCCCCTTCCATTCGGTCGAATGAATCAATTTCATGTCCATTCGGCCGATTGGAAGCCATTTGCATAGTTGGTCGGTAACCCTGATCCACTAGTGCGAATGGGTCACACTTTGTGAGTTTACAGTCATTTTTAACATTTACTATTCAGACCCTTTTCACTTTCGATAATAACATTGTAAGCTCTTAACCAATTCAGTCACTTCAGACGTGACCTTTTAAATTTTGAAAACCATGTGGCCATCTCAGACATGACCCTTTTTAGGTAAGTTAATTCCCTTCTGATTTCCCTGATGTAGTCTGACAGACACACAAATTAAAAGATAAACATAGGAACCTAAACTAACTACACAACTAAAGTTTATGTTTGGACTTTTTGTGAGAGATAAAACCCTAAGATGGAAATCTAAGGGAGTTGATTAGGAGTAGACAACTTTAACTTAGATTGATCATATCTGGACCAACTCAATTTTGGAATCATACAGGAGTATCAAATCATTTTGGGACCTGTTATTAAAACTCTTTGATGCTTAAATTCTCGGTGTTCATCCAAAGTCATTAGCAACTTCAGGAAATCATACTGAAACTCTTAGATTTTCACATTGATTTGAACTCTTGAGAATGTAGCCACTAAGATTGTCAGTATGTTTGTCCACTTAAATCCATACACAGACTTTTAACACAGACTGGTGACTGATTTAGGTTTAATTATTTCAACTAACATTTGTGGATCTCACACTTATATGGTAATCAACATTCCTCAGAGGTTTTGAGCGGTCTACAGGTATTATTACAAGAAGAGACTATTCTTAGAGCTTTCAAAGAGAAGCCTGTCCTCAGGTCAGTGCCATCGCACAGCAGAGAGGCGGCAAACAACAATGAATTCTAGAATATCTAGGTTATGCTTATCCTCAGGTCAGTGCCATCGCACAGCAGAGAGGCACACAACCTATCTCCTTGTTAGAGCAGCTTATTTTATTTGACACAATATGCACCAACAACATGAGTCATTAGCTTTATTGCATTTGTCTTTCATTTTTTTCTTGCTTTGCTCTAATTTTGGTCATCCGCACACTTTTGTGGCATTTAAATGCTCATTACCCCTTATTGGAATATATTTGATTGTGTTAACCAGTGATAAGATGGAAGCCCACAGTCAGTTGAACAACTTAGTTTGATCTT
Organism: Flaveria trinervia; assembly: GCA_025506515.1. NCBI lineage: Eukaryota > Viridiplantae > Streptophyta > Magnoliopsida > Asterales > Asteraceae > Flaveria > Flaveria trinervia. The sequence goes on from CM046446.1 coordinate 19,622,098, forward strand.
GAGATCACCAATCAGGTCTAATTGTCTATTGTGTTGAATCTACCAACATATCATTGTGGTCTAGCAGCCTCTAAGTCTACTTTCTTTGTGTCACCTTAGGAGTTGCCAGCTTTCTATCATATTCCCTTTTTATATTGCTTAGACTACACAGACTTATACTTCGAACTTTTGCATCTTTTCAAACCTTAAATTTTAAAATCCCTCTTGATTTGTTCCTGTGTACTATCATATTCCAAAGGTATTGAATCAGTTCACAGACACAATCTACCTTATTTCAGCTAGTTACCCCTTCTCCCTCTCTTTTTTATTTTTTTAATATTAACTTGCTGACATATTCTCTCCCTAGTATATTAAAATCATTTCGGATTTAATTATTTTTGGATTTTAATAAATAGCAAGATAACATGAATTTAAATGTAACAGACAAAAGAAAAAAAAACAGATAACATAAAATAAAATAAACTTTAACGAAACTACATCGGACTACACATTATTCTCATCAGGAATTACCTCACTTTTCTTTTTAACGCCGTTGACCTCTAGCAAGTATTGAAAACGTGGTTTATCAAAGGCTTTTGTATAGAGGTCAGCACGTTGAAAATCAGTATTAATTTTAACCACATCTATTAAGGTCTTTTCAACTAACGTTATTCGACTGAAATACCTAGAGATCACGTGTATACCGGATCAAATAGTGCGGAATCCTATTTGATTGGCGATCCAATCAGTGAGAACACACGAAGAATCAATCAAGGATTGAAACTAACGTTAGAAATCGATAAGGAATCGATCTAATGTGTTCTATGAACTTGGAGAACGATTTGGAAGGTTTCTGGACGGCTAGGGTTCGACTTGAATAGTACTTGATCGAATCTCTCTGTTATTCACGAATTGAGTTGTATTTATAGGTTGGCACTCTTCAATCGTGCGACTGAACCATTAGCTTGGTTCAGTCGTGCGATTGAACCATGCGGTTGGTTCATTCGGGCGACTGAGTGTTCAATCGTGCGACTGAGCCAATCTTATGTTACAGTCGTACGACTGGTCCAGTCTCCTGGTCCAGTCGTGCGACTGAGTCAATCGTGTGAAGTTCTTCATGTGTATGGTTCATTCGTATGAGCCATTCGCATGGAAACTTCATTAAGTTAAGTTTGAATGTTTTAGTTAATTAATATAATATTATATGTAATCATTCAAGTAATTATAAACCCAATCAATTCAGTCACGACTCATTAATGAACTATTAAACATTATAACCAACAGACTATCAATATCAGTTCATTAATCATACCAAACAAGATCTATTACATCACATATCACGATCTAGGGACATACATGTATCAACACTTATTGCAGCAGTTGTTGTTAACCACACAAGCCAAAGATGAGTACATCTGGAAATCTGATTGAAGAAATAAGGAGAGGTTCCAAAGAAACGAAGCTGACATCAAAAGCAACAAAGCATCATTGCAAACCATAGAGCACCAAGTAGGTCCAATAGCACAACAACTATCTGAAAGACCTCAAGGAGCTTTGTCCAGCAACACTGTAACAAACCCTAATGCTCAAGTCAAAGCCATCACCACCAGGAGTGGCAAAACCACTCAAGGTGATGCACCCGCATTACAACCCATCCTTGAAGAAGTAGAAACTGAAACTCCAATAATGCGAGTGATAAGCAAAATCAACCTGTTGTTATCGAAGAACCAGCAAAGAAATACGTTCCACCACCACCGTATGTTCCACCACCTCCATATCCAGGTCGTTTGAGACAACAAAGAATGGAGGCATAATATGGAAAATTCCTTGGGTTGTTCAAGCAACTCCACATCAATCTGCCCTTGGTGGAGGCCTTAGCACAAATGCCAAACTATGATAAGTTTCTAAAAGGTGTCTGGTCAAACAAAAAGAAACTAGAAGAGTTATCACACGTGGTTTTGAATGAGGAATGCTCCACAGTTCTTCAAAACAAACTACCTCAAAGATAACTGATCCAGGAAATTTCACCATACCTTTCCTAATAGGAAATCTTTCTGTCAGTAATGCGTTAGCTGATTTAGGTGCAAGCATTAACCTTATGCCTTATGCGGTTTTTGAAAAACTAAACTTAGGTGAACCTCGACCTACCTGTATGAGCATCCAGTTAGCTGACCATTCTATCAAATATTTGAGGGGCATCATTGAAAATCTCTTAGTTAAAATTGACAAATTCATATTTCCTGTTGATTTTGTGATCCTTGACATGGATGAAGACAAAAATGTTCCACTTATCCTAGGTCGACCTTTCTTCGCGACTACTCGAGCCCTCATCGATGTTTGTACAGGCAAACTCATGCTTAGAGTAGACGAGGAGGAAGTAACTTTCGATATAGGCCAATCCATGAAACACCCTCAACATCATGATGACTCCCTCTATTACGTTGATGCTTGCGATTCGATCATAAGCCGTCATTTGAAGAAAACTCTTCAAAATGAAGCTTGCAACACTCAATAATAGAAGTCCAAATAACCGAACCCATCTGTGAGAAGCAAATCATTCCAGAACTTGAAGTTGATGAAACAACACTTCATCAAGAATCATTTGAGATCATTAGCAAGATCTAGAACCGAAAGCCAAACCTTCTATAGAAGACCCTCCAGATTTAGAGCTCAAAGAACTTTCATCTCATCTCGAATACGCTTTTCTTGAAAACACATCTCAACTTCCTGTCATAATCTCATCCGCCTTATCAATTGATGAGAAGAACAAGTTGCTCAATGTGCTAAAGGCACACAAACAAGCAATTGCATGGAAAATCATGGACATCAAGGGAATCAATCCATCCTTTTGCACTTATAAAATATTGATGGAGGAGAACTTCAAATCCGTCATTCAACCTCAAAGACGTTTAAACCCAAGCATGCAAGAGGTGGTGAAAAAGGAAGTAATGTTTTATTGTTTCCTGGATGGTTGCAGGATGGAGAGTTTGCATAGACTATCACCAACTCAATGAATCCACAAGGAAAGATCAGTTCCCTCTTCCTTTCATCAACCAAATGCTTGAGAGATTATCTGAAAAAATGTTCTATTGTTTCCTGGATGGTTTCCCATGTTATTTTCAAATTCCAATTGCTCCTGAAGATCAAGAGAAGACGACATTCACCTATCCATATGGCACATTTGCTTATCGGCGAATGCCCTTTGGATTGTGTAATGCTCCTGCTACATTTCAAAGATGCATGGTAGAAATTTTTCATGACATGATTGAACACTCAATGGAAGTTTTTATGGATGATTTATCCATATTTGGAAACTCATTTGAGCAATGTCTTGAAAATATGGAAAAGATGCTGGTTAGATGTGAAGATTCTAACCTTGTCTTAAACTGGGAAAAGTGCCACTTCATGGTTACGGAAGGAATAGGGTTAGGACACAAAATCTCTTGAGCAGGGCTTGAAGTCGATCAAGCCAAAGTCGACACTATTTCTAAACTTCCACATCCTACAACCGTGAAAGATATCAAAAGTTTCCTAGGTCATGCATGATTCTACCGTCGTTTCATCAAAGATTTCTCAAAAATCGCTCGACCAATGACTCAACTTCTCGATAAGAACGCTCAATTCTTATTTTCTGATGAATGCATTAGTGCATTCAAATTGCTTAAAGAGTGGCTGGTAACCGCTCCAATCATGGTTTCCCCAAATTGGACGCTACCATTTGAACTCATGTGCGACGCAAGTGATTTCACGGTAGGAGCCGTATTAGGACAAAGGAAAGACAAGCAATTTCACCCAATTCATTATTCGAGCAAAACCCTTAACGACGCACAAGAAAACTACACCACCACTGAAAAAGAACTTCTTGCGGTAGCTTTCGTATTTGACAAATTCCGCTAGTATCTAATCCTTTCAAAAACAATTGTTTACACCGATCATGCAGCCCTTCATTATTTGTTCATCAAACAAGATGCAAAGCCGAGATTGATTCGTTGGATTCTTCTACTTCAAGAATTGACATCGAAATTCGTGATAAAGAAGGAGCGGTAGCGGCCGATCATCTCTCGCGTCTTGAGGACTCAAGTCCTTCACAAACTGAGGAAGTCACAATAAACGACAATCTTCTTCATGAATTCCTTATGCACATTCAATCCTCAATCGATGAACATCCTTGGTTTGTTGATTTTGCAAATTACTTAGCAAGCAGAATCCTTCTCAAGGGAATGACTTATTAGCAAAAGAAGAAGTTCTTTACTGATAGCAAACATTACTATTGGGAGGACCTGTGCTGTTCGGAATCGATGCAGACCAACTCATTCGAAGATGCGTATACGGAAGTGAAGCAGAACAAATTCTAAGGCACTGTCATGAAGGACCCATAGGAGGACACCATGGAGCAACCTTAACAGCCAAGAAAGTATTTGACTCTGGATTTTATTGGCCCTTGATATTCAAAGGTGCTCACAACATGGTACGCACTTGTGATGCATGTCAAAGGGCAACCAATATCTCAACACGGGAGGAGATGCCTCAGAAACCAGTTCAAGTATGCGAGGTATTTGGTATATGGGGTATTGATTTCATGGGGCCATTCCCGGTGTCATTTGGCAATCGTTACATCTGGTAGCAGTTGATTACGTCTCAAAATGGGCTGAAGCTCAAGCCGTGCCTACTAATGATGCCAGAAACGTTGTTAGATTCCTTAAGAAACTATTCTCTCATTTTAGTGCCCCCAAAGCTCTAATTAGTGACCGAGGAACTCATTTCTGTAACAATCAGCTCGAACGAGCAATGGCGCGTTATGGAGTACACCATCGCTTTACAACTGCTTACCATCCACAAGCGATGGGCAAGCCGAAGTCACTAACCGAGGCATAAAATGAATCCTTGAGAAAACTATAGGTAAAAACCACAAGGACATGTCTACCAAGTTAGATTATGCATTATGGGCTTTTCGAACAGCCTATAAGACTCCCATCGGCACAACACCGTTTAACTAGTTTATGGAAGTCGTGTCATCTACCTGTGGAACTAGAGCACAAGGCCTTTTGGGCACATAATGCAGCAAACCTAGACCAAGACCTTGTAGGAAAGAATCGCTTCCTACAAATTCACGAATTGGAGGAATTGAGGGAACAATCATACGAAAATGCTAGGGATTACAAAGAAAAGATAAGAAAATTCCACGATGCTCGATTAAATAACAAAAAATGATTTCATGTGGGAGAACGTGTCTTACTGTATAACTCTCGTTTATGTTTGTTTCTCGAAAAACTGAAATCACGTTGGTTGGACCTTATACGATCAAAAACGTGTTTTTGAATGGTGCCATTGAAATTTATAACCACGAAAGTTTAAGTTTCAAATTAAATGGTCATCATTTGAAACTGTATAACGATGGACCAACCAAGATTCCCTCGGAGGAATTACACCTCCGCCCTGACAAAAACTTAAGTGTGGAGAAGGGTCGTGCCGAAGACTCGAAACTTAAATGCGGCACCTGTACATAAATTTTCTTAATTTTTTAACAATTTTTAGGACTTCACAAGCACAAGCACGGGGTTGTGCCTCATGAAGCTCGCCCTTGTGTCTCTGACAAATTTTTTCCACGATCTCCGCTGACGACTCTGGAACGTTGCAGGTCGAATTTAAGACGAATTCTGACAAGCATGGGGCCGTGCCTAGCCAAGCACGCCCCCGTGTTCACTTTCCACGACTTGTATATAAATACCACACTTGTTCAATTATTTCATCACACTCACTCCTGTTTAAAAACATCTGAAAAATGAAAGAATCAAGTCACGGAAGTTCCAACTGGAATCGTGCGAAGAAACCGCGTTCTGAAACACGAGAACCAACGACTCAAGAATATTTCTTCAAGCTACATGAACTAATCAAGCAATTGACTGAAATGAACCTCGTTGCGTCCCAACGCTTAGCTGAACTTATTCAGAAAGTTCGACGGATGAGCGAGGAACTCATTTCTATTACCGACAGTTTGCGGAATTAAGCAACCGCACTTCTCACCATCCCATCCTGAACCTTCCACACGAAATGTGTGGAGGTTTCTTTTAGAAGCATTTCGTGATGTGCTAAGTGCGCTATTGTGCGTTAAAGAGTCTAGTTTTGTTGTTTCAGATTCTCGGCTTTTAATGTATTGTGTAACCGTAGGACCTTAGGAAATGTAATTTTCAATTTGGCTTGTGTTATTGAACTCTAGTACTATTTTTGTATCTTTTCTGATGATTTGGTAGTGATAAAACTTAACCGGGAAAATTGCGTAACGTGCGAAACTGAAAAACGGAACAACAAAAAACTGAAACCGAGCTTCAAACATGGCCCCGTGCCTAAGGAGGCACACCCCCGTGTTCAACAAAAAAATGACACAAACTGACATATTTCAGCCTTTTGTCTTGTTCCCCTTCAATCTTTCATGATAAATACCGACTTCATTGCCTCATCAGTTCGTATCCACCTCCTTTTCACCTTATTTTGCATTTTTTTCTTTCATCTTTTTAGAGTTCTTTCAAGAGTATTTGATTATGAGGTTAGTATGCTAATTCCTATGATATGATAGCCACATACATGTAGTTAGGTGATTAGGTCTCTAAACAACCGAAATCCTAGCAATTATGTGTAAAGGTTTTTCTTAAACGTTTTATTGAATGATGAATGCTTTCAACCTACTTGTTCATGTTTGTTCTTGTAAGTAGATTAATTTTAATTAGTATGTTTAGTTATTTAATTAGTTGTTTTCTTTTATTGTTAACAAGATTATCTTCATAATTCGTGGTGAATTCTTTGTTAATCATGTTCAAGAGTTACCAAGTGGTATTAAACATAAAATATATTTTTGGGTATCTTGAATTAGTAACAAATGATTAAAATGTTAAACATATAATCTTTGATTTTTAAAGCAAGAAAATGTTAAACCCATGCTTAATCAATGATTTACAAACACAACATACGTGCTCGAGTCAAGATTCCATGCCTTACCATGTTAACCATACCCCCATGTTTCACAAAACGCACCCCCATGTTCAACAATTTTTCTAGGATGATAAATTCTCAACTATTTTTGAACATGAGTTGAATCATTATGATGTTATGTCTTGAAAAACACATGGTTCTCACTACCATCTTGAAACTGTTCAAGAAATTGTTTTGTATAGATTAACTTATTTTTGAAATTTCAGGATCATGAACCTATTTATGTTTTGAAGGGAGCCGCGAGAGATGGTGTCATGATAGACTTCAAAGACTACTACAAAGGGTCGAAAGATCCCACTTACAAGCAGATGAAGAAACACTAGCGGCAGTCGGATAGCTAGAAAGATATAATACACTATTAAATGTTCAGTGGAAGCGTTTATTCTCACAAAATAGACCTTCCGTTTATGAACTGACTCTTGAATTTTTAGCATCTTTCAAATTTAGCATGAAAGACTCTGACCCTTGGGATAATAATGCAGTTTCATTCAGAGTTGCTGGACATTGCACAAAACATCCATTGCCTGTTTGGTGTCTATCTTGGGATTTACACGGAACAAGAAATGGAGGAGGAAGCAATATCTAGAATGTCGGCGTACCATACCTTCCTGGACGAGAAAAGTAAATACGCGGTAAGTGGTGCAATGAGGAAAGCATTTTGGGAGCGGATTGAAACCGGAGGGTTCAACTCGAGTAAAACAAAAAGCAGTCAGATACGAGACCCGCTACTGCGATACATTCATCGGTTACTTAGTCATTCCATAATAGCTCGTGGTCAAAGCGAGAGAGTTGTTAACTTGAGGGACTTGTTCATTTTATATTGTATGGTTAATCAGTTGCCATGTAATATTGGGCATTTGTTTTATAATCTTTTTGCCAATAATGTGATTACAGGTGCTCCAACACCCATGTTTGGAGGAAGCTGGATTTTGAACTTATACGAGAGCTATGGTTATAACACTGAGGGAACTGAAGGAGTGATGCCGGGACTGTTAGACTTGAGCATTTGCACAAGTATGTACATGGTGACAAGCCTACCAAATGGGCAGCCAAGATTCCTAGATAAGAAAGGACAAATCTGGGATCCGCGGACCCGAAAGAAATAATTATGGATCTCGACATGCCAATACAGCTGGAAGGAGCCGGAGCTGGATCTTCAAGTTCACGTACAAGGGAATTCCCAACCATGTTAGACCTTTACGAGTCAATACAAACAACCAGCGACCATGCAAGACGATCATTTGAATATGCCCAACAAGCCTTCAACCGAGTCGAAAGTTTGCATTCCCGAGTCGATGACTTGAGCAACGATGTCACGTACATCAGGAACCGAATGTACCATGAGTGGGTGGATATCCGCCCCAAAGCCCTTGAAAACCATATCATTTTCGGGGACCGACACAGTTGTTTCGTGCCATTCTATCTTTTTATTTTTGTCATTTTGTTTTTTTATTTTTTGTGTTTAGGATTTTAATGCTTTCAATAAATTGATGACATTTTAGGTGATCCTGAAGATTCTACCAAAGCAAGGGCAACCAAACACAAGAGACATATTCATCATTTTTAGGGGAGTTATTTCATTACCCCTTTCTCGATCTAGATTATGTTAATCACATTGAGGACAATGTGAATTTAAGTGTGGGGATGGGAGTAATTCATTTTGTTTGCTAAAAAGGTTCAAATTTAAAAATTTTAGGAAAAGATCGCTTAACAAGTAATTTTTGTGACAAGAAACCAAACACTTAATATAATTTCTGATAAAAATATACATTTTTGGGAAATAAAGAAGTAAATTCATTACGTCCAAATAAAATTGAAAATGTTTTTTTGGGATATCCTTAAAAGCAATAATCTAATCTAGTAAAATATTTAATCATGTAAAATGAAACACTTGTACCCAATTACATCCATATGTGAGTTTATTTTTGAGCCTTAAACAGCTTTTGCAAATTGCAATTCTACTTTCATTCTGGATTTAATTGAGGGTGCCATATGATACGTGTGATTAGCACTTGCTTTGGGTATGCATTTCAAGACCCTAATTAGTATTTGTTGCATAAAAATGAGTTAGGCACTTGGTGACCTTAACCATTCGAGCCCTAACCATTCTCTTTAACTTTCCTTACCCGAACATCAACTTTAGTTAGCCCCGTTGAGCTTAAACGTTTTATCTTTCAATCACCCGAGCCACCATGTCACTTAACCAAAAAGCCTTCAACAAAATCTGTTTTCGTTAAAGACACGTTTTTGGCTTGTAAAAAAATTGGTCTTTTACCGGCAGACCTTAAAGAACTGGAATGCATTCTTTTGATTTCAATTTTATTTGTTGCCTTCATCATGCAAAACCGGGACATCCCCGGAAATCCGCGAATAAATTTTCAATCTCACGTTTGACGCAAGAAAGAAATGGTGAAAAAAGGAACAAGTTCCGCAATTTTGTGGAATTTCAAAAATGCTATAAAGAGACGGGCAAAAAGATATGAAAGATGCCCGAATTGTGAAAATTGGTCTCATAATGGAAAATGCAAAAAGAATCAAACTGAATCTCAATACGAATACACAGAACTAATCCGATTGGATGCTATTAGGCTTCAAGCCGAACGATCCTTGAGAAAGGAAAGTTTTGTGTATCTTCGGGTAAAAGATGAAGTACGATACTTGAAAGCAAAATACGGTCTTGACAATCTGACCTTAAACGAGTCCTCATGTTAGCATATCCCTTCTAGCTTGAAGTATTGTTTAGGAAACCTTTTATTGCTTTCCTTGTAGCTTATGTTAGAAAAAATAAGCCAAGACCATCGTCTTTAACAATTCGCCACTTTTTCCAAATATTCCTTACCTGAGCCCGAGCCAAGTTACAACCCATCAAAGACCTAATGATTATGCAAGTAAATATCTTAGTAGGTGGAGATTTGATCCCTTAACAAGCATATGATTTCACACGTATTCATACTAGGCAATTGAGTGTATTAGTGATACTTAATCTTTATTATGACTCCATATATTTAGCCGAGTGTGAGTGCATCTTGTGAGAAGTGTGGATTTTTACATGATAATAATCTTTACTAACCAATCTATTGCTTGCTAGGATATCATTTCACATATGCTTGGAATATTTATATTTGGATGAAAATAATGTTTACTTGCGTATTTCTCGAAAGACATGTTTATAATTTGATTTATTTGGTTTTTGGTGGATTCGTCGTTTTAAGTGATTTTTGCTTGAGGACAAGCAAAGTTCAAGTGTGGGGATGTTTGATGTGCTCCAAATTATACATATAAATCCTATCAAAAAGCACATCAATTATTCTTTAATACCTTCTTAAAATAATGAAAATGTACTTAAAATATTAAATTGTGTTTTCAGGTGTTTAAAAGGGCAAGTTGGACAAAATAAGCATATTTAGCAAGAAATTGAAGTAATCCGAGCTTTGCAGTCCAAGCATGGGGTCGTGCCTCATTAAGCACGCCCCCATGCTTAGCCAGAAACACACCCCCGTGCTAAATTAACATACCCTCGTGTTTGGACATCTGACAGGACAAAAAGTACTGTTCCCTAAAAGTAGACACGGGACCGTGCCCCATATGGCACGGGGCCGTGCCCCACCTCCAACACGGGGCTGTGCCCCATTTAGCACGGGGTCATGCCCGACACAACCTGCATGTACGAGCCGACCAACATTCGTAATCATTGTACTAGCACGGGGTTGTGCCTTTTAGGCACGGGGCCTTGCTTAAACACTCCAGAAAGCCTATAAATAGAAGCCTAAGTTCACCATTTTTGCAAGCTTTGGTGGGAGAGTTACTCTGCAGAACTCTCTCGGGAATCAAGACTTCAAGGTCATTTGGAGGCTCGGGAGGTGCATACAACACTTGGAAGAAGCTTGGGATCGTCTAAACGTCATCCATTGTGGATTATCGGTTTGATTGTTCCTTTTCACCGATGATTACCTATCTATCTTCTGTGTTATCTGTTGATATGCTTAAGCTCATTATGAGCTAAACTCTTTTTATCATCCTAATCAGATGAAACTTATGTAATTTGTGATTAACTAATGGTATTGATGGGTAGCATCTACATTTGAACGAGAAGTTATAAATTTATGATTTTTGATTGTGATTGTCATACAAAGTTGAAAAACCGTATGATTAACTTTCATTCGAGAAACCGGTCTTCATAATAAATCCATGGCTAATGAACTAGAAATGGTTATTAGAAATCATATCACTTTAACTTTCTGATCATTTGTGGGTTCCCTATTATTAGTTTGAGAAATCTTCAGTAGTTTTTATGGTTTTCTAAAATTAATAGTATGTTAGGAAGGAACTTGATCAACTCTCTTTTTAACATTAAGTTATGTTTTCAGAAATCGAATGTCAAATAGGTCACAAAAGATTTACCTACATTACTAGGGCTTTGATCTGAGCAGTAAAACTCAGTCTGACAGGATCAAGTCACTACGGCAGCAGGATAGACGAGAAATCATGCCACATCATCTTTATAAACATTAACATAATTACATTAATCCATATCTTTAAATCACACCACCAATTTATCACGGTTACATAAGTGGAATCTAAATAGGATGATAACTTTTATTCCTGGTTTTAAATCCAAACGTTTCAAATCTTAGTTTACTTTCTTTCTATTATTGTTTATTTTTAAACCCTAAAAATCTTTCCAATGCAAATTATCATTTCCTTTGTCACACCCCCGCTAAGAGCGGAAACACGGGGGCGTAACGAGACGGGAATTGTCATAACACATGGTAAGCGATAGAGATGCAATAATAATAATGATGACATGCGTGTCATGACGACACCCGACAACAATGGGACTTGTGTCGTGTTTAGTCAGTATTCACGACAACATAGCCATAAGCATAAACATGATATAAGATAAACATAGGTAAAAACATTGTATGCAATTCCCACAACCCGGGAACAAGTTACAAAGTATAATGTTGTTTGAAACAGTTACAACAATTGTTTTCAAAAAGACAAGTTTGGCCCGAAAAAATGCATCCTAGGGTCTCCACTAAGGCAACACACCTAGAACCTCAGCTAGCATGATCACCTGAAAAGATATGCTCAAAATGGTCAACAAAATTGTTGGTGAGCTCGCAGGTTTAAGTAATAAAAGTGTAATTGATGCTGTATAAAGTAAATGATATGGAATACCGTGAATACAGTTATATACACAAGTAAAATCACATGACATGAGCTTTGCAACCAAACCTAACGACGTACACAAAGAAATTGTCGGCATATATTCACCCAAGGGCCCGTTCCTGGCCACTGATGGTACCAACTAGTATACCATCGAACAGGGGTGGGGGTGTCAACCCAGTAGTACTACCAATACCTAACCGTCGGTTCCCACACTAGAATTAAATAGTTGCAAAGATAGAACCACACAGCAGACCCAAGCATGTATCAAATAAGTACTTGCAACACAGTATCACGTTGATTCCTTGTATGCAAATTGTATGTATGTTATACAGCATAGAAAACGGGCGAGCATACTTTTCCCCCATGTTTGTAAATGTTTGTAAAGTAGTATAAGCATAAAAAGGGGCCACGAAACTCACATGTTAAGTGGTAAGTATGAAAGATCGAGATTTCCAACAGTGGAATGCAATGATCGGTCAAACACCTATTGACAGTTATTGTTAAGCATTAATGACCTGTACAAGTGTATAGAAATGTTTGGTCGTGGGTAGCACACACACAAGCGGACACACGCATCAGATCTCATGTAGATCCAAATACTAAGAGCAGTCGTCATTGCTTATGACATCCTTGTAAAGATCTCATTGTTATGAAAGATGACACTTGTATGTTAATAGCGTTGACTTTAATTTTTTTGTGGTCAAACAATGACACTTTTATTGATGTTACTTTATCATCATCAGACACACAACAGGACCAGACGCTCGACCCACGTTCCATTCGTACGAATCAACCTTCAATCGTGCGAATTAGCTACTTTCGTGCGATTGACCCTTCATTCGTGCGATTGGACTCAGTCGCACCACACAACACACACATTCGCACAACCCAACCTCCATGCGCATGAATCAACCCTCAATCGTGCGAATTAGCTACTTTCGTGCGATTGAACCTTCATTCGTGCGATTGGACTCCAATCGTGCGAAACACGCACAATCGCATACATTCAGTCGGTCACCTGACTCAATCGCACACAATCATTCATACGCATGACTCAATCGTATACACTCATTCGCACGCCTGACTCAATCGCATACAAACACATAGTCGCACGACTCAGTCCCACGACATGCCTAGTCGCACAACTCAGTCGCACGATTGACTTAGATGCATGATTCAGTCGCACGATTGACTTAGATGCATGATTCAGTCGCACGACTCACTCAGTCGCACGACTCACTCAGTCGCACGACTCACTCAGTCGCACGACTCAATCGCATGACAGACCCAGTCGCCTGAACTGCAAAAATCGCGACTGTGGTCGGGCTGAGCAGCCCTCAAGCTGCTCTAAACGCGATTTTTACACCACAAGGACTTCCAGAAACACTCTACAAACATACACAAACATGAAACACAAGCAGAAAGACCTCACACGCACCCACACGACCTCATGTGCTCGGATAAACCCGAGCACCCAAAACCCTAGAAAAACACAGCAGTAAAACCAAGCCAAAACCGGGTTGAACAAGGTTGTCTACCTGCTAGGAATGAGTAGATGAGGCTGTAGATGAAGACTAGACGACGAAAACGAGACCACACGGGTAGATTTTGGTGCTAGAATGAAGAAAATGTTTGTGTAAGGAGTGAAGAGGTGAAGAAGATGAAGTGAGTGAGGAATGTGACTGGGAATGAGGTTTATATACCTAGTCTAAGTTTGCAAAATTACAAGTTTAGTCCCTACACTTAACCCTCGAGTTTCCCAAAATTTGTTTCGGTTGATTACGACCTTAAAATGTTCGTTATATTAACGTTAAAAGCGTGTTTAATGGCATTTGATAGTCTAAACTGGTTTTATTAATGACAATGGTCGACATTAAAAATGATATATTTGGTGGTAATAGTGATGAAATTTATAAAAGGTTTATGCTTAGCACACGTTCTCGGAGGAAGTACAGGCACAAAGGAAAATAGGCAGACATGATTCCTTAAAGCAGGAGTTCATGAAGAAAAGGAAGAATAATTAAAATATTTCTATGCTTATTTATGTCGTTCGATGGACCTTAAGGCGATGGATGTCACAGTATCCCCCAGTTGAGAGAATTTCGTCCTGAAATTCAGCTAGAGTTAGGTCCAAGAGTGTCATCCACGAATAGGTGTGGGTATCTGAGTTTCATTTGATCTTCCCGTTCCCATGTAAACTCTGGCCCTCGTTTTGAATTCCACCTTACGCGAACAATTGGTATTCTGCTGCGCTTCAACTGTTTGACCTTACGGTCCATGACTTCAATGGGTTCCTCAATAAAATGAAGTTTTTCGTCGATTTTGATATCGTCAATGGGTATGTGAAGTGATTTGTCAGCCAAACACTTCTTGAGGTTCGACACATGGAAAGTATCATGCACACCATTGAGTTCTCGTGGTAACCTTAATCGGTAAGCCACTGGACGAATTCTTTCTGTAATCTCGAATGGTCCAATGTATCTTGGGGCTAACTTCCCTTTCTTTCCAAACCGAACAATTCCTTCCAAGGGGAGACTTTGACTAACACTCGGTCCCCAACGTTGAATTCTAGAGGCTTGCGACGATTGTCGGCGTAGCTCTTTTGGCTATCTCTAGCGGCTTTCAGTCTATCTTTGATTTGGAAGATCTTGTCGGTTGTTTCCTGAATGATCTCTGGGCCTGTTAGCTGACTTTCACCAATCTCGGCCCAACAAACGGGTGATCTACACTTCCTTCCGTACAACGCTTCGAACGAAGCACACCCAATGCTGGTGTGGTAGTTGTTATTGTATGAGAATTCAATCAATGGCAAATGAGTATCCCAACTACCACCAAAGTCGATTACACACGCTCTCAGCATGTCTTCTAGCGTTTGTATGGTTCGTTCACTTTGTCCATCTGTTTGAGGGTGATAGGCGGTACTCATGTCTAATCGAGTGCCCATCGCTTTTTGGTGTTTGCCAAAATCGTGAAGTGAATCGGCCGTCACGGTCGGAGATGATTGACACCGGCACTCCGTGTCTTGTCATGACCTCTTTGATGTACAATCTCGCCAACTTGTCCATTTTGTAGTCTTCTCGGATTGGCAAGAAGTGTGCTGATTTCGTCATTCGATCCACTACGACCCATATCGAGTCATGCCCGTTGCTCGCTCGAGGAAGTTTGGTAATGAAGTCCATGGCTATGTTCTCCCATTTCCATTCGGGAATATTAGGTTGCTGTAACAGTCCCGATGGTTTCTGATGTTCAGCTTTAACTTTCAAGCATGTCAAGCATCTGCTGACGTACGTGGCAATGTCTTTCTTTAGGCCTGGCCACCAGTACAGATCTTTGAGATCGTGGTACATCTTGTCAGCGCCAGGATGAATAGAATATCGTGTCTTGTGTGCTTCATCCATGACCAAGGTACGTACACCTCCCCACTTGGGTACCCATATACGGTCCACGAAGTACTGCACACCATCGTCCTTGCACATCAGTTGTTTGTCCAACCCTCGGAATTCTTCTCCCGCAAGGTTTCCTTCTTTCAATGCCTCACTTTGTGCAATTTGGATCTGAGCTTTCAAATTTGTTTGAATGATCAACCCCAAAGCTCGAGCACGTAGTGGTTTCACGCGTTCCTTGCGGCTTAGAGCATCAGCCACCACATTAGCTTTCCCCGGATGATACCGGATTTCACAATCGTAGTCACTAAGAAGCTCTACCCAACGTCTCTGTCGCATATTGAGTTCCTTCTGATCCAGAATATGTTGAAGGCTTTTATGATCTGTGTATACGGTGCATTTGGTTCCATACAGGTAATGCCTCCATATTTTAAGTGCGAATACTACAGCGCCCAACTCAAGATCATGAGTCGTGTAGTTCTTCTCGTGCACCTTAAGTTGTAGCGAAGCGTAGGCGATCACCTTATCTTTCTGCATTAGCACACATCCCAACCCTTGATGCGAAGCATCACAGTACACCACAAAATCATCAGTTTCGTCTGGGAGGGACAATATCGGTGCATTGCACAACTTGTCTTTCAGCGTTTTGAATGCCCTGTCTTGCGCATCTCCCCAATCAAACTTCTTGTCTTTCTGAGTCAACAACGTCAGCGGTTGAGCGATCTTTGAAAAGTTCGCAATGAAACGGCGATAGTATCCGGCTAAGCCTAAGAACTGTCGTATCTCTGAAGGTGTCTGGGGGTTATCCCATTTCTTTACCGCTTCGATCTTGCCGGGATCTACATGAATCCCATCTTTGTTAACCACATGACCCAAAAACTTCACCTCTCGCAGCCAGAATTCACACTTCGAGAACTTGACGAAAATTTTCTATTCTCTTAACAGTTCCAGTATTGCCCGAAGGTGTTCTTCATGGTCCTCCTCCGATCGAGAGTAGATAAGTATGTCGTCAATGAATACGATCACAAACTTATCCAAGTAAGTTTGCACACCCGATTCATCAAGTCCATGAACACAGCTGGTGCGTTAGTCAATCCGAACGGCATGACCAAAAACTCATAGTGTCTATAACGAGTTCTAAACGCTATCTTCGGCACGTCCTCCTCGAAAACTCTTAGTTGGTGATATCCAGATCGAAGGTCAATCTTGGAAAAATACGAAGCTCCTTGTAACTGATCAAACAGGTCGTCGATCCTGGGGAGAGGATACCGATTCTTCACAGTTAATTTGTTCAACTCATGGTAGTCGATAAACATACGGAACGACCCATCCTTCTTTTTGACAAATAACACTGGTGCTCCCCAAGGCGAGTGACTCGGCCGAATAAAACCCTTCTCCAGTAGTTCCTGTAACTGGCTAGATAACTCTTGCATTTCAGACGGTGCCAACCGATACGGTGTCTTTGCTATCGTGTAGCTCCAGGAACCAACTCAATGCGAAATTCCACCTGTCGTGGAGGAGGCAAACCAGACAAGTCATCTGGAATACATCTGGGTAATCCCGCATTATAGGGATATCTGCCAATTCCTGTTCCTCTCTTTCTTTTCCACCACATGAGCCAGAAAAGAGTACACTGTTTTCGTAACTCTGGCGTGCTTTCATGTAGGAAATAAGCTTTAATTTTCTCCCCGGTCTTTCTCCTTGAACTCTGAGTACTCCCCCGTCTGACATAGGGATTCACACTACCTTGTCTCGACAGACAATCTCGGCCCCGTGTTTCGACAACCAATCCATTCCCACAATCACATCGAAACTTCCTAGCTCTAAGGGTATCAAGTCTATATCGAAGGTGTGGTTCTCTAATATTATCGAGCACTTTCTAATAACCCGTTGGCCTGAACAACCCTACCATTGGCCATTTCTACAGAGTAGCTAGTTTCTAGCCTACTAGGACTCAAATCGAGCAGTTGCATAAATTTAGAAGATATAAAGCTATTGTCTGCTCCAGTGTCAAATAATACAGATGCAAAGTGATTATTGAGTAAGTGCGTACCCGTGACGACATTTGGGTCCTGACGGGCTTCATTGGCTCCAATGGCAAAAGCGCATCCCCGAGCCGCGTTCCCTTGGTTTGTCGGGCCTTGATTTCCAGCTATAGCCATAGTCTGATGCTGGTTGTTCCCTTGTTGGCCCGACGCCCGATTCAGTTTGGGGCACATGTTTCGGTAGTGATCAGGGCTTCCACACTCATAACAGCCCCTGTGTTCCCAGCGGGGTTAACCGCGTTGACTGGTGCAACCATATTCGGCGCTGTTCTGCAGTCTCTTGCAAGATGCCCCGGGCGTCTATAGTTCGCGCACACCCGGCACTGCGTTCCTGGGGGATGATGATAATTGCACTTGTCACATTTGGGGTGCGGACCCACATACTCTCGCATGCCCTGCGTCACTGCCACAAAGTTTCTGGTTGTCTTGGCTCTTTTATCAAACTTCCCGACACTCGACCGGCTCGTTTCCCCAAAATCTTTTCTCTTTTCTGCTCCTCTGCCCAAAACCCCCGTTCTTCCACCATTTCATCATCAGTCAAGCGCCAGCCTTCAGAATTGCGCTCTAAATAGTAGGAGGAGCAGTAGCGGTTACCATTGCCCGGATTTGAGGCGCAAGTCCCCAAATGTATCTCTCGATTCTCTTTGATTCCGGCATGACTAGATGCGAAAACCAACCTTGCTAACTCATAAAAACGGTCGGTGTAAGCTGCGTGCCCAGCCCCCACCATGGCATGATTCTAGAACTCATGCTCAAGTTTTTGCATCTCATTGAGAGGACAGTACTCCTTGGTGATTAGGGCCTTGAACTCATCCACGACATTTGCATCGCGGATTCTCTTCCTCTAGCCTGAATCTGAGTGTTCCACCACGTTAGTGCCTTGCCCTGTAGTGAGCAAGTGGGGCGTACTTAATCCTTTGACTGTCGAGGCATTCGTGATGTCGATCACATCCTCCATCTTTTCAAGCCATCTGGTCAGAGCTATGGCTCCACCTTTGCCATCAAACTCTCGTGGTTTACAAGCCACAATTCCTTGTACGAACATCCCCGTCTAGCATTCACTACCCCGGTCTCATTAACAATTCCAGTTTCGTTACCGGCTGTACCACCATTTCCGGTCTCCTGATTGCTTTCGTTCCCAGTCGGGTTACCGTTATCCTCTTTTCATTGCCACCGTCCCCGTGGGGGTGAGAATTCTGAAGAGCATCGCTCACTTGGGCCACGATGGTCGGACTTAGTGCGGCCAGCTGTTGAGCGATCAGGGCTGCCATATCCGCGTTCCCTGTTCCTTGATTGCTACTGGTTGGAGCATCACTTGTTCTTGGGGTTCTTCCCCTGCCTCTGCCTCTGCCTCTGCCCCTTGGGGCTTCAATTCCGCTACTATTACTACGAGTAGATCTTCGAGGCGGCATGTTCTATTCATAAAAGAGGTAACATGTAAGCTTTAGTCACCATAAGATACACAAGTATTCCACTTATCAAGTTCCAATGTTCATGTTCCGGTCGGTCAAGATCACCATGCAGCCCATTTCAAGCATATTCTCGGTATAACCGTGTATGTTTATATATAGGGTTCCCCTCAGCATTCCCACCACACCCACGATGTTACCGAGAATGATGCCCGATCCGTTACATGGCATCCGACTTCCCTTTTCATCATATCCATAATAATCCATCAAGTCAACTGAGAGCCCAGCATGTAATCACGTATAGTCTGGTGGAGGTTGCCTATCTCGTATCCTTAAAGGATTCAGACATAGCCTCCTCGGTCGGTCTCAGTATCCAAGGTTAATCGCAGTATATGATCTGTGAAGATCTCTTCGGGTCCCAATGCCCGAATTTGGTTATGATAACTTGGCGCGCAGAGGGAACGAAAGATCTAATAGGAGCATCCCATAAAAGAGTGAGCACAAGGGCTCTCTCATAGGGTGAAAAGATTCACGAAATAGATAGATAAACGAGCAAGTAATGAGGAACACGTATGAGATACAAAATGCACACAACCCTGGCATGCAATCTACATGAAGGTTCCTAGGTTATAGTCTAGGTCAAGCGTATTGCCTAATTCTCTATAACCAATAGCTCTGATACCAGTCTGTCACACCCCCGCTAAGAGCGGAAACACGGGGGCGTAACGAGACGGGAATCGTCATAACACATGTTAAGCGATAGAGATGCAATAATAATGATGATGACATGCGTGTCATGACGACACCCGACAACAAGGGGACTTGTGTCGTGTTTAGTCAGTATTCACGACAACATAGCCATAAGCATAAACATGATATAAGATAAACATAGGTAATAACATTGTATGCAATTCCCACAACCTGGGAACACAAGTTACAAAGTATAATGTTATTTGAAACAGTTACAACAATTGTTTTCAAAAAGACAAGTTTGGCCCGAAAAAATGAATCCTAGGGTCTCCACTAAGGCAGCACACCTAGAACCTCAGCTAGCATGATCACCTGAAAAGATATGCTCAAAATGGTCAACAAAATTTTTGGTGAGCTCGCAGGTTTAAGTAATAAAAGTGTAAGTGATGCTGTATAAAGTAAATGATATGGAATACCGTGAATACAGTTATATACACAAGTAAAATCACATGACATGAGCTTTGCAACCAAACCTAACGACATACACAAAGAAATTTTCGGCATATATTCACCCAAGGGCCCGTTCCTGGCCACTGATGGTACCAACTAGTATACCATCGAACAGGGGTGGGGGTGTCAACCTAGTAGTACTACCAATACCTAACCGTCGGTTCCCACACTGGAATTAAATAGTTGCAAAGATAGAACCACACAGCAGACCCAAGCATGTATCAGATAAGTACTTGCAACACAGTATCATGTTGATTCCTTGTATGCAAATTGTATGTATATTATACAGCATAGAAAACGGGCGAGCATACTTTTCCCCCATGTTTGTAAATGTTTGTAAAGTAGTATAAGCATAAAAAGGGACCACGAAACTCACATGTTAAGTGGTAAGTATGAAAGATCGAGATTTCCAACAGTGGAATGCAATGATAGGTCAAACACCTATTGACAGTTATTATTAAGCATTAATGACCTGTACAAAGTGTATAGAAATGTTTGGTCGTTTGGGTTGTATCGGTTCGGTCGTGGGTAGCACACACACAAGCGGACACACGCATCAGATCTCATGTAGATCCAAATACTAAGAGCAGTCATCATTGCTTATGACATCCTTGTAAAGATCTCATTGTTATGAAAGATGACACTTGTATGTTAATAGCGTTGACTTTAATTTTTTTGTGGTCAAACAATGACACTTTTACTGATGTTACTTTATCATCATCAGACACACAACAGGACCAGACGCTCGACCCACGTTCCATTCGTACGAATCAACCTTCAATCGTGCGAATTAGCTACTTTCGTGCGATTGAACCTTCATTCGTGCGATTGGACTCAGTCGCACCACACAACACACACATTCGCACAACCCAACCTCCATGCGCACGAATCAACCCTCAATCGTGCGAATTAGCTACTTTCGTGCGATTGAACCTTCATTCGTGCGATTGGACTCCAGTCATGCGAAACACGCACAATCGCATACATTCAGTCGGTCACCTGACTCAATCGCACACAATCACTCATACGCATGACTCAATCGTATACACTCATTCGCACGCCTGACTCAATCGCATACAAACACACAGTCGCACGACTCAGTCGCACGACATGCCTAGTCGCACAACTCAGTCGCACAACTCAATCGCACGATTGACTTAGACGCATGATTCAGTCGCACGACTCACTCAGTCGCACGGCTCAATCGCATGACAGACCCAGTCGCCTGAACTGCAGAATCGCGACTGTGGTCGGGCTGAACAGCCCCCGAGCTGCTCTAAACACGAGTTTTACACTACAAGGACTTCCAGAAACACTCTACAAACATACACAAACATGAAACACAAGCAGAAAGACCTCATACGCACCCACACGACCTCATGTGCTCGGATGAACCCGAGCACCCGAAACCCTAGAAAAACACAGCAGTAAAACCAAGCCAAAAACGGGTTGAACAAGGTTGTCTACCTGCTAGGAATGAGTAGATGAGGTTGTAGATGAAGACTAGACGACGAAAACGAGACCACACGGGTAGATTTTGGTGCTAGAATGAAGAAAATGTGTGTGTAAGGAGTGAAGAGGTGAAGAAGATGAAGTGAGTGAGGAATGTGGCTGGGAATGGGGTTTATATACCTAGTCTAAGTTTGCAAAATTAGAAGTTTAGTCCCTGCACTTAACCCTCGAGTTTCCCAAAATTTTGTTTCGGTTGATTACGACCTTAAAATGTTCGTTATATTAAGGTTAAAAGCGTGTTTAATGGCATTTGATAGTCTACAATGGTTTTATTAATGACAATGGTCGAAATTTAAAATGATATATTTGGTGGTAATGGTGATGAAATTTATAAAAGGTTTATGCTTAGCACACGTTCTCGGAGGAAGTACAGGCACAAAGGAAAATAGGCAGACATGATTCCTTAAAGCAGGAGTTCATGAAGAAAAGGAAGAATAATTAAAATATTTCTATGCTTATTTATGTCGTTCAACGGACCTTAAGGCAACGGATATCACATCCTTTAACAAAAACCAAATCTGATTGTCAAACATCATGTTTGTTGAGTAGGTTAGGTGTGTCCACGGATTGATACTCAGTTCTTACCAACACTATATTACCTCACGACAGGTACACTGTCTTTTGTGTGTGTGGTTTAGTATTAGTAATAACCAATTAAAACTAAATCTGTGTAAAAAATATTTATCAAAATATATATACTATATGCACCCCATCAGGCACTATGTACGCTGCTGAAGAAAACTCAGTCAGGGAAGTTTAGTGAGAAGGTTGAAGAAGGGATCTTTCTAGATACAATATATCAGACATGAGAGTTTATAACAAATTAATGGGTCAGGTAGAAGTGTGGTGCAACATTGATGTTCAGAGATACACCCAACCCCTGCTAGAAGGGACCCTTATTCTTCTTCGGCTATGATGGATTCTTTAAGTCCTTCAACATTCCTCCCTCCCTTCCTGATGACGCGTTATCGACCAGAATGATGTACGATGTCTTAAACACACCTTCACTGGACTCGACAACCTCAACTCCACAAGATGAATCTTCTATTCCTTTATGGGGAGCACTTAATGTAAGCGATTCATCCTCTGATGATGAAAAAGTGGAGACTGAACAGATGGACCATGAGGAACAGGTTCCTGCTACTGAAAGTACATAAGCATCTGATGTTGATGCCTCTAAAACTTTAGAACCTCATACTCCAACAGCACAGATACTAAACCAAGGATTCAAAATCCGGATCAAGAAGTAGTTGTTCCCGCCACTCCCGGATCTCGAATAAATGTATATCATCCTCTGAACAACATCATAGGGGATGTACAATCGGGAGTAAAGACACGAAATAAGCTATACTCAGCTGATTATGCCTCAGTCATGGAAAAAGGCTATCTTCACAACGGTGCTTATCGATGTTTTGTGTCTCAATTTGAGCCAAAATATGTTAGTGAAGCCTTAAACGATGGGGCATGGGTTAGTGCCATGCAAGAAGAACTCCTACAATTCAAGAAATTAGGAGTATGGACACTGGTGGATAGACCAAAAGGTGCTAAGGTATTTGGCACTAAATGGGTCTTGAAATGCAAGAAAGATGACCAAGGGGTCATAATCAGAAACAAGGCTCGACTTGTGGTTCAAGGTTTTAGACAAGTCGAAGCATTGATTACAATGAAGTTTTTGCACCTGTGGCTAAAATGGAGGCAATTCGTATCTTCCTAGCCTATGCATCTTACATGAATATTAAAGTTTATCAACTAGATGTCAAAAGTGCATTCCTTCATGGTGAAATCCATGAGATAGCGTATGTCGGTCAACCTGAAGGATTTGAGGATCCTTATCATCGGGATAGAGTTTACAAGCTTGATAAGGCTCTCTACAGGCTCCATCAATCCCCAAGAGCATGGTATGATAAACTCTCAACTCATCTAGTGAAACACGACCTTCGTAGAGGAGTTATTGACTGTACACTGTTAATCAAATAAAAAGATGGCGACTTACTACTAGTAAAGATTTATGTTGATGACATAATCTTCGGTTCCAAAAATAAAGAGTTATGTAAAGAATTTGAATCTGTAGTGAAAGCAGAATTTGAGATGAGTGCCATGGTGGAGATGAAGTTCTTTCTCGGGTTACAGGTGGATCAGACACCAAGGGAATATTTCTATATCAGACCAAGTATGTAGGCGATATTCTCAGTCGGTTTGATATGGAGAATGCTTCTGCAGCTGGAACTCCACTTGCCACAAACCATGACGTGGCACCTGACGAAAATGGTGATCTGGTGGATGCCACCATGTACAGAGGAATGATCGGATCCCTCATGTATCTCACAGCCTCACGACCTGATATCATGTGCGGGATGTGTCTTTGTTCCAAATATCAGGCGAAACCCAAAGTCAATCATCTCATAGGCGTTAAAAGGATTTTTCGTTATCTGAAGGGTACTCCAACACTTGGGTTGTGGTATCCTCATGATGATGACTTTGAGCTTACATTGTATAGTGACTCGGATTATGGCGGTTGCAAAATGAATTACAAGTCAACATCAGCAGGGTGTCAGTTCTTTGGTAGACGGTTAATCACCTAGCAGTGTAAAAAGCAGACCTCCGTTGCTTTGTCAACATGTGAAGCTGAATACGTTACTGCTGCAAGTTGTTGTTCACAAATCATCTGGATTCTACAGCAAATGCGCGACTACGGTTTGAAATTTTCTAACACTCCTATTTTTGTTGATAATTCTACACTATTGTTGTAACAAAAAATCCAGTCCAACATCCTAAAACTAAACACATCGGTATTAAGTATCACTTTATATGTGACTGTTTTGAAAAACAATTAATCGATGTGGTTATAATAAATATGGATTTTCAACGCGCCGACCTCCACACAAAAGCATTTGATAAACCGAAGTTTTTATATCTTTTAGAGGTTAATGGCGTGAAAAAAAAATGTGAAGTGATTCCAGAAGACAAAAGTTCGTAGTCCGACTAGTATAGCTAATTTTCTTTTCTTTTCTTTTATTTCTTTTCTTTTCCTGACTATTAAAATCCAAAAACACAAAAATATTTTTGGTTTTAGAGTTTTAGGGGGAGAATAGGTCAAAGTAGTATTTAATTAAAAAACGAGGGAGGATAACTTAGCTAAAAGAAATGAAATCAAATCTGTGATTCTGATTCAACGTTTATGGAAAATGATAGTACACAGAGAATAGATTGTTTGGGACTTAAAAGATTTTAAATGATTAAGATGCAAAATTCAAAGTATAAGTCTAAGAAGTCTAAGCAAAATAAAAGGAAAAATGATAGTAAAACTAACATGCTACTGAGGTAACATAGAGAAAGTAGACGTAGAGGTTGCTAGTTCATTATATGATGTGTCGGTAGATTCAGCACAATAGATGAGTAGACCTCATTCGTGGCTTAAAATTCAAACTAAGTTGTTCAACTTGCTGTGGGTTCCCATCTTATCCCTGGTTAACACAATCAACGTTGTTCCAATAAGGGGAGAAAAGAAACGCCATAAATGTGTGCGGACGACCATAAAAATGAGCAAAGCACATGAAAAAAATGCTAAATTCAATCAAGTTGATAACTTATTTTGTTGGTACGTTATGTGCTAAAAGAATATTAAATTCTCTAACAAGAAGATAGGTTGTATGCCTCTCTACTGTGCGGTGGCACTAACATGAGGATAAGCATAACCTAAATATTCTAGAATTCATTGTTGTTTGCACCTCTCTGCTGTGCGATGGCACTGACCTGAGGCTTGGCGTCTCTTTGAAAGCTCTTAGAATAGTTTCTTCTTGAAAATATCCATAGACCGCTCAAAAATCTCTTGAGGAACGTTGATTACCATATAAGCGTGGGATCCACAAATACATGTTGAAATAATTAAACCTTAACTCATCACCAATGTGTGTCAAAAATCTATGTAGGATTTAAGAGGATAAGTATACTGACAATCATCGTGAGCTACAGTTCTTGAAAGTCAAAATCATTGTGTGCATCTTGTAGCTCTAGTATGATTTCCTAAACTTGCTATTGACTCTCGATTAACACAAGAAACAAGCATCAAAAGGTTTTGTTAAAATGTCCCAAATGATGTTGATATACCTGTATGATTCCATAATGGATCGTTCCAGTTATGATCAAATTAACTTAAAGCTGTGCAGTCCAGGAATAAAAATCTGTTAGATACTTTTCTTAAGATTTTAATCTACCTCAAATCAAACAAAATATGTCCTGTTAATTTTTTTAAAAAATTTTCTAGTTTGTTTGTATTTATTTATGTTTAGTCAGTTGGTAGGTAAAAGTCGGACTATACATCTGGATTCAATCAGGGAATCACTCACGAAGGGGTCACGTTTGAGGTGACCAATCGGGTTTTAAATTAAAAGGATCATGTCTAAGGTGATCACATAAGGTTTAAGTTAGAAGGATCACGTCTGAGGTGATCAACGTTTTTTCAAATTAAAAAGGTCATGTTTGAGATGATCATCGGTCATAACGTCTTATCAATAGTTAACAGGTTTAGTGTTTGAAAGTGCATAAGGTCAAACTCATAAGTTTGAGCCATTCACATGACTGGACCATAAGTATGGACAAGTCGCATGATTAGATCACGAGTATGAGCCAATGGCACGATTGAACCATATGTATGGACCAGGCATACGATTGGACCATAAGCATGGATCAATCCATGCGACTGGATCACCAGAATGAACCAATCGCACGAATGGAGGTGACCAACTGAGTCAGTTGCACGACTGAACCCCAGTCGCACGAATGAAGCGTGTGAATAGGTTCAGTCGCACGACTGAAGGTAATCTCAGTATAAATAGAGGGGAGTCGGTCGCACATTCTCATCACCCCTCAATCGCTCTCAAGAAAGCACCGTTACTATACCAAAATTTCATTTTATTGATTTAGCTGATTCTAACGTGTACTCTTTGCATAACTACAAGTAATGTGAGACGAAAATCGACTTAAATGTCCAGTTTAGCCTAGCCCTAATGTCCGAAATCGCCCAAACAAGAACTTAGACAAAATCTTCAAAATAAACCACTAAAATGGACTTAATCGTTGATTGAAATAGTGTTAGGTGTTATTTTGAATGTCTGCGAGTGTAATGAGCCTGAACGTAATGGTTAACATCAAGTACAAACCAAGAACTACTCTTAAAGTGTCAAACAAATACTTATGTGAATGGACACGCTGATGAACTTCAATCGCACGATCGATCTGGCCGAATGACTCACTCGCACGAATGAGCTGGGCATATGACTCAATCGCTCGAATGAACCATGCGTATGAGTTCAGTCGCACGACTGGTTCAACTTCATGGGACAGCATACGACTAAGCTCAGTCGCAGGCTTAATCGTACGACTGAGCCCAATCCCATGACTAAGAATCAGTCGCATTGTCCATTCCCACGACTGAACAAAATAATTCCGGTTCATTAAAATTCAAATGTCATCCATTTACACAAATCCTAACATATATATGTCTTGTGTTATAGAAACATGGCTAGCAGATGGACTATGATCACGAAGCACAACATCTGTGCTCATCTTGATGTCACATCCTGGAACGCTTCTGAGTTCATGGGGATTATTACCTTTTTGCATAGATCGAGGATCTTCAAGGCTATCTCTACACCATGTACACCATATAGATCGATTCAACAGGCTTTCTGGGAAAGTGCTGTAGTGGACGGATCCGCTGAGCCTCATCGCATTCGGAGTTCTATTTTTGGTCAAGATATTGAGATCAACGAAGATGATCTGAGGAGAGTTTTGGAGTTGGGCGAGGATGGTGACTGCCGGACCAGGCTGCATCACCTGACGGTTCGGGGATGTTTTCTTCGGATCAAGTACATTGGGGACATTAATGCTGGGGTGCTCAACAAGAGTAACCTGTGCCCCCAGTTCAAGTACTTGGCCCATGTGATCCTTAAGTGCATAGCCTCAAGGAAATGAGGCTTTGATGAGATGTCTGATCAAATCCAGAATGCTTACGTAGCTCAAGTACTGAATCATCCATTCAGTTTCTCTCGGATGATCTTCACATACATGATAGAGAATATAAAGGCCAAGGGCAAGGATGGCTTCTGCATGTATCCACGTTTTCTGTAGATGATCATTGATCAAAAGTTTCCTTTGTTGCCAAAGGAGAGAGATGATGTTGTCACTCTTGAGGTTATGGATGATACGACGCTTGGGAGGATGAAGGTGTACCAGGGCAAGCAGGTGAAGCCCCCGGTGAGGAGATTGTTTGGGCATCTGGCCTGGGAAGAGTACGTGGCGCCCGCTCGCAAGAAGTGGTGTCACGATGATAGTGATTCAGATAGTGAGCCTATAGTTTTACCCACTAACGATGATGATGACAGTGAAGATGGTGGAGATACTGGCCCCACTCCATCTAGGACCACTGCCACTGATATATCATCTCCACCATCCACACAAGGTAGAACTGTGAGGGCTGCGTTCCATCAAGACTTCCTGCTAGTGAGGAGGAAGAGTCTGAAGAAGAGCCGTTGGTAAGGACAGTGGGTAGTAAGGTTGTTGCAACTGAGAGAGGGATTGCGGTGATTAGTGGATGCCAGGGTGAGTCCAGGGGTGCTGCTACTGCTGCTACTGATCCATCATACATCCCTGACCAGCCCATCAGCCCAGGGGGTGCATCCTCTTCTAAGGGATCAATGAAGAAGCAGATGGCTCAACCCCATCGCATGAAGAGCAAGAGGAGGAGGATTACCCTGATTACCACCACATCCACCACCTCTACCACAGCTACCACACCTACCACCACAACTACCACACCTCCTACCACCACTACCACACCTCTTACCACCACTACCACAGCCACCCCTTCAACATCCACTCCTATTCCACCTCCCCTATTCACCACATCCACTACCACTACCACCACCCAACGAGCCGGGACATCTGCTCAAGTCCCAATGAGCCATGGATCCACTCTACCCTCTGTTGGGTTAGAGGAACAACTAACCAACCTCAACCGGATGGTGCTAAAGCTGCTTGCCACCGATGAGCAAAGAGCTGCACAGCTCAACCAGCTTATGGAGCTCAATGCTGCTCAAGCTCAGCATATTACACAGCTCCAGGAACAGAATGCACATACTGTTCAGAGGATAAAGGAGCTAGAGAGAAAGAAAAAAAAGATTATGCTAAGGCTTAAAGGATCCAAAGATAAGCCTTTAAAGATCAAGGAAGGAGATGATGATGACGAAGAAGGTGATGCTGCTACATCAGCTTCTACTCAGGCTCAAGAGAGGCGTTCTAAGAGAACTCAAGATCAAGGAGCCTCGTCTTTAGCTTCTCTAGTTGAAGAATCGACTGATCAAGATAAAAGTAATGATTAGATGTTTGGTATTTAAAAACTTTTTGTACTTGATTCGTATATTACATTAATGTAATTTATGATTATCTATGTTTGTCTATGTTTAAATGTCTTGATTAACTACTGTTGATTAATGTGTTCATGTTTAAATCATGCAGATAAAACTTCATAGCAAGATGAATACGATATTGCTCCCCTTCGGCAAATCAAGTCTCAATTCACTATGATTCTTGATTTGCAAGGAATTGTGAGAAGGTCAGTGAGCTACACTCCCGAAGAAGAAGAAATTATACACGATCTGATCGACGAACAACTTGCTAAGATGTTCAAACTGAATCTTGACGAGCTTGTCAAAGACGCTCCAAAGGTCGATGTTATAAGTGATGTTAAGCTGAACGATGTTGATGAAATAGAGATCGAGGATGTCACGTCTAACCACTATCCAAAGTACACTGACCAAGAGAGAAATGTGATCCCCAACTTGGGTGACACTCTCAGTAGTGCTACATTTGAAAAACTAGATGAAGTGGAGAAAGGAAAAGATAAGGATGAAAGCCAAGCCCAAGCCTCAGATGCATATGTTGACATAATGAAGGCTGAATAGGAAGCTTGTTTTGTTGAAATAAGAGCCCAACGCAAAGCTCCAAAGCAAAATGCCTACACCAAAGTCTACAAAGTAAAGAACATCAGAAGGTGTCTGGCAAGATCATAGCGTGGGTGTAGTTTGAAGACCTAAACGTTTATGCTGTAAAAAGGAAGAAGGGAATATAGTACTTCAGGTATCCACATGATCCAAATACTCTCCCAGGCTTTGAGCTCAACCAACTGGCATGCTTAAATCTGATGTATGTTGATCCCAGAAAGATGTCAGGTTGGTTTGATTCAGCATTAAAGAAGGAATGCCACACCAGATGGGTAAACTTCAGACCTCAGCAACCGAAGAGGTTTATTAGCAAGTCTGAAGTAGATCCCATATCTAGAAAGCCTAAAGTAGTGTTGAAGTGGAGTCCCCCGCGCACGATGTCGAAGATTCCCTTACGGGAAATTCCTTAGGACTTCACTCCACATTTCAAATGGTGGTATTATGACTGGAGGACGGGTGAAGCGGTCATAGTTCTGAACAGAGAGGGAAAAATGGAAACTATCAGGGTATTTGACCTAATGTGGCTTACCAACTTGTCAACTGAAGATGTCTACACTTTATACAAGTGGTCACTGTTCTATGACGCGCAGAATATTGTACAAGCTCTCCAATTCCAGAATGTGATACGGCTCTGCTTTGCGTTCGAAATACATGCAGGAGTCACAAGAGAGAAGTACAAGAGGTTTGAGGAGCATAAGAAGGATGTCAGACTTTAGAGTAAACTAGATCCAAAGGGGAGTTTGTTTATACATATGTCCCTAGTTTATGTGTTTAATGTAAAAGTTTGTCATGGCTTACATATGTGTAATGAAACAATGTAATAATATATAATTTGTGCTTTGATGATTACTTATATCTAATTCATATATATAAACTTATTATATAGGTTTGAAGTTTTTATATGATGATTCATGCTAATGGACCATACTTATGGACTATACGCATGAATACATCATGCTAATGAACCAGTTGCACGACTGAACCAGTTGCATGGACCAGTCGCACGAGTGAGACTGAAGACTGCAAACCTATAAATACCACTTAATTCATGGAAAAACTAGACTTTTGACACATACTCATAACTGTAACATCTCGTATTTTCTTGTTAACTATTAATTAATGTCGTCTATTCTTGTAAGGACTATTGTTGTCATTCATGGAACTTGTGGTTTATTTATGTTTGATTCTTTGTTAGTTCTTTTAAAAGTTAATAACTTAAACTATTAAATTGAACATAATGACGTTACTAATAGATTATAATAATAACAATAATGATAATAATAACTAAGAATAATAACAATAATAATAATATTGTTATTAATAATATCAAATTATAAGAGTTATTAACTTAAAATTTAATTTAAAACTTAAATTAAGAAAGTTAAGGGGTTGACTTGTCAATTTAATAAACTTTAAATGGAAGTTTACACATGAAATGATAGAATTTTAAAGTTGAGGGACCATTTGTGTAATTAATTGAAACTTCAACACCTCCCCTCTCTTCCTTCCCGTTTTTCCGGCTACAAATTCCGGCCATCCTCCCGTGAACTCCGACGGCCCTAAAACCCATTAAAAACTTCGAATAATGAACCAAAACCGTTTCCAATCGATTCGTTGGCATGATTCGAAACCTAAGGCGTACAATAACCGAGTTAAAGCGACGGTTACAAGCATGAGGCATCCAATTAAACCTTGTTTTCAACTTTCAAACCATTTGAACATTAAAGATCGATAATAATCAAACTAAGTAAACCCACGCAATCAATTAACCGTTTCTAATCGATTCCTAAGATCAATTTCAATCTAAACACCTGAAATCATCACACATGATTACCATCTTTTGTCGCGACCAGAAACCCATTCGGAGTCCCATTCCGAGCTTTCTAATCTACAATTGATAGAGGGCTTTTTATTATCGAGGTTACTGGAAGCTTTCTGCAAAGTGAATTTGAGTATCAACACCATTTGCTATCTAAATCATTCACGACTTGGTCGCGGTTTACTCTTCGTTTGTTCATCATCAATCCGTCTCTAATTCGGGTAATTAAACACATGTAAATGCTCGAAATCTCATGAGGAAACAAAGCCCCATGGTTACTTCTGCAATTGTTATCGGTTTAATGGTCAATTCGAATCAAAATCAAACTAGGGTTCTAAGGAAATTGGGGATTTCTGTTTATGTGGTTTTTAGGATTTGAAAACCAAAAGTAAACCAAGGCCAATGCCTGGTTCATTGGCTAAACCATTGTCCTCCCAAGGTGAGGTCCCGGGTTCGAACCCGGGCTCCCTCATCTAAATTTTTTAGGCTTTTTAGCCCTTAATTTAATTACTGAAATTTTTAATAAATACAAAAAAATAGTTTTTATAAACTTTAAATATTTCTTTAGACACTAAATAATCTTCTAATTTTTTTATTAAATATAAATAGTTGAATGACTTTTTAATAAATTTTTTAACAAGATTATCCTTGGTTTATTTCTAGTAAAATGGATTTTAAATAATAAAATGAATTATTATAGGTCCAAATGCTTATTTTCAATTAATAGTGCTAAATAGTACTCAATTCTTTTTGTTATAAAAAAAATTAATCAAACTTTATATATGAACATTTCAAATTATTTTTTTTACATTGTTTTATAAAATATAAATATATATATTCTCAAGAGTATATGAATGAATTCTATTTATTAAATATAATTACTTAATAAGCCCAAATTTCTATCAAAACTCTAGTTCGCGTTAAAACATTAATCTCATTGTTAACTTAAACCGTGTATACATATATATATATATATTTAGGTACCTCGTGAAGGTTTGCATTGGAACGTTGCTTATTATTAATTGTCATTATATACTTATTTGATCAGGTGAGTATTTCCATACCCCTTTTTGCTTATTTTCACACTTTGTGGTGAAACATGTTAACTTATTATCATTGCACTTGTAAACTTATTTGAGACTTGTAATCTTTATGGCAAATCATCATGCAAAGTTGTGGTTAGTTGAACTTTTGTGATTACCATGTTATGGCGTTATATGTACAATCATTAACTATTGCTAACCTAGCGAAGTCATAGATCTATGGGCAAGACAAGCCTGCTTTGGTTGATCCAAGTACACTTAGCTGATCGTATAATCTTGTAAACGTTTGAGACTTGTAAAACTTTGTCGACGTTTGATTGTTGCATTGTTCATAACATCCCTAATCACTTTATTCACTAACTTATGACTTGAATTGCCATCTTTTATATAATCTATGTATTAAAAACTATGGAATGCTCACCAACATTATTGTTGACCTTTTATTTTTAACATGTTTCAGGAAACGCCCAAGATTGATATCTACTTTTTGAAGTTTGCACATCTAGGAATGGACCTAGATAAATAAATGAAATAAGAATGACTTGTTACATTCTATGTTATGTTTTTAATTTCTTTGAGGCTTAAGCTTGTAATGATACAATTGAATCTTATGATTAATTTATATTGGGGTTATTAATAGCGTTATGTGGCTGTGAACGATCTTAACTCTCACTCCTCGACATTTCCGCCGTCAAGGTTGGGGTGTGACAGATTGGTATCAGAGCCCATAACTATAGGGATCTAGGTTATTAGAAATGGTGACCTAGGCTATAGTATGCATGAACCTTATAGAGTTATATTTCTATCTTGTAAATTTTATACTTTACATGCTACATAATGCTATGCCTTTTATGTGCAATTTGATGCCTTAGCATAGGATGGCCTAAACATTGTTACTTGTCTCCCTAAACTTAACTTTGACTCTTTGACTCTCCCCGAACATGAACTCTCTTAACCTTATTCTCGTCGACACGTGGAATCTTATGCTTATGTTATGACTTGGATCTTTAGACGTTATGTCTAATCCATATAAATCTCATCAAGGTTTTGATTCTATGAACCTAAGAAATATTGTGTGACACATAGCCACCTGTATCCTGGTTTTCCTGGCAAAAGGCCCTCGGGCTAAAGTAAGCATATCGCATAAATCCTACGGGACTAGTTATGCTTACCTGGGGATTTCTGGGATGAGTGATAAACTATGGTCAAAATACACAAGTTTCTAAGGTAAATGGGTCAATTCACCTTGACGTGTCAACGTTTCCAAATGGTAATGTGTTACCAAATGGAATCATTCCGTATACTTTATAACCCTTAGCTTACCCTTGTTAAATTATTATCCTTTGATACCCCCGCTCCTGTAACTAACTCATTTTTGTATATTCCAGCATGTCTCGTCACCATGGAAAGCGTGGAAGTTCCGACCGTAAGCTAGCTACCATGATTGCCCGACAAATGGTTGCCGTTCTCCCGACTATGGTTGTTGAACTTAATAGCACACTAATGGCTAATAGCAACAACAACACCAATGGGAACAATAGTGGTGCTAATGGAGACAATAGCAACAATCAAAACGGGAATAATCAACAAGGGAACAATCGTACTTGCACTTTCAAACACTTCAACTCGTGTAAACCCACTAGTTTTAGTGGAAAAGAAGGAGCCACTGGACTTCTCGAGTGGTTTGAAAGTATGGAGAACACGTTCATTATTAGTGGGTGCCCCAACGAGTTCAAGGTTCACTATGCTACAAGTGTTCTTCAACAACGGGCACTCACATGGTGGAATAGTGAAAAGAGAAACCGTGGAACTGAGATTGCTTTGGCATTACCCTGGGAGGAATTCAAGGAGATCATGATTCAAAAGTTTTGTCCGAGGAGCGAGTTGCAAAAGCTAGAGGAGGAGTTCTGGAACCTCAAACAAGATGGTGGGAATCACTTGGCTTATTCCACTTGGCATCATGAGTTGAGTATGCTCCTACCACACAAGGTGGACACCGTGCCCCGTAATATTGAGAAATTTATCAAGGGGGTGCCACCATAAATTCAAGATGTCATGGTGGGTAGTAGGCCCACAACTTTGGAGGAAGCAATTACCATCACTGCACAGCTCACCGAGAATCATATAAGAGTTGGCACTATGTCGGCAAAGGGTTCCAAGTCTACTGCGAAGGTGATACCTGAGGCAACAAAGGAGGTAAGGGCTGAGTCATCTTCTCAAAACAAAAAGCGTAAGTTCATCCCGACACGCAACTACGCTGTGACCGCCCCAAATGCTCCTCAAAAACAAATGGTGGTTGCGAATCAAGCTCCCATGGCTAAAGTTATGTTGGTCCACATCCTATGTGTAACACATGAAAGTACCATCATTCAAGCAACATTCCATGCCGAGTCTGCTCGGTGTGTGGAAAGTATGGTCATTTGGTGGGTACTTGTCTTCGTGCGCCAAACAACACTGCCATGCTTACCAACCGAATCTGCTATAACTGTGGCAAGCCTGGCCATATTCGTCTGCAATGTCCTCGCAATGCGGGAACTGTGCCACCGGTTCGTGGAAGGGCTTTCAACATCAACGCCAACCAAGCACAAGCCAACAACGACGTGGTGAATGGTACGTCGTTGAATTTCTATTAGTCCTTTCTTGTCTTGTAAAAATTCCTATCTATGTTCATCATACCAATAATAGGTTGTTACCAAACAGGTTTGTATCTTGTAAATAATCGTTATGCATCTGTATTGTTTGATTCGGGTGCCGATAGAAGTTTCGTGTCCCTGGAATTCGAGCCTTTACTTTCTAAACCGCGCATCAACCTAGAAAGATCTTTCACGGTCGAAATCGCCGATGGAAAATCTATTGTCGGTTAGTTGAACTTTTGTGATTACCATGTTATGGCGTTATATGTACAATCATTAACTATTGCTAGCCCAGCGAAGTCATAGATCTATGGGCAAGACAAGCCTGCTTTGGTTGATCCAAGTACACTTAGCTGATCGTATAATCTTGTAAACGTTTGAGACTTGTAAAACTTTATCGAGGATTGATTGTTGCATTGTTCATAACATCCCTAATCACTTTATTCACTAACTTATGACTTGAATTGCCATCTTTTATATAATCTATGTATTAAAAACTATGGAATGCTCACCAACATTATTGTTGACCTTTTATTTTTAACATGTTTCAGGAAACGCCCAAGGTTGATATCTACTCTTTGAAGTTTGCACATCTAGGAATGGACCTAGATAAATAAATGAAATAAGAATGACTTGTTACATTCTATGTTATGTTTTTAATTTCTTTGAGGCTTAAGCTTGTAATGATACAATTGAATCTTATGATTAATTTATATTGGGGTTATTAATAGCGTTATGTGACTGTGAACGATCTTAACTATCACTCCTCGACGTTTCCGCCGTCAAGGTTGGGGTGTGACAATAACCTAGCCGTCTAGAGTGTCCAGAAACCCTATTCCAAGTTCATAGTTCGCATCTGATCTTTTTCTACTCGTTCTTACATTTCTCAAATCGTTAGATTGATTAGGATTGCGTTCTCACTAACTGGATCCCCAGTCAAATAGGATTCTGCACTATTTGATATGGTTTCACGCATAATCAGTTAGTATTTCGTACGTGCACGGTCCTAACACATATATACATATTTATATGGATATATATATATATATATATATACATATATAGGGGAAGGATCAGATGAAAGCCATATTTACAATTGAAACCTATGAAAACGACCACTACCCAATCACATATTTATAATTGATTTTACTTTCTAATTATTTAAAGTATATTTAAGTAAAAATCAACCATATTTTTCAAGGTCATTATATATTTTTCATATAAACTCCAAGTAACATCGATGGTGATGAAATGACTTACGTAAACGTAAATTGTAGGAGCTACATGTATGTAACTCTTAGTTGTACACTTAGCAACACGTACTTACATATATGTAACCTGTAGTTTTCACAGATATATATATATATATATATATATATATACATATACATATATATATATAATATATATATATATATATATACATACACATATATATAATATAAATGTGTGTATGCATATATATATATGTATATATATATGTATATATATGTATATATATGCATACACACATTTATATTATATATATATATATATGTGTATGTATATATATATGTATATATATATGTATATATATACATACATACATACATACATATATATATATATGTGTATGTATATATATATATCTATATACATACATATATATATATATATACATATATGTATATATATATATATCTATATATCTATATACATACATATATATATAGATATATATATATACATATATATATATATAGGATAAGGTTGTAATAAGAACCCTTAGCTTTTGTGAGAACCCTTTAACTCTATTTGATTCATTGATTTGTTTTGAAATAGATGAGATTTTGCTATGTGTAAATTTGATTTCATTAATAAAAAATGGTAATTTGGTCAATTAAGCAATTCAAAAAAAATCCAGTTGAATATGTCACCACCTGTGTTTCTCTCTCTTCCTATATATTTATAAAAATAACTTTATATCCAATTGTTTTTATACATTCATAACTTTTTTATACTATATTGTTTTTTATAATAATTACATCATTAAATTCGTATTTTTTTCTCTTTAATTTCCATATAGTCTTAATAATTTTTGTATGCTTTAGTTAAGATGCTTGTAGTTACATCACCGTAGCTAGCATTTACAACACATAAAAACCATTTAAAACACCTAAAACCATTTTACAACACCTAAACTACATCTTACATCAGTATAACGAAACTACATAAATGTAGTCAAACTAAAATACAATTAGTAAGCGAAAAACATATGCACTAACAACATAACAGTAAGTAGTATGACATCTCATAATATTTATAGCTAATTACATCATGTTTATTTGAATAAGAAAAACAATTATTATACAATTATGTGTAAAACACCAAGTTACACTATGAAACACCTAATATGAATTCAATGTAAACCAATGTAAACTGATGTAAATCAATATTAACAAATATAAAATAAATCTATAAACAAATATAAACTGATGCAACTTACCGTTACGTTAATATAAATAAGTGTAAAAACATTGTAAGAACCTAAAAACCATATAAAACACCTAAAACCATTTTACAACACCTAAAATACATCTTACACTAGTATAATGAAACTACATCATAATTAGTAAGCTAAGAACATATGCAATAACAACATAACAATTAGTAAATAATTATGTGTAAAACATCAAGTTACACTATGAAAACCCCAAATATTAACTAATATTACACCAAATGACATTACACCATGTTATACTAATGTAATCTTTAGCAATTTTGTATTGAAAACATCTACTTACACTTTTAAATACATGATATTACAACACTCTTAACTAAAAGTAGCAATCATTACAACAATCAAGCAACATTACATCTATGTAAACCAATGTAAACTAATGTAAAACATTCTGTTAAACAAATTTAAAACAAACTAATCACCACTACACACGATATTATACCATTCAAACTTATAGTAATACCGTCATTATAACAACCTAACAACCAAACTACATCTTACACTAGTATAACAAAACTACATCAATATTAACGACCAAATTTACACATTGCCACCACTACATCAACCTAACAACCAATGTAATAATGTGTTACACCATAAAAAATAACAATATAAACCAATGTAAACTAATGTAAACCAATATTAACCAATGTAAATCACTCTGTAAAAATATGTAAAACAAATGAATCGTCATTACACCCGATATTACATCATTCAAACTTTCAGTAATATCGTCATTACAACAACCAAACAACCAAAAACAACTTTACATCCTGTAACTATGCCATTGTAACCAAATTTTAAAACTATAAAGAAATCAAATAAATAAAACTACACCATTGTAGCAAAATTAACTTAATCTAAACCAATCTATAGAATAATGTAAAACGATCTCCAAATTATTGTAACTACACCACTAACTTTTTTTTATGTGAATCAATGTAAACCACTGTAACTTAAAAAACAATATTTTCTCTTGTGTATCTTCTACTACTCTCTAGAAAGGCTTGAAATCTTAAGCGAGATTGTTAGTGTCATTTAAAAAAGCACCGGTTACCCTTGTTCTTTTTTTTGGTTCATAATCAAAATCTAAATTCAAAACATACCACACTCCAAGGTTCTTGTTTCCCTATCTATGAACAATTTCTTTTTCATTAAAATATATAAAAAAAATCAAAGATTGATGGGGAACAAATAATAAACAACACTATGTAAAGAAAGCTAATCTTTTTTCATAAAATTAGAACCCTAAAAGCTACTAACAGATTCAAGTGAGTCTACATAGCTTTTAAGAAAAGAATTCAAGAAATCCCCAAATCAAAACCCACAAGAACAAAAGGGAATGCTACCTGGGTTTGCATTCTTGAAGATCAAGGTCAAGAAGTGGATCCGGAAAAGTCAATGTTAGAGAGAGAACGATAGAATGGAATCAATAATAGTGGTGGTGGAGGTAGTGTCCTGGGGTTGTGTTAACAGAATCAACGGTGACGGTGGTGGTGTCATGGTTGTGGTGCTGGGAGTTGGAATTGTTGGTGATGGTAGGTGAAATTGTGATGGTAGGTGGTGAAAGAAGGTGACTTGAAGCATCAATGGTGGTGGGGAGATAGATCTAGAGCTTGACATCCATGGAGTGAAATGAACATATGTAAAATGAAAAAACAGATTTTAATATGATAAAATGAAAAGTTGATCAGAAAAGTACAAATGCCAAAATGACTAAAATAACTCTCCTCCCATCTTAGCCTTCCAAATAGAATATTCAATATTAATATCAAATCAATGGTGAGTAGATAGGTTAAAGAGTTCTTATAATAAAGAAGGGTTTTCACATGAGCCTTATCCTATATATATATATGTATATATATATATGTATGTATATGTATATATATATATATATGTATATGTATATATATGTATATGTATATATATATGTATATGTATATATATATGTATATATACATATATATGTCATCGGCTTTAGCATCCTACAATAAATTATTTGTTCTTTCAACTATGGCAGTAGCCGGTGGCGATGGTGGCTTATGGTTGGCGGCAACGGCGGTGGCCCATGTTTGGCGGTGACCAGTGGTGGTGGTCGTCGTGCCTGGCGGTGGTGGTCGTCGTGCCTGGCGGTGGTGATCGTCGTGCCTGGCGGTGGTGGTCGTCGTGCTTGGCGGTGGTTGTAGGTGACAAACGATCTTGGTGGCCGGTGGTGGTTGTACTAAGTGAGTGGGTGGTGTTGGTGATTAACGATGAAAGAATAGATGAAATGAAAAAATGGGAGGTGGATGAAATAAATTTGAGAGAATGAAATCAATTATGTAATGGTTCAATCTATTATCTTTATTAACCAAGCATATATTTATACATTCACCCTTAATGGTATATTGCATTCCGCCTTTTATTTTTGCATTCCAAATGCTACCTAAATGAAAAAGGCGATTGTATATTACTTCCCATTTTAGCTCTAGGAAAACGTAGAATCAGAGGTTTGGCAAAGTCCCTCCCTAATCCTAAGAGAATAGAATACACATCCTTCTTCTCAAAACCATAAATCGGATTATATTTATAGTTTCATCGCTACCCACAAGAACCCTCAGAGGCAGCCTTTATCGCTACGTGGCATGTACACGATATCAACTTATCATTGTTGGTTGCTTTCAGCCTAATATGTGTGACTCACGTACACGATATCAACTTATCATTGTTGGTTGTTTTCAGCCTAATATGTGTGACTCACGTACACGATATCAACTTATCATTGTTGGTTGCTTTCAACCTAATATGTGTGACTCACGTACACGATATCAACTTATCATTGTCTGAATCATGCTTCGGTGTAATTCATATTTGATTGTGTAAATCTTCGGTCCTTATAAGTCGCCTGAACTTTAAAAGTTTAATCTGAACTTTAATATTATTTTGATGTGAAAAAACTACTAGGAACCACTAATATGTGTTACCGGTCGGATGTTTTGTAGTTGCCATATACAATTATTTGGACCAAAAGTAGCTAATTTACCATATACTACCATAAAAGTTTGAGTAAATTGCAATTTTCATACCTGTGTTTTGGAGGTGTTAACAGGATCAGCCCCAGCTTAACAGTTTGCATACCTGAGTTTACAAATGCTAACATTTTACGTACCTCCGTCCAATTTCCGTTAAACAACCGTTAAATCTCCCCCACGTGCTCCTCACATGAGGGGCAAAAATGTCATTTCATCCTATTTATTAATTATTTTAAGAGTAAATTGCAATTTTCATACATGAGTTTTAGGGGTGTTAACAGGATCAGCCCCAGCTTAACACTTTGCATACCTGAGTTTAAGAATGCTAACATTTTACGTACCTTTGTCCAATTTTCGTTAAACAACCATTAAATCTCCCCTACATGCTCCTCACGTGAGGGGCAAAACTGTCAATTCACCGTGAACAGCCTTTACAAAAACCTCTCTTTCCAAACCCTACCTTCCATCCCCTCCCTCCAAAATCTCTCGCTGAAGAATCTCAAACTCACCGTCTCCCACCGCTTCCTCACCGCCCTCAAACTCTACCCCACCGCCCACATCAGTCACCTCGCCGTCAACAACCACCTCCTCTACGCCACCTCGGGTGACCGCATCCATATATTCGACACGACGTCGTTCTCCCTCATGGACACTTTCACCGTCTATGATTCCTCATCAGGTTTCGTCAAACCCCTCACGTTTCATAACGAAAAATTGTTCACATCTCATCTCGACAGTAATATCGGAATCTGTAAACTAACGGAACACAAACGACATAAACACGTCGGAACCCTACCGACGGTGGAAGATTAATAAATTCAGTGAATTGATAGTTTTTCCTCTCACATGAGGAGCACGTGAGGGAGATTTATCGGTTTTTTAAGGAAAATTGGACGGAGGTACGTAAAGTGTTAGCATTCATAAACTCAGGTATGCAATCTGTTAAGCTTTGACTGCTCCTGTTAACACCCCAAAAACACATGTATGAAAATTGCAATTTACTCTTAAAATATTAATTAACTGGATGAATGACAGTTTTGCCCCTCATGTGAGGAGCACGTGGGGGAGATTTAATGGTTGTTTAACGGAAATTGGTCGGAGGTATGTAAAGTGTTAGCATTCGTAAACTCAGGTATGCAAACTGTTAAGTTGAGGCTAATCCTGTTAACACCCCCAAAAGACATGTATGAAAATTGCAATTTACTCGGGAGCGTTTGGTTGGAAGAATAAAATAGAATGGAATGCAATTGAGAAACTAATATAATTTTCAAGTAAAATTATGTTTGAGTGGGTAATGAAATGTAAAACCCAAGGGAATGTTTAACCTCAATTCCCTTGGTTGTGGGATTTCAAAATCCTTCCACCGAAAGAGGGAATTTGAAATCCCACAACAAAGGGAA
The DNA here is from genome assembly GCA_025506515.1 of Flaveria trinervia. Lineage (NCBI taxonomy): Eukaryota > Viridiplantae > Streptophyta > Magnoliopsida > Asterales > Asteraceae > Flaveria > Flaveria trinervia. The sequence continues at coordinate 19,664,191 of CM046446.1, forward strand.
TTGAAGTGAAACATTACTTTGGGTTTTACATTTTATTACCCACTCAAACATAATTTTACTTGAAAATTATAGTAGTTTCTCAATTTCTTTTCATTCCATTTCATTCTTCTAACCAAACGCTCCCTAAAAGTTTTTAATAAATAGTTCCCCCGTCTATCGATGAATCCACACATGAAGATGTATGTAGACTTTTATAATTTCTAAGCTCAGTTCAATTTTAAACTACGCATGATAAATGAAAAAATATAGATTCTTTATAGCTATCACTGAATTTTGAGTTTCATGCCAGGATAGAATGTTACTATAAAATCTTCTGTCACAACTATTAAAACCATAAAAGCCATCTCAAAACCGCGTTTATTAAAGCTTCAACAGCAGCTAAAAAGAAACAAGTGAAAACCACAAATCCAACTAATGAAATGTTATAGTTTCATGGTTTTTTGACAAAAAAAGATGCAATGACTGGCTGCACAAATCTGATGAAGGTGAAAGAATATGGAAAACCTGAAAGCCGAAGCACCCATCGTAGCCAAGGACTTGTTTATCTGATGATCCTTATCACCGCTACTAACTGGTCAAAAAAGTATATTAGAACTGAGTAATGACCTTTCTACCTTTCATAACATTCAACTGTATGTATAAAATAAATAAATAACACTTACCAAAAAGGCATGTGTAATGTGTTATATGTACACAAAGCTCGATAGAAATACCAACTCAGACACTACATTCATTTAGATGTTCAGAACAACCATGACTCCCTGCACGTGATATAATTACACATTTCTTCAAAAAGTTAAAACTTATAAGGCTCAACAGGAAATTAACAAGAATGAGATACCAGGAGATCAACCACTGGGACATGAACAATTATTGATAATATTACCCTAATTGACTTGAATAAGATTTATGTTATATCAATACAAAAAGTATAACGAAGAAAAATTATAATCAACTTGCAAGTTTCATACGTTAATAGTTCTATAGCTTTGCTATAATTCACCTACTCCATTCAAACATACTTAGACACTCAGGTCATAAGACCAAGTTAAATTTCAGGTAATGCAATACCCTGCCCAGGATAATCATCATGGAGAAAAGGAAAAAAACAAACATAATTGGGAATCAGAGTAGCCTTTATAATTATCATCCAGTTGAGTAATTAAGCATCCAATGCAGTGACAAAAATGGTTTGTGAAATGGACTGTATCTTTGACCCACTCATAAGCCTGTAATTAAACAGACGTGTAATCAACTCATGAAAACAATAACTACTAATTCATTTACGAAATAGATGCTTCATAAGTTTGTCATAATGTTTAGTTTCTTAAGGAGTGCTGACCCGTTCTATTGGTTCAATCTGTTTTAAGTTTGAACGTTGACCCATTCTCTTTGAAACAATCAATAATGCAGATTGGCTGAACAAGAGTAAATACATTCTGAAATTGTAAATAAATTAGAGAAAAAGATGGAACTTCATGTTATAAATTATACAGGAAATTACATTCTAGAATTATACATGACTCATTATATTCATTTCCATTTGTGTGATCTGCATAAGTGATCTGCATATTTCAATTCGTTTGGAGTTTCGAATCTTCATGGTTGAATTTGAGTGGAGTAGGGAGATGGTTGATTAGGGTTTTGTTGAATTATCTTTTGAGAATGGAGTGGTTTTTTGAGAATTTAGGGTTAATATGTTAGAAGCGGGGAATTGAAATTAAGCTGGGTGTGCCTTTTAAAAGATGACGGAAAATATGACACACAAAATTACGTGTCATTTTTTCTATAAAATTTATAAAATACGATCTAAAATTTTTGATGCACGAAAATGCATGTCATCTTTCTTCGCGTGTCATCTTTTGCACGTCATCTATTAAAAGTTTTGTAGGACTGATAATGCTCTAATTAAACAAAATACTTTGCATTCTACAGCCATTCCAATAGATATCGAACCATCTACAAAATCAAAGGACCAAATAAAGAACAACATCCCACATAGGTTGGCTGTACAAAGAGCAATTAAATTATGAAATTATACATATATATTCACCTAAATAAGGTTTCAATATGCTTAGCAGTTTAATTAACTAAGACTATTAGTTTTTTTTGCAGCGCAATGTAGATATTTATGTCAAGTAATGATGGTTAGCGTCATTACAAAGAAAAGATATAAAAAACCACGCTTCAAGTCAACTTTGAATTATGTCAACCGTTGGTGGAAATTCATCTGAGATAACACAACAATTCACAAATAACGCAATAATCGTTTGTCCAGCATTGAAACTTATGGTAGTTTCCATTTTATGAATTTGTTAAATCTTATAAGTATATTTATTTGTTGTGAATATTAATAATAATATGTCAACAATGCAACTGCTGTAGTTGAATTTATTCCCAAACTAGATAACTTTTATATCAATATAAGGTTAAATTCAATATTTTAATGTTTTATACTAGGTGATGCAGTTTGTTGTTTTTGCAATTATATTAACTGTAGATGCAAATTAACACTTAACGATTTTCTTCAGCCGCATTGGATATGTTAAGCGCATCAAATGGACAAACACCATTCACCTCATCTCATCCGTATCAATCTGAACACTTATAACATTTCCAAAACAGAAACACTACCCAGCCATAAGTTGAATTGGCATACATGAACTCTTTAGGGTCCATCAGTTACCACGATGGAGTTTGGTGCAGGATATGTGGAGGACATCACTACACTCTAGATTGTTATCATTTTCAGTGTTCCCCACAAATTGTTATAAAGAGCCATATACTTATTCATAACCATTTGAGCCGACTACCATAACGCCATTCAAGACAAACCTCGTACATCATTATACAAGTAGATGCAATAAGGAATTGATATGTTTTCATGGCCTATTATTGGTTGTTATCCACTAGTTTTATTCCCGTCCGGTGGCCGGACATTTTAATTTTATAATGATAAAACTATTTTTTTTAGCTTATTACAAAAAAAAATCTACTTAAGATCAAGGTACAACTCATTTAGCTCATGCCTATAAAAATGTATAACAGTGGATGTATGTTGTAAAACGGGATAATGTTTATTGTCCAATGTCAATTGCAAGTATTTGCAAGTTTATTTTAGTCTTCCTTCCTTCATGCAGTTTGGTCCTAAACACACCTAATATACAAATAAAGTAAATCACTAACTTGTACTTTCAATCTAATATCACTACAACTGATCACTAAGCTTTGATGTTGGTAATGAAATAAGGAGGAAGATGGGGTAAACAGAAGATACAACATACTAATCACACATGATAATCTAGAAATACAATCTAAGTGGTTTCCGCCTCTGTTTTTCTTTTTTGTCCAACTTTACAACTACAATATATTTTTCTTTTTGAACCATAATAACCAGACAACATTATCATTCACTTAACCACGAAAATTGCCACTAATACTACATAAAATTCTAGGAGGTGTCTAAAACAATAACTAATCTAGAATTTATAAAAAGAAAGTGACCTGACAAAAGTGATTATTTACATGTAACTTACTAAAGATTAATGTTTGCTTGGTCAACAAGAGTTTGAATTAGTCGGTGCACGTGAGGTTAGGTGGAACCAAGTTTATGGGAAACATGCATGCTGTTACATGGGTTGTTTCAAGTTTTCAGAGAAGTTTTATTTAAATAAGTAGTAGTAGGTTTTCGTATTTTAGATGAGCATGTACTTTCTTGTTTTTGAAGTATTTGTAGTTTGTAATTGTGTTAGGTTAAATTGATCAGAAAATTGCCCCACTTGTTACTGTGTTCTTGATCATTATTCTCTGATTATACCAACATTTGGTATCAGAGCGACAAGGTTCTATTGCATGCCAAAATACCCTCGTTTTCACACCATGTCTACCATGACAACAACGTCTACAACCCCAAAAGAAACCAGTTCTGTATCCCTACAAATCCCGACATTGACAGCAACCAACTACACCACATGGGCCATCAAGATGGAGGCTGTGATGGATGCTCAAGGTATGTGGGAGTCTGTCTAACCATCGGTTGGTACTACTAGAGATGAGAAGGACAAAACTGCACGTGCCTTTATCTTTCAGGCGATTCCAGAGGACGTCTTACTGCAAGTGGCAAAGAAAAAGACGGCGAAGGAGATCTGGGATTCGCTAAAGACTAGAGACGTCGGTACCGACCGAGTACAAAAGCACGTCTGAACATGCTCAAGAGTGAGTTCGAGATGTTGAGAATGAAGGATGGTGAGACTGTCGATGATTTTGCGGGAAGCTGAGCGGGATGGCTTCAACATATAGCAGCCTTGGTGCTACTCTTGAAGATAACATGTTGGTTAGGAAACTGTTGGATTCAGTCCCTAACAAGTATCTTCAACTTGTAGCATCTATCGAACAATACTCGGATGTGGATGTAATTCCATTTGAGGAAGCGGTTGGGCGACTAAAGGCCTATGAAGATCGGTTAAGGCTACGACAAGGGAGTGCAATTGGGGAAGGTAGTCTGTTGCTAACAAAAACAGATGGATCATTGAATCACAAAGGATCTGGTACAGGGTCATCAAGTGGGTCACGTGGAAGAGGTTACTCAAACTACGACCGGGGTGGTCGTGGAAATTCAAGAGGAAGAGGGTCAAGTAGGGGCAGAGGTGGTCGCTGGGGTGGCGTGCCACATCATGAGAATAACAACTCAAACAGAAGAACCAAAGACAAAAAACACATTAAGTGTTTTAAATGTGACCAATTGGGTCACTATGCTTCTGAATGCAAGAATGGGAATGAAAGATGAGATGAAACAAACTTGACTCAAAATGAGGAAGAAGAACCCACCTTGCTGTTGAGTGTTTGCGGTGAACAAACATCAACAATGGTACTACTAAATGAAGAAAGTGTGTTTCCGGACTGTAAGAGGAAGGACAGTGAAGGAAATTAAGATGAATGGTACCTTGATAACGGTGCTAGTAATCACATGACAGGCATCAAAGAGGTGTTTGCTGAATTGAATGAGAACATTACAGGACAGGTACGTTTTGGGACGGTTCAAAAGTACAAATTAAAGGCAGAGGCTTGATTTTAATCGAGTGCAAGAATGGTGACCAACTTATGATTCAAGAGGTGTACTATATTCCAGCCCTACACAGTAACATCTTGAGTTTGGAACAGATGACAGAAGTCAGATATGAGATACAAATGCGAAAAGAATACTTGAAATTGTATGATGAACACAACAGGCTGGTCATGAAAGTGCAAAGATCAAACAACAGGCTATACAAAATCAACTTGAAGACAGTAAACAAGTGTGCTTGGCAGTAAAGGGGAATGATGAGGCATGGATTTGGCATTCCAAGTTAGCCCATGTTAATTTCCACACCATTGAAGAAATGACGAAAAAGAACCTAGTATGTGGGATGCCGACTATAAAATACCCAACATAACTTTGTGAGGGGTGTATGGTGGCGAAACAAACAAGAAAATTGTTCCTTTTTGAAGCATAGTGGAGAGCCAAAAACCACTAGAATTGATATATGTGGATCTTTATGGACCCATTACACCTCAAACAGTCAGAGGTAATCGATACTTTCTATTGTTTGTTGATGATTTTTGCAGATATATGTGGGTCTATCTGCTTAGAACAAAGGATGAGGCATTTTCCATGTTCAAAAGATTTAAGGCAACTGTTGACGAGGAGAGTTGCCACCAGATAAAGACACTACATACTGACCGAGGTGGTGAATTCACATCAAGAGATTTTAATCTTTTTGTGAAATGGAAGGGATCAAACGAGAGTTGACGGCTCCTTAGACGCCACAACAAAATGGCGTTGTAGAGCGCCGAAATAGAACCATCCTCGGAGCAACGAGAAGCTTGCTAAAGAAGATGAATGTGCCGGAGATATTCTGGGGTGAGGCGGTGCGTCACGCCGTCTATATATTGAACCGTGTTTGCACGAAGGCCCTAAAAAACTCAACACTATATATTGTCACCACCATCACCAATGCCTAGCTCACATATATAATCGGAAGATCAGGGGAGCTTCTCGGTGTCATCAGAGAGTTCAAGCACTCAACAACACTCTATCGATGGTGGATCAGGAAACAGGTGAACATATGATCACACGCCTTCTAAGGGATTCAGGTCGTTGGATGAAATTTATGATGAAACAAAACCTATTGAGAATGATAATGATGAACTTCCGTTAATTGGGGATGAACCAAGGAATTATAGTGAAGCATCACAAGTTCAAGAATGGGGAAATGCTATGAAAAACCGAATTGGAGGCCATCGAGTAGAACAAGATATGGACTTAATTCAAATTGCCTCCTGGACACAAAGCAATTGGACTAAAGTGGGTATTCGAATTACAGACAGATGCAAAGGGAGTAGTTACGAATCATAAAGTCCGATTAGTTGCAAAAGGGTACGTACAAAGAAAAGGGGTCGACTTTGAGGAAGCTTTTGCTCCGGTGACCAGGTTAGAAACTATACACTTACTGTTAGCTTTGGTTGCAAAGGAAGGTTGGCTTGTTCATCACCTTGATGTCAAGTCCGCTTTTCTTAATGGCGAGTTGGAAGATGTGTACGTGACTCAACTAGATGGTTTTGTAAATGAGAAGAAGCCAAATCAAGTTTACAAACTAAAGAAAGCGTTGTACGGGCTAAGACAGGCACCTAGGGCGTGGAACTATAAACTCGAAAAAACTCTCAAAGACATGGGTTTTGAAAAATGCTCTCATGAACAAGCTGTTATGCAAAAACATGATGGGATTGTTGTGAAACAATCAAGTTATGCTAAAAAATCATGCAATCCATGGGTATGGGAGAGTGTAATGCAACCAAGTGGCCCATGGAACCTAAATTGAAACTTACAAAGGATGAGAAAGGTGAACCAGTTGATCCTACCATGTATCGCAGAATTATAGGAAGTCTTCACTATTTGACTCACACGAGACCCGATCTCAGTTACTCGGTTGGAGTAGTAAGCAGGTATATGGAAAAACCAAAGGTATGTCACCTGTCGGCAGTTAAACAGATCCTTAGATACATAAAGGGTACTGTTGATTTTGGATTAAAGTACGTGAGGGGATGAGATGGAAAGTTGATTTGTTTTAGTGATATCAGTCATGGGATGGATCTAGATGATCGTAGAGGCACAACCGGGACTGTGTTTTACTACTCAAACAGTCTTATTACATGGTCCCCCTAGAAACAACAAACTGTTGCTCTCTCATCCTATGAGGCAGAATTTATGGCGGCATCAGCTGCAGTTTGTCAAGCACTATGGCTACGTACTCTGCTCAGTGAATTGTCGGGTATGGAAGCTCAAAGTGTGTAATTATTTGTTGACAATGAATCTGCAATCGCTCTGATGAAGAACCGGTCTTTCATGACCGGAGCTACCACATAGACATAAAGTTTCATTTTATAAGGAATGTATTGAAAGAAGTCAGATTCGTGTTCAACACATCAGTGGGAAGTTGCAAAGGGCTGATGTTCTTACTAAAGCATTACCTCGTGTGAAGTTCGGTGAAATGAGAGCACTATTGGGGGTCAAGAATGTTGGGGACAGAAGCCAAAACTAAAGGGGAGAGTGAAGATTAATGTTTGCTTGGTCAACAAGAGTTTGAATTAGTCGGTGCACGTGAGGTTAGGTGGAACCAAGTTTATGGGAAATGTGGAGTAAACATGCAAACTGTTACGTGGGTTGTTCCTAGTTTTTAGACAGGTTTTATTTAAATAAGTAGCAGTAGATTTTCGTATTTTAGATGAGCATGTACTTTCTTGTTTTGAGGTATTTGCGGTTTGTAATTTTTTTTGGTTAAATTGATCAAAAAATTGCCCAACTTGTTACTATGTTCTTGATCATTATTCTTTGATTACACCAACACTGTTGATACATGTGTACCTAGTTTACAATCTTAATATAATATGTCTGTCATGTCCTAAATGTAAATAAAATGTATGAGTTGAATGAAACAGAATATGTGATTGATGATCTTAATGTTAAACATTTCAGTGTATGTTTCAATGTTTATTATTTATTAACGCATATTGAACTCACTATATAGGTTTGTGGTTGTTTGAATAGATCTTAGTAAAGTAATGACTGAGAAACATATTCAAACTTAGACGTATGAAGTTTTCATGCGAATGGACCATGCTAATGGACCATACACATGAATACTTCATGCTAATGGACCAGTCGCACGACTGACCCAGGAGACCAGATCAGTCGCACGACTGAGACATACGGATGACTCAGTCGCACGACTAAATCTTTAGTTGTGTGATTGACTCAGTCGCATGCTTTAGTCGCACGACTGAACCATGCTAATGGTCCAGTCGTACGATTGAATAATCCTAACCTATAAATACCACTTAATTCGTGGAAAAACGTAACACTTTGAATATTTCGACTCCTACTCGTACCCTAGCCGTCCAGAGACTTCATAGAACCTGTTCCAAGTTCATAGATCGCACTAGATCGATTTGCAATCGTTCTTAACGTTTAGATTCAACCTAAGATCGATTATACATGCGTTCTCACTGATTGGATCACCAATTAAATAGGATTCCGCACTATTTGAGTTGGTATACATGTAAATCAGTTAGTACTCCATCCCGTACACGGTCCTAACAAGTGGTATTATAGCTTTGGCTCTAGATTTACATGTGATTCAATCGATTTTGACATAAAAGGTTAACGTTTCAGACGTCTCCAGGTTAAAAAGTTAACGTTTTTCCGGCATACGGCAATTAGGGTTCTTAAGAAATTCATGTTTTTGCGTCAAAATACCTTAAACCTTCGAATTCTCAAAAAGTCAGCAGCTTCAGTCACACGATTGACTCAATCGCATGACTGAATTCATACGCATCCCTCATACGCACGATTGGACTTAGTCGTTCATCCATTCATACGACTGAACTGCCTATTTGCATTGTTCATCCGCATCTGTCCATTCGCACGATGGAGTCATCCACATTGGTTCATTCGCATGTTTGAACCATCCGCATTGTTCAATCGCATGAAGTGTTCAATCGCATTCCTTCAGTCGGACAAGCAAAACAATTTGTTCTAAAGTTCAAAGTCGATAGTAATAGAGGACCAATATTCAGCATTCACCGCAGGGAGAGATTCTAGGATCCAGAATCTATTGCTTCTGGAAAATGAAGCGGGGAATCATAACAAACCCCCTAAGCTCATAACGTTAGATGATTACCCACAATGGAAGCAAAGATTCGAGATCTACTTAAATGGAGTGGATCCCAATCTGTGGGAGTCGATAGAGACGGGGTATAGCATGCCTGTAGGTGCAGATGGAGTCAAACTTACATTGGGCAGCATGACTGATGGCTAAAAGGTAAAGTACAATGCTGAGAAGAAAGTATATGCATTGCTAACTCAATCAATTCCTAAGGACATCTTCCATCAATTTTCTGAGAACAACCAAGCTAAGAAGTTGTGGGATGCATTGGAAAAACAATATGACGGGAATGAATCATTAAAAGCTCTAAAGGCTAAAGCATTGAAGAAGGAGTTCGACAACTTCTCGTCAATTGGTAAGGAGAGCTTGGATGATGTCATCGATCAGTTTTACCACTTGATGAGTGAGCTGCGCACTCATGGAGTCACAACGTCTGTGGAAGACAAGGTGTCAAACTTTGTAGATGGGTTGCCAGAGAAGTGGGTTTCTTTTGTATCCAACCTTAGACAGAATGATATGCTGGCGAAGTTAGATATCAATGATTTCATTCTAAAGCTGAGAGAGAAAGAGTTGAGGATGAAGTACAGAGCCCAAAAGTCTTCATATGATCAGAATCCAGCACTGTACAACTCAACTCCACAAGCCAAAACTTCTGGAGCACCACTTCAAATTTCATTTGTGTCGAGATCAGGTGGTCCATCTCAAGCTACTACTTCAGGATCTGACACGTCAGGGTCGTCTGGTACCCAATACATAGCACCTGAAGCCAATGCTACAAAACTGAAGACCGAGAATCTCAGGAATGTGATAGTAAATGTAGCAAAGGAGCATATGGATCTCTTAGCAGCTATCGTTCACTCCTATGACGGACTTGTTACTGGGAGAATTAGGAACTGCCATCTGCTAGATGAGGACTACGAACAGGTAGACGAGACAGAGCTGGAGAGAATGGACATAATGTGGGCCTTAGCAAGTGATGTCCGGAGAGCTAAGAAGTTTGTCAAGAAGACCGGACAAAACTTGATTGCCACTAAGGACACAACTTTTGGTTTTGACAAGACCAAAGTTACCTACTTCAACTGTGGGGAAAAGGGGCACTTCAAAATCAAAAGGTAAAATGCCTTGTGTTAATCGGGATGAACAATTTGAAAAGGTTAAGGTAAAGTCTGGGTCAACCACGTCTATTTTTGAACTCAAAAAGACCAAACAAGTTAACCAAACACGTGTTTCATGTCTAAGTCCAAATAACCAAAAGGGTAAAAAAGTTGAAAAGGTTAAAGCTGCAAATGTTATTAAACAAGTTAAAACCTCTAAACAACAAGTGTTAAAACCCAAACAAAATAAAGTTACACATGTGTCACACACTTCTCCACAGAAACAGTTACACCAATATGTCGAAAGTAGATCTTGCTACAACTATGGAAAGTATGGACAAATCGTGTCTTACTGTCCTTATTATCAGACTCCAAGGAAACGATTGAACTTTTTGACACTAAACATAGCTCATCCAAAAGAAGCTCCATGACTCCACCAAAAAGAGTCAGTGAACCAAAAGTTCAACCCATTAGCCAGTCGTTAGTTTATCACAAACAGGCCTTACATACAACTGGTTTATGGAAAGAGAAGTCCATCCTTGTATCCGATAATGAGAATAAGAAGACAACAGATCTTCCCTCACCCTCAATAGGCAAATTGGTAGAATTTATGATGTGTGATGCCTCTGGGTCACCCAAGCCAATTAAGGCTTGGGTCCCTAACCTCAACTAATGATTTCCATTGAATGATCAGGGTGTTCGCTATAGTGCTGATACTAACACTTGGATCGTAGATAGCGGAGAATCACGGCACATGACTGGAAACCAGGCACTCCTGTCAAATGTTAAACAAATCAAAGGAGGTCATGTTTTTTTTGCTAGAAACAAAGGAGGTTACATCACAGCTCAAGGGGAAGTAGGGAACAAGAAAGTTAAGTTTGATAAGGTAAACTACGTTCAACAACTTCAAAACAACTTACATTCTGTATCCCAAATATGTGACAAAGAATTTAAGGTAGTATTCGACAATAAGAAGTGCTATGTCCTGAAAAAGGACTATGTGATCCTGGGGGACCAAGTCTTAATGTCTGCTTCAAGATATAATGACCTTTATGTCTTGGATCTATCAAAGGCCTCCATAACGGATCATCAAGTTCAGTGCTTCTTGTCAAAGGCTACTAAGAAGGATTCTATCTTCTGGCATAGGAGAATGGGACACATCAATCCACGGAAGATGAATCACTTGATCCAGAATGATCTAGTGCGAGGAGTGAACGTCAAAAACTTCCAACTCCTGGATTTTTGTGTCGCCTACAAGAAAGGCAAACAGACGAAGAAGTCTCATAAGGAAAGAAGGTTCATTCCATTGAACTACCTCTTGAGCTTCTTCACATGGATCTATTTGGTCCAGTCAGTACAAGAAGCATCGCAGGCAACTTGTACTGCTATGTTGTTACAGATGACTACTCAAGATTCTCTGGGTGATGTTTCTGAAATCAAAATCAGAAACCTTTGAGTCATTCAAAGAGTTAGTAACTACACGAGAGTCACTTTACAAGCTGAAGGTACGACAAGTACGCTCACAAAACATAATCGAGTTCAAGAACTAATGGATGGAGGCTTTCTGCAAAGAAAAGGGAATTGTGCATCGGTTCACTTCCGCCTACACTCCTCAGATGAACGGCATTGCTGAGAGAAAGAATCGCAGCTTAATAGAGACAACACGAACAATGCTAGCAGACTCGAAACTGCCCATCCAATTTTGGAATGAGGCAGTTGCCAATGCGTGTTACACGTTAAATCAAGTTCTGGTAGTAAAAAGTCATGGCAAGACGTGTTACGAGTTACTTCAATGACGTAAACCAAATCTAGAGTATCTTGAACCGTTTGGCGCACCGTGCACCCTACTGAAGAAAACTCAGGAAGGCAAGTTCAGCGAGAAGGCTGAAGAGGGAATCTTTCTAGGATACAACGTACCGAATAAGAGAGTTTACAACAACTCAACGGGTCAAGTAGAAGTGTGGTGTAACGTGGACGTTCAGAGATACACCACCCCTCCTGCTGGAAAAGGACCCACATTCTTTTTCGATTATGATGGATTCTTCAAGTCCTTCAACATACCTCTCTCCACTTCTAATGATGAGTTAGCAGCCAAAATGATGTATGATGTCTTAAACACACCATCACCAGACTCAACATCATCTGGTTCACAAGGTGAATCGCCTAACCATTCAGGGGGCACTCGAAGTTAGTGACCCCTCCTCTGACGATGAAGCCGTGGAGAATGACTAGAACAATCAGGAGGAATAGGTTTCTACTACTGCAAGTCCACAAGCATCTGACGTTGATGCCTCTGAGTCTTCGGAACCTCACACTCCTACTACCTCAGATCCGGAACCAAACGTTCATAATTTTGATTCCGAGGTAGTTGTTCCCACCACTCCTGGATCACGCCTAAATGTCTATCATCCTCTGTACAATGTCATTAGGGATGTTAGGTCAGGAGTTCAGACAAGAATCAGCTACATTCAGCTGATTATGCCTCGGTAATGGAAAAAGGATACCTTCACGATGGTGCATATCGTTGTTTTGTGTCTCAGTTTGAGCCAAAATACGTCAGTTAAGCCCTAAATGATGAGGAATGGGTGAGTGCCATGCAAGAAGAACTTCTTCAGTTCAAGAAGTTAGGTGTATGGACACTCGTGGATAGATCTAAAGGTGCTAAAGTCATTGGCACCAAATGGGTCTTGAAATGTATGAAAGATGACCAAGGTGTCATCATCAGGAACAAGGCTCAACTTGTAGATCAAGGATTTTAACAAGTCAAAAGAATTAATTACAATGAAGTATTTGCACCTGTGGTGAGAATGGAAGCCATCCGTATGTTCCTAGCCTATGCCTCTTACATGAAGATTAAAGTCTATTAATTGGATGTAAAAAGTGCATTTCTTCATGGTGAAATCCGGGAATCAGTGTATGTCAGTCAACTCGAAGGATTTGTGGATCTATATCATGGGGACATAGTTTACAAACTGGATAAGGCTCTCTACGGGTTTCACCAAGCCCCGAGAGCATGGTATGAAAAACTCTCAACTCACCTTGTGAAACACGGATTTCGCAGAGGTGTAATTGATTGTACATTGTTCATCAAAGAAAAGGATGGTGATCTACTGCTTGTTCAAATTTATGTTGATGACATAATCTTCGGTTCCAAGAACGAAGACTTATTTAAAGAATTTGAAGCAGTAAAGGCAGAATTTGAAATAAGTGCCGTGGGAGAAATAAAGTTCTTTCTCGGGTTACAAGTGGATCAAACACCAAAAGGGATATTTCTACATCAGACCAAATATGTAGGAGATATTCTTAGTCAGTTTGACATGGAGAATGCTTCCGCAGCTGGGACTCCACTTGCTACAAACCATGATGTAGCACCCGACAAGAATGGTGATCTGGTTGATGCCACCATGTACCGAGGAATGATTGGATCCCTCATGTACCTCACTGCCTCAAGACCTGATATCATGTATGCGACGTGCCTTTGTTCAAGATATCAGGCAAAACCAAAAGTTAACCATCTTATAGGGGTCAAAAGGATATTTCGTTATATGAAGGGTACACCAACACTTGGGTTGTGGTATCCTCATGCTGATGATTTTGAGCTTACCGCGTACAGTGATTCGGATTATGACGGATGCAAGATGAACTACAAATCTACCTGAGCAGGTTGTCTATTCTTTGGGAGAAGATTAGCCACGTGGCAATGTAAGAAGCAGACATCAGTTGTGTTGTCAACTTGTGAAGCTGAATAAGTTACTGCGGCAAGCTGCTGTTCTCAAATCATCTAGATTCAACAGCAGATGTGGGACTACGGTTTGAAATTTTCTAAAACCCCTATATTTGTTGATAACTCTGTTACAATAGCCGTTACTAAGAATCCTGTCCAACATCCTAAGACCAAACACATTGGCATTAAATATCACTTTATACGTGATTGTTTTGAAAAGAATCTAATCGATGTTGTTAAAATAAATACGGATTTTCAACGCATTGATCTCTACACAAAAGCCTTTGATAAACCACGTTTTCTATATTTGTTAAAGGTCAATGGCGTTAAAAAGAAAAGTGATGTCATTCCAGAAGATGAACATGCGTAGTCCGATGCGTCGAGTCCATTTTTCTTATATTTATTTAATTTAATTAATTAATTTTAGTTTTTTTTACTTGTTTCGCCTATTAAAATCCTAAAATCAAAATCAGTTTCGGTTTTAGATTTTTAGAGGAAGAATAGGTTAACTTAGTAATAAAAAACAAAAAAAACAAGGAAGGAGGACAGACTAGCTGATAGAAACGAGATCGGATCTGTGAAACCGATTCAATGACTATGGAAAATGATAGTACACAGGCACAAACCATTTGGGACTTTGAAAAATTAAATTGAATTAGATGCGAAATTCAAAATATAAGTCTGAGAAGTCTGAGCAATATAAAAGGAAAAATGATAGTAAAACTGGCTACTACAAAGGTAACACAAAGAAAGTAGATCTAGAGGTTGTTAGACCATTACATGATATGTCGGTAGATTCAACACAATGGATGATTAGACCTCATTGATGAATTCAATTTAAACTAAGCTGTTCAACTGACTGTGGGTTCCCATCTAATCACTGGTTAATACAATTAGTTATTTCCAATAAGGGGTGACGAGCAAATAAATGCCACAAATGTGTGCGGATGACCACAAAAAGAGCAAAGCACGAAAAAATTGAAAAATAAACGCAATCAAGCTAATAACCTATGTTGTTGGTGCGTTATGTGCAAAAAGAAAATTTTATGCTCTAACAAGAAGATAGGTTGTGTACCTCTTTGCTGTGCGATGGCACTGACCTGAGGATAAGCATAACCTAGATATTCTAGAGTTTATTGTTGTTTGCCACCTCTCAATTGTGCGGTGGCACTAACCTGAGGCTTGGCTTCTCCTTGAAAGCTCTAAGAATAGTTTCTTCTTATCAAAATACCCGTATAGACCGCTCAAAAATCTCCTGAGAAACGTTGATTACCATATAAGCGTGGGATCCACAAATGTTTGTTGAAATAATTAAAGTTAATATATCACCAATCTGTGTCAAAAGTCTGTGTATGGATTTAAGTGGACACGTATACTGGCAATCATCGTGGCTGCAAGTCTTGAAAGTTCAAATCAATGTGTGCATCTTATAGTACCAATATGATTTCCTAAACTTGCTAATGACTCTCGATGAAAACAAGAATCGAGCATCAAAGCTTTTGGTAACATGTCCTGAATGATTTGAAATACCTGTATGATTCCATAATGAATTGTACTAGTTATGGTCATAATAACTTGAAGTTGTACTTTTCTAGGAATAATTCTATTAGATATCTATCTTAGGATTTCCACCTCACACAAAAAACAAAAACATGTTTAGTTTAGTCTTTTAATTTTAGTTCTTTATTTTGCCTAACTTTTTAGTCAATTTAGTTTTATATGTCAGACTATGCCGGGAATTCAATCTGGGATTTAAATCACTTAAAAAGGTCACGTCTCAGGTGACAACACATGTTTTCAAATGTCAAATGAGTCACGGCTGAGGTGACAAATTGTTTTAAAAGGATCACGTCTGAAGTGATCATAAGTTATCTAAGTTAAAATGATCATGTCTGAAATGATCGAATGCTCATAATGTTTTATCAAGTGTAGAAAAAAGGGATAAAGTAATGTTCATAGAGTCAAACTTATAAGAATGGGCCATTCGCACGACTGGACAATAAGTATGGACCGGCCATATGATTTAGTCAAGCGAGTGAGCCCAATCGCATGACTAAGCCTCACATATGGCCCAATCATGCAATTCAACCATCAGCATGGGTAAATTCATGCGATTGGATCATCAGAATGAACCAATCGCACGAATGGAAGCAACCGAATGGGGTTGTCACACGACTGAAACCCAATCACACAACTAATGATGACCGATTGAGTCAGTCGCATGACTGAGACTCAATCGCACGAATCAGCTGTCCGATTAGGTCCAGTCGCAGGACTAGAGGAAACCCATGTATAAATAGAGGGGGAGTCGGCCGCAAACCATATTCAGCCCCAATCGCCCATTTCTTTGCACGATTTACCGATACTCTGCCCAAATTTCATTTGTTTGTTCTTGGACGGTGATTATTATATTCTAACAATTTCCAGTGACTCCACAGGTAATGTGCAATGATTTCCAATCGAATGTTCAATCGATTCGTCCTCCAAAGAACGAAATTAAGCCCTAAAACTTAACCGAGACTAGAGTGACAAATAAACCGATAAAACTAAGTAAAATGTTAAAATCAAGGTTATTAGGTGCTAAGTCGGGTGATTGCGAGTCTAATTGTAGGTACATGTGTCCCTAGTTTCTGAACTTAATGTAATATGTCTTTAATGTCTTACAAATTTGTAATAGTTGGGTACTTAATGAAATGTAAATGTTTGGTTGTGTTTATCATGTTTAATATTTCATTAATGAGTTGTTAACGCATATTGACTTGATTATATAGGTTTATAGTTGATTGAACTAATATAAATAATGTAATGACAATTAATGCAATCAAACTTAGTAACATGAAGTTATCATGCGAATGGCCCATGCTAATGGACCATACGCATGAAAAACTTCATGTGAGTGACTCAGTCGCACGACTAAACCAGGAGACTAGATCAGTCGTATGATTGTTACATATGATTGGCTCAGTCACACGAATGAACACTCAGTCGTGCGAATGGACCAACCGCATGACTCAATCGCACGACTGAGCCATGCTAATGGTTCAGTCGCCCGAATGAGCAACCCTAACTATAAATACCACCTAATTCATGGAAAAACAAAAGCATTGAACACACTTCGACTCCAGACGTACCCTAGTCGTCCAGAGACCTCTAAGATCATACTCCAAGTTCATAGATCGCAGTAGATCGATTCCTAATCCATTCTTAACGTTAGATTCAATACATAATTGTTTCTACGTGCGTTCTCACTGATTGGATCACAATCAAATAGGATTCCGCACTATTGGGTTTGGTTTACACGTTAATCAGTTAGTACATCGTCCAGTACACGATCCTAACAAGTGGTATCAGAGCTTTGGCTCTTGATTGCGTGCGATTCAATCGTTTTTGATACAAAAATTGTGTTTTTCACTATAAACGCAATCTTTTTGTGTCAAACGGTGTCTTAGACGTCTCCAGGTCATAAAGTTTAGTTTTTTCGGCAAACAGCAATTGGGGATAGTGAAAATTCAAGTTATTGCGGCCAAACCACATTAAACCTAGAAATTTTCGAATTCCGACAGCTTCAGTCAGACGATTGAATCGATTGCACAACTGAACTCATTCGCATTCCCCATACGCACGATTGGACTCATTCGTACTCCCATTCGTACGACTGAGAACTTTATTCGGACTGTTCAACCGCATTAGTTCATTCGGCCGACTGACTTATCCGTATTAGTTCAGTCACACGATTGAACCATCCGCATAGTTCAATCGCCCGAATAGTCCAATTTCCTACCTTGATTCACACACATAAAATAGTTTGTTTAAAATTAAATTTAAGTGAAATGGAGGACCAGTATTTAGCATACACAGCAGGAAGAGACACACGTATAGAAAACCTACTGCTATTGGAGAACGAAGTGGGAATTCATAATAAACCCCCAAAACTTATCACGTTAGATGACTACCCACAATGGAAGCAATGTTTCTAAATCTACTTAAATGGAGTAGATACAAATCTGTGGGAGGCTATAGATCGGGGTTCAACATGCCAGTTGGAGCTGACGGTGTCAAACTTACACTAAGTGGCATGACTGATGGACAAAAGGCAAAAACAATGCAGAAAAGAAGGTATTGCTTTGCTCACACAGTATTCCAAAGGATATCTTCCATCATTACTCGGAGTATACACAACCAAAGAAACTATGGGATGCATTGGAGAAAAGGTATGATGGAAACACATCATTAAAGGCCATATAGGCTAAGGCTTTAAAAAGAGTTTGACAATTTCTCCTCGATGGGAAAAGAAGCCTAGATGATGTGATCGATAGATTCTACAACTTGATGAGTGAGATGCACACTCATGGGGTAACGACATTGATGGAAGATAAAGTGTCCAACTTTGTTGATGGATTACAAGAGAAATGGGCTTCCTTCGTATCAAATCTCAGACATAATGGTATGCTAACGAAGTTAGATATCAATGATTTCATTCTGAAACCGAGAGAGAAAGAGCTACGGATGAAGTATAGAGCCCAAAAGTCCAACTATGATCAGAATCCGACGCTTTACAACGCGACTCCTCAGGCAAAGACATCTGGAGCACCATTGCAGACTGCCTTTGTGTCAAGCTCAACTGGTCCAGCTCAAGCTTCTATTTCGTGGATAGAAATGTCAGGGTCATCTGGTACCAAACATATTATACCCGAAGCCAATGCAGCAAAGCTGAAGACCGAAAACTTCAGAAATGTGACAGTTGAGGTGGCTAAAGAGCACATGGATCTTTTAGTTGCTGTAGTCCACTCTTATGATGACCTAATTGCTGGAAAGATTGGGAACTGTCACCTAGCTGATGAAGATTACGAGCAGGTGGACGAGACTGAGTTGGAACGAATGGATATCATGTGGGCCTTAGCAAGTGCTGTCCGACGGGCTAAGAGGTTTGTTAAAAATACCGGACAGAACTTGGTTGCAACCAAGGACACAACCTTTGGCTTCAACAAGTCAAAGGTAACTTGTTTCAACTGTGGTGAGAAAGGGCACTTCAAACGTGAGTGCGTGAAGCCAAAGAAGACTAGCAATGGAAATCCTTTCTCCTCCTTCAACCGTCAAGATAAAGCCACATCTAGCAGTCCTACTTCATCAAGCAAGGATCCTAAAGCCTTGACTGCTAACGAGGATGAAGGACAGGACTGGAGCTTTCGGTTTGTCTCACCGGGAGAATCCAACATCGCGTGTGGAAGAAGAATAGATGACGATTCCGCTAGTGAAGGAGACATAGTAGTAGAGCTCGCGATGTCCAATTCTGAAGAAACTGCACCAGTGGTCAACAACATGCCCGAAGAAGGAAAATCTGCATCAACATCAGAATCACCAGAACCAGAGACAATAGATGCTGCACTCATGGCTGATTCATCTTCATCATCTCAGGTAAGTACCACTGACCAATTGTTCAATAATCATGCTTGTTCTGATTGTAATAAATTTAAAGAAAGCATAGAGTTAAAATTTTCTAGGTTATTAGATCATAATGATAGCTTAGTAAAGGATTTGGAATTGTGCACTGTAGCTAATAGTGTATTAAAATAAAATGAGCATAGTTAAAAAGAAAAAAAGACCTATTGAACAAAGAGCTTAGGGAAACAGAAGTAGTTGCATTTAACCAAGCTAATGACATAGGTACTATCTTAACTCCCTAGAGGACACTAGAAGCAAAAGACAGTTTTAGAGGTAGAAGTAAATTCCTTAAAACAAAAACTGCATAGTTGGACAAGCTCATCTCATATTGTCCAAAACTTAGTGAGAGAAAGAAACAATGGGGAGGGATTGGGTTATAAAATGGTCCCACCACCACATGAGATCTTGATGAATGCAAAATGTAAACCAATTAATAATAATCCCATCAAGGATCATGTGGTGTCCACTTCTCTTTTAAGTGACCCAGATTCCACAAGTAAATCAACTGAATCTGGCACTAAACAAAAGAAGACCACTTCCAAGGAAAAAGGTAAAATGCCTTGCATTAACCTGGAAAAAGAGTTTGAAAAGGTTGATTTAAAGTCAGGTTCAAACAAAGTCAAATCTGAACCTAAAAAGACCATTAAAATTAATCAATCACGTGCTTCATGTCAAAGTCCAGGTAAACTAAATGTTAAAGATGTGAAATCAGGTAAAGCAATTAAATTTGTAAAAACAGACTATACATCTAACTAAGAAATGCACCAACCTAAACAGAATAAGGTCACCCGTGTGTCACCTACATCTCCATAAAAACAAATAAAACGTAAAGTTGAAAGCAGATCCTGCTATAATTGTGGAGAGTACGGACACATTGCGTTAATTGTCCTTATTATCAGACACTGAGGAGGAAAATTGAACTTCCTGAACCAAAACCTAGCTCTTTTAAGAGGAACTCATTGACGTCTCCTAAAAGAGATAGTGAACACAAAGTTCAACCCATCAGCCAGTCGTCTGTTTATCACAAACAGGCCTTACACAAATCTGGCTTATGGAAAGAAAAATCCACCTCAGTATCTGAAAATGAGAACAAATAGGCATCTGAGCTTCACTCACCCTCGAATGGTCAATGGGTTGAGTTTATGATGTGTGATACCTCGGGGAAACCCAAGCCAGTGAAGGCTTGGGTTCCTAACCTGAACTAACGTTTTCATTGAATGTGCAGGGTGTTCGCTATAGTGCTGAAACCAACAAGTGGATTGTAGATAGCGGAGCATCCATGCACAATGCAGGGAACAGGGCTCTCTTATCAAACGTCAAACAAATAAAAGGAGGCCATGTTTAATTCACTAGAAACAAAGGTGGGTATATCACAACCCAAGGGGAAATGGGAAATCAGAAAGTGAAGTTTGACAAAGTAAGCTATGTCCAACAACTGCAAAATAACTTACTTTTTGTTTTCAAATATGTGATAAAGGCTTCAAAGTAGTCTTTGTCAACAACAAGTGTTATGTTCTGAAAAAGGACTACGTGATCCCGGAGGACCAAGTCCTGATGACAGCTTCAAGATATAAAGATCTTTATGTCTTGGACCTTCAACGGCCTCCACAACAAATCATAAAGTTCATTGCTTCTTGTCAAAAGCTACTGAGAAAAATTCCATCTCCTGGCATAGGAGAATGGGACACATAAATCCTCGGAAGATGAATCACTGATCCAAAATGATCAAGTGAGGGGAGTCAATGTCAAAAACTTACAACTTCTGGATTTCTGTGTTGCATGCAAGAAGGGCAAACAGGCGAAGAAGTCTCATAAGGAAAAGAAAGTTCATTCCATCAAACTTCCTCTTGAACTTCTTCACATGGATCTGTTTGGTCCAGTCAGTACAAGAAGCATCACAGGCGACTTGTACTACTACGTAGTTACTGATGACTACTCAAGATTCTCTTGGGTAATGTTTCTCAAGTCCAAATCAGAAACATTTGAATCCTTCAAGGAATTAGTAACTACACTGGAGTCCCTATACAAGCTGAAGGTACGTCAAGTGCGTTCAGACAACGGAACTGGATTCAAGAATTAGTGGATTGAGGTCTACTGCAAGGAAAAAGTAATTGTGCATCAATTTACCTTTGCATACACCCCTCATATGAACGGTGTTTCTAAACAGAAGAATCATAGCTTGATAGAGACAGCACAAACTATGCTAGCTGACTCGAACTACCTATCCAGTTCTGGAATGAGGCAGTTGCAAATGCATGTTGCACGCTTAATCGGGTTCTAGTAGTTAAACGTCATGGAAAAACGTGTTACGAGTTACTACAGCGACGTGAACCTAACTTAGAGTATCTCGAGCCGTTTGGCGCTCCGTGCACCCTTCTGAAGAAGACTCAGGAGGGAAAATTCAGTGAGAAGGAAAATGAAGGAATCTTTCTAGGATACAACATACTGAACAAGAGAGTTTATAACAACTCAACGGGTCTAGTAGAAGTGTGGTGTAACGTTCATGTTTAGAGATACACCACACCACCTACTGGAAAAGGACCCTCCTACTTTTTCGACTATGATGGATTCTTCAAGTCCTTCAAATACCACTCTCCACTTCTGAAGATGAGTTAGCAACAAAGATGATGTATGATATCTTGAACACACCGTCTCAAGGCTCAACATCATATGGTTCACAGGGTCAATCATCTAACAACTCAGGGGGAACACTTGATGATAGTGACTCCTCCTCTGATGAAGAAGCTGTGGAAACTGATTAGAACAACCAGCAGGAACAGGTTCCTATTCCTGCAAGTCCACAAGCATCTGATATTGATGCTTTTGAATCTTCGGATCCTCATACTCCTACTGCCTCCGCACTGAACCAAATGTTCATAATCTGGATTCTGAGGTAGTTGTTCCAACAAACCCTGGATCACGCCTAAATGTCTATCATCCTTTGGATAATGTCATTGGGGATGTGAGGTCAGGAGTTCAGACCAGAAATCAGCTGTACTCAGCTGATTATGCCTCGGTAATGGAAAAGGGATACCTTCATGATGGTGCATATCGATGCTTTGTGTCTCAGTTTGAGCCAAAGTAGTTGTTAGTGAAGCCCTGAATGATGAGGCATGGGTGAGTGCCATGCAAGAAGAACTTCTTTAGTTCAAGAAGTTAGGTGTATGGACTCTGGTGGATAGACCTAAAGGTACTAAGGTCATTGGCACCAAATGGGTCTTGAAATGCAAGAAAGATGATCAAGTCATGATCATCAGAAACAAGGCACGACTTGTTGTTCAAGGATTTCAACAAGTCGAGGGCATAGACTACAATGAAGTGTTTGCACCCGTGGCAAGAATGGAAGCAATCCGTATCTTCCTGTCCTATGCATTATACATGAAGATTAAAGTCTATCAACTTGATGTGAAGAGTGCATTCCTTCATGGTGAAATCAAAGAGATAGTGTACGTCAGTCAACCCGAGGGATTTGAGGATCCATATCATCGGGACAGAGTCTATAAACTCGACAAGGCTTTATATGGCTTCATCAAGCTCCCAGAGCCTGGTATGAGAAACTCTCGACTCATCTTGTGAAACACGGCTTTTGCATAGGTGTTATCGACTGTACACTGTCATAAAAGAAAAAATATGGAGATTTACTGCTTGTTCAAATCTATGTCGATGACATAATCTTTGGTTCAAATAACGAAGATCTATGTAAATAAGTTGAAGTAGTAATGAAGGCCGACTTTGAAATGAGTGCAATGGGAGAGATGAAATTCTTTCTCGGGTTACAGGTGGATCAGACACCAAAAGGGATCTTTCTACATCAGACCAAGTATGTAGGAGACATTCTCAGTCGGTTTGACATGGAAAATGCTTCCACAGCCGGAACTCCACTTGCTACAAATAATGATGTAGCACCCGACGAGAATGGTGATATGGTTGATGCCATTATGTACCGAGGGATGATTGGATCTCTCATGTACCTCACTGCCTCTAGACTTGATATTATGTACGCTACATGTTTATGTTCAAGATATCAAGCAAAACCAAAAGTCAACCATCTGATAGGGGTCAAAAGGATCTTTCATTATCTGAACGGTACTCCCAAACTTGGGTTGTGGTATCCTCATGATGATGACTTCGAGCTAACAGTGCATAGTGACTCGGATTACGGCGGCTGCAAGATGAATTACAAGTCTACATCAGCAGGGTGTCAACTCTTTGGGAGAAGATTAGTGACCTGGTAGTGTAAGAAGCAGACCTCAGTTGCATTGTCAACCTGTGAAGCCAATACGTTGCTGCTGCAAGTTGCTGTTCACAAATCATTTGGATTCAACAACAAATGCGGGATTACGGTTTGAAATACTCTTCTACTCCTATCTTTGTTGATAACTCCGCTGCAATTGCAGTAACTAAAAATCCGGTCCAACACCCTAAGACCAAACACGTCGGCATAAAATATCACTTTATACGTGATTGTTTTGAAAAGAACTTAATTGATGTGATTAATATAAATACGGATTTTCAACGTGCTAACGTTTTAACAAGGCTTTTGACAAACCACGTTTTCTTTATTTGTTAGAGGTCAACGGCGTTAAAAGGAAAAATGATGTAATTCCCGATGATGACCATGTGTAGTCCGATATGTAAAGTCAAAATTTTCTTTTTTCATTTCTTTTTATTTATTTATTTATTTTTAGTAGTTAATTAAATTCATGTTATTTTGTTGTCTATTAAAATCCTAAAAAGAGTAAATCAATTACGGTTTTAGAATTTTAGGGGGAGAATAGGTCAGCTAGTAACAATTAAAAAACACAAGGAAGAAGGAGAGGCTAGCTGATAGAAAGTAGATTGTATCCTTGATACCGATTCAATGACCTTGGAAAATGATAGTACACGGGAACAAATCAATTGGGACTTTAAAATTTCAAATTAAATAAGATGCCAAATTCAAGTATAAGTCTGTGTAGTCTGAGCAATATAAGAGGAAAAATGATAGTAAAACTGGTTACTACTAAGGTAACACAAAGAAAGTAGACCTAGAGGTTGCTAGACCACAGATGATATGTCGGTAGATTCAACACAATAGATGATTAGACCTGGTTGGTGATCTCAAGATCAAACTAAGTTTTTCGACTGATTGTGGGTTCCCATCCTATCACTGGTTAACACAATCAATAGAATTCCAATAAGGGGTGACGAGCAAATAAACGCCACAAATTTGTGCGGATGACCATAAATAGAGTGAAACACAAAAAAATGAAAAGCAAATGCTATCAAGCTAATAACTTATGTTGTTGGTGCGTTATGTTCAAAAGAAATATAAAGATGCTCTAACAAGAAGATAGGACATGTGCCTCTCTGCTGTGCGATGGCACTGACCTAAGGATAAGCATAACCTAGATATTCTAGAATTCATTCTTGTTTGCCGCCTCTGTGCTGTGCGATGGCACTGACCTGAGGCTTGGCTTCTCTTTGAAAGCTGTAAGAATAGTTTCTTCTTGTCAAAATACCAGTAGACCGCTAAAAAATCTCCTGAGGAATGTTGATTACCATATAAGCGTGGGATCCACAAATGTTAGTTGAAATAATTAAACCTTAAACTATCACCAATCTATGTCAAAAGTCTGTGTATGGATATAAGAGGACTAGTATACTAACAATCATCGTGGATACAATTCTTGAAAGTCAAAATCAATGTGGGGATCTATAGTACTAGTATGATTTCCTAAACTTGCTAATGAATCTAGATGAAAAACTAGAATTGAGGATCAAAAGGTGTTGAAAATGTCCCAAATTATTACTTACCTGTATGATTCCGAACTGAATCGGTCCAGTTATGGTCAAAATAAACTGAAGCTGCCTATACCGGAACCAAATCCATTAGATTTCTATCTTAGGATTTACACCTCACACAAAGGGTCAAAAACAAGTTTAGCTTT
Organism: Flaveria trinervia; assembly: GCA_025506515.1. NCBI lineage: Eukaryota > Viridiplantae > Streptophyta > Magnoliopsida > Asterales > Asteraceae > Flaveria > Flaveria trinervia. The sequence continues at coordinate 19,689,581 of CM046446.1, forward strand.
GTACTTCAGTTTAAGTCTTTTATTTTATTTAAATTTAGTCAATTTAGTTTGTTTAATATTAGACTACCTCATGGAATTCAGATATGGAGTTAATCACCTAAAAATGGTCACGTCTGAGGTGACCACATGTGTTTTCAACGGTAAAATCAATCACGTCTGAGGTGACAAAGTGTTTAAAAGGATCACGTCTGAGGTGGTCAAAAGTTTTTCAAGTTAATATGATCATGTTTGAGATGATCAAATGTTCATAATGTTAAATCAAAAGTTTAAAAGGTTTGAGTGAAAATGGTCATAAAGTCACCTCATAGGGATGTTCCAATCGCATGACTGGACCATAAGTATGGACCAACTGTGCGAATGGACCATACTCATGCACTAGACAGCCAAATCGACATGAGTATGAACCATTCAACCGAATGGATTATCAGAATGAGCCATTCGACCGAATGAGTGTGTGCGAATAAGTCAGTCGCCCGACTGAACTCCAGTCAGCCGACTGAATGTGATCGACTGAGCCAATCGCACGACTAAGGTCCATTTGCCCGAGCGAACAGAGCGAATGGGTCTAGTCGCCCAAATGAACAGAGCGAATGGGTCCAGTCGGCCGATTGAACTCAGATTCAGTATAAATAGGGCACAGTCGATCGCATTCGACTCATCACCCCCTAATCGCCCTCATATCGCATAACATACCGTTACTCTACCAAAGTTCCACCAGACCAAGATTTTATGCTTCTATTGATATTCTGATGTTTGTGTGCGATTATACAGGTACAATGAGTTGAAATCTCACCTAAATCTTGAGGATTGGTGCCCTAATTTGTGAAATACAACCCTCACAAGAATCGAACCTTTTTATTGGACTAATAACCTACTTAAACCAAGTAAAATGTTAAAAATAAAGTTATTAGGTTATTAGTTATGTGATTGAGAGTCTAAAGAGCCATTACACAACATTTAATTTCATGAATTGGTCAAGATTCGAATCTCAGTCGACCGAAGAGTGCGTCATGCGACTGGTCGTCAGGATGAACTCCAATCACACGATTGAGTTGGTGGAATGGCTTAATCGACCGAATGGATCATACGAATGATCTCAGTCGGCCGACTGAACCAATAGCAAGCTCAGTCAACCGATTGAACTCAGTCGCCTGTTCATTCACCCGACTGAATCCAGTCGCATGACAGGACAACTGATTGAACTCAGTCGCCTGTTCATTCGCCCGACTGAATCTAGTCGCATGACAGGACAACTGATTGAACTCAGTCGCCTGTTCATTCACCCAACTGAATCCAGTCGCATGACAGGACAACCGACTGAACATAGTCGCATGGTTCAATCGCAAGAATGAACCAGAATGAATTCAATCAAGTTAATTAGAACTGATTTGTGTCGTGTGATTATCTAATGTTTATGTGTCTTGTGTTACAGATAGATGGCTGATAGATGGTCTATCAACCCCAAGCACAACATCTGTGCTCACTTAGACTCCACAACTCGAAATGGGGCCGAGTTTGCAGGGATCATCGCTTTCCTTAAGCGATCCAGGATCCACCGGGCTATCTCTACACCATGCACCCCTTACAAGTCTATACAACAGGCCTTTTGGGAGAATGCATCGGTTGATCGATCACACGAGCCATACAGCATTAGGAGTTCTATTTTTGGTATGGACATAGAGATTATAGCTAAGGATATTAGGCATGTACTGGGTTGGGTGATGATGCAGACCACCCTACTAGACTTCACCCACTAACGGTGAGAGGGTGCTTCATGTGGATGAAGTACGCTGGGGACATAAACTCAAGTGTGCTCAACACGAGCAACCTGGTGCCCCAGTATAAGTACTTGGCTCATGTCATCCTTAAGTGCATAACTTCAGGAAGGGGTGGGTTTGACGACCCACATACAAAAGCCTACGTGGCTCTGGTGTTGAACCACCCCTTCAGCTTTTCTAGCATGATTTACCTCATAGAGAACTTGGAGGCGAAAGGCAAAGAGGATTCTGCATGTACCCTAGGTTTCTACAGATGGTATTTGACGAGAAGCTGCCCTTGCTGCCAAAGGAGAGCCACGATGCTATGGCATTAGAGATTATGGACGATATGATGCTGGGTCGTATGAGGGTTTACCGGGGAAAGCAGGTTAAGCCCCCAGTAAAGAGACTTATAGGCCACCTGGCCAAGGAGGACTACGTGGCGCCAGGGAGGCGTTAATGGCATCACGTAGACAGTGATTATGATATTGAGCAATTAGAGCTCCCGGGATGACTACGACGATGATGACAACGGTGATGGTGGAGATGCAGGGCCCACTCAACCAAGGGCCCCCACTGCTGATATAGCATCTCCAGTATCCACCCATGATGGAGCAGAGGCTGCAGGATTCCATCAGGACTTCATACCTGATGAGGAGGAGGATACTGATGAGGAGCCCCTAACCCGCACTGTGGGGAGCCGATTGGTTGCCACCGACCGAGGTATTCGGGAGGTTGGTGGACACCCTGGCGAATCTAGGGAGGCTGACACTTATCCTACTTATGCTCCTGATCAGTCCAGCAAGGTTCCAGGGGGAGCATCCACCTCGAGGGGATCGAGGAAGAAAAGGATGGCTCAGCCCCACGGGTTGAAGAAGAAGAAGAAGAGGTTGACCTTCATCATTACTACCACCACTCCACCTACCTCCACTACTCCACCTACTACCACCACTCCACCTACTACCACCACTCACCTACTACCATCACCCCACTTACTACCACTATAGCCATCCCATCTACCACCATATCTACCACACCCATTCCACTACCACCTTCATGTATATTACCCCCAATCTTCCCTCATCAACCACCACCTTCTTCTACACCACCCCCAATCTTCACCACTGCCACCACCACCACCACTAGCCACCATGCTGGTCCGTCATCATACCCCTCCTATACATCTGGATCACCTCTACCTCCAAGTAGGGTAGAGGAATAGCTCTCGGCACTTAACCATATGTTGCTGAGGGTGTTGGCTGCCGATGACGAGAAGACTGCTCAGATTCGATAGCTAGTAGACCTTACTGCTACCCAAACTATGCAGATATCTCAGTAGGCACAACAGATAGAGCAGCAGGCCCAGCTGATGGATGCACAGCACGTAGAGATGTCCCAACTCCAGGAGCAGCATGCCCAATCAGCTAAAATAGAGGAGTTGGAGACCACAAACAAGACCATCATGCTGCAGCTCAAGGGATCAAAGGACGAGCACTTAAAGATCAAGGAAGGAGATGGAGATGATGGTGATGATGACAGTGATGATGATGATAATGGTGATGACATTGAGGATGATACTGATGTTGGTGATGATGATGTTGATGATGATGAAGATGACACATCAGCTGCGGGTGCCACACCTACTAGTGAGAGGAGGACGAAGAAAGCACAAGATCAAGGTGCTTCCACATCCGCCCCGTCAGCAGAAGAGCATATGATCCAGGATAAGAGTAATACTTAGCTGTTTTTATTATTTGAATCATATGTATTTGAATCTTGTATCACATTAATGTAATGAATGTTAATATTTAATGTTGATGTTTCTGTTTTGATTATTAACTAATGATTGTTGTGTTGAATGTCTAAATCAAGCAGATCCAAACCTTTAGAGGGATGAATATGATGTTGCTCCCCTCCAACAGATCAAGACTCAGCTCACGTTGATTCTTGATCTGCATGGTATAGTCAGGAGATCGGTGATGTATACTCCTGAAGAAAGAGAGATCATTCACAATCTCACTGACGAGCAAATAGCAGAAATGTTCAAACTCAATGCCGACGAGATCGTGAAAGACGCTCCAATAGTCCATGTGGAAAGTGACGACGAGCTCAACGATGTGGATGAAATCAAAATTTAAGATGTCACTAACCAGCATTATCCAGAGTACACTGACAATGAGGGAAATGTCATATCCAATCTAGGAGATAATCTAGTCTGTGAAACCTTTGAGACTCTGGATAAACTGGAACAAGAATCGGACAAGACGGAAGACAAGGCCCAAGCCTCGGATGCTGAAGTTAATATCAGAAATGCTGGGTGGGCTGCATGCTTTGAAGAGATAAGAGCCCAACAAAGTGTGTCAAAGTCGACTGTCTACACCAAATTGTACAAAGTGAAGAAACATCATAAGGTGTGGGGCAGAATCATCACGTGGGCACATTTTGAAGATCTCAATGTTTATGCTGTTAAACATGAGAAAGGGATCGAGTATTTCAGGTTCCCACACTACCTGAAGACTCTTCCGGGATTCAAGCTTAACCAGTTAGTGAAGCTAAAACTGTTATACGCTGATCCACGCAAAATGTATGGCTTGTTTGAAGCAACACTAAAGAGAGAGTACCACACCAGATGGGTCAACTTCAAACCTCAACAACCAACGAGGTATATCAGAAGGTCTGAGGTTGATGCCATAACTGGAAAACCAAGAATAGTGCTGAAGTGGAGTCCTCCGTGCACCATGTCAATGATCCCACTACGGGAAATGCCACAGGACTTCACTCCACACTTCAATGGTGGTACTATGATTGGAGGATAGGAGAGGCAGTCATAGTCTTGAACAAAGCGGGCAAAATGGATACTATCAGGGTATTTGACCCGATGTGGCTCACAAACTTGTCTGCAGATGATGTATACACATATACAAGTGGCCACTATTCTATGACTCTGAAGATATTGTACACGCTCTACAATTTCAGAACATCATATGACTCTGCTTTGCGTTTGAGATACACATAGGAGTCACAAGAGAAGAGAAGTACAAGAAGTATGAAGAGGTGATGAAGATGGTAAGACATTAGATGGAACTAGGTCCAAGGGGAAGTTTGTGGGTACATGTGTCCCTAGTTTCTAAACTTAATGTAATATGTCTTTAATGTCTTACACGTTTGTAATAGTTAGGTACTTAATGAAATGTAGATGTTTGGTTGTGTTTATCATGTTTAATATTTCATTAATGAGTTGTTTAACACATATTGACTTGATTATATAAGTTTGTGGTTGATTGAACTAATATAAATAATTTAATGACAATTAATACAATCGTACTTAATAACATGAAGTTATCATGCGAATGGCCCATGCTAATGGACCATACGCATCAACAACTTCATGCGAATGACTCAGTCACACGACTGAACCAGGAGACTGGATCAGTCATATAATTGTTACATAAGATTGGCTCAGTCGCACGAATGAACACTCAGTCGTGCGAATGGACCAACCGCATGACTCAATCGCACGACTGAACCATTCTAATGGTTCAGTCGCCCGAATGAGCAACCCTAACCTATAAATACCACCTAATTCGTGGAAAAACAAAAGCATTGAACACACTTCGACTCCAGACATACCCTAGCCGTCCAGAGACCTCTAAGATCATACTCCAACTTCACAGATCGTAGTAGATCAATTCCTAATCGATTCTTAACGTTAGATTCAATACATAATTGTTTCTATGTTTGTTCTCACTGATCGCATCGCCAATCAAATAGGATTTTGCACTATTTGGTTCGGTTTACATGTTAATCGTTTAGTACATCATCCAATAACGATCCTAACACTAATTAGCCAAACCATGACGTCTATAATTACGATTTGCTCAAAATTTGAATTTGGATGGAACAACAGTCTGTCATTCGAATGAACTTCAATCGCACGATTGAGCTGAGCGTAAGGCTCAATCGCACGACTGCACCATGCGAATAAGGATAGTCGCACGACTAGTTCAATCGCTTGGGATAGCCTACGACTAAGCCCAGTCGCATGCTCAGTCGTACGTATGAGCTCATTCGCATGACTAAACTCCAGTCACGTAATTCATTCGCACGACAGACCAGAAAGATTCAAGTTAAGAAATTCAAATGGCTATTCATTTACACACACTAATGTTTATCTATATTGTGTAATAGATGGCGAGTCGCTGGACCATGAGCACGAAGCACAACATATGTGCCCACCTGGATGTGACTTCCAGGAATGCTGCCGAGTTCTCGGGCATCATCACATTCCTACGGAGATGTAGGATATTTCGAGCTATCTCGACACCATGTTACCGCTCAGTCCAACAAGCTTTTTGGGAAAGCGCTATGATGGACAGGTCCTCTGAGCCCCATTGTATGAGGAGCTCAATATTCGGCGAGGCTATTGAGATCACAGAGGATGATCTCTGGACTATTCTAGAGTTTGGGGATGATGCTGACTATCCCACTCGATTACACCCACTTACCGTTCGAGGATGTTTCATGAGGGCTATGTCACACCCCAACCTTGACGGCAGAAACGTCGAGATGTGAGGGATAAGATTGTTCACAACCACATAACGCTATGTTAAAATGTAAATATTAAGTTTATAAGTTTTAAAAGAGCATACAAGCATAAGTCTTAAACATGAGATAATTTCCAAACAAAATAAAACATTACATAAACATTTTATTTTAAATTAACTAGGTCCAAATCCTAGTCTTATTGAAAGCTTCAAAAGACACTTTAATCTTGGGGATTTCCTGAAACATGATAAAAATAAAAAGTCAACTAAAAATAGTTGGTGAGTTTTCAGGTTTTCATACATAATAAGATTACAAGTAGCAATTCATGTCATGGATTATAAGCTAGTAAGGTTATAGAACACATATCGTTACAACCAAACCTCGACTTGATTACAAGTATAAAAGATTGGCTAAGTGTATTTGGTTCCCTAGTGCACAAGCGTACGACCCCTAGGAGTCGGCAATACCTCGACTTTAGCACCAAATAGGCTTGTCAGGCCCAAAGATCTAAGACGTCGCCAGGCTAGCAATAGTTAATGATTATAAACAAACTATGTATCTCATATAAACATTTACAATACACAAATAACCATGACCAAATAATAAGTAGAATTGCATGTGCATTACAAGTCTCAAATGTTTAAACGTGTATGTAATATAAGCATCATGTTTCACCCCAAATAAGTGTGAAAATATGAAAAAAAGGGCAAGGAAAACTCACATGCCAAAATAAGTATATGATGATGAAGATTAATAAGATTAATAATGAGCGTCGTTCCAAGTTCGTTTCGTCACAAGGCACCTAAATATATATATATATATATATATTCACAAGGATAATAAGTTTAGCGAGTTACCATGGATTAGGGTTTAATTTGATGTTTGGGGTTTTTTTCTTGTCATTTATATCAACCAATGAAAATCAGTTATATCTTCGTGGAAATGATTTGTTTACAACACTTATAGTAATTTTATAATATTTATAACGTTTGAATAAAATACTATAATAAAATGAACATGATTCAATTAATAATTTAGGGCCACGTTAAAAAAATAGCGGTTTGTATAGACTAGTATAAATTTATATGAAATATATATATAGATATATATACACTAGCTATATAATTAGCTTTAAAATATAAGGATACTTTATAAATAAATTTAAGAGGATTAATTAAATGGTTTTAAAATAAATAAAGTTTACAAGATAAATTTTTTAAAATTTTTAGAAATATTCATTTTTTTAAAACTGCAGAAAATTCAAAAATAATAAAAAAATAACGGGAGGGGGGGTCCCTGGGTTCGAACCCGGGACCTCCAACATGGGGTGAGCGAACGTAACGAGTGGACCAAGGCTCTCGGCCGCATTAGATCACGTGTTTTAATTCTTAAATACTAAGTTAACAAAACCCCCAAATTACCCATGAACCCTAGAATCGTGTAATCCCAAATCGAACCCCAATTCGATTATGATAATGAAATTAACTTGGGGCTTTTAATCCCCAAGTAAAACCAAGCAGATACATGTATTTATTACCCGATTTGTGATCGAATTGTCAGCGGGAAAGACGAAGAATGTTCGCGCACTTGTAGAGCTTGATCGATGTTCAACAATGATGCCAATCAAATTCGTTGCACAGGGAGCTTCTAACGGTGTACAAGATCAAAAGCCCTCTGTCATTTTTCGTTTATGGTGCACAAAAGATGGTTTTCGATTGAGTTGCAGACCGCGACAGTGTTGATGATCGGAGCACTTTGTTTGTGTGTTTTTAGGTAAAATTACGTTGAGTATTAGCTTAGGTAAGGTTAGACGATCGTGTAGATGTCCCTAATTTGATTAATCGTTGAGTATTAATGCCCGAACGGCTTGAAGGTTTAACGTGAATCGGTTACCGAACTCATAAGCTCCCATCGCCGACTTAACACTCAAATTAATGTGCATTTCGAGTTCGAAACGGTTACAAGAATGATTTGCGGACGGTTTTGGATCAAGAAACGGTCAATTTTGGTGGTGTTGGTGCCTCGCCGGACTTGGCCGGAGTCCGGCCGACGAGGTTGCCGGAAAAACGGGGTAATGGGGCGGGTGGTTTGGGTTTTAATTGAATTTACACAATTGGTCCCTGCAGTTTTGTTTTTATTAGTTTATGCTCAAAACTTGCGTTTAAAGTTTTAAAAATAACAATTTAACCCCCCCTTAACTTAATTGTTTTAAGTTTTAGTTAGTATAATTCTCCTTATTATTATTAGTGCTATTATTATTAATTTTATTGTTATTATTATAAACTATTTTGTTAATATTATTATTATTATTATTATTATTATTATTATTATTATTTTATAATAGTAATTAGTATTATTATAATTATGACTTGTATCATTATTACTATTATTAATATTAACATAATTAATATTATTTGGTATTTTTATTTTTAACTTTCTTACATTAATAACCAAAGAGAATAAGCATAAATAACACATGAGTTTCATAATTGTCAATAATGACCCTTATAAGAATAAACGAAGTTACGTTTAGTTAACAAAAATTCGAGATGTTACAATCTCCCCAACTTAAAAGAATTTCGTCCCGAAATTAAAAGAAATGAAACTATACAAATAAGAATGGGTATCTCTTCTTCACGTGCTCCTCACGTTCCCAAGTAAATTCAGCGCCACGTTTATTTTCCCAACGAACCTTGACGATTGGGGTTGTTGTGGTTCTAGTCTTCTTCATTATACGATCCATGATCTCTATAGGTTTCTCGATAAAATGTAATGACTCGTCAATCTGAATGTCTTCCAGCGGACCATACAGACTTTCGTCGGCCAAACACTTTCTCAAATTTGAGACGTGGAACACAGGATGAATTCCACTAAGGTCGGAAGGTAACTCTAGTTTATAAGCCACTTTCCCAATCCTTTTCAGGATTTAGAAAGGTCCTACAAATCTTGGAGCCAGTTTGCCCTTCTTTCCAAAGCGAACCACACCTTTCCACGGTGAAACCTTGAGAAGAACCATCTCCCCAACTTGGAATTCCAATGGCTTACGTCGCTTGTCAGCATAACTCTTTTGACGACTTCTCGCCACTTCAGGGTGGTTGCCACCAAATGAGGTATTAAGGAGGTTGGAAGACGCCCTAGCGAGTCTAGGGAGAGTGCTGCAGATCCCAGTTACACACCTGATCAGCCCAACAACATCCCAGGGGGAGCATCCTCTTCAAGGGGCATGAGGAGAAAAAGGATGGCTCAGCCCCATGGGATGAAGATGAAGTGTAGGAGGATGACATTCATCACTACCACCACCACAGCCACCACTACCACCACTCCACCCACCACCACTACCACCATTCCACCTACCACCACTACTACCACTCCACCCATCATGACTACCACACCTCCACTTGTCACTACTACAACCGCTCACTCACCATCCACACATATCCCACCACCCATCTTCATTGCATCCACTACCACTACCACCACTCATCCTACTTTTGGATCCTCTTACCCATCCATTGGGTTAGAGGAGCAGCTGGCTAACCTAAACTGGTGAGTACTAAAGCTGCTGGCGATGGATGAACAGAGAGCCACTCAAATTAATCAGCTAATGGAGCTCAATGTCTCCTAAGCCCAGAGGATTGAGGCTTAGAGCCAAGAGATAGAGGTGTTGCATGAGATGCATGCCTCATCGTTACAGAGGATTGAGACTCAGAGTCATGAGATCACAGAGTTACGAGAGATGCAGACATCCTCTGTACAGAGGATACATGATTTGGAGGCCAAGAACAAGAAGCTCATGTTGAGGCTCAGGGGATCCAAAGATGAGCCACTAAAGATTAGAGAAGGGGATGACGAGGGTGATGATGACGATGATGAGGATGATACTGATGATGATGGTGGAGATGAGGTTATGGGAGATGATGAGAGAAGAGATGATGAGGAGGGTGATGATGTTGCTGCATCTGTTGCTACTCAAGCAAGTGAGCGACGATCCAAGAAAGCACAGGATCAAGGTGCTTCGTCCTCGGCTCCGCCAGCTGAAGAGCACATGATTCAAGATCAGAGTAATGATTAGATATTTATGTATTTTGATCATTTATGTAATTAAATCATTATTAAAACCTATGTAATGAATGGTTGTGTATATATATGATTATTTAACTATCTTGATTATCTACTAATGACTGATGTGTTACATATTTTAAATCAAGCAGATCCAAACTATCAGTGAGATGAATATGATGTTGCTCCCCTACAGCAGATCAAGACTCAGTTCACTATGACACTTGATCTGCAAGGGATTGTTAGGAGGTCAGTGAGCTATACTCCCGAAGAAGGAGAAATCATTCATGACATCACTAATGAGCAACTGGCAGAGATGTTCCGATTAAATCCGGATGAATTGGTTAAAGATGCCCCTACTGTTGATGTTGCTAGTGATGAGGAGCTCAACGATGTTGATGAGATAGAGATTGAAGACGTTACAGCACAACACTATCCAGAATATACTGATCGAGAGTAAAATGTGGTTCTTGATTTTGGAGATACACTCGACAGTGATATGTACGCTAAACTAGATACGATGGAGAGGGAAACCGAGAAATCAGAAAGCCAAGCCCAAGCCTTGGATGCCGATGTTGAGATCAAAAAGGCTGAATGGGCAGCTTGTTTTGCAGAAATCCGTGCCCAACGCACAACGCCAAAGCCGAGTGCCTACGCCAAGCTCTACAAAGTAAAGAAGCATCTAAAGGTGTCTGGCAAGATTATAGCGTGGGCTTACTTTGAGGATCTAAATGTGTATGCCGTGAAGAGGGAGAAGGGAATCGAGTAATTTAGATTTCCACATGATCTGAAGACTCTCCCTGGTTTTGAGCTCAACAAGTTGGCACGTCTGAACCTGCTATATGCTGACCCCAGGAAGATGTCAGGCTGGTTTGAAGCTGCGTTGAAGAAAGAATACCACACTAGATGGATTAACTTCAAGCCTCAACAACCTACGAGGTACATTCGAAGGTTGGAGGTGGACCCAAGGACTGGGAAACCCAAAGTGGTGCTGAAGTGGAGTCCTTCACGCACTATGTCAAAGATCCCCATGAGGGAAATGCCATAAGACTTCACTCCCCACTTCAAGTGGTGGTATTATGACTGGAGAATAGGAGAAGCGGTCATAGTATTACAGAAAGAGCGCCAAATGGAGACCATCCGGGTATTTGACCAAATGTGGCTAACCAACCTGTTAGCTAGTGATGTTTATACTTTATACAGGTGGCCATTATTCTATGATCCGCAGGATATCGTACAGGCCCTCCAGTTTCAGAACGTGATAAGACTCTATTTCGCATTCGAGATACATGCTGGAGTCACAGTCGAGGAGAGGCATAAGAAGTTTGACGAGCTAATGAAGGATGCCAGACAATGAAGGAAACTAGGTCCAAGGGGGAGTTTGTTGATACATGTGTACCTAGTTTACGATCTTAATGTAATATGTCTGTCATGTCCTAAATGTAAATGAAATGTATGAGTTGAATGAAACAAAATATATGATTGATGATCTTAATGTTAAATGTTTCGGTGTATGTTTCAATGTTTATTATTTATTAACTCATATTGAACTAACTATATAGGTTTGTGGTTGTTTGAATTGATCTTGGTAAAGTAATGATTGAGAAACATATTCAAACTTAGTCGTACGAAGTTTTCATGCGAATGGACCATCTTAATGGACCATACACATGAATACTTCATGCTAATGGACCAGTCGCACCACTGAACCAGGAGACTGGATCAGTCGCACCACTGAGACATACGGATGACTCAGTCGCACGACTGAACCTTCAATAATGTGATTGACTCAGTCGCATGCTTTAGTCGCACGACAGAACCATGCTAATGGTCCAGTCGTACGATTGACTAACCTGAACCTATAAATACCACTTAATTTGTGGAAAAACGTAACACTTTGAATATTTTGACTCCTACTCGTACCCTAGCCATCCAGAGACTTCATAGAACTTGTTCCAAATTCATTGATCGCACTAGATCGATTTGCAATCGTTCTTAACATTTAGATTCAACCTAAGATCGATTCTACGTGCATTCTCACTGATTGAATCGCCAATCAAATTGGATTCCGCACTATTTGAGTTGGTATACACATAAATCAGTTAGTACTTCATCCCGTACACAGTCCTAACAAACACTTACTGCAAGATGGTTAAATAAGGTTATTACATGGGTCGAGTTCTTATGCTAAGTTTCCTTAATCTTCTGTTGCGTTGTGTCGTGTTGTTCTCTCTAACCCATCCAAATTGCAGCCTCTCAAACACACTCTGTTCAAACATGCTTGAAAGCTTTCAAACGGCCCAATAGTTACCTGGGAAGTTGTCTTAAATTGGCCAATTGGAATACTTTTGAATCCATCGGTTCAACTTGTTTAAAGCACCTCAACACATATTTTGTTAAAACCACATGTAGAAAACCTTTCATTAAATCAAATTAATCATGTTATGTTCCTTTAAAACTTCCTCTATGTTGTTTTGAGTCCAAACTTACATCTACTAATATTAAAATTCATAAACACACATGTGATTGCTTTGGCCAACATTTGAGGGATAGTGAATTAATTCAAGTAATGGAATTGTGGTTATAGGCTTTCTTAATTTGGATAACATTTAGGGAATTGAACTGTGAACTTATGCATCAATTTGGTGGTCTGTGACGATGTTTAAATAATATGTGTAGTAAGCCAATTAACTTTGTAATAACACTAAATATAGTCATAAAAGTAACTAAAGATCTATAGGAGGGGTACAAATGAAAAAATCAAAACACATCTCGTATAAGTGATAACAGGTTCAATATTCTATGCCACATACAAAGCAATAAGTAATCACCTTGTTGCAATTTAACCAATAAAATGCAATTTCTAGTGTTTGGTTACCTAGATGCATAATCTTTGATTAGTAGAATACCACCAACTGAAGATTTTAGATTTATTGGTTGCATAAGTAATAGTGATTGAAGCTATGAAAATAGTATTAAGTTAATTTATAATAACTTCTTATACATGAACATGAAGTTAAACAAATTCAACCATTACCAACATTAAAAATAAAATAACCATCATGAAACAAAAATGGTTGACGGTACCTTAAAAGCCTAAAAACTTTTTTATAAATTAAATAAGCATCACAAAACAAAAAGGGGTGATGACACCTTAATGGGCTAAGAAATTCCTCTTTAGACAGGTTGTGTTGTCCGCTTCAATTTGGGGTTTTCATAAGACATCATGTAATTCAAGTAATGTAAACCAAAAGTTTTAATGGTTGTAAAGAACTTACGAACATAAAAAACTTAGAATCATTCACCTTTCATTGATGAAATTCCATAATTATTCACCTTCACCTTACATGATCAAAATCAAATAGGCATAAGCAAAATTTGGAGCAAATCTCTTGTAAATATCATAGTTAATTGAAAATTTAAGACCGTAATGATAATACAAGACAACAAACATCAATACTTATCATAGGATTGAATTGCATTTGCCAAAATTTAGGAGGACTGATAAAGCGATGATGGTGCATGGACTGTGAGGTATAAAGAAACGGTAAGGACGATGAAACCCGTAAAATTCACATTTCACAACAATAACAGCTAAATTGAACCAATTCCTTGTAAGAGTACAAAATTTCAAATTATTATTGTAACAACACAACCTCAACTTTACATAAATTACAAATAACAAAGAGAAATCAAATAAGAAGGCTTACAATGAAGATGATGTTCTTGTAAGATGATTCCAAGCGAAGCGTCGAAAAGTAGAATTATAACTTCTCTCTCTTTGCTTGTGTGCCTATTAAATAAGATGGATGTTTGGAGGCAGTTGTAAGAGGAAGGTTTCAGATTTACAAGCGACGTGGGGAGGTTGGGGAAGCTTCTATTGTAACCGTTGAAAACCGTCGATAACCATATGGTAACTGCCGTAACCGTTGAGTTTAAACGGTCGAGATTTGATTTCAGGATTTTTCAACGGTCAAGATTATTTCAACCGGTGGTTACAATCACCTCCGGTAATATAATATATAATATGTGGTTAGGCAACTAGAAACCTACATTAGTGAACTCATAGAACAACATCATAGATTAAATGCATTATGTATTGAAGTTAATAAGATATATACCCAACTTCTAGAAGTGTCACACCCCAACTGATGGAGGAATCATCAAGGTGGACACATGTAAATCGATTATTCATAACCATGGAATTAAATAAGTTGAAATAATAATTTTAAATATCATTTTAAGTTAATAATATTACTCAAACAATAAGTCACAATCAAACAATAATTCTAATAAAGAAAATAAATTTATATTTAATTTCAACTAATTATGTTGGATCAAGTGAGTCTATTACAACCAAAACAAACACTTAAAACATTTTTGGTACAACTGAAAAAGAGCTTTCGAAGGCAAAAGCTGAGCCTCCGAAGGTCAAGGCTAAAAGATCTTCCGAAAAGGAACTCTAACTTCCGAAGATAAAGTCTTCCTTTTTCCGAAGTTAAACACTTAGAAGATTCCAAGACAATGACTTCTGAAGTGTGAAGTCTTGAAGATCATCAAGGCTAAAAGATCTTGTGATGATCTTCAAGACTTCACAAGCCTCGGAAGAAGTAGACTCTTCCAAAGTATATGTGCCTTCGGAAGAATTTATTCTTCCAAAGACAATTCACTTTGGAAGAACCTACTATGAATTAGTGGACCTAAGTATGTTCCTTCTAACAAACTGCTGCAACCTCTGATATATTGCATGGTGCTTTCCCACACCCATGTACTTGACCATACTTTCTTCCACTAGTCATTTCTTATTAGTTAGTACAGTTACCAACTTTAGTTGGTGAAAAAAGGTAAGTCATGGATATGTCATTACTACCAAATCTTAGACAATATTTTATCTTAGATACTTACTTCTAGCAATATAGTATTTGTTTAGTTGTATGTTTCTGGCTAGTATCAAAGTATAATCGGCTGTAGATAGTAGTATATATAGTTTCTCATTGTAACTCATTAGTATGCTTGTAAGAGTCTTGTAAAACTTTGAGTTGTGAAGTAATATATGCAAGTATCTTGAAAAACTATCTTCTTGTGTTTGTTTACTTAATATATTATTATCAACTCTTACGGGATTCTACATCATCAAACCAATTGTGACTTAGTGAGTTTGAGAGATAACATTTGTGTTGAGCGACAAAACACGACCCTACAATTGGCATTAGAGCTTTTTAGGCTCTTGATTATGAGATCTTACCATCCAAATTAACCTTTTTCTTCACTCATATAACCACCTCACTCAAAATGGCCCTCAACCAAAAATCATCTCAAGGTGAAATGGGGACGACGTATAAAGCACCCATCATCACCCTTAAGAAATTCATATCTTGGGGCAGACATATTAAAGGATTCATTAGGTACCAAGACAGTAATATATGGAAGTCTATCACTAATGACCCTTACAAGCCAAAGGTTGCAACACGGCTAGAAATGGTGCCATGATAAAAAAGCCTGTTGAAGACTATTCTGATAAAGACTACAAGCAGCTAGATATTGATAGCAAAGCAATGAGTGTTCTTATGTTTGCCATACCCAACACTTTCATGATAGGATTCGAGCATTGTCAGTCAGCCAAAGAACTCTTTAATGTTTTGACTCAGATGTACTTTAGCTCCAATGACTCTAAGAAAGATTCCATGAAGCAATAATTTGAAAACTTCACTTATTTTACTAGAGATCCATCAACCAGCTATACTTCTGGTATATGGATCTTATTTCATCACTTCAATCTGTAGGAGTGACTCTTGAGATGAAAGATCTCTCAGGAAAGTTCATGAGTGCACTTCCAAATGAGTGGACTTTCTACTGTTTCTCTATCAAAGGATAGAGAACTTAAACTCTCTTATTATGACTGAACTATATAGCATCCTTGATGGATACCATATAGAGATGGAAAACATGAGTGGCCACCAGGTAAGCAGACCCTCAAGCCTTCTTGCTTGCAATGCTTTAATGGTTGCTGAAGGCTCAAGAACCCCCAACCTCAGTAGTACCTGACTTATTCCCAACAACCATCTTGTTCTTCTAGGCCATACATTACCTTTCCTGAGGCTCTAAGGTCTTAACAGGCTCAGTCGAGTCCCTATGAGGACAGTTGTGCATTTGTATTAGGAAATGGGAATTCTAGTGACTTTTAATTTTTCTTTGATGATCTAGAATGTTTTAGCCTAGATGATGTTCAGTACATGGACATTTTCCAACAGATGGCTCTGTTAACTTACCGAGCAAAGAAGTTTTTTAAGAGAACCAGAAGGCAATTTCCCAAAACCCAACTAATAGCAAGTTTGGGTTTGACAAGACCAAGGCCAAGTGTTAGAACTGTAACCATCTAGGCCACTTTGCCGGGGAATGCAAGGCTCCCAAATACAATCTAGGAACCACTCAAGCCTCCACACATCCTATCACACCCAAAGCCGCTAGAAAGTCAGTTGAGCAACACACAACTACTTTTGTTAAGAGGTTAACTGGAGCTTCATGGTACATGATGTAACTCCTGCTCAAGCATTGATGGCTAGAACTGATGATAGCAAGGTATTTGAACACCTCTATACTCCATCTTGCATTGTTAAGTTAAAATGTGTCAGGACTACAATATGAAAACTAATCTAATATTGAGTCTTTGAATATCCTTAAGAGTGATTTTAAAAGGGTTGAATCTAACTATAAAATTGAAGAGTTAGAGAAAACTGTCCTCTTAAAACATGAGCATACCAACTATAGGATTCAAATCAATAATTTAATCTCCAAATTGACTAAGGCTCAAGCCCATCTAGTAATAGCTGAGGCTCAAGCCAGGAAATATGCTATTTCTGAACAAAACTTCTAAGCCATTCTTGCATCATCCTCCCACTCAAAAAATTGCTATCATAACAAAAGAGGGTTGGAAACCAATGAAATAGATCCACCACATTCTTATGAGTCTACCAGACAACCAGATGTGAGACTAAAGAGCAAGAGATTCCAACTGCTAACCCACCACCCTATGAGTTGAAGAATGATGCAACTATGAAGATCATCATAGGGAGGACTTGGTGAGAAAACCCATTCTCACGAGTGATGATCAACCCCTAACCACCAAAGCCAGAATAAACAGGGCTAAGGTAGCCAGAAGAACCGCCAAGAAAGTGGCTAAGTCCAAGCTGAAGATAGACTCAAAGCAAAAGAATGTGTTTATTTCAGCATGATTCTAGGTGGTTGGAAACTCTGATCTAGGAAAGGAGTGTAGTACCAAGACTCCTGTCCTACTAAAGGATCAGATGGGAAGGCTATTGATGAAGATAAGAAGTGCATGAAACAACAATTTTCACATCCCATAAAAGTTAACATTGAATGCATAATATGTGGTCTACAAATTACATGGCTAAAGATTGTTACTACAATCCTGCAATCACACGTTATGCAAATAATATTAAGAAATAAGGAGTCAAGGAAGGTTTTATATTTGGACCTTATCACATGGTCCAAGTGACGAGGAAAGGATAGCTTGTTTCCGGAGCAAAGTTGCTTTCAGAAGAAACTCATTCTTCTGAAAGGAAAATAGCTTTGGAAGATAAGGTGAAGAAAAATCAAAAGAACAAAACAGTTCCTTTTAAAAGCTTCTGAAAACAAGACTACTTCAGAAGAAAGGTGAGGAGAGCTTCTTCTGACAAGAAAGAAGCCTCAGAAGTATATCAAGCTACCTAAGCTTCATCAAGCTTATCTACATTGATCAACCAACGGATGGAATGGAGGATCAAACAAGATACTGCAACCCAAACCTCTTCTTCCCAGACATCTATAAACCCTCATGCATACACTTTGGTTCAAATATGTCATCATCATTGGAAGAGCCCAAGACCAACTAGGCTTGGGTTTCAAATATGTGTAGGGACATCCACATGACAAGAATGACAATGTTTGGATTGTAGATAGTGGATGCTCTAGGCATATGACCGAGAATAGTTATCTTCTTCAATAATTTCAACATTTTGATGGAGGTCCTATTTAATTTGGAGGTGAGACCGGAGGATATATTTCCGGCAAAGGAAGTATATCTAATGGCAAATTAAAAGTCAACAAACCTTTGTCAAGTAGCTTTAACACAATCTTTTAAGTTTTTCTCAAAACTAAGACCAAAAGCACTAAATGCTTTTCATAGAACACGAGTGCATTATCCTCAAACCCAAGATGAAAATTTCTCAGGAATTGGTGCTTCTTAGATCTCACAGGAAAAGGGACGTGTACAAGCTGGATATGAACAATGCTTCCCTATTGGATGAAATATCATGTTTTCTTTCCAAAGCTAATGGTGATAAGTCAACTTTGTGGCATAAACGAATTTGTCATGTTAATTTCAAAATCATGAATAAATTGGTTAAAAATAACTTGGTACATGGTGTGCCTAAAAAGGAATTTTACTTCAAAGATAACTGTGTTGCATGTCTGAAAGGAAAGCAACATGGAACATATCATAAATCGAAGAAGTTAACTCTATCATCACTCCATTACACTTATTACACATGGATCTATTTGGTGCCATAAGTATAATGAACATTAGAAGGAAATCATACTGCCTTGTGATTGTTGATGATTTTACTAAATTTAAATGGGTATTGTTTTTAAGACTAAAGATGAAACTACCGAAACTTTAAAATCTTTTATTCTTAAAATAGAAAATCAAATTGACCACAACATGGATTATTAGAAGGGATCAAGGGACTGAGTTTAATAATCAAATTCTTGACTCATCTGTAACTCAAAAGGGATTGGCAGCCAATATAGTGCTCCTATAACTCCTCAACAAAATGGTGTTGTAGAGAGGAGAAATAGGACACTTATGGAGGCTGCTCGAACCGTGTTTGTAACACCCCGAATTTCAATTTAAACAAAAGGAAAAGAAAAGTAAATAGAAAGAATAGAAATTATGCACAAGTGGAGGGGGAACAAGTGTACAAAGTACAAACCTTATTATTTTAAGGATTTGAGGGGAATGGTTGCCCATTTCTTCTTCACCTTCTTCAATCGGCTGAAAAGAAGAAGAAGAGAGAGAGCCCGGTTCTAGAGAGAGAAAGTGGAAGAAGCAGCTTCAAAGTGTTTGTTTTCGGGATTCAAGAGCTGAATCGAAGTGTGTCTTGAACTGGAAGAGTGTTGCTCAAAGGCTGCTCAAGGTGAGTTTCTAGAACCCTCTTTTACTGATTTTCAACTGATTTGGGGCTATTATGCATACTAAGTAAACATTTTGAAAGAAACCGGGGCTTACAACTTTATGTTCGAAATGATGTATGTATGTATGTATGTTATAATGATGATTATGGGTTAGTGATGTTGATTAGCATGCTTAGATGGCCTTAGTATGTTAGATCTGTGTTTGGGTATGATTAGAATGATAATCAGGTGATGTTGATAACATAGAAAAGATTTCAGAATGTTTTGATGAACGTGAACAGTGGTCCATGCGCCCAAACAGTTGTCCATGCGTCCAACATGAGTGGCCAGACGCCCAAGAGTGGGTCATGCGCCTGAACAGTGGCCCATGCGCCCAGCATGTTGGCCATGCATGTAAGTGTTGGTCATGCACCCAGAGGGGGGTCCATGCGCCTAAATAGTGTCCCATGCGCCCAAGTGTTGGCCATGCGCCTAAATAGTGCCCATGCGCCCAAGTGATTAAAACGGCTAAGTGTTGGCCATGCGCCTAAATAGTGACCATGCGCCCAAGTGATTGAAACGGCTAAGTGTTGGCCATGCGCCTAAATAGTGCGCATGCGCCCAAGTGATTGAAATGGCTAAGTGTTGGTGATGCGCCTGAACAGGTGTCATGCGCCTGAACAAGGCAGAAACGCCTAATTATGCCCATGCGCCCAGACTGGTTTACACTTAGAATTTTTATCATCATGCGCCTGAAGGTCCCATGCGCCCAAATTTGGACTTAAGGTTTCTAAGTGGTTTTTAAGGGGGTAATTGGGGAGATAAGCCTCATTATGATGTGATGGCCTATGTTTGATGCGTGTTATGCATGTATGATGTTGCCTGTAAGGTGACGGTGTATGTTATGTTTATATATGTTCCTTATTATGTATGTATGTCTTCCCTTGGCTTTGCGTTGAATGTTAATGAATATAATGAAAGTATTATGTAACGTAAAGTGAAAGATAATAAAAAGAGGAACATAATGATTGAATGCATGTATAAGAGAGAAAGTATAGAGAGACTTGCATGCAATATGTACAGAGGTGCACAACTCTAAATGCCTTAAGCTCTACCGCGTGAGGTTCAGCAAATCCTAAAGTGTGCACGCAAGAGTTCCAGTCTTTGTGACTGACCTTTACTGGTGTTACCCATTTCGGTGGGGGTGTTACCCATTTCGGTAGGGTGTTACCCATTTCTATAGGGGTGTTACCCATTTCTATGGGGGTGTTACCCATTCCTATGGGGGTGTTACCCATTTCTATGGGGGTGTTACCCACTTTGGTGGGGGTGTTGTTACCCACTTTGGTGGGGGTGTTGTTACCAGAGTTACGTATAACTTCGGGGGTGTGACATAAGGCCAAGCATAGATATGAGGTGAGCGAGTCTGTGTCGCAACAGACTCGACAGAGGTCTTCATCCATGAGATAAGATAATGTGGTGAGCGACTCTGTGTCGCAATAGACTCGAAGAGGTCCTTGTCGCGTATCCCGGTGTTGTGTTAGTCTTCGAACATGAGTCAGGGGTTTGTGAACAGGCCCCGGCACAGTATTAGTCTTCGGACATGAGTCGGGGATATTTCATAAGATGGGATAATAAGGTGAGCAGTTTTGTATTGCAATAGCGGTTTTGTATTGCATACCTTAGGTACTGTGACCACGAGGTGCGATGCACCGTTATAGAAGGTCTATGATAGGCCTAGGTCCAGAACCATGAACAGAAAGGTATTGCATAGTAAACCTAAGTCTTACCCTAGGTACTGTGACCACAAGGTGCGATGCACTGCTATAGAAGGTCTATGATAGGCCTAGGTCTAGTGCCATGAACAGAAGGGTAGGATTTGTGGTTGTCAGAAAGGAAAGTAAAGCATGGAAGATTAAAGAAGATAATGATGTAAAGAATGAACTTATGAATGAACGTAAATGAATTATCGTAATAATGTACTGAACAGGATCCTTGTCATTCGACCTCAGTAATCGTGGCTGAGTGCCACGAAGAGGGTAAAGTTTGACCGGATCTAGTATGAGAAGTGAACAATAATGTAATCTGTTGAACGAACAAAGTTAATGAACGTAATGATGAAGATAATAATGATATTATCTGTATGTACGTATGATGCATGATCACGAACGGTTGTAAAGTATAGTATGTTTTGTAATAAAGGAAAGAACGGTTTTAACACAGAAAAGTATGTTTTATTATAAAACTAGAACTGACTCAGCATCGTTGACTTTTGTATATGCATGATAGTTGGCAGGTATATATTGGTGCTGAGGAGTTGCAGGCATGGATGCATAAGCTACTGGGAGCATTTTAAGGCTGGAATCCGTATTTTAGCATGTCTTGTATTTTGAGATGAAACCAAATGTTGTAAACGACATGTTTTAGTTATAAATGAAAGTTTTAAATTCTGCTGCAAAATAAATGTACGCTTTATAATGTTTTAAAGGCAATGAATGACCAACCGTAAGGTGCCCGGGAACGGGGCCTTATAGTGTTAGCTGATTCAAAGCTGCCTCCAACATTCTGGGCAGAGGCAATCAGCACTGCATGCTATGTACATAACAAAGTTTTTGTAGTTAAGCCACTTGGGAAGACCCCTTATGTGCTAGGGAACAAGAGGCCATAGTTCATTGTTTTTCTTAGGTCCTTTAGCAGCAGGTGTACCATACTTAACACAAAGGAAAATTTTGAAAATTTTGTTGAAAAGTCAGATGATGCTATCTTTGTTGGATATTCCTCTAACTCTATTGCCTATATGTCATACCCTAACCTTAACGGCGGAATTGTCGAGATGTGAGGGTTAAGATTGTTCACAACCACATAATGCTATCTTTAAATATAATTATAATTATGATAAGTTTCAAAATTATACAAGTTACAACCAAGAGTCTCAAACAGAAAATAACATAACATAAGATAAATCCAAGACAATTTATTTACTAATCTAGGTCCAATACTAGATGTCAGCAAACTACAAAAGATGTCATCAAACTTGAGTGTTTTCTGAAACATGTTAAAAATAAAGGTCAACTATGAAAGTTGGTGAGTTTCCAAGGGTTTAATATACATAAAATATAAAAAAGTTACAAGTAGCAATTCATGTCAAAGGTTATAAGTTATGCAAGATTATAGAACACATATAACTACAATCAAACCTTGACCTAGATTAAGATTACAAGTTTATAAGGATTAGCTAAGTGTATTTAGTTCCCATGATGAACTTGTCATATGTCAAAAGGAGCCGACAATACATCAGCTTTAGCACCAATAGGCTTGTCAAGCCCATAGATCTATGACGTCACCAGGCTAGCAATAGTTAATGATTGTCAAATATAATGTCTATCATATAAGACTATAATATTACAAATAACCATGACAAAAAGTAAAGATGAATTGCATATGTATTTACAAGTATCAAGATGTTTACAAGTGTAAGTGTATATGCCAACATGTTTCACCCCAAAAAAGTGTGAAATAAAGTAAAAGAGGGGCATGGAAAACTCATATGATAAATAAGTATATAATGATGATTAATAAGAATAACAAGTAAAGTTCCAACATAATCCTTAACAAGGTACCTAATATATATTACAAGATCTAACGTCTAATAATAAGTTTAACGAATTTACAAGAACTACGGTTTCAATTTGGTATTTGGGGCTTGTCAAATAGTTATGTTTAACGAAATGGAACCAATCATATTTATTGGAATCAAAGAAAATAGGTTACATTTTATATAAAGTTGTATGTATAAAAATATAACATTTATAATAATTTGTATATATATAAAAATTAAATAAAGTTTAATAAACACAATTTAAGCAATAATTTAAAGACAACGTTTGAAATATACTATTTGTGGGATAAAGTATTGTTGGACCAAAAGAACCAATGAGCCGGATTAGAAAAACCTTTAAGTCCCACAGACGTCACAACAACTACTGAAGACCACAACAGCTGAAGACAACAGCTGATTACAAAGTCTGAAGACACAAGTGCTGAAGACAAAGTCTGAAGACACAAGTGCTGAAGACAAAGTCTGAAGACACAAGTGCTGAAGACAAAGTCTGAAGACACAAGTGCTGAAGACAAAGTGAAGACACAAGTGCTGAAGACAAAGTCTGAAGACACAAGTGCTGAAGACAAAGTCTGAAGACACAAGTGCTGAAGACAAAGTCTGAAGAGACAAGTGCTGAAGACAAAGTCTGAAGACACAAGTGCTGAAGACAACGTCTGAAGACACAAGTGCTGAAGACAAAGTCTGAAGACACAAGTGCTGAAGACAAAGTCTGAAGACACAAGTGCTGAAGACCAAAGTATCAGACGTTGTCACAACAGCTGAAGAGGTCTTCTTTGGTAGTTGTGATGTTTACCTTTCAGTAGTTTTCTTTGTTTCAGTATTTGTAAAACAACTGAAGAGTATGTTCTTCAATTGTTATAGTTTCAGTAGTTTCTTTTCAGTAGTTGTAATAATAGTTAACACTTAGCATTTTTGTTAGAAGATGTCAGCTGTTTGACATCTTCAGTAGTTGTGTTAACTATCAGTAGTTTGTGTAAATTCTGTTAGATGTCACTATCAAGTGACATCAGCAGACGTCACATCTCTTATATAAGAGGTGTCGACCTAATTGTAATTGTGACATTTCGTTACCATGAAAGCGAATATTGAATGAAATATATCTGCAGAATTCTCCCTATCTATAACCGTTTTTGTTCTTACATTGAATATCTTTTTGTTCTTGTGAATTGGCTAATTCATTGTTAGAATTCTGTTGCTATACTCTCTAATCAATCAAACATAGATCACTGATCCTAACAAGTGGTATCAGAGCTGGTTAATCATTGATTGATCTAACAATTGATCATTGAAACTGCTAATTGATATCTATGTTAGATTGAATTAGCATTTTGCAAGAACTGGTTATAGATTATTGAATTTTTGACGCTTTCGTTCATTTATTTTGAGATCTCTCTTGGTTCAATTGGTTGTTTGAATTTGATTGAATCTGAGATGACTACTCCTTCTAATGATCCTCACAATACTGGTTCCTCAACCAAGCCCCCGATGCTGGTTAGGACCGAGTATAACATATGGCAGCGAAGAATGCTTCATCATCTGTCTGTTAACAGTTCAGGTTGTTGGACATCTGTGGTACATGGACCACATAAGCCTATGGTGAACAATCCGGAAACCAATCAATGGTTCCAAAGAAGAAGGAACAATACTCTGATGAAGATCGGAAACTGTTTGAGATTGATGCTAAAGCCCATGGAATTCTGGCCATGGCACTGCCTAATGAAATCTATTCAGGGCTTATGCATCATGAAACTGCTCATGATCTCTGGAATGCCCTGAAGGAACAATTCGATGGCACAGATGAGGTCTTAGCAAACAACAGAGAAATCCTTGCCCAACAATATGAGACATTCTCTCATAGAAAAGGTGAGACACTGACACAACAGTTTGAGATTTTTCCTGCTTGATCTCTGAGCTGAAAATGGTGAAACAGGAATACACCAATAGCCAGATGAATAATAGGTTCCTCAGATCACTGCCTGAGAGATGGGACACATACTATTGTCCTACGCTCCAACGCAAATCTGGATAGCCTATCTCTCACCCAACTTCATGGGAAACTGCTTACATTCGAAAGAGAGATAGAGCAGAAGAGGAAACTGTCCTCATCAGGAAAGCTCACTGATGACTTTGTACCAGGGAATACTGCCTTGGTTGGTCATGAGTCAGAATATGCTGCATCTGAAAGCAATTGTGATGAGCATATTGATTTCTCTTCAAATAGTTCTGATCATGCATTTGTTGGTATTGAGAGCCATTCTGGCAGTAATAGTGACAATCTATGCTTCATCATGGATGATTTGAAAGGAATAGCTGATGATGATCTAGAAGAGATGGATATTCTGAGCCAAATGGCATTGATTAATATCAGATCTCAGAAGTTCTATAAGAGAACTGGCAGGAAATTTCCTGACTCTCTAGCAAAACCAAAGTTGGTTTTGACAAGAGTAAGTTGAGGTGTCACAAATGCCAAAGGCTGGGACACTTTGCAAGAGAGTGTAGATCAACTGGATCTAACTCTTCTGCACCCTTTGTGACTTTTCCTAGTACTAGTCCACAAAATAGAGGGCAACATCCTGTTGGTTTGGTCATCATTCACATCCTAGGTCTCCTGCATACTTTGTCCCCCAGGGTCCAATGTATATCCTTATCCTGCTATTATATGCCTCAACCAAATCCTGTTCAAGCTCCAATTGCACAACAACCACAAGCATTGCCTGAACCACAACCTTCCCAATCTCATCAACAAACTCAACCTCAACAACACAACTTCTTCACCCAGGAGTTGTTGACTGGAGCAGTTTACCAGATGATTGTCTGGTCATGAACAACTGTTCATGGTGCTGGTCAACATGGTGGTGACAGTCCCTTGGGAAATCTAGCTCTTATGGCTTTGGATTCTGCAGATACTTCATCTACTAATGCCTCTACACCAAAGGTATCACAGGTATCCTCTGTGGCAAAAGCCAATTATGTTCTGAAACATGCATAGCAGCATTTGCATATTAGAGAAGCAAATGTAGCTTTGATAACAAGAACATTGAGCTAGAACAATCAATTCCACAAGAAAAGCTGAATTTGAGTCTGTGCTTAATGAAAAGAATGAGAGATTTACAAACTTAAATGCCAAATCACAGATTATAAGGCTAGGGAAGAGGTACTTCTATAGAAGTACAAAGATCTCAAAGAAACCCTTGCAGTCACCCAAGTAGAGTGTGATCGATGGGTACAATCATGCAAAGGTTTTGAAATGCTTCTTAGTAAGCAATCTGCTTCCAATGTGAAGTTTGGCATTGGTTACAATCACACTGCTCCACCTACAGATTTTACTCCCAGAGCAGAGGTAGAATCTGATGGTGAGAGCAATAACCAATCCATTTCATCATGTGATCTACTTTCTGATACAGCACCATCAGAAGTAGAAGTCAGCACTAAGCCCTCTCAGAACCTATCAGCTGATGTTGATGGTTCCACTGCTGACACTCACATGATCAAAGAGTTGATCAACTCAGGAGTTAATTCTGAAAGTCCTGAAAGGACTGGAGAGCAAGATTTAACACCTGAAGTTCAAACTCCAACTACTGTCAGTACTGAAAAGAAGAAAACTGTCAGTAGAAGAAAGAGTTGAAGACTACTAAAGAGGAAGTCAAGAAAGCAAACAATGCATTCAAAGCACTGAAGAGCAAGTCTTCAGTAGTTTCATCCTCTTTAGTTGATGATCAACATAAGATAAAGAAGAAACCATGTGAAGTATGTGGTTTGTTCAATCATCTTACAGATGATTGCTGGTACAAAAGAGGATCCAACTCAAACATAAAGAGGAAATTAAAGAGAAAATGGTTAAAATGAAAACTGAGTTTGAGACCACATTGTATCAGCAACATCAAATCCTGTAACCCTTAAGTCCATAAAGAAATCCAAAAAGGAAGGGGTTAAACAGGTAACAGCTGAGATTGCTCAAAAGAAGAAGGTGCAACATAGGAACTTATCAAACTCCAATGGCAATGTGTCTGATGAGCTGAAAGCTTTATCACAAAATCAGACACAGCTGGTTATGATGGTTCAACATCTATGGGAAGATTTAACCAATTAGATGTTCCTATGTTGAAACCACAGAAAAGGAGGTCCAAGCCAAAGGATTCCTCTTCTTCACCATCTTCTTCCTCTCAGGCTGTTGTTTCCATCAAACCTGTTAGTTTACCATCTGTTGATGAGAACAGGCCCAAAACCAATAAGGTTTGGGTCTCCAAAACTAACTGATTGTTTATAATTGCAGGGTTCTTCAACATGCCAAAGTAGCATTGGTATGTAGACAGTGGGGGATCTATGCACATGGCTGGGAATAGCTCTCTTCTTCATGACTACTCTCAAGGAAAGAAGGGGTTTGTTTCTTTTGGCAATGATGCTAGGGGTTACATCATTGGAAAGGCTTGTCTCCAATGGAGAAATAAAGTTTGATGATGTTAATCATGTGGAAAATCTCAAGTACAATCTCTTGAGTGTCAGTCAAATGTGTGATAAAGGTCATGTTGCTCTTTTCACCAGTCAGAACTGTAGGATTCTGTCATCCAAAGTTCTGAATTTGATTGATAAGGTGTTGGATGATCACACTCTCCTAAGAGCCAACAGGACAGGAAGAGTGTATGCCTTAGATCTTTCCAAGAAAATAGATCTCAGAGGCAATCCTTGCCTATTTTCCAAAGCCTCTTCTCAAGAATCTAAACTGTGGCACAGAAGGCTGGGTCATGTTAATTTCAAAAACATGAATCAGCTAATCCACAATAGTTTAGTAGAGGCTTACCAATAAAGGAGTTCCACTGTGATGAAACCTGCACTGCTGTTTAAAAGGAAAACATCACAAAGTCTCATTCCCTCCTATTGAAGAGCCTAAGTCCACTGCCTGCTTGCACTTACTGCATATGGATCTATTTGGTCCTGTGAGAGTGATAGCATGGCAAAGAAGAAATACTGTCTGGTAATTGTGGATGATTACTCCAGATTTGTATGGACTTTCTTTCTACATTCAAAGGATGAGGTTGCTCAGAAGATTATTCACTTTGTGTTGTATGTTGAGAAGCAGTATTCCCTTCCAGTCAAGTGTATTAGGAGTGACAATGGAACTGAATTCAGAAAACCATACACTTGATGACTTCTATCTTTCAAAGGGATCAAAAGGCAGTTTAGCATACCACGGATCCAGAAAAAAATGGAGTAGTGGAGAGAAAGAACAGGACCCTAATTGAAGCTGCAAGGTCCATGCTGGCTGACTCTGGTTTGCCACTGACCTTTTGGGCTGCAGCTGTTAACACAGCTTGCTATATGCAGAATAGAGTCTTAGTAAATCAGAGGTTGATGAAGACTCCATATGAAGTTCTCCATCACTGGCTCTCTAATTTCATTTTTCAAAGCATTTGGGTGTCCCTGTTGTATTCTCAACACAAAGGATCAACTCCAAAAATTTGATCCTAAGGTGGATGCAGGGTATTTTGTTGGTTATTCATCTACTTGCAAGGCATACAGAGTCTTCAACTGCAGAACAAAGATAGTGAAGAGACTTGCATGTGAAGTTTAATGAATCTCCTATGGACAAGATCCACAAAACCCTGTGGAGTTGTTTGATTTGGACATACTGCAATATGTTCCTTATCAACCTCCAGGTTGAAGATCATGTGGATAAATCATCTTCTGCAGCATGTCTTCCACCTGGTGGTATTGATGATGATGATGATAATATCAATACTCACCTATTCAAGTTTAGTGACCAACTGCCTGTGTCTGCTAATTTGATGTTCCTGTAGCTTCAGCAGTTCCATCCACAACAAATGCTGATGAGATCTCTGATTCCTCTACATCTTTTGGGTTACCATCTAATTCTTGGTTTCAAGAGTCTGTATCAACATCTGCTGCTGCTGAAGGTCCTACAACACTTGCACAGATCTCATTGTTTATCAAGAACTGAAGAATTACCCATGTCTCAGATATTGGTGATATCAATGCTGGTGTTTCAACAAGAAGTCAATTGTCTAACTTTGCTTCTATGCTCTCTTCATCAGTCAGCTAGAGCCAAAGAACTACCATGTTGCTTTGAGAGACAATGGATAGGTTGAAGCCATGCAGTGAGCTACTTCAGTTCAAGAAACAGCAAGTGTGGGAACTGGTTCTCTTCCCCCAGGTAAGTGTGCAATAGGCACTAAATGGGTGTTTAGGAATAAAACTGATGAAAATGGGCTTATTGTTAAGAACAAAGCTAGATTGGTTGTACAGGGGTTTTCACAAGAAGAAGGTATTGACTATGATGAAACCTTTGCCCCTGTAGCCAGACTAGAGGCAATCAGATTGTTTTTAGCCTATGCTGCATTCCACAATTTTAAAGTTTTCAAATGGATGTCAAAAGTGCATTTCTATATGGTAAAATAAAGGAAGAAGTTTATGTGTGTCAACACCAGGTTTTGAGGATAATAAACATCCTGAATGGGTGTATAAACTTGATAAGGCTCTTTATGGGTTGAAACAAGCTCCTAGAGCCTGGTATGAGACACTTTCCACTATTCTCTTAAGAATAATTCACTAGAGGCTCCATGATAAAACTTTGTTTATTAAGAAGGGGATCAGCATAAGCTACTTGTTTAGATTTATGTTGATGTATCATTTTTGCATCCTCTGATCCCCAGTTGTGTGATGATTTTACCACATTAATGAAAAAGAGGTTTGAAATGAGGTGCAATGGGAGAATTACAGTTCTTTCTAGGCTTGCAAATTAAACAAAAGCTGATGGAACCTTTATTCATCGGTCAAAATATAGAAAAGATCTTTTTGAATAAGTTTGATTTACAAAACTGTAAGCCCTGTTCTACTCCCATGTGCAACACCACACAAATGGATGCAGATCAGAAAGGTAAAGCTGTTGATGAAACACTTACAGATGTATGATTGGGTCCTTGATTATTTAATAGCTTCTAGACCAGATATTATGTTTGCACATGTGTTTGTGCTAGATTTCAGGCTGCTCCTAAAGAGTCTCATTGATTGCAGTCAAGAGAATCTTTAGATATATTGCAAGGTACACAATCTCTAGGTTTATGGTATTCCACTAGACACTCTTGAAAATAGTGCTTTTTCAGATAGTGACTATGCAGGGTGCAAGTTAACTAGAAAGTCAACTTCTGATGGTGTCAATTCCTAGGCAACTGTTTGATTTCTTGGCAGAGTAAAAAACAAACATCTGTTGCTACATCAACTGCTGAAGCCGAGTACATTGCTGCTGCTAGTTGCACTCTCAGGTACTCTGGCTTCAGAACCAACTTCTGGATTATGGCATTACAGAGACTAAGAATCCATATTAATGGATAGTGCTTCAGCTCTGTGTATTGTCAAAAATCCAGTCCAGCACTCTAGGACCAAAAATATAGAGATCAGACATCACTTTATTCGGGATGTTTTGAAAAAGGTCTGATTGATCCTAAGTTTGTGCATAGTGCTGATGAGCTTGCAGATATTTTTACTAAGCCTTTGGATAGTTCTACTTTCCAAAACCTTGTGTTAAGGCTTGGTATGCTGCAGCTAGAATAAGTGACAACTACTGATGATTTTAGTAAAAAGTACTGGTGATCATTGGTAACCATGTCACATATAAGTACTGATGAGGTCTTTCACCTTCAGTAGTTTTTATAACTACTGACGGCTAAATGCCTCACAAGTACTGAAGTACGTTATCTGTTCTAAACCACTGATGTAGTTACAACTACTGAAATCAGTACAAACAGATAAGTACTGACTCCTATGAAACACCTGAAAAGTAGATGCAAAGTCTGATGAGTAAGTGTTGAGGACAGTATGAAACAGCTGAAAGGCTATGAATTGACGAAAACTACTGAAGAGAACTTTCTCTTCAGTTGTTTCTACAACTGCTGTTTCATCCTAAACATCTGATGACAAAACCATGTCTTCAGTAGTTTCACAACTACTGAAGACTAATACCAAGTCATCAGCTGTTTACAACAACTGATGACAAAACCATGTCTTCAGTAGTTTCACAACTACTGAAGACTAACATCAAGTCTTCAGCTGTTTACAACAACTGCTGACAAAACCAATGTCTTCAGTAGTTTCACAACTACTGATGACTGATACCAAGTCTTCAGTTGTTTCATCATCTGAAGTCAAAACCATGGTCTTCAGTAGTTTTCTAACTGCTGATGCCTAAAACCACGACTTCAGCTGTTTCAACGTCTGAAAGGTGTAATACCATGTCAACAGTCGTTTAAAACTACTGATGACTAACACCAAACCCTTCAGTCATTTTCTAACCCGTATCCTATAAATATCCGACCTAATCCTTTAGAGCCTCATCTTCTTCAAACCTAACGTTCATCTCTCCAAAACTTCTCTCATAAATGGCGTCCATGCAGCTCAAACCGCGACACAACTATGTAGCTTACCTCACCAAATCGCCATTCTGGGCTAAGTTTGATAATGCTATTGATCTTATGGTCCAGTCACCCTACAAAACGGCCTTTCTTCTCAATCCAATCCTTCATGCCGAATCCCTTACCAGTTTTGGATGAACGTCACCCTCACCACTGGGGAGAACAACACAGCGTCTCTCCGGTCGGTCATCAACAACCATGAAGTGGTCATCACTCCCGATATACTTCGTCAAACTCTACACCTGGATGATGCCATCTCCTGCTGGATATCCAAAGGGCACAACTGATTTATCCTTTGCCCACATGGATATCAGGGAAACCTTCGTGCCTCCACCATACTGAAGAAACATTTCCATGATGCTGAACGTCTCATATTTCACATGGTAAATGTCTGTTTGGCTCCTAAGACTTCTTCTTGGGATCAAATGTCTACAAGGTGGCAGCAGGTAATGTACTCCATCCTTGAGCAACAACCTTTAAATTTTTTGGAAATCCTATTTTCAGAGCTCAAGGATATGGCTCAAAACAAACTGCTAACCGTTGGATATTATATCCGCGGTTCATAATGGCCATAATTACAACCAGCTTCAAGCTGAGGGACTTGTTGGCCAGGGAGTCCCTGCTATGGCTGTTTTGCCTGAAGTATACTCCCGTCACAACTCTGACCAATCACTCAAAATGGCTGCCAAGCTGCGCAAACCCACGCAGCTGAACCCACAGCCACCACCTCCAAATCAAAAGTCCCCACCAAACCCACTAAAAGAAACCAAAAAGGCTACTCAGGGAAATGAGTCCCCTGAGGATGCCCCGCAACACAAACAAGGCTATATCCACTGGTTATAACCCCCTAGTGGATATAAGGACTCTCCCAGCCACAGCCGCTCAGGATTCCTCTCAAAAGGAGCTTGCAGCAACCTCAAAAGGGGTACCCACCAATCTGGGATCTTCCTCATTTGAGGAGATTGCCATTGAAGAGCACCATCCTCCCCAGGTGCAGACTGCTTTTACCCCATCTCCCCATGCAACCGCCCCCTAAAGTCCTACATTACTTGTTGCACAAGTGCTGACTCAGTTGCACTCCTCACCCCCTCCCCAGATACCAATTACTACTGGGAACACTTCTACCATTGAGGGGGAGGACCAAAGTGCAGCTGAGAACCCACAACATAGGGGTTACAATGTTCCTTCTCCTAGTGTAGCAATGGAGATTGGAACTTCTGGTGAGGCTGCCACTTCTCCTGCGTCAGCATATGATCAGGTTGTAGTTGGTACCATTACTAAGACCTTACCAGAGGCAACTGCTGATGACGGACACAGTCCTGAGGCAGGAAGTCCCAGTTCCAAGACAAAGGGGCACATGCTACAACTGAGCTACACTCAGTGCATGTTCATCCTGATCCTATCAGGAGGTCAGGTGATTCAGTATCTACTGATGATGACCTGGGCTTCTTTTATGATGTAATCGCCCAAAACACCATCCTGGAAGAGGAGGTGAGCAGACTCAAAGAGCTGCTTGCCAAAACTTCTAAGGAACAAAGACCATCTGCCTCTATCACCTCACAGATGGCACCTTCATCTGAAGGTCTCCCAAACACTGAGCCTCTCCCAACAACTAAGCTACCTGCCTCTGCTTCTGGCACTATTTCTCAGGAACAGAACCCTCCTGAGCAAGTAGTTGCTATCCTTCAAAATTCCCTCCCTCTCATCACACCCATAATCACTGAGATCATGATCAAAGCATTGATGAGAGGCTTTCCTCAGTAATACACCATTGATAGAGGAGGTTGTGGGCAAACACCTTTCTGGCAATCAACCCCTTGCAATCAATGCAACCAAAAAGGGGGAGATTAAGTCAATGAAAGGAAAAAGAAAGAGGAGTATAGAGGAGAAAGAAAAGGAGAAAGAAACAGAAGGGAGAGTGAGAGTAGTGAAAAGGAGTCGGAGTTGAATGTGGAGACTGATAAAGAGAAGGAAAAAGAGAAAGCCTTGGAGCTACTGATAAAAGAGGTGATGCCGAACACGGCAGATCAATGGACAACATCATTGATCAGCTGTTTAGGCAAGGCCATGACACCGATAAACTTGACTCTGAGATTCAACGATTAGAGATTGAAGAAATCCAGAATAGATGGGCGAGTTATGAAGTGTTAGAAAGAGAAAGGCTTGAGATCATGATTAGATTTATTGCAAAATATCTGGGAAAATCAATGATCGAAATCAAAGCTTGGTCCAGGGACAGTATCTTGGCAATCACCACCAAGATCTGTTCATCTGAAGCATATACTAAGGGACTTGTTATTGAAGCTTTGAATGAAGCAGGAGCAGGGAGTAGGACTGAGCTAGCCATATACTCAAAAGCAACACTCACTTCCAAAATGCTAACTCAGCCTGTCAACATTCCCTCTCCAAAACAACCACAACCACAACCCACAAAACCAACTCCCTTACCATCTAAACCAACAGCCGATGATGCACCTAAGAAGAAGAAGAGAAGGGTGTTGAGGCTAGAAGAAGAAGAATAAGAGGATGATGTGGAAGAAGATAGGCTGCCTCTGTCTACAGTTCTAACATTGGCGAAAGCCAAACCCATGCCCATCACTCCCACCTCACAGATGGAAGCTGTGAGAGTAAAGATTGAAGAAGAACAGTAGCAAAAGCTTCATGATGATGAAATGCTGAAAAGCATTGACAAAACTTATGCTGCTTCGTCATCATTATTAGTATGAAGAAAGAAGCTCTGAGATTGTACACTCTTGCCAACACATTTCAATATCAGAAGGAAAAGGTGAGAGTATGGCCTGATCCTAGGGTGGCTCACAAGATTGTAAAGAAAGACATTCCTTCGAGATACAAGGGCCAAGTCAAAAGGATCGTAGATGAAGAGATCACAGTGGTCCTTGTAGTATCACCCTGGGAGATTGTAGAAGACTTCAAGAAGGCCTATGAGACTAAACAACCACCCAAAAGATGTTAGAGAACAGAATTATTAAAAAGGGGTTAGTCTATAAGAGGCTTGAGAACTTCAAACAAAATGAGCTTAGTCTGTTACTTGAAGGGACTCATCCTGATGAGTTTGCATACCGACAGATTACAACAGTTGAGCTCAAAAATGGTAAACAGGCCAAGTACATCTCAGAGCTGTATGGGCGAGAAGGATTGTTTGATGGTGAAGCCGAGAACCTGACCATGGAAGAACAAATCATGTTTCTCAGAGCATACACCAGAGAATCCTACAGGCTTATACATGGGAAGTGAGTCTCATGGATGGGGAACAGCTCAGTGTCCAATTTCCCAATACAGAGCTCCCATCCATACAGTGCCAACCAAATCTTCAGAGACTCATTTCCAGGCCAGTGCTTATATGGGTCATCTTATCAACCGATCAAGAAGGAAAAAGACCAACCATTCTGCCAACAATAAGTGGGACCTCAATAAAGTTAAAGGTTTTGGCTGCATTGGTTCAGGGGGAGTTTGTTGGACCAAAAGAACCAATGAGCCGGATCAGAAAAACCTTGAAGTCCCACAGACTTCACAACAACTACTGAAGACCACAACAGCTGAAGACAACAGCTGATTACAAAGTCTGAAGACACACAAGTGCTGAAGACAAAGTCTGAAGACACAAGTGCTGAAGACAAAGTCTGAAGACACAAGTGCTGAAGACAAAGTCTGAAGATACAAGTGCTGAAGACAAAGTCTGAAGACAAAGTGCTGAAGACAAAGTCTGAAGACACAAGTGCTGAAGACAAAGTCTGAAGACACAAGTGCTGAAGACAAAGTCTGAAGACAAAGTGCTGAAGACAAAGTCTGAAGACACAGTGTGTGAAGACAAAGTCTGAAGACACAAGTGCTGAAGACAAGTCAAGTCTGAAGACACAAGGCTGAAGACAAAGTCTGAAGACACAAGTGCTGAAGACAAAGTCTGAAGACACAAGTGTGAAGACAAGTGGAAGACACAAGTGTGAAGAGAAAGTCTTTCAGAAAGGACAAGTGCTGAAGACAAGTCTGAAGACACAAGTGCTGAAGACAAAGTCTGAAGACAAAGTGCTGAAGACAATACAAAGTCTGAAGAGAAAAGTGCTGAAGACAAGTCTGAAGACGCAAGTGCTGAAGACCAAAGTATCAGACGTTGTCACACAGCTGAAGAGTCTTCTTCAGTAGTTGTGATGGTTACCTTTCAGTAGTTTTCTTTGTTCAGTATTTGTAAAACAACTGAAGAGTATGTTTTAGTTGTTTATAGTTTCAGTAGTTTCTTTTCAGTAGTTGTAATAATAGTTAACACTTGCATTTTTGTTAGAAGATGTCAGCTGTTTGACATCTCAGTAGTGTGTTAACTATCAGTAGTTTGTGATAAATTCTGTTAGATGTCACTATCAAGTGACATCAGCAGACGTCACATCTCTTATATAAGAGGTGTCGACCTAATTGTAATTGTGACATTCCGTTACCACGAAAAGCGAATATTGAATTAAATATATCTACAGAATTCTCCCTATCTATACGTTTTTGTTCTTACATTGAATATCTTTTTGTTCTTGTGAAATGGCTAATTCATGTTAGAATTCCGCTGCTATACCTTAATCAATCAAATGTAGATCACTGATCCTAACAAGTATTATTTAGAGTTTAGTTTTTTAAAATTACTAATTATATCATTTTAAGAATATATTATAAACAATAAAAGTATTTTTTTAAGAAAATAATTTACATAAAATAATTAAAAGTATTTTAAGAATAAACAACTTTTACAAAATGGCTTTTTTAAATTTTTAAAAAATTCAGAATTAGTTTTGAAGGGCAAAGCCTTAAAAATAAAAACATGTGGTTCCCCGAATTCAAACCGGGGACCTCTTGATTAGGGTTGTGTTAGGTCTCGGCCCGTAATAGTTATAACACAACCATTACAGAAAGCCCCAAATTCGAAGAACCCTAGAACTGAGTTGCATCAAATTAAAGTTTAATTTGATTCGGTTAACATCAATAATCATGGGGCTTTTATTCCCCATGATTAAACAAGTATTATGCCTAATATAATTACCCAATTGATGATGGTTTCAAAAGGAGCAATACGAAGAACAGGTCGCGACCGACTCATGTCCAATTGATGAGCAAATGTTGGTGATACTTGAATTAAACTCGAGGATAGCTTTGGATGTTGTTCTTGATTCAAAGGCTTTTATCAATTTCAATTTAGATTGATTGGGATATGGATTTCGATAAGGTTGCAAGTCGTGGAAATAGAGAGAATCGAATGTGAAATTTTTGTGTGTTTCAGGTGCAATTGGAAACTGTAATCGATTCGATGTAGTTAGATAACTGTTTAGGTTCATTCAATTAGATTACTATTAAGGTTTTATGCTTGAACGGCTAATGGATTGAAGGTTTTTCGGTTATACATTCGATTAGCTTAGTAAGATGATTAAGCGCGATTAACTGATGCATTCAAGTTCGAAGTATGTTCTAGAATGATTTGGGACAGTTTATGGATTAAGAATAGACTGATTTTGATTGTTTTTGGCCTCGCCGGAGTCTGGCCGGAACTTGTCCGGAAACACGGGATTAGTTTGTGGGCGGGGGTTGGCTTGTAACTTTTAAATTTACACATTTGGCCCTTGTAGTTTAGTTTATTATTACTTATGCACAAAACTTCCTTTTAAAGTTTATTAAATGACAAACAGCCCCCTTAACTTAATTAATTTAAGTTTTAAACATTTTCAAGTTTAATAACTTTTATAAATTATTGTTATTAATAAAAATATTATTATTATTATATCATTATTACTATTGTCTTAGTTATTATTACTAGTACTATTCTTATTATAATTTTTATTATTACTATTATTATTATCATTAATGTTATCTTAATTATTATTATCGTACAATTTAATTTAAAAATTTTTACTTTGATACACTGAATTTAATGATAATATAGAATTTAGCATATATAACCCATAAATTACAGATTGACAACTTTGGTCCTACAAGAATAAACCATGCTAACTTTTAGTTACGGGAAAAAATACAGAATGTTACAGTCTCCCCAACTTATAGAATTTCATCCTGAAATTAAAAAAAATGAAATTAAGCGAACAAAACGGGTACTTTTTCTTCATGTGCTCCCCGTGCTCCAAGTAAACTTAGCTCCACACTTATTCTCCCATCGAATCTTGACGATTGGGGTAGTTGTAGTTCTAGTCTTTTTCATAATACGATCCATGACTTCAACGGGTTTCTCAACAAAGTGTAATGAATCATCGATCTGGATGTCGTCCAACGGAACATGCAGACTTTCGTCAGCCAAACACTTTCTCAAATTGGAGACATGGAAAACATGATGAACTCCCCTATGTTCCGAAGGTAGTTCTAGTTTGTAAGCCAACTTTTCGATCCTTTTCAGAATCTTGAAAGGTCCTACAAATCTTGGAGCAACTTACCCTTCTTTCCAAAGAGAACAACGCCCTTCCACGGTGAGACCTTAAGAAGAATCATATCCCCAACTTGGAATTCCAATGGCTTACGTCGCTTATCAACATAGCTCTTTTGTCGACTTCTTGCCACTTCAAGGTTCTTGCGAATTATGGAGACTTTTTCGGTCGTTTCTTGTATAAGTTCAAGACCAGTGATCAAGGTTTCACCATTGTCGGTCCAACATATCGGTAAACGACATTAACGGCCATACAGCGCTTCAAAAGGTGCCATCTTGATACTCGAGTGATAACTATTGTTATACGAAAATTATACGAGTGGTAATGCGTATCCTAGTCACCGTTAAAGATAAGGACACAAAGACGTAGAAAATCCTCCAAGGTTTGGATAGTTTGCTCGGTTTGACCGTCCATTTGAGGATGGTAAGCCTTGCTTAGATCCAATTGAGTACCCAAGAGTTCTTGCATAGACGATCAAAAATGTGAAGTGAAGCGAGCGTCTTGGTCGGATATGATGTGCAAAGGTACCACATGATGACTTACAATTTTATCAATGTATAACGAGCCAATCTTGATGTCTTGTAAGTGTCACATATGGGTATAAAATGTGCCGACTTGGTCAATCGGTCAAAGATCACCCATATGCTAGATGGCCATGAGAGGTACGGGGTAGTTTAGTTATGAAGTCTATGGATATGTGTTCTCATTTCCACATAGGAATCTCGGGTTGTTCAAGTAATCCACTTGGGCGTTGATGTTCGGCTTTAACCTTATACACGTAAGGCACTTAGCTACATAAGTCGCTATTTCTTTCTTCATTCCAGGCCACCAATATTGACCACGCAGGTCCATATACATCTTATTAGAGCCGGGATGAATGGAATAATGAGTTTGATGAGCTTCGTTCATGGTAAAGGTACGAAGGATATTACGATTCCGAACCCAGATTAGATTCACGAAGTAAATAAATCCATTGGGTTTTGTTTCTAATTGAGCCTAAAGGTAATGCTCTGATTCATCCTTCATTCTTCCTTCTTGTTGAACCACTTGTTAAGCCTCTAAAATACTAGACTCGATGTCACTTTCAATCCTCAATTTTTGCAGCAGCACGATAGTCTCGTTGACATCAAGAAAATATCGGTATCAAACTCTCCCAAATGTCAAACCATTGACGTCGATCACAAATTTCTTGGAACGAGATCGTCTTGTATGATTTTTCGGATAATTGCATTGGCTACAACATCTGCCTTACCAGGATGGTAACGAATGTCACAATCTTAATCACTAATCAACTCCACCGAATGACGTTGTCTTATTGAGATCTTTTTGATTAAAAATGTGTTGAAGGCTTTTGTGATCGGTGTGGACTATACATTGTGTCCATAAAGTTAGTGCCTCTAAATCTTCAAAGCAAACACTAAAACACCAAGCTCGAGATCATGTGTCATGTAATTCACCCCGTGGACCTTCAATTGTATTCATGCATAAGCTATGACCTTTACTCGTTTCATGAGAACACAACCAAGGCATTGTTTAGATGCATCACAATATATGTGAAATCGTCGTTTCATCGGATTGGGTCAAGATAGGAGCATTGCACAACTTATGCTTTAACGCTTTAAAGGCTTCCTCTTGCTCGGGCCCCATTCAAATGGTTTATTCTTTTGAGTCAAAGAAGTAAGCAGCTTTATGATTCTCGAAAAGTTGGCAATAAATCACCGATAACAACCAACACGACAAGAAAAGAACGAACATCAATTGGAGTTGTAGGATCACACCAATTCTTCACAGCTTCCACCTTTACAGGGTCAACGTGAATTCCCTAGCTATTTATCACGTGTCCTACAATTGAACTTCTTCAAGCCAAAATTCACACTTTGAGAATTTCACGTACAATTTTTCTTTCTTGAACAACTCAGAACTTGTTGCGAATGATGTTCATGATTGGTTTGGACTTGGAATAGATAAGTATGTTGTAAATGAAGACAATCACAAACTTATCTAGATACGGATTGCATACTCGATCCATGAGATCCATGAAGACAGTAAGAGCATTTGTCAAACCAAAAGGCATAACTATAAACTCATAGTGCCCATATCGAGTACGGAATGCGGTCTTTGGGATATCATCATCATGAACTCGTAATTGACGGTATCCAGAACGTAAATCAATCTTTGAGAAAATGGCAGCTCCTTGAAGTTGGTCGAATGATCATCATTTCGAGGAAGAGGGTAATGGTTCTTGATGGTAAGCTTGTTGAGTTCACGTAAGATAGTCGATGCACATACGAAACGACCCTTCTTTCTTCTTCACGAACAGGATGGGTGCACCCCAAGGCGAAGAGCTGGACGAAGAAAACCATCTCTGATAGTTCTTCAAGTTGATTGGATAGCTCTTGCGTGTCCGATGGTGCAACTCGCTATGGTGACTTAGCCACAGGGTTTGATCCCGGAATCAAATCGATATTAAACTCGACTTCACGCACGGGAGGTAAACCACTAAGGTCATCAGGAAGTACTTCGGGGAAATCTCGTACAATTAGGACAACCTTAAGATCTTTCCTTTTGACTTTCGTGTAAACCACGTAGGCCAAGAAAGCTATATAGTTCTTGCTTAAGCATTTTCGGGCATGGGTGCACGACATGAGTTTAAGCCCTTTGGAGGATTTTTCACCGAATACTTTCAATGTATCCCTAGAAGGTAACGGGATACGAATTCACTTCTTGAAACAAATGATCTCGGCATAGTGTTTGGTTAACCAGTCTATACCAATGATAATGTCAAATCTCCCAAGTTTCATAGGAATAAGATCGATAAAGAATTCATGTGCGTCGAGACTCAAAATACAATTACGAATAACAATATCCATAGTTATCGGTCTCCATCGACGACTTCAACAAGGAGGGGTCTTTCTAGTTTCATATGTGGCTTAGCAAGAATGGATTCAAACTCTAACGAGACAAAACTCTTATCGGCTCCAGAATCAAATAGAACGTAGGCATAAGTATTATATATAAGGAACATACCTGCTCAGTTTTAAATGTATTTAATGATATAGGTAAAGCATAAAAGAACTAGATCATAAGATGATGTTGGGATTAAAATACCGTTCACCGCATCGTTTTTTGCTTGTGCTTGATTTGCGTTGATATTGAAAGCACATCCTCGGGCTTGTGGAATGTTTCCTGCAAGACGAGGGCATTGTGGGCGGAAGTGACCAGGTTTCCCATAGTTGTAGCAAACACGATTTGCAACAATCGCAACATTGTTTAGGGCACAGTGAAATGTCGCCACCAAGTGTCCATATTTACCGCACAAGGTATAGATGCGGCACAGAGCGTTCCCTGGATGATGATACCTACAAATGTTACACATAGGTTGAGGACCATCGTAGGCCCTAGCCACAGGCATTTGAGCCATAGGTGTAGCCACAGGTACAATTTGTCTTTGTGGTGGTTTGGGTGCAGCCACAGCATAGTTGCGAGCCGGTGTGAACTTGCACTTGTTGTTGTTGTTGTAAGACGGTTTAGTTTTTGTTTCCTTGCTAGCTTCGGGGACCATCTTCTAAACCTTTTTAGCACCCTGACAGACATTGTGCCCGCTCGTATATGATTCTCAGTAAGTTAAGCAGTGATAGTGATGGCTTCCTCAAAAGTGGTGGGTCGACTACCCACTACAACATCTTGGATTTGGGGTGATACACCCTTGATAAACTTCTTGATGTTACGGGGGACAGTGTGGACCATATGGGGAAACAAAATGCTCAACTCGTGATGCCTAGTTGAGTAGGCCAAATGATCACCACCATCTTGCTTGAGGTTCCAAAACTCTTCCTCCAGCTTTTGCAATTTACTTCTATAGCAAAACATTGCGATAACAATGTTCTTGAACTTGTCCTAGGTTAGTGGCTAACACAACATCAACACCACGGTTCCTTTTCTCGCTATAACAAAGTAAGTGCCCTTTGTTGGAGCATACTAGTGGCATAACGAACCTTGAGCACCTCGGGATTTTCATAGTAATTAACGTATACTCCATGCTTTTGAACCACTCGTGAAGACCAGTGGCTCCTTCCTTTCCACTATAGCTAGTGGGCTTGAGTGAACTAAAGTGTTTGAAAGTGCATGTTTGGTTGTTGTGCCCTTGATTCGTGTTATTTTCTCCTTGACCATTCCCATTGTTGCTAGAGTTAGTCATAAAGGAGCTATTTAATTCAACAACCATGGTTGGGATGACAACAACCATTTGTCGTGCAATCATGGAGGCTAATTTACAGTCGGAACTTCCACGCTTTCAATGATGGCGAGACATGCTAGATACAAAATGAGTTACTCATGGGAATTTGGATGTAAAAGGATAATAATTCAAACAAGGATTGATCAAGAGCTGTAAGGCACATGGAATGATTCCATTTGGTAATGCATTACATTTGTAAACATTGTCACGTCAAGGTAAATGACCCATTGTGCCTTAGAAACTTGTGTATGTTGACCATAGTTTATCACTCATCCCGGATATCCCTAGGTAAGCATTACTAGTCTAGTAGGATTTATGCAAAATGCTTACCTTAGCCCGAAGGCTTTTGTTGATACATTATGTACCTAGTTTATGTTCTTAATGTAAAAGTATTTCATTTCTTACACAGATATAATGTGAATTCTTAATGAAATATAATATGTTTCTTGATGTTTATTTGTCCTTAAATATTTCATATTATTATTGTATTTGATATAATTCATATGTATGAACAT
This sequence comes from Flaveria trinervia, assembly GCA_025506515.1. Taxonomy (NCBI): domain Eukaryota; kingdom Viridiplantae; phylum Streptophyta; class Magnoliopsida; order Asterales; family Asteraceae; genus Flaveria; species Flaveria trinervia. The sequence goes on from CM046446.1 coordinate 19,732,335, forward strand.
CTTATATGGGTTTGAGGTTATTGTGCATAGTTCTAAATCAATAATGATTGAGAAATATGTTCAACCTAGTCGGGTGATTATTTATGCTAATGGACCTTACTTATGGGCCATACGCATGAATGAATCATACTTATGGACCAGTCGCACGACTAGACCAAGAGACTGGATCAGTCGTATGACTAAGACATAAGATTGATTCAGTCAGATGACTGAACCTTCAGTCGTGCGTATGAATCAACCGCATGAGTCAGTCGCAGGACTGAACCATGCTAATGGTTCAATCGTACGAATGAAAACTACAAACCTATAAATACCACATAATTCATGAAAAAATGAGAGACTTTGAATATTCATAAACCCTAGCTGTCCTGAGCATCCCAAACAACCAATCCAACTTTATAGTTTGTTCCTGATCGATTTCTAATCAATTCTTAACATTTGTTTCTTTGTTAGATCGATCAGGTTGTCGTTCTTACTGAATGGATCACCAGTAAATAGGATTCCACAATATTTGATCTAGTCTCACACAGAATCCGTTAGTACTCCATACGAACATGGTCCTAAGAAGTGGTATTAGAGCATTGGCTCGCGATTTTGCGTGGATTAAATTGGTTTTGGTGTTAAAACCTAAGTTTTCAATCAAAAGAGTCACCTATTTGCTCCAAAAGCGTTTTCGATGTTTGCATGTGATAAAGTTTTGATTGTTCATCAAACGACAGATTAGGGTTTTTGGAAAATTCATATTTTGTGTCAAAGTGTTAAAAATATTCGACTTTTCAAACATAGCAGCCTTCAGTCGCACAATTGGTCCATTCGTAAGAATGAACCCATTCGTACACTCTTATTTGCATGACTGAACTCAGTCGTGTCTCTCATTTGCACGGTTAAGCAGCTTCAGTCGGTTTATTTCAATCGTCCTTCTCATTCGCACGACTGGATCCAATTGCACGATTGAATTCATTCGTATCCTTCATTCGCACAAGTGACCCATTAGCATAGCTCATTCACACAAGTGAATGTATCCTGTTCTAAGTTTACCAAGGTTATAGCAATGGAAGACCAGTTTTTTGCATTCACTACTGGAAAGGACTCGCATGTTTAGAATCTTCTACTTCTGGAAAATGAGATTGGAAACCACAACAAACCGCCAAAGCTGTTAACTTTGAATGATTACCGATAATGGAAATTGTGGTTTGAAATCTACTTAAATAGAGTTGATCCAAACCTTTGGACATCCATTGAGACTAGTTACACGATACCTGTCAGTGCTAATGGAGTTAAATTGACTTTGGGAGAAATGAGTGAATCGTAAAAGACTTTGAATAAAGCTGAAAAGAAAGCATATGCCTTGTTGACTAAATCTATACCGAAGGGCATATTTCATCAGTTCTCTGAGAACAAGCAGTCTAAGAAGTTATGGGAGCCCTTAGAAAAGAGATACGAAGGAAATTCAACTCTGAAGGCACTGAAGGCTAAAGTTCTAAAAATGGAATTTGACATTTTTTCTTCGATTGGAAATGAGAGCTTGGATGATATAATTGATCGATTCTATCATTTGATGAGTGAGTTGTACACTCATGGCATGACCACATCCATGGAAGATAAAGTCTCTAGCTTTGCTGTTGGTTTGCCAGACAAATGGGATTCATTTGTGTCTAATCTGAGACAAAGAACACTCTTGCCACTTTAGACATAATTGATTTCATTTTGAAGTTAAAGGAGGAAGAACCACGTATGAAATACAAGTCAAAGAAAGGATCCTATGTTCAGAATCCTACACTATACAATTCAATTCCAACTCTGGCTGTTTCAGGCGCACCGCTTCAAACAACATTTGTGTCTAGCTCTTCTGCTCCTTCCTAAAGCAATGCATCAGAAACTGTAACATCAGGGCCATCTGGAACCCAATACATAGTTCCTGAGGCAAATACTACCAAGTTGAAGACCAAGAATCTCAGAAATATCATCGTGGAAGTTGCCAAAGATCACATGGAACTTCTAGCTGCTGCTGTGCAATCTTATGATGGATTAGTTGCTGGTAAGATTGGAAACTGTCATCTTGCTGACGAGGTCTATGAGCAAGTTGATGAAACTAAGCTAGAACACATGGATATAACATGGGCCTTGGCTAGTGCTGTTAGAAGGGCAACGAAGTTTGTGAAAAAGATGGGACAAAATTTGGTTGCAATGCAAGATACGTCATTTAGATTTGACAAAACCAAAGTCACGTGTTTCAATCGTGGTGAAAAGGGGCATTTCAAACATGAGTGCGTGATGCCAAAGAAGACTGTTAATGGAAATCCTTTTCCAACATTCAACCGACAAGACAACTATAAGATTAGAGATTCATCTTTAAGTAAAGAGTCTAAGGCTTTGGTTAATCAAGGTGATGAAGGACAAGACTGGTCCTTCCAGTTCATTTCTCATGGTGAATCAAGCATTGCTTTAGTGGATACATTGGATGATGGATCTGCAAGTGAAGGAGACATCATATCTGAGCATAGACTGTCAGATATCGAAGAAGCTATGGAGGTCGTTGGTCATTTGGTTCAAGAAGAGCTCAGTGCTACAACTTAGAATCTCTAGTCACTGAAGAGTCTGACACTACGTTGATGGCTGATTCGTCTAGTTCTACACAGGTATGTTCTAAAGATGAATTATTTGAAAAACATGCTTGTACTGAATGTGATAAATTTAGGGAAAGCATTAATTTAAAATTTGCTAGGTTGTTAGAACATAAAAGTTGCTAGGTTGTTAGAACAAAATGATTCTATAGGTAAACCTGTGAAATCAGTCACTAAACAGAAGGATTATACTTTGGGATCAACAAATAAGATACATGTTAAGGATTTGGGTGATAAAAATGAAAAGGTCAAATTAGGGTGAGGTTTACAAATGTCTATTTAGAACTTAAAGGTCTAATCAATGAACCTTAAACGTGTTAATCATCAAAATCCAAATAAAATGAAATTTAAAGAAGTTCAAAATGTCAAAACAATTAAATTTGTTAAAGAAGGTGAAACATCTAAAAAGGAAGAGTCGTCACCCAACCGGACATATCTCAAATCACGACCAAACTCAACTCCACATCATAAAATTCCTCAAACTATTGAAGGAAGATCCTGCTACAGTTGTCAAAAACAAGGACATATCTCTCCAAATTGTCCTTATTATCAAACACCTAAAAGGAAAATTGAACTTGTTGATGAAAAACCATGTTTTTCAAAAATTAGGTCTAAAACTTCTAACATTAGATCTAATACTACTCCTAAGGTTACACCTAAGATTTTTAGTGAACCTAAAGTTCTAACCATAAGCCAGTCGTCTGTTTATCACAAACAGGCCTTACACAAAACTGGTTTATGGAAGATAAAAACAAGTAATGTGTCTGATAGTGAGAACAAAAAGAAGAAAGATGTGCCCTCTTTCTCTGAAGGATAGTGGGTTAAGTTCATGATATGTGATACCTCTAGGACACCCAAGCCAGTCAAAGCTTGGGTCCCAAACCTGAACTAATCAATTCCTTTGTACGTGTAGGGTTTCCGCTACAATGCTATCACTAATACCTGGATTATTGATAGTGGGGCTTCCAAGCACATGACCGGGAATTAATCTTTCCTTTTCAATGTCAAGCAAATTAAAGGGGTAAATGTATCATTCGCTGGGAATAAAGGAGGTTACATCACCGCTCAAGGCAAAGTGGGAAACAAGAATGTGAGGTTTGACAAGGTCAACTACGTTCAGCAACTGCAAAAAACAACTTGCTTTGTGTCTCCCAAATCTGTGATAAGGGATTTAAGGTTGTGTTTAACATCAAAGAAGTGCTACATGTTGAAGAAGGAGTGTGTTATCGAGGAGGATAAAATTCTAATGTCAGCTTCAAGATATAACGATATATATGCCTTGGATTTTTTTAAAGCCCCCACAACTGATTCTACTATCTAGTGCATTTTGTCAAAGGCAACATAGAGGGATTCAGTCTCCTGGCATAGGAGAATGGGACGCATTAATCCTAGGAAGATGAATCATTTGGTTTAGAATGATTTGGTGAATGGAGTTACAATCAAGAATTTCCAACTCTCTGATTTCTACATAGCATGTAAGAAAGGGAAACAGACCAAGAAGTCTCACAAGGCAAAGAAAGTTAAATATATCGATATTCCTCTTGAGCTTCTACACATGGATCTATTTGGCCCAGTCAGCACAAAAAGCATTGCTAGAGATTGGTACTGCTTTGTAGTAACTAATGATTACTCAAGATTCTCTTGGGTGATGTTTCTGAAAGCCAAAACAAAGACATTTGAATCATTAAAGCATCTAGTCACTACATTGGAATCACTCTACAAGCTGAAAGTAACAAAGATTCGATCAGACAACGGAACAGAGTTCAAGAATTAGTGGATGGAGGCATTCTGTCGAGAAAAAGGAATTATTAATCAATTTACTTCTGCCTACACTCCATAGATGATTGGGGTTGCTGAAAGTAAGAATCAGATCTTGATAGAGACAGCAAGGACAATGTTAGCGGACTCTAAATTGCCTATTCAATTCTGGAAGGAGGCAGTGGCTAATGCATGCTACACTCTCAATCGAGTCTTAATGGTCAAACATCATGAAAAAATGTGTTATGAACTGATCCAGTGACGTAAACCCAACTTGGAGTATCTAGAACCATTTGGAGCACTGTGCATGCTGTTAAAGAGAACTTAAATTGGGAAGTTTTGTGAGAAGGCAGAAAAAGGTATCTTTCTCGGATATAGTACACCAGAAAAGAGAGTTTATAACAACTCAATGGGTCAGGTAGAAGTGTGGTGCAATGTTGATGTCCAAGGATACACTACCCCCTGCTAGCAAAGGACCTTCCTTCTTCTTTGACTATGATGGATTCTTCAAGTCCTTCGATCTACCTCCTTTTCATCCTGATGATGATGAGGTATCTGCTCAAATAATGTATGATGTTTAGAATACTCCTACACTAGACTCGACATCATCAGTTCCATTAGAAGATACTTCTAGCCCTTCAGGGGGAGAACTTGAAGTAAGTGAGTCTTCCTCTGATGATGAAGAAGTTGAGACTGCAAATGTGGTTTAGGAAGAATAGGTTCCCACTACTGGACGTACACAAGCATCTGATCTTGATGCCACTAGAACTTCTGAACCCCATACTCCAACAGCCACATAAACTAAACCTGGGATTCAAAATCTAGATAATAAGGTAGTTGTTCCCACCACTCCGGAAGTCGAGTTAATGTGTATCATCCGCTGAACAACATCATTGGGGATATTCTATCGGGATTTCAGACACGAAATCATCTATACTCATCTAATTATGCCTTGGTCATGGAACAAGGATATCTACACGATGGTGCTTATCAATGTTTTGTGTCTTAATTTGAGCCAAAATATGTAAGTGAAGCCTTGAATGATAAGGCATGGGTTAGTGCTATGCAAGACAAACTCCTTTAGTTCAAGAAGTTAGGAGTATGGACCCTTGTGCATAGACCAAATGGTGCTAAGGTGACTGGCACTAAATGGGTTCTTAAGTGTAAGAAAGATGACCAAGGGGTGATAATTAGAAACAAGGCTCGGCTTGTCATTCAAGGGTTTAGACAAGTCGAAGGCATTGACTACAATGAAGTGTTTGCACCTGTGGCAAGGATGGAAGCAATTCGTATCTTCTTAGCCTATGCATCCTACATGAAGATCAAAGTTTATCAATTGGATGTGAAAAGTGCCTTCCTTCATGGTGAAATCCATGAAACTATGTACGCTAGTCAACCTAAAGGATTTGAGGATCCTTATCATCGGGATAGAGTTTATAAACTGGACAAGGCTCTTTATGGGCTTCATCAAGCCCCTCAAGCCTTGTATGAGAAGCTCTCTACTCGTCAAGTGAAACATGGTTTTTGCAGAGGAGTTATTGACCGCATGTTGTTCATCAAAGAGAAAGATGGTGATTTACTACTGGTATAGATATATGTGGATGACATAATCTTTGGTTCCAAAAATGAAGAATTATGTAAAGAATTCAAATTTGTGATGAAAGTTGAGTTTGAGATGAGTGGCATGGGAGAGATGAAGTTCTTTCTGGGGTTACAGGTGGATCAGACACCACATGGAATCTTTTTTGCATCAGTCCAAATATGTAGGAGATATCCTTAGTTTGTTCGATATGGAGAATGCAATGTTTGCTGGGACTCCACTTGCTACAAACCATAAGGTAGCACTCAACGAAAATGGTGATCTGGTTGATGCCACTATGTATCGAGGAATGATCGGATCTTTGATGTACCTCATTGCCTCTCGTCCTAATATTATGTATGCCACATGTCTTTGTTCTAGATATTAGGCTAAACCAAAAGTGAAACATCTAATTAGGGTAAAAAGGATATTTCATTATCTGAAGGGTACTCCAACACTCGGGTTGTGTATCCTCATGATGATGACTTTGAGCTTACAACATATAGTGAATCAAACTATGGTGGCTGCAAGATGAATTACAAGTCAACATCAGCGGGATCTCAGTTCTTTGGAAGACGCTTAGTCACCTGGCAGTATAAGAAGCAGACATTTGTTGCTCTGTCAACATGTGAACCTGAATATGTTGTTGCTGCAAGTTGCTGTTCACAAATCATTTGGATTCAAAAACAAATGTGAGACTATGGTTTGCAATTTTCTAACACCCCTATCTTTATTGATAATTCTGTTGCAATAACTGTCACTAAAAATCCGGTCCAACACCCAAAAACTAAACACATCAGTATTAAATATCACTTTATGCGTGACTGTTTTGAAAAGCAATTAATCTATGTTGTTAAAATTAATATGGATTTTCAACGCGCCAACCTCTACACCAAAGCTTTTGACAAACCTCGGTTCTTATATCTTTTGGAGGTCAATGGCGTAAAAAATAAAAGTGCAGTGATTCCAGAAGAGTCGAGTTCGTAGTCCGCCAAATTTTTCTTATTTTTTAGTTTATTTTCTTGTCTTTAAAAATCCAAAAACACAAAAATATTTTCGGTTTTAGAGTTTTAGGGGGAGAATAGTTTAGTCTAAAAAAATGGAGGCAGGCAAATTAGCTGAAAGTAAAGAATCAAATACGTGAGATTGATCCAACAATTATGGAAAGTGATAATACACAGGGAACTACTGTTTAGGACATCAAAAGGATTTAAATAATCAAAATGCTATATTCACATTACAAGTCTAAGAAGTCTAAGTAAAATAAAGGAAATATGATAGTAAACTAGTCTACTACTGAGGTAACATAGAGAAAGTAGGCCTAGAGGTTGCTAGTTCATTATATGATGTGTCGGTAGATTTAACACAATAGACTAGTAGACTTCATTCGTGAATCAAATTCAAACTAAGTTGTTCAACTGGCTGTGGGTTCTCATCTTATCTCTAGGTAACACAATCAACAATTTCCAATAAGGGTGACGAGCAAAATAAATACCACAAATGTGTGCGAATGACCATAACAATGAGCAAAGCACATGGAAAAACAGTTAAGCGCGATCTAGCTAATGACTAATGTTGTTGGTGCGTTATGTGCAAAAGAATGAAAAAAATGCTCTAATGAGAAGATAGGTTGTGTGCCTCTCTGTTGTGTGATGGCACTGACTTGATGATAAGCATAACCTAAATATTCTAGAATTCATTGTTGTTTGCGCCTCTCTGATGTGCGATGGCACTGACTTGAGGATAAGCATACCTAAATATTCTAGAATTCATTGTTGTTTGCGCCTCTTTGCTGTGCGATGGCACTAACCTGAGGCTTGGCATCTCTTTGAAAGCTCTTAGAATAGTTTCTTCTTGTCAAATACCCGTAGATCGCTCAAAATCTCCTGAGGAATGTTGATTACCATATAAGTGTAGGATTAAAAAATGCTTGTTGAAATAATATAACCTAACACATCACCAATGTGAGTAAAAAATCTGTGTATGGATTTCAATGGAAAAATATACTGACAATCATCGTGGCTGCAACTCTCGACAGTTAAAATCATTGTGTGCATATTATAGCTCTAGTATGATTTCCTGAACGTGCTAATTGACTCTTAGACAAATGAGAATCTAGTATTAAAGTACATATAAAAGGGTCACAAATGATTATGATATACATGTATGATTCCATATGAATCTGTCTAGATATGATTAAATTAAATTGAAGTTGTTCTTCTCAGGAAGAAAAATCAGTTAGATGGTTTCTAAAAGGTTTCAATCCACCTCAAACCAAAAACACAAAAATATATCTTGTTTTCCTTTAATTCAAGTTGCATTCTATTTTCGTTATCTTCTTTGCGTCAATATCGGACTATATAACTAGATGAACTCTGTGAATCACAAATTAAAAGGATCATGTCTGAGGTGATCAAATGATTTTCTGTTAAAAGGATCACGTTTGAGGTAATCAAATGATTTTCTGTTAAAAGGGTCATGTCTGAGATGATCATTGGTCATAATGTTATATATCAAAAGTTAGATTTTGAGTGTATGGAAATGTATGAGGTCAAACTCATAAGTATGAGCCAATCACACGATTGAATCATAAGTATGAGCCAAGCGCACGATTGAACCATAAGTATGACAAGAATGAGTATGGGTCAACTATGCGATTGGATCACAAGAATGAACCAATCGTACGACTGGATGAAGGAGTCTTAGTCAGTCGCACGACTGGATGAAGGAGTCTTAGTCAGTCGCACGACTGAACCCCTGTTGCATGAATGAATCATACGTATGGGTACAGTCGCATGACTAAAACTCAAAACAGTATAAATAGAGGGGTCAGTCGGTCGTATGCCTTACCACCCTTCAAAAACTCTTTAAAACCACCCACACCCAAACACTGCCAAATTTTTAATTGTTGTGATTACTCTCCGAAAGTTATACCGATTGATTTCCCATTCATCTTCTGGTATTTCGCAACTAAAATCGGTACAAAGGACTGGATTAATCAGACACAATGACCGAAAGTGTTAAACTCAAGAACTGAAACTATACTCTAAAATAGACCACTTAAATGAACACAAATGTTGATTTAAATGATAATAAGTGCTATTTCGAGTCCCTGCAAACCTAATGAATCTAAACATGAAGTGTAAAATAATGTTTTGACAAAGATTCTGAGTTAGAGTGTCAAACAGAGCAAGATTCAAATAGACACTCCATATGAACCTCAGTCGCACGATTGAGCCAGGCGCATGATTCAATCACACGAGTGAATCAATCAGTGACTTAGTCGCACGACTGACTCAACCACATGGCATAAGCTTATGACTAAGTTTAGTCGCAGGCTTAATAGTACAACTGAACTCAGTTGCAGGCTCAATCATACGACTGAACTCAGCCTTATGGTTCAATCGCACGATTGAACCAGTTGATCAAAATCAACTAAAATACAACTGTTATCTCTTATTCACAAATCTAATGTATATGTTTCTTGTTTTGTAGCAATATGGTTGAGAGATGGACTATGAGCACTAAGCACAACATCTGTGCTCATCTGGATGCTACATCCTGGAATGCTTCTGAGTTCATTGGGATCATAGCTGTCCCACGTAGATCAAGGATCTACAAGGCTATTTCTACACCATGCACACCGTATAGATCTATTCAGCAGACCTTCTGGGAAAGTGCTGCTGTTGACAGGTTCGTTCTGTATTAGGAGCTCTATCTTTGGACTGGAGATTATGATCACTGAACACGACCTGTCGAGGGTCTTGGATCTGGGTGAGGACGTTGCATCCACTGATTATTCGTGGTTGCTTTCTGATGATCAAGTATGCCGGAGACATTAATGCCAGCGTACTGAACAAGAACAACATGTGCCCCCAGTTCAAGTACTTGGCACATGTGATCCTCAAGTGCATAGCCTTCAGGCGGGGAGGATTTCATGAGAAGTCCAACCAAATCCAGAATGCATACATTGCACTGGTACTGAACCTCTCGTTTAGTTTATCCCGCATGCTCTTCTCATATCTGATAGAGAACATAGAGGCCAAAGGCAAGGAACACTTCTGCACTTATCCACGATTTCTGCAAATGATCATAGATGAGAAGCTTCCTCTTCTGCCTAAGGAGAAGGATGATGCATTTATGTGAGAATTGATGGATGACACCACACTAGGGAGGATGAAGGTGTACCGGGGGAAGCAGTTGAAGCCCCCGGTCATGAGACTATATGGGCATCTGGCCTATAAGGATTACGTGGCAGCTCTCGTAAGAAGTGGCATCATGATGATAGTGATTCTAATGTTGAGCCCATAGTGATTCCCACTGATGAAGAGGACGATGATGATGACCATGATGACAGTCAAGGTGGTGGAGATACTGGCCCCAGTCAATCACGGGCCACTGACACGTCTACTATATCTCCACCACCTTCGCACAAGTCTTTAGTTGCACCTGGTGGATCTAAGCAGGATGCTTTCCACTAGGATTCCTTGTTAGATGAAGAAAATGGGTCTGATTATGAGCCTCTCACTAGGAGAGTCGGTAGCCAGGTTGTGGCTACGGAGAAGGGGAATGAGGCGGTTGGTGGACGCCAAGCTGGGTCTAAGGGTGGTGATACTGATGTCACAGATCCAACATACACACCCGACCAGCCGATTAGCTCAGGGGGAGCCCCTATAGCCAAATTTTTGAGGAAGAAGAGGATGGCCCATCCTATGGCAAGAGGGGTAAGAGACAGAGGATCACCTTGATCAGTTCTTCCACCACCACATCCCCAACAACTACCACTACCATCGCCACTACCACAACAACTAACACTCCCACCACCACTCATACATTCACATCCACCTCACCCATAATACCTAACACAGCTCCACCATAACCCACTTCCATCCCACTCCCATCTATAACACATCCACTACTACACCCACTACTTACCAAGACGGCACATTCAACCAATTCACACCTATACCGGGCTCTACTCTACCCACTGTCGGGTTAGAGGAACAACTGGAGAGCCTCAACAGACTTGTGCTAAAGCTATTATCCACAGATGAGTTGAGAGCCAACAAGATGAACCAGCTGGTAGCGGTCAATACCGCCCAAGGCAAGCACATTGCTCAGCTGACCGAGAAGAACGCTGCTCACGAGAGAGCGTTAGTTCGAGCTCACCATGCACTAACGGCTCAAAATGAGGTTGTGATGGCTTCTGTCAACAGGATTGAGGGGTTGGAGAAGAAGAACAAAAGGCTGATGTTGAGGTTGAAAGGTTCTAAGGGTGAGCCCCTAAATATTAAAGATGATGGTGATGACGGTGGAGATGATGATGATGAGCTTACAGAGGATGACTCAGAAGTAGATGATGATGATGAGGAAGCAGGACCAAGTGGAAAGGGTAAGGGAGATGATAAGGATGATGATGATGGTCAAGAAGGTGATGCATCTGCATGAGCCTCAACTCAAGCAGCTCAGGAGAGGCGCTTCAAAAGAGCTGCATCCTCTGCAGCTCCAGCAAGGAGACACATGATCAGGGCAAAGGCAAAGCTCCACAAGCTGATGATCATGATGTTCTCCTCCTTCAGCAAGTCAAGACTCAACTAACTATGATCTTGACTTGAAAGGGATTGTCAGAAGGTCAGTGAGCTACACTTCAGAAGAAGGAGAAATCATACATGATCTGACTAACGAGCAGCTTGCTGAGATGTTTAGACTAAATCCAGATGAGCTTGTAAAAGATGCTCCAGAATTTGATGTTTTAAGTGATGAGGAGCTACAAAGGGTAGATGAGATTGAGATTGAAGATGTTACATCTGATTACTATCCATAGTACACTGACCCTTAGGGCAACACTCTCCCCAACTTGGGTGAAACTTTTGGCAGTGATACTTTTCAGAAGTTGGAGGAGATGGATAAAGAAAAAGAGAAGGATGAAAATAAAGCCCAAAGTTCAGATGCTAATGTTGATATTAAGAAAGCTGAATCGGCAGCTTGTTTTTCAGAAATGAAAGCTCAATACACACCTCCAAAGCATAATGCCTACACCAGACTTAGCGAGTCAAGAGACATCAGAAAGTGTCAGGCAAGATCATCGCGTGGGCCTATTTTGAAGACTTGGATGTCTATGCTGTAAAAAGAGAGAAGGGGATTGAGTAATTCAGATATCCACATGATTTGAAGACTCTTCCTGGTTTTGAGCTAAATAGATTGGCATGTTTAGACCTTTTGTATGCCAACCCAAGGAAGATGTCGAGATGGTTTGAGACAGCACTAAAGAAAGAGTACCACACCAGATGGGTAAATTTCAGACCTTAACAACCTAAGAGGTTCATTCTTAAGTCTGAAGTTAACCCTATATCTAGAAGACCTAAAGTGGTGTTATAGTGGAGTCCCCCATGCACAATGTCTAAGATTCCCTTACGGGATATGCCTTAGGACTTCACTCCACACTTCAAATGGTGGTATTATGATTGGAGGACGGGGGAAGCGGTCATAGTTCTTAACAGAGAAGGAAAGATAGAGACGATCAGGGTATTTAACCCAATGTGGCTTACCAACTTGTTTGCTGAACATATCTACACTCTATACATGTAACCACTGTTCTATGAGATGCAAGATATTGTACAAGCTCTATAGTTCCAACATGTTATACGACTCTGCTTTGCATCCGAGATACACGCAGGAGTCACCATAGAAGAGAAATACAAGAAATTTCAAGAGCAGGGGAAGAATGTTAGACAATAGGCTAAACTAGGTCCAAGGGGGAGTTTGTTGATACATTACATACCTAGTTTATGTTCATAATGTAAAAGTATTTCATTTTCTACACAGATTATGTTTCTTGATGTTTATTTGTCCTTAAATAACTCATATTATTGTTATTGTATCTGATATAAGTCATATGTATGAACATCTTATATGGGGTTGAGGTTGTTATGCATAGTTCTAAATCAATAATGATTAAGAAAATGTTCAACCTAGTCGGGTGATTATTCATGCTAATAGACCATACTTATGGGCCATATGCATGAATGAATCATACTTATGGACCAGTCGCATGACTAGACCAAGAGACTAGATCAGTCGTATGACTAAGACATAAAATTTATTCAGTCGCACGACTGAACCTTCAGGCGTGCATATGAATCAACCACATGAGTCAGTCGCACAACGAAACAATGGTTCAGTTGTACAAATAAAAACTACAAACTTATAAATATCACATAATTTGTGAGAAAACAAGAGACTTTAATATTCATAAACCCTAGTCGTCCAGGGCGTCACAAACTGTTGGGTTTTGTAACATGTTAATCAAAGTTAGTTTAACCATTTAAACTATAAAAACACAACGGATATAAGGTTTAAACATATGGTTAAAAATTTGAAATTCTCACCATTTAAATACATAAACAAAACCCAAGAATAAGGATCGTATATATACATATATGAAATAGTGTGCTATCAAACCATAAAACAACCATAGGGTGTTCATAGATACAACCTTTCTTGCACAAGATATTGTAGATGTATAAGATGAAGATGGTGATGTTCTTCAATGTCCAGCTCCCAAGAGAGAAAGCCTCAAGTTCTGATACCCACAAGCTCTTCTAAACACCTTGCTAGTTAGGAAGCTTAACACCAAAATCTCTACAAATGCACCTTCAAAATCCAAAATTTTCAGCCTTGTCTTAGCCTCTAAATTCAAAAATTTTCAGCCTTATTTGGAGAGTTCTTGCTTGTGTGTGAAGAGGAGAGAGTGTGAAATGATGGAAGAGTGCAAGGGGCGTAATAATCTTGCAAAGACCAAGACTCAAAAGGGAGTTCCCAATGCCCCTTTGGGAGGCCGAAATCCCAACTTAAAATGGGTTCCCCCCATTTTATTTTCTTATAAAATTTGCACTCTTTTAAACCCTTATTTTATAAAATTAAAACCAATTTTAATTTTATAACATTAACACACTTTTATTTGTTATTATTTAACCACTTAAATAATGAAACAAATAATTTCTCATGAACAAATTATCCACATAATATTGTTCTTATACAAAAGCAACGTTTTAGAAAACCCATTTTCTAAATTGGTGTAAATATTTATTTGTATGATATCATCAACGAATAAATATTTATTGGTGTTTGTTTGGCTTGTTATTGGGTATGACCCGACTTGGGCATATAAGATTCCATGTAGTAATGTTTGAGATGCAGGTCAGTCCAATATGTGCATCCCACAATATATATGAACTTTGGTAGCAACCTTTTGCTCTATATTCATCCATATGAATATCTACCACTCCAAGTTCATAATAGTTTTACCTTTATACTTGTTCCCACAAGTATGAACAACTACGGACGTTCTGAGTAAATAATTTACTCATAGATTTTAAACATGCAAAATAAGAATATTAGTTGAATCATTATAACCAAATAATTCATTCAAGTAATAAAGAGTTACAATATCTCAATACAGAAACTAAAGATCATATATAGTCACTAGAATATTGAAGTCCCGTGGCACAAGTATGACTGTCATGCTTTGCCTTTTCAAGAAGTTTCATGAGTGGATCCGCAATGTTTTGATCCGTGTGAACTTTGCGAATATATATCTTTCCCTTTTCAACTTCATCCCTTATGTAGTTGAATCTTTGTTCAATGTGCCTAGTCTTTTGATATGCACGGGGTTCCTTGATTTGAGCAATTGCACCCTCGTTATCACAAAGGATTTCTAGAGGGTTCTAAATGAAGGGACCAACCCCTAGATCGGAAATGAACTTCTTTAACCATGCATCTTCTGGAGCTGCTAATGAAGCGGTGATGTATTCTGACTATATAGTTGATAATGCCACCACATCTTGCTTAGAGCTCTTCCAAGAGATTGCTCCTCCATTCTTGATGAAAAGGTACCCCAATTGTGATCGTGAATCATCCCGATCAGTTTGGAAACTCGCATATGTGTAACCCTTTACAACGAGTTCCTTCTCACCAAATCCATAGATTAGGAACATATATTAGTCCTCCTTAGGTACTTAAGTATGTTCTTAACAGCCATCCAATTACTGCTTCCAGGATTTTGTTGGTATTGGCTTGTCATGCTCAAAGGGCATGACACATCCGGTCTAGTACATATCATTACATACATGATGGATCCTATAGGTACGATACCTTTCTTAGAGTTTTCCATCTTGAACCTTTTCAAGATCTTATCAATGTATGTACCTTGATTCAAACCTATCAACCACCTTGATCTATCCCTATAGATCTTTATTCGCAAAATATAGGCGGGTTCACCAAGATCCTTAATGGATAAATAGTTTCCAAGCCAGACTTTTACACTTTCCATGGTTGGAATGTCATTTCCAAATAGTAGGATGTCATTGATATACAATACTAGGAAAGTGGTGATGCTCCCACTAGCCTTCTTATATACACATGCTTCATCAGTGTTTTTGATGAACCTAAATTTGATTATCTCTTCACCAAAACGGTGATTCCAACTCCTTGATGCTTGTTTCCATCCATAGATTGATTTCTTTAACTTGCATACTTTGTTAGGATGTTTTGAGTCGACAAAACCTTCAGGCTGAACAATATAGACATCTTCCTCAAGATATCCATTTAGAAAAGTGGTTTTGACATCCTTTTTCCAAATCTCATAATCATAATGAGCAGCTATGGCAAATAATACCCTAATAAACTTTAGCATTGCAACCGGTGTGAAGGTCTCATCATAATCAACCCCTTGAGTTTGAGTGAAACCTTTCGCTACAAGTATAGCTTTATAAGTATCCAAGTTTCCATGCATATAGGTTTTCTTCTTGAAAACCCACTTACTTCCAACTATCTTGGAGTTAAGAGGTGGTTCAATCAAGTCCCATACTTGGTTGTCATACATGGATTGCATCTCAATGTTCATGGCTTCAAGCCATTTGTCACAATCCAAATTGGACATTGCATCACGATAGGTGGTTGGTTCATCGGAATCTACCACATAGCATCCATCTACGAAAAATCCATATCTTCAGGTGGATTACTAATTCTACTAGACCCGCGAACGTTTTGTGTATATTGATCAACCACTTGATCATTCTCAACATCCTCATGTTGAGTGCTAGTGTCAACCAGATGTGTATCGGTTTATGGTTGTTGATCCTCCTCAAGATCCATAGTTCTACTGCTAGTTCCTTCTGTAAGGAATTTAGCTTCTATGAACTTAGCCTTCTTGGCAACAAACTCCTTTTGTTCCAATGGATCATAGAAATACTATCCCATAGAATCTCTAGGATATCCAATGAAGATACACTTAGTGGAATGGCTTTCTAGATTGTTTGAGGTAGGAGTCTTAACATAAGCCTCATAACCCCATACCTTTAAATATGATAGTGATGGAACCCTTCCATGCCATATTTCAAAAGGTTTCATTTACACTTTCTTGGTTGGGGCCATATTCACGATACGAGTCGCAGAGAGCAAAGCGAAACCCCAAAATGATAGAGGGAATGAGCTTGTAGCCATCATAGATCGAACCATATCGAATAGAGTTTGATTTCTATGCTCGGACACACCATTGTGTTGTGGTGTTCCGGGTGGAGATAATTGTGAGACAATACCGCAACTTCTAAGATGATCTCTAAAAGCATCGCTTAGGTATTCACCTCCTCTATCGGTGCGGAGAATTTTTTATTTTCTTGTTGAGTTGATTTTCTACTTCATTTTGGAAGATTTTGAACATTTCAAAAGCTTCATCTATGTGTCTTAACAAGTACACATAACCATATCGACTATAGTCGTCGATAAAGGTGATGAAGTATCTTTCAGGGTACTAGTCATTGGCTTAAAAGGACCACATACATCCAATGTACGATGCCTAATAATCTTTTGCCCTTTCGGATTTGCCACTATAAGGTGCCTTAGTCATTTTACCTTGTAAACAAGATTCACATACATCAAATGAATCATATTCACTTGCTTTTAAAAGACCGTTCTTTTGAAGTGTTTGTATGCGCTTCTTGTCTATATGACCAAGACGACAATGCTAAAGATAGGTATCACTCAAATCCAATTTGAGTTTCTTGGTGGTGGTTTGGTACAATGAGCTATCATATAATGTTTTTTCATGAACCAATTCATAAATACCGTTAATAGGAATAGCTTTAAAATAAAATATGCCATTTAAAGAAACATGAAATTCATTTTCAATAAATTTTAAAACATAACCATATTGTCTTACTTGGGCAACAGAAATAATGTTTCTAGTCAAACTAGAAGCATACAAAATATTGTTCAAAATTGCTTCCAAACCATTTGGAAGCTTCAAGATGCAGTCCCCTCGGCCTTCAATTTGAACTTTTGCCCCATTCCCCATGTAGAGGCTAATATCCCCTTTCTTGAAGTCCTTACTTCTTTTGAACCCCTATAATAAGTTGCAAATTTGAGTTCCACATCCGGTATCCAATACCCGTGTGTTAAAGGATATTAAATTTAGATCAATATGAATCATGAAAATTGTACCTAAGGTTTGCCCGGTATCCCTCTTAGACTGCAACTCTTGAGATGGAATGGACAATTTCTTGCCCAATGTCCAATCTCCCCATACTTAAAGCATGGGTCATTCGAAGCAACCTTTTGCTTCTTCTCCATTGGTTTTGGTGGTGGCGCTCTTACCACTCCCTTTCCCTTTTCCCCTAACGTGCCCCTTACCTTTGGCAACATTTGCCTTGGGTGCGGGGTGAGGCCTTTTCTTGTTCCCACCTTCATTGATGGTGAGAACGGGTAAAACCCTTTTACCCGTGGCCGCCTTTGCAGTTTTGAGCATAACGTGAAGCTCACTTATATTCTTGTCCCACCCATTCATGTTATAATTCATGACAAAGTTGTCAAACCTTTTTGACAAAGAATTGAGGATCAAATCCGTAGCCAACTCTTTCGAGACGGGAGAATTCAGCCTTTCGAGGTGGTCGATGTGGCTTTTCATCTTAAGTACATAAGATGAAACAGAGGGTGTCATCCATACGACACGCATGGAGTGCTCGAACCGTTTCGAAGCGCTCTACCCTTGCTTGTTGTTGGAACGTTTCCTTCAACTAGGTTATCATGTCATATGTTCCATGATGTTCATACTCCTTTCGAAGATCCGGAGTCATACTTGCCAACATGAGGCAAGACTCTTAGACCGAGTCCTCAGTGTATTTCACCCAATTATTGTAGGCCTCCTCATCCTCCTTATTAGGTTGATCGGGAATCGGATCGTCTAAAATATATGATTGTTTCTCTTGCTTGAGAACAATTCTCAAGTTTCGAAACTAATCAATAAAGTTGTTATGGTTTAGACGTTCCTTTTGGAGAATGGTCCTTAGTGATAATGAGTGAGCGGACCGGATTTCATTGTTTTCATTATTGTTAGTGGCCATGCACAAAATATAACAAAGTTCAATTTTAGTATTTTCAATATTGTTCATATTTTAATAATTAAAACCCCTTTTAAGTGTCTTACACAATTTTAAAATTCTAGAATCCAACGTTACATTTAAATAGTGGTTAGGTGACCTTTAACCCATTAATTAAATTAACAAGGTAGTTAACGTTTTGACAATTGCAGAACTTTGCAACTTCTAGGGTATGGGATCGACTTTAAAACATCATATGTCTAGTCGGCATGTTTATCCCATCTGCACCTTTGTAAACCATATTGTAGATGATCCATTTAACATGGTTTGCAAATCAAGTTACCTTACTTGCACACACATGTGAGTTTTCCAACATAAGTTGTTAGGTGACCTTTATCCCACAAATATGGTATCCCCACCTCAAACCACAAGTTCCCTCAAAATGGTTAGGTGACCTTTATCCTATTAAGAGTTTCCAAATGACTCAAGTGTTATGCAAAAGGATGGTGTTAAACATGTTTATAAAAGAATTTTAAGTTTTCATAATCTTAGTTTAGAAAACCCTATGTACCTTATATTTGCATGCTTTCAAATACAATGTACCCTATGGTTCACTTTTAATAAAACCCCTTATATTAAAATCATTAATCCTTTTAATAACCTTTTATTAAAAACTTAAAGATAAAGAACCATTAATTTTCAGCTTGTTAAGTTTGTTAATGATTTTGTTATGCATATCCAAATATCAACCAACAATCATACAACAACCATTGAAACACGCATAATCATACAAAGATAAGTGCATAACCATAGCCACTATGTTGACCACACTTGTTTTCCATCACAAGTGTTGTCATAAGGTCTTTCCTAAGGGTTAAGATAACATATCAAAATGTGTCCATGAACTCCCACTTGAAACCACATCCAAATGCTTCAAGTGTCCATGTCTTTTGTGTCCTTCTTTGGGTCTTCATCTTGTGCATCTTCTTTTACATAATCATATCCTAATACAACTTTTCTAATACAAAAAATGCACTTAATCTATTTATTACATAACCAAATCAATAAATCAATTACAACCCAACATACAAACATAAAATTATAACCCTTTCAAGAATCAAAACCAACATGACAAACCACAATCAACCAAATCCAAAACACATAAGGCCAAGGCTATGTTATGTACCAAGATACAAAACATATACAACATTCGATAACAACAATGAACCCCTTATTTCAGCCCTAAAGTTTATGTAACACCCGGTTATTTTTTATAACAAAGACAAGAAATGAAGAATAAAAGAAAGAAAAGCAATAAAGCCCAAGTAGAGGGATTAAAAGTGTCCAAAAGGACACTTTCTTTGAAAATGTTAGAGCATATATAGTCATATATAGTGTGTCCGTCGCTTGTCGAATAGTCTAGGCTTAATGTTATACACTTGATATGTTGTAAACACATGAAACTGAGTCATTCACAGGAGCATATGCGAATGAGACTCAGTCGTACGACTGAGCCATGCTAATGGACCAGTCGTGCGACTGAGAGATGCGATTGGGACATTCGTAAGACTGAACCTTAAGTATGGTCCAATCGTACGATTGAACCATACGCATGGTCCGAGTCATACGATTGAACCATACGCATGGTCCAATCGCATGAATGGGCCCAGTCACATCTAATATGGTCCGAGGCCTATATATACCAGTTTCAATGTCTAGAGAGGGGGAGGATTCTCTAAAGGATTTTAGAGAGAGTGTGCCCGGGAGCCTAGGGCTGTTGGATGAGAGGGGAGATCATGCTCGATCTTCCCCTTGCCAAGAGTCTTGATTCTTATGTTGTAACGAGCTTGTAATCGTTAGGTTTTATCAATGAAACCATTCCATTATAGTTCGTGTTATTGTTTGACTTTTGGTTTGATGTTGTTTATCTTCCGTCGAGAACATGCTCGGATGTTTATCAAACCGAAAAACCGACTTCACGTACAACCCTTTCAAGAATCAAAACAAGGATGACAAACCACAATCAACCAAATCCAAAACACATAAGGCCAAGGCTATGTTATGTACCAAGATACAAAACATATACAACATCCAATAACAACAATGAACCCCTTATTTCAGCCCTAAAGTTTATGTAACACCCTGTTATTTTTTATAACAAAGACAAGAAATGAAGAATAAAAGAAAGAAAAGCAATAAAGCCCAAGTACAGGGACTAAAAGTGTCCAAAAGGACACTTTCTTTGAAAAGTTGGTGTAAAGGTGGGCATGGCCACCCACCCTCCTTTCACCTTACTTTTCCAATCGGTTTTAGAGAGAGAGAGAAAGGAAGAGAGCAGAACTCTTGGTTGAAGAAAAGAAGAAGAAGAGAAAATGAATTCAAGGTAAGAAGTCAAGGTTATTAAGTATTTATGACGGGTTTTATCCCGGTTATATGTTTATGTGCTTATGTGTTTGTGTATGTGCTCGAGTGTGTGTGTTTGGTGGGGGGTTTTTAGGTGTTTGAACTCAGTTGCAAAAGGGTTAGAAGGAAGAAACACCCAAGTTGCACCAGGCGAGTTTCTAGACCCTGGTTTTACTTGTTTTAAACTCTTTGGGGCTAAAATGTATTAAAATGGTTTTTACAATGGTTATGTATGTTTACCCATACGCATTACACATGTGTGAAGTTGGTTCTTAGATGCTTATAGGTTGTTCATGTTTAGAATAACCATGTTAAGCTTAGAACAGATGGGTTTGATGATTGGGTTTGAAAACATACTAGAAACATGTTGAACAGAAGGTTCATGCGCCTAGATAAGGCACATGCGCCTGAAAATGCCTTAGAAATGTTTAGGTATAGCCCATGCGCCTGAACAGTGGTCCATGCGCCTAGAAATATTAGTCGGATGACTAAGTGTAGGGCCATGCACCCTAATAGTGCCCATGCGTCCAAGTGGCCCATGCACCTAAGTGTCCATGAGACCGAATGGTCCATACGCCAAAATAACCCATACCCCTGAATAGTGCTCATGCGCCTAGAATTAGGTTAGAATTGACTAAGTGTCCAGACGTCCAGGATTCCCATGCGCCTAGGCACTCATGCGTCTGCATAGTGTCCATGCGTCTGAAAGTTTCCCATGTGCCTAAGTGTTTTCCATGCGCCTGCATAGTGCCCATGCGCCTGCATAGTGCCCATGCGCCTAAGGACTTAGAATTTTTCTTGATTTTTAGGAAAAAGTGTAATGTAGGCTTTGACTTGGGAGATTCCTGGGGCTATGTAAGTTGACCCTTGAGGTCATAGATGTTATGATGGGCACGTAGTGATGTGTGATTGATGCATATGCATAATGTTGATGTTGCATGATTATGCATGTTATGAATGTATGATGTTGCCCTGTATGATGTGATGATTGTATGTTATGTTCCTTGTTATGACGTATGTTTATCATTCCGTGGCTTTACGTGTTATGTTAATGAATAAACCGAAAGTATTATGTAATGTAAAGTGAAAGATAATGAAAGAGGAACATGATGAATGAATGCATGCATTAACGAATGAATGAATGTAAGAAGTTTTGCAAGCAAATATATGGAGATGCACACCCAATGTAGGTGTTAGCTCAACAGTGTGCGGGTTAGCTACCCCGAAGGATGCACATTGGGGTCAAATCTTTGTGATTGACCATATGAATGGGATCATTTCCGCTTGCCCTAGGTACCGGAGTCAGCTTCGTGCACAATGTTCGAGGTCTATGAAAGACCTCAGGCCCAGTTACTCGCTTTGTGCACAATGTACGGGGTATATCATATGGCATTGATCCAGAATGAAAGAGAAAAGATAAATTGTGAATGTACTTGCCCTAGGTAATAATGTTAGCTTCATGCACAATGTTCGAGGTCTGTGAAAGACTGCAGGCCTAGTTACCCGTTTCGTACACAATGTTCGGGGTAATGTACATGTCACTAGAAGTGATGAATGAACAAATGTTAACGAATATAATGGAAGATAATAGTGATATTATCTGTATGTACGTATGATGTATGATCACGAACGAATGAAAAGTATAGTATGACTCTGAAAGAAAATAAAGAACGATTTTATCAATGGAATTTATGTTTTATTATAAAACAAGAACTCACTCAGCAACGCTGACTTTATACATTTTCAGCTGGCAGGTAAACATTGCTGAGGATGGCACGAGGCGGCTATTCATCTCTTTTGGATGGCATTCTTTTGTTAATGTTTTTGCATTGTAATGCGAACGAATGATGTTTTGAAATGAACGCTTGTATTAACTTGCCAAAGCATTTGTAATCATATGAAAAGTTGATTTTAGGTTTCCACTGCAATGTTTTATAAATGATTAAATGTAAAGTATATGTTTTATGTGCGACGATTTACCAGCTGTAAGCGTCCCAGGAATGGGGCCTTACAGTTTCGGCCAACATGAACCAAAAATTTAGGGTTTTATCAAAACAACACAATGAACCATTTGATCTTAGTCTTTCAAGGTTTATACTAAAGCATGCAAGATTAAACCTTGAAACATAAGGGATTCAATCATCCACAACAAAACAACCCCTAATAGGTAAAAAAGTCCATGAAAACTAACTTTTCAAGAACTTTTGAAGCACATATTCCACATATCCGACTCTAAATGCCATTGTTGGGTTTTGTAACATGTTAATCAAAGTTAGTTTAACCACTTACACTAAATAAACGCAGTGGATATAAGGTTTAAACATATGGTTACCAATATAAAATTTTCACCATGTAAATACATAAACAAAACCCAAGAATAAGGATCATATATATATATATATATATATATATATATATATATGTGTGTGTGTGTGTGTGTGTGTGTGTGTGTGAAATAGTGTGCTATCAAACCATAAAACAACCATAGGGTGTTCATAGATACAACCTTTCTTGCACAAGATGTTGTAGATGTATAAGATGAAGATGGTGATGTTCTTGAATTTCCAGCTCCCAAGAGAGAAAGCCTTAAGTTGTGATACCCACAAGCTCTTCTAAACACCTTGCTAGTTAGGAAGCTTAACACCAAAATCTCTACAAATGCACCTTCAAAATCCAAAACTTTCAGCCTTGTTTCAGCCTCTAAATCTGAAAATTTTCAGCCTTCTTTGGACAGTTCTTGCTTGTGTGTGAAGAGGAGAGAGTGTGAAATGATGGAAGAGTGCAAGGGGAGTAATAATCTTGCAAAGAACAAGACTCAAAAGGGAGTTCCCAATGCCCCTTTGGGCGGCCGAAATCCCAACTTAAAATGGGTTCCCCCTATTTTATTTTCTTATAAAATTTGCATTCTTTTAAACCCTTATTTTATAAAATTAAAACCAATTTTAATTTTATAACATTAACACACTTTTATTTGTTATTATTTAACCAACTTAAATAATAAAACAAATAATTTCTCATGAACAAATTATCCACATAATGTTGTTCTTATACAAAAGCAACGTTTTAGAAAACCCATTTTCTAAATTGGTGTCAATATTTATTTGTATGATCTCATCAACGAATAAATATTTATTGGTGTTTGTTTGGCTTGTTATTGAGTATGACCCGACTTGGATCATAACATACTAACCACATCAATGTTGTATGTGTCTTGGGCATATAAGATCCAAAACAAATAGCCAATCCAACTTCATAGTTCGTTCCTGATCAATTTCTAATCAATTCTTAATGTTTGTTTCATCGTTAGATCGATTAGGTTGTCGTTCTCACTTATTGGATCGCCAATCAAATAGGATTCCATACTATTTGATCTGGTCTCACGCAGAATCCGTTAGTACTCCATACGAAAACGGTCCTAACAGCTTTTTTCCAAGAAAACCAGAATTCAGGTGTCCATGTGTCACACAATATTTCTTAGGTTCATAGATTCAAAACCTTGATGAGATTTTCATAGATTAGACATAAGGTATAAAGAATTAACCTATGATAGAAAGCGTACGATCCCACGTGTTAAGTTTAAGAAGTTTCATTCGTCGGGGAGAATTAAAGATTCAAGGATAAGTTTAGGGAAGACAAGGCAACCAACTTAACCAATTACAAGGAAACCTAAGTAAAGGCATCAAATTGCACATAAGAAGGCATCCCTAATTAGATAGCATCATGTAGCATGCAACAATTTACATTTACAAGAATATAATGATTATTCTATAAGGTTCATGCATAAACTATAGTATAGGTCACCATTTCTAATAACCTAAATCCCTTTAGTTATGGGCTTTGATACCATTCTATCACACCCTAACCTTAATGGGGAATAGTCGAAATGTGAGGGTTAATATTGTTCACAACCACATAACGCTATCTTTAATATAATTATCATTATCATAAGTTTCAAAAGTATGCAAGTTACAACCAAGAGTCTCAAATAGAAAATAACATAACATAAGATAAATCCAAGACAAATTATTTATTAATCTAGGTCCAATCCTTTATGTGAGCAAACTTCAAAAGATGTCATCAAATTTGAGCATTTAAACATGTTAGAAATAAAGGTCAACTATGAAAGTTAGTGAGTTTCCAAGGGTTTAATATACATAAATATATTGAAAAAGGTTACAAGTAGAAATTCATGTCAAAGGTTATGAGTTATGCAAGATTATAGAACACATATAGCTACAATCAAACCTTGATCAAAATTAAGATTACAAGTTTATAACGATTAGCTAAGTGTATTTGATTCCCATGATAAACAAGTCATACTTCATCAGGAGCCGACAATACATCGGCTTTAGTACCAAATAGGCTTGTCAGACCCATAGATTTATGACGTCGTGAGGCTAGCAATAGTTAATAATTGTCAACATATAATGTCTACCATATATGACTTACAATATTACAAATAACCATGATAAAAAGTAACGATGAATTTCATGTGCATTTACAAGTAACAATATGTTTACAAGTGTAAGTTTATATGTCAACATGTTTCACCCCAAAAAAAGGTGTGAAATATAGTAAAAGAGGGGCATTGAAAACTCACATGATCAATAAGTATATAACTGATGATTAATAAGAATAATAAGCAACGTTCCAACGTAATCTTTCACAAGGTACCTAAACGTATATATATATATGTATATATATATATATATATAATATATATATATATATATATATGTATATATATTACAAGATTTAACGTCAAATAATAAGTTTAACGAATTTACGAGAACTAGGGTTTCAATTTGGTATTTGGGGCTTGTCAAATAATTATGTTTAACAAAATGGAACCAATTATATTTATTGGAATCAAAGAAAATATGTGGTATTTTATATAAAGTTGTATACATAAAAATATAACATTTATAATAGTTTGTATATATATAAAGATTAAATAAAGTTTAACAAACACAATTTAAACAATAGTTTAACAACGTTTGAAATAATACTATTTGTGAAATAAAGTATAATTTAGAGTTTAGTTTTTATAAAAAATACTACTTATATCATTTTTTATAATATTTAATAAAAGTATAAATAGTATTTTGTTAAGAAAATAATTTACATAAAATAAATAAAAGTATTTTAAAATAAACAAATTTTATAAAATGGCTTTTTATAATTTTTAAAATATTTTAGAATTACTTTTGAAGGCCAAAGCCTTAAAAATAAAAACATGATGTTCCTGGATTCGAATAGGGGACCTCCTATTTAGGAGATGAGTGTGTTACCAGTGAAGCAAGGGTCGTGGCCGTGTTAGGTCTCGGCCTGTAATAGTTATAACACAACCATTACAGAAAGCCCCAAATTCGAAGAACGCTAGAATTGATTTGCATCAAATTGAGGTATAATTTGATTCGGTTAACATCAATAATCATGGGGCTTTTATTCCCAATGATTAAACGAGTTTTATGCCTAATATAATTAGTCTATTGATGATGTTTGAAGATAAGCAACACAAAGAACAGGCCATGACAGACTCGTGTCCAATTGATGAGAAAATATGGTGATAATCAAATTAAACTCGAGGATAGCTTTAGATGTTGTTCTTGATTCAAAAGCTTTTATTAGTTTCAGTTTAGATTGGTCGGGATATGGATTTTGATATGGTTGCAGGTGGCGGAAATAGAGAGAATCAAATATGAAACTTTTCTATGTTTCAGGTGCAAGTGGAATCTGTAATCGATTAGGTGTAGTTAGATAACTGTTTAGGTTCATTCAGTTAGATTATTATTAAGGTTTAACGCTCGAATGGCTAATGGATTGAAGGTGTTTTGGTAATGCATTCAATTAGCTTAGTAACTGATGACTAAACATGATTAATTGATGCATTCAAGTTCGAAATATGTTCTAGAATGATTTGGGATGGTTTTTGTATTAAGAATCAACTAATTTCGATTGTTTTTGGACTCGCTGGTGTCCGGTCAAAGTGTGGCCGAAACTTGGCCGGAAACACGGGATTAGTTTGTGGCAGGGGTTGGATTGTAACTTTTAAAGTTACACATTTGGCCCTTGCTGTTTAGTTTATTACTATTTTATGCACAAACTTTCTTTTAAAGTTTATAAAATGACAAACAAGTTCCTTAACTTAATTAATTTAAGTTTTAAACATTTTCAAGTTTAATAATTTTTACAAATTATTATTATTAGTAACAATATTATTATTATTATTTTTATTATTATTATTAATATTATCATTATTATTATTATTATTATTATTATTATTATTATTATTATTATTATTACTATTATCTTAGTTATTATTACTAGTACTATTATTATTATAACTTTTTATTATTACTATTATTATTATCATTAATGTTATCATAATTATTATTATTGTACAAATTAATATTTAAAATTTTAACTTTCAGACATTAAATTTAATGATAATATAGAATTTAGCATAAATAACACATAAGTTACAATATTGAAAACTTTGGTCCTTACGAGAATAAACGATGATAACTTTTAATTAACGGAAAAATACAGGATGTTACACTATAGAGTTTACAACATTAAAAATCAACAATTTGAGGATCATCTAACATTGTTGTAAATGAGCACATTTCTTGTGTTAGGAGTAATGGACCTGATCATATCTTTGATTTATAATTGTTTTTAAACTATTCTAAACCTTCTTATGAGAATGTTTCAGCAGGAATAGGTACTCAAAGTAATTATGATGACAACCAACTGTTTAAGTTACCTAGACCTCTTCCAAGTTCTCCAAGAGATGCTCAAAATCAAGCTCCCATAATTGGAAGATACGATAGTATAACTATCTCAAGAACCAGTGAAGCTTCAACAAGTTGTCAACGAAGTGAGCCTCCAAACTCATCCAGTGACAATGCACAACACCAATTTGATGGAAGCAGCATTTTAAAAGAACAAGCAACTACTAATGCCACTCCATAACCAGTATATATTGATGATGTCTCTCCTTCATTCAATAAGTCCTTATTGAATGAATGTGAGACATCAGTTGGACCAAAAGTTCAAAACCCCGAGCAAAACTTTCCAATTGGATTTAATAATGCAACTGGATGTAATTCCTAGGCTCAGGATTCACAACACTCACCCAACTAAGAACATCACTGGAGATGATTCTGAACAAAGGCACAAACTCACAATGGGAATGTCTGTTCATTTTTCCACTACCATCTGGTCAAGTATCTATTGGCACTAAGTGGGTATTCAGGATTTAAAGACACACAACACCCTAACTATACCTAAGTTTTGGTATGAGACTTTGTCTCAGTTTCTCCTAAAGAATGGCCACACCAGAATTTATTCATAAGAAAGTATGAGAAAGATATTTTGCTTGTACAAGTCTATGTTCATGACATCATATTTGGTTCCTCAAATGACCGAATGTGTAAAGACTTTGAGAGCATTATCAAGAAAAAGTTTGAAAAGAGCTCCATGGGAAAAAAAGGATTTCTTCCTTGGAATTCAGGTAAAGTAAATGAAAGAAGCATTCTTTATCAATAAATCTAAGTATGTCAAAGACATCTTAGAAAAATTTGATATGAATGATTGTAAGCCAGCAAAGACTCCTATACCTAGAAATCACAATCTTTGTCCTGACTCTGAGTGGGAGGATACTGATCAACATCAGTATAAGGCAATTATTGGATCTTTGATGTGTCTTATAGCAAGCAAACTTGATATCATGTTGGCAACTTGCATATGTGCAAGATATTAGACTGCTCCAAAGGTGTCTCACCTAGTTGGTACCAAGAGAATCCTTAGATACTTCAATGGAGCACCTAAAATAGAGTGATCTTTTTTTGCAAAAGCTCTTCCCCACCTCTTCATCAGTGTGCGCAAACGCGGGAAGAGGTTTTGAGTTGTAAGGCCCCGTTCCCGGGACGCTTACAGCTGGTACATCATTGCACATAAAACATATAACTTTACATTTAACATTCATAAACATTGCAACGGAACACTAAAATAACTTTTTGTTTCCTTATAAATTCTTTTGCAAGTTAAAATAATCATTCATTTCAAAACATCGTTCATTCGCATTACAATGCAAAAACATTAAACAAAAGAATGACATCCCAAAAGAGCTGAGTAGCCGTCCCGTGCCATCCCCAGCAACATTACCTGCCAACTGAAAACACATAAAAGTCAGCGTTGTTGAGTGAATTCTAGTAATAAAACATACTTTATTCTTTTATTTAAAACCATTCTTTGTTTTCATTTGTGACCATGCACTATACATACACATATATAATATCTTTATTATCTTTATCATCATTCATTTCATACTTTTATTATCTTCGCGCTTTCATCTAGGTCCTGTCATGTGCTTAACCCCCCTCTAGAGCACCAAGAAATTCATCTAGGGTTAAGCGACAAGGACCCCATATGTTAGGTCAATCACAAAGACTGAACCCCTGTGTGCATCCTCATGGGGTATTTAACCCACACACAGTTGAGCTCACAACCACTCATTAGGTGTGAACCTCCATGCGTTTGCTTAATCATAAGGATTAAGCCCCAGTGTGCATCCTCATGGGGTAGCTAACCCGCACACAGTTGAGCTAACACTCCTCATTGAGTGTGAAGCTCCATACATTTGCTTGCAAGCCTTTCTTACATTCGTTCATTCATTAATGCATGCATTCTTTCATCATGTTCCTCTTTTCATTATCTTCCACTTTACATTACATAATAATTTCATATCAATCAGTAACATTCAACGTAAAGCCATGGGAAAATAATCATACATCATAAGGAACACAACATACACAGTCAAGATCATCATATCGGGCATCATACATACATAACATACATCATGCATAATCATACAACCTCATCATCCATGCCCAACATAACCTCTATGGCCTCAAAAGCCATCTTACATGAACTCCTGGGAATCTTCCATGTCAAAACATACATCTGCACTTCCGCCGAAAGTTAGTAATTAAACTACATTCCCTCGGGTACACAAACCCTATATGGGCGTATGGGCCTCCCAAGCGACTGAACACTTAGGTTAATGGACATCAGGCGAATGAACCCTATGCGAATGGATACTAATGTGGATGGACACCATGGCCGACTGACCCCAATACGGATGAGTACCCAGGCGTATGGACCCTCAGTCGCATAACTCATATGCGAATGAGCCTAATGCGGATGGATTTTATGCGAATGGACCTAATGCGGATGGATCTAGGTGTATGGACCTCAGTCGCATGACTCCCCATGCGAATGTCCCTTAGTTGTACGACTCACAAGTGAATGGACCTCAGTCGCACGACTCACTTGCAATGAACCTCAGTCTCACTCCTTTCGGCCGTATGGCCTCAGTCGCATGCCATTCGGTCGTCAAACCCTAGCTGATGCAGAATGCAGTTCATCTAGAACCCAATCTGCACTTTTCGGCCTCCTAACCCTTCCAAACTCATTCTAAGCCCAAATCAACCATCCTAAACCTTAGAAACACATACCACAATACCATTCAAGCATACACAAGCCCAAAATCAAAACCCATTCGAATCACACCCAAACACATACATACGGGTTCAACACCCAACTTTTCAAAAATGTGTTTCAGATGTTTTCCAGCCCCAAAATCATTCGAAAAGTTGTAAAAGAGGGGTCCTAGAACTCACACAAACAACACCGTCGAGTAGAGCTTCAATCTAACGCACTACACTTCAACTTTTGTGCTCGAATTCAAGAAAACTAAAGCTTTTGACCACTTTTCTTCCTCTTTCTCCCTAGACCCGAAAATTGTGAGTATGGGGGAGGGCATGGGCTGCCTTTCCCCTCTCATACCCCCACTCTTCCAATCTTTCTCTCTTTTTGGCATGTTTGGTCCGTCGACTGTGGACTTTATTTCTTTTTCTACTTTCACCGGCTTCAAAAAAATAACCGGGCGTTACAAGTCCCCCCCCTTAAATAGGTTTCGTCCCTGAAACCTGTTATTCCTCGAACAGACATGGGTAATGTTGTCTCATCTCCTCTCCAGTCTCCCACATAGACTCGGATCCTTTCATGTGCTTCCACTGTACACGCACAAGAAGAACCACTTTATTCATCAGTCTCTTATTTTTTTGATCGATGATTGCCACTGGTTTCTCCACATAATTGAGCCGTCCATCTACTTTGATATCCTCCAGTGGAACGATCATATCTTCATCTACTAAACACTTCCTCAGATGAGATACATGGAATGTCAAGTGAATTCCATTTAACTCATCTGGTAATTCTAGTCTATAGGCCACCTCTCCTACTCAAGCAACGATTCGGAAACGACCTATATACCTTGGGCTCAACTTGCCCCACTTCCTAAATCGGATGATGCCCATCCAAGGTGAGACCTTCAACATAGCCCGGTCACCCACCTTAAACTCAACCGGTCTGTGTCGTTTATCAACATACAACTTCTGTCTATCTGTTGTTGCCTTCATGAAGGTCTTGATCTTTTCAAGCTTCTCAGTCGTAGCCTCGATTTCCTCGATGCTTCCTAACTCTTTCTGACCAATGTCGCCCTAACACACGGGTGTTTGACATCTCCTATCATATAGCATCTCGTAAGGAGGCATACTAATGCTGGTATGATAGCTATTGTTATATGAGAACTAAGCTAATGGTAGGTGGTTATCCCTACTTCCTCCAAAATTGATAACACATGCCCGAAGCATGTCCTCCAATGTCTGAATGGTCCTCTCTGACTGACCATCAATCTAGGATGATAAGTTGTGCTGATGTGTAACCTTGTCCCCATAGCATCGTGCAATTTCTTCCAAAATTTGGATGTAAACCGGGTGTCACGATCCGAAACAATAGACACCGGTACACCATGGCGACTTACAATCTCCTTAATTATTAGATCCGCCAACCTCTCAGATGAATATGTCTCACAGATCGGTAGGAAGTGAGCACTCTTCGTCAAACGGTCAACTATCACCCATATGACATCGTACCCTTTCAGGGTAAGCATCAGCTTCGTAATAAAATCCATGGTGACGTGCTCCCACTTCCATTCCGGTATATCGAAAGGTTGGATCTTCCCATACGGCTTCTGATGTTCAGCCTTCACCTATAGACAAGTAAGGCATTTACTCGCATACTCCATCACATCGCGTTTCATACCTGGCCACCAAAAATCATTCTTTATGTCTTGGTACATCTTTGTGGCTCTGGATGAATAGAGTATCAAGTCTTGTGAGTTTCATCCATGATCTTCATGCGTAGATCCCCATGACGAGGAATCCATATCATCCAAATTGGGTCCTAACACCAAATGTGTTTTCACCTAATTCCCCAACCAAACCTCTCATTCTTTCCGAGTTAGGATGATCTTCTTTTAATGCCTCATCTTGAAACTCTTTAACTTGCTTCATCACATCAGAGGTCATGATTAACTGGTATGCTTTCACCTAAATCAGTTCGGGTCTCTCTTTCCGACTAAGGGCATCCGCCACCACGTTGGCTTTGCCTGGATGGAAATGGATCTCGCAATCATAATCCTTTATAAGCTCCAACCATCGTCTCTGTCTCATGTTTAGGTCCTTCTGCTCAAAGAAGTACTTCAAGTTCTTGTGGTCAGTGAATATGGTGCACTCGTCCCATATAGATAGTGCCTCCAAATCTTTAGCGCAAAGACCACGGCTGCTAGCTCCAAGTCATGAGTAGGGTAGTTGACCTCATGAACCTTCAACTTTCAGGATGCATAGGCTATAACCTTCCCTCTCTGCATTAACACACACCACAACCTCGAGTAGGAAGCATCAGAATAAACCACCAGATCTTCACTTCCATCGGGTAATGATAGAACAAGAGCTTGAGTCAATCTCACCTTCAATTCTTCGAACGCCTTCTCTTGAGCTTGACCCCATACAAACTTCACATCCTTCCGGGTCAACTTCGTTAGTGTAGAAGCGATCTTAGAGAATTCTTGGATAAATCTTCTGTATTAGCCCACCAAACCCAAGAAAGTACAAATCTCGGATGGCTTCTTTGTGGACTTCCATTGCATTACCACCTCTACCTTGGCGGATCCACCATAATCCCGTCAGGATTTACCACATGACCTAATAATTGAACCTCGTGCAACCAGAACGCACACTTGGAGAACTTGGCGTAAAACTTCTCCTTTCTCAACGTCTCCAAAACCTCCCGAATGTGACCGGCATGCTCAATATTGCTCTTCGAATAAATCAGAATATCATCAATAAACACAATCATTGATTTATCCAACATTGGCTGACACACTAGAATGATTAGATCCATAAAATAAGTTGGTGCATTAGTCAAGCCAAATGACATAACAAGGAACTCATAGTGACCATAACGCGTGCGAAAAGCTGTTTTAGGGACATCCTTCTCTTTCACCTTTAGCTGATGGTAGCCCGATCGAAGATCTATCCTTGAGAACCAACTGGCACCTTAGAGCTGATCAAACAAATCATCAATACTCGGTATGGGATATCGGTTCTTTATCATCAACTTATTCAGCTCACGGTAGTCTACACACATCCTCATACTACCATCTTTCTTCTTCAGGAATAAGACCGGGGCACCCAAAGGAGAGATACTCGGTCTAATATACCCCTTATCCAGCAGCTATTGCAACTGCTCCATCAACTCTTTCATCTCAGTCGGAGCCAACCCATACGGTGCCTTGGCAACAGGTTGGGCATCTGGTATCAGACCAATCTGGAACTCGATCTCTCGGTCAGGTGGCACTCCTGGTAAGTCTTCAGGAAACACATCTGGAAAGTCAAACACAACCAGTACATCGGATAGTTGTGGTGTTGGCGCATCCACGTCCTTTACATAGGCCAAATAGGCACTGCACCCACGCCTCATGCACTTTCCCGCCACCGCCATTGAAAATTTACTTTTGGGATTGTTGTGACCCGATCCCCATGAATTGTTACCGAACTCCCGTTGGGCGCTGTCAACCGAATCATCTTCTTGCCACACACATTGTTCACCTTGAATTCCGCTAACCAATCCATCCCAAGCACCAAATCAAAACCATCTAAGGTCATCACAAAGGGTCTAAAAAGGAATTTGTGACCTTCTAATTCCATGTCACAACCCTCTATCATCTCCGAAATTCTGGTAGACTTACCTATAGCGGTTTCTACATTAAAGGGCACATCAACACTCCTACTACTAACATGCAGTTTAGCACAGAAAGCAGCAGAACTAAAACTCTTACTAGCACCAGAATCAAATAACACGGAGGCTAAAGTTTGGTTTACTAGAAACGTACGTAACACGACATCAGGGTCCGTTCTAGCTTCCTGTTGCGTCATTGTAAATGCTCTGGCGCTCGCCCTCGGTCCTTCACCTCCAGTTTTCTTCACCCTTGAACCATCAGCCCTCGACTTCTTATAATCCCTACTCATATGACCACTTTCCCCACAGTTGAAAGACCTCATAACCCTACAATCTCTAGCTATATGACCAGGCTTCCCACACTTGCAATAGATGTTTGATCCCCACTTACATTCCCCCGAATGCTCTTTCCCACATTTGCCATACCTCTTCGATCCTGCCCCTGATGTGACCACACGACGGTCATCACTCATGCCTTCTTTTTACCCGACAAGGCATCACCCCGTCTAAACCTTTCCTTTTCCGAATCCGATCACCACCGCCCTTCTTGCTTGCCTCAACTACCACCACCTCTCGCTCATCATACAACCTTCCTGCTAGCTCAACCATCGACATAAACGTCCTCGGTCGGGCAGTGATCATGTGCCTGCGAATATATGCTGGAAAACCCTGAATGTACCTCTTAATCTTTCATGACAAAGGCGTCACTTTGTCCAGCACCAGACATGTCATTTCATTGAATTTGATGGTGTACTACTGATGTGTCATGGTTCCCGCCTCTAGCTTGAGGAACTCTCTCTCAACTTTGTCCATTTCTCTATGAGGACAGTACTCCTCAATCACTAACTTCTTCAGTTTGGACCATCCCATCCTCCCAATTGCCCGACTACCCTTGGCATGGACTATGTTGTCCCACCGGCACAGAGCCGAGTCCACAACGAGTGGGCAGCAAATTTCACCTTTTGATCCTCTCGACACTCGCTAATATTTAAAACAGCTTCCATTTCTCTCACGCATCGGTGAGCCGTAGCAGCGGTGTTGTTACCATCAAAAGTAGGGGGCTTGCATCATTGAAATACCCCGTAGTTACAGCCTCGTGCCGCCTCTGGCACAGGCTCTTCTTCTTCCTCCTCTTCTTCATCGGAGAGGACTGTTTTAGTCTTGGGTTGTCTCCTTTCGCCCGTAGGTCTACTTCTTTCCTTCCTCTCCCCCTCCTGTATAGCTTTAATCAATTCAGTCACTACAGACGGTAAAATTTTCTACATGACTTGATGGACTTCTTCAACAACAGCCTACTTTACCGAGGCCCTCACATCGGCACTCTCATCATCGTCCTCCGGATGAGGGGTCTTGGGTACCTCATGAACCACCTTTTCAACTCTGGGTCTTCCCCTCTTGGGTCGCGGTTTAGCACCACGACCTCCTCCCCGTGAAGCTTTAGAAGATCTACCACCGGCCATTCACACGCACGCTGAAAGATTCAAACACCAACATGGTCATTCAAGGGAACAACTTAGTTTATGTCAAGTATAGTAAGTCCTTAATTACAGTGGTTAGTTGTGATTAGCCACTTACAGTACTCTTCACACCCCAAGCATTACCTATCTCAGTATCTAAATCTACAAACAATACATAACCACATAACATGCGCACATAATACGGTTAACATTACGAAAATACCTGATGGCACGTAGCTATTTAGACTGGTATCCCTTCCCTTTCCATCCCATTTTTAGATTAAGTTTAGGTTTATTTTGAAAATTTACCCGTTTCACTTAAACTTTGGCTCTGATACTAACTAGTAAGGCCCCGTTCACAGGACGCTTACAGCTGGTACATCATTGCACATAAAACATATAACTTTACATTTAACATTCATAAACATTGCAGCAGAACATTAAAATAACTTTATGTTTCCTTATAAATGCTTTTGCAAGTGAATACAATCGTTCATTTCAAAACATCATTCATTCGCATTACAATGCAAAAACATTAAACAAAAGAATGCCATCCCAAAATAGCTGAGTAGCCATCCCGTTCCATCCTTAGCAACATTACCTGCCAACTAGAAACACATAAAATTCAGCGTTGCTGAGTGAGTTCTAGATTTATAATAAAACATACTTTATTCTTTTATTTACATATGTGACCATGCACTATACATACACATAGATAATATCTTTATTATCTTCATCATCGTTCATTTCATACTTTTATTATCTTTTGTTGGACCAAAAGAACCAATGAGCCTGATTTGAAAAACCTCTAAGTCCCACAGACATTACAACTGTTGAAGAAGATCACAACAGCTGAAGACATCAGCTGATTACAAGGTCTGAAGACAAGAACTGAAGACTACTACTGAAGACAAAGTCTGAAAGTAAAGTACTGAAGACAAAGTCTGAAGCTATCAGCTGAAGACAAAGTCTGAAAGTAAAAGTTTGCAGAACAAAGACTGCAGACCAAAGTGATCAGTAGTTGTCACAACAGCTGAAGTTATCAACTTCAGTAGTTGTCACAACAGCTGAAGTTATCAACTTCAGTAGTTATGATGGTTTCCTTTCAGTACTTGTAATTTACTTTTCAGTAATTATAGTTTCAGAAGTTTAGTTTCAGTAGTTTTATGTTTCTTGTACTTAGCATTCTCTGAGATGTAATCAGTAGTTGAGAACGTTCTCAGTAGTTTGCATAGTTTCAGTAGTTTGAATAATTCTGTTAGATGTCACTATCAAGTGACATCAGCAGACGTCACATATCCTATATAAGGAATGTTGACCTAATTGCAAAGTGTGACATTGAGCCACCACAAAAGCATATGAATGAAATATCTCTTTTGCAGAATTCTCTTTTTCTATCACTGGTCCGAAAGGCACCACTGATATGTCTTTTCTCCATAACGGGTATGAAGGCGACTTAAGTGCTACAACCATACTTAAAAAGCACTTTCATGATGCTGAAAGACTTATCTTTCATATGGTGAATGTATGCCTTGCATCAAAGACATCTTCTTGGGATCAGATGTCTTCCTGATGGCAACAGGTATTGTACTCTATCCTTGAACGCCAAAATCTAAATTTTTCTGAGATAGTGTTCATGGAACTAAAGGATCTGGCTCAGAAACCTGTGGCAAACAGATGGCTACTTTATCCCAGGTTTCTGATGGCCATAATTTTGAATCAATTAAAATTTGATGGCCTTGTTGGTCTTGGAGTCCCTGCTCCAGCTGTTTTAGCTGAGATATACTCCAGACATAACTCAGACCCTACTCTAAACGGGGCTGCCCGGATGCTAAAACCCAA
Organism: Flaveria trinervia; assembly: GCA_025506515.1. Classification (NCBI taxonomy): domain Eukaryota; kingdom Viridiplantae; phylum Streptophyta; class Magnoliopsida; order Asterales; family Asteraceae; genus Flaveria; species Flaveria trinervia. Next base: position 19,769,524 of record CM046446.1, read on the forward strand.
GCAGAGGGAACCCACAGCCTCCACTTCCAGATCCAAAGTCCCCAGCAAACCCAAAACCCAAAAACCCAAAAAGGCTACTCAGAGAGATGAGTCCCCTGAGGATGCCCCTGTACCACAAACACAGGAAATACATACTGGTTATAACCCCCCAGTTATGTCTAAGACTCAACCTGCTGAAGCCGCACAGGTATCCTCTCAACAGGATCCTGTTGCAACCACAATTGGGGATCCCACATTTCTGGAACCTATCTCAATTGAGAGGGTTACCATTGAAGAGCACCTCTCAACCCGGGTGCAATCTGCTTCAGACCAATCTCCACATGCAACCGCCCCTCAAAGCCCAACACTGATAGTTGCTAAAGTGCTGAGTCAGTTGCATTCCTCACCCCTCCCCACAAACCACTTACCACTGGGAATACCTTAACTATTGAGGGGGAGGACCAAAATGCTTCTGATAACCCACAGCACAGGGGTTACAATGTTCACTCTCCAAGTGTAGAAACGGAGAATAGAACATCTGGTAAGGCTGCCACTTCTACTGATTCAGCAAATGATCAGGAAGCAGTTGGTAACATCCATAAGACCTTACCAGAGGCAACTGCCAATGAGGGACACAGTCCTGAGGCAGGAAGACCCCAGTACCAAGAACAAGGGGCACATGCTTCTACTGTTCTACACTCAGAGCATGTACATCCTGATTCAATCAGGAGGTCAGGTGATTCAGCACAAACTGATGATGACCTGGGCTTTTTCTATGATGTATTAGCCCATAATACCATCCTTGAAACTGAGGTGAGCAGACTCAAAGAGTTGTTAGCCAATATGTCTCAGGATCAAAGTCCATCTACCTCACAAACCCCACAGATGGCACCTTCCATTGAAGGTTCCCCAAACACTGAGCCTACACACGTAACTGAGCCACCGACTACTACTTTTGGCACCACCTCTCAGGGAAAGAACCCCTCTGAGCAGATGGTTGCTCTCTTTCAAAACTTCTTACCTCTCATCACTCCCATCATCACTGACATAGTGCATAAAGCCATTGATGAGAGGATATCCTCAAATCTACAAACCCTCATTGATGATGTTGTTCACAAATCTCTTTCTGCCTTTCAAGCCCCTGATCCCAATGCAACCAAAACGGGGGAGACTTACAAGTCTAAGGCAGTGAAAGAAAAGAAAAGAAAAAGAGTTGATGATGAGAAAGAATCTGCAAAAGAGAAGGAGGTGGGGAAAGAACTGATCTCTGAACAGCTGATCACATATAAAAGAAAGAAAAATGCTGAGTCAAAAGCTGATAAAGATAAATCCTTAGAAGATCTTGATAAAGATGCTGATGAAGCTCACAGCAGATCCATGGATAAAATTATAGATCAGCTCTTTCGACAAGGTCATGACACAGCCACACTAGACACTGAGATCAGAAGGCTGGAAATAGAAGAGATTCAAGCTAGATGGGCCGGTTATAGTGTGTTGGAAAGGGAAAGATTGGAGATAATGATCTGATTCATTGCCAAATACCTTGGAAGATCATTGATAGAGATAAAGGCCTGGTCCAGAGACAGTATCCTGGAGATAACCAAGAAGATCTGCTCTGCTGGAGGCTATAATAAGGGGTTGATAATTGAAGCACTGGATGAAGTAGGTGCAGGGAAGAGAACTGAAATGGCAAAGTTCTCCAAAGCCAAACTCACCACCAAAATGCTAAGTCAGTCTTCTCACACTCCCACTCAAACACAACCCTTATCTCTAAAATCTCCCAAATCTATCCCTAAACCAAAGCCACCCACAACTCAACCCACAAAACCAATCCCTTTACCCCAAAAACCACCTCAAACCTTACCCAGTGATGCACCCAGAAGGAGGAGAAGGGTGTTGAGGGTAGAAGAAGACGAAGAAGAGGATGATGATGATGATAGTCTGCCAATCTCTGTTGTTCTCAAACTCAAATCACCCGAGCACAGAAGTCAACAAGTGATTACTCCTGACTTGTAAATGCAGATGGTGAAGGTAAAGATTGAAGAAGCAGAACAGCAGAACAGCATGATGAGAAGTTTCTCAAGATGGTTGATAAGGATTTCCCTTAGTCCTCATCCATTTAAGAAATGAAGAAACAGGCGCTGAGGCTGTACACTCTTAGACATACTTTTCAACATCAAAAGAAAGAGTGCGGATCTGGCCAGACCCCAGGGTAAGTTCTAGAATTCATAAGAAGAATATACCAAGTAGATATCATGGCCAAGTGAAGAAGACCTTGAATGCTGCAATTACATTGGCCATGGTAGTCTCACCCTGGGAAATCATTGAAGAATTCAAGAGAGCTCACAAATCCAAGACAACCCCTCAATCTATTCTTGAGAACAAAATGATCAAGAAGGGGTTGTTATACAAAAGACTTGAAGATCTTCAGAAGAGTGAACTCCAGTTGTTGCTTGAAGGCTCTCACCCTGATGAATTTGCTTATAGAGAGATAACAACTGTGGAGTTGAAAAATGGAAAGACAGTGAGATACCTGTCTGAGTATTATGGCCCAGAGTTCTTCTTCGAGGGAGAAGCAGAAGAACTCACCAAGGAGGAACAAGTTGTTCTCCTTGAGGCCTATGCTAGTGAGTCTTATAGACTCATTCATGGGAATTAGGTTTCATGGTTGGGATAAGACTCTGTGTTCAATTTCCCCAAAACAGAGTTCCCTTCCATACTTAGCCAATCAAAAGATTAGAAACCTTTTCCCGGCCTGTGCTTAACTAATTACCTCTGAAGCTGATCAAGAGGGTGATTCTGCCAAGAATAAGTGGGATCATCAATAAGTTTAGAGGTTTTGGCTGCATTGGTTCAGGGGGAGTTTGTTGGACCAAAAGAACCAATGAGCCTGATCAGAAAAACCTCTAAGTCCCATAGACATTACAACTACTGAAGAAGATCACAACAGCTGAAGACATCAGCTGATTACAAGGTCTGAAAACAAAGTCTGAAGACAAGAACTGAAGACTACTACTGAAGACAAAGTCTGAAAGTAAAGTACTGAAGACAAAGTCTGAAGCTATCAGCTGAGGAAAAAGTCTGAAAGTAAAAATCTGAAGAACAAAGTCTGAAGAACAAAGACTGAAGACCAAAGTGATCAGTAGTTGTCACAACAGCTGAAGTTATCAACTTCAGTAGTTGTGATGGTTTCCTTTCAGTACTTGTAATTTACTTTTCAGTAGTTATAGTTTCAGTAGTTTAGTTTCAGTAGTTTTATGTTTCTTGTACTTAGCATTCTCTGAGATGTAATCAGTAGTTGAGAACGTTCTCAGTAGTTTGCATAGTTTCAGTAGTTTGAATAATTCTGTTAGATGTCACTATCAAGTGACATCAGCAGACCTCACATATCCTATATAAGGAATGTTGACCTAATTGTAAAGTGTGACATTGAGCCACCACGAAAGCATATGAATGAAATATCTCTTTTGCAGAATTCTCTTTTTCTATAACCATTTACTGTTACATTGAATATCAATTGTGTTCCTGTGAATTGTTTAGTTTGTTGTTCGAATTCCGCTGCAATACTCTCTAATCAATCAAACTTAGATCACTGATCCTAACATCTTCTCGCTTTCATCTAGGTCCTGTCATGTGCTTAACCCCCCTCTAAAGCACCAAGCAATTCATCTAAGGTTAAGTGACAAGGACCCCATACGTCTAGTCAATCACAAAGACTGAACCCCAGTGTGCATCCTCATAGGGTATTTAACCCGCACATAGTTGAGCTGACAACCCCTCACGGGGTGAGAACCTCCATACATTTGCTTAATCACAAGGATTAAGCCCTATTGTGCATCCTCATGGGGTAGCTAACCCGCACACGGTTGAGCTAACATTCCTCATTGAGTGTGAACCTCCATACATTTGCTTACAAGCCTTTCTTATGTTTGTTCATTCATTAATGCATGCATTCTGTTACCATGTTCCTCTTTTCATAATCTTCCACTTTACATTACATAATACTTTCATTTCATTCATTAACATTCAACGTAAAGCCATGGGAAAATAATCATACATAATAAGGAACACAACATACACAGTCAACATCATCATACCGGGCATCATAAATACATAATATAAATCATGCATAATCATACAACATCATCATCCATGCCTAACATAACCTCTATGGCCTCAAAAGTCATCTTACATGAACTCCCGAGAATCTTCCACGTCAAAACTTACATCTGCACTTTCCCCCGAAAGTCAGTAATTAAACTACATTTCCTCAGGTACACAAACCCTACATGGGGGTATGGGCACCCTTCAGTAGCATGGCCTCCCAGGCGAATGAACACTTAGGTGAATGGACATCAGGTGAATGAACCCTATGCGAATGGACACTAATGCGGATGGACACCATGGGCGACTAAACCCAATGCGGATGAATACCCAGGCGTATGGACCCTTAGTCGCACGACTCACATGCGAATGAGCCGAATGAGGATGGATTATGCGAATGGACCTAAAGCGAATGTATCTAGGCATATGGACCTCAGTCGCATGACTCCCTATGCGAATGGCCCTCAATCATACCACTCACAAGAGAATGGACCTCAGTCGCACGACTCACATGCGAATGAACCTCAGTCGCACTCCTTTCAGTAGTATGGCCTCAGTCGCATGCCATTCGGTCGCCTAACCCTAGCTGATGCAGAATGCAGTTCATCCCGAACCCAATCTACACTTTTCGGCCTCCAAACCCATCCAAACTCGTTCTAAGCCCAAATCAGCCATCCTAAACCTTAGAAACACATACCAGAACACCATTCAAGCACACACAAGCCGGATATCAAAACCCATTCAAATCACACCCAAACACATACATACAAGTTCAACACCCAACTTTTCAAAAACGGGTTTCTGATGTGTTCCAACCGCAAAATCATTCAAAAAAGTGTAAAAGAGAGGTCCTAAGACTCTCACAAACAACACCGTCGAGTAGAGCTTCAATCTAACCCGCTACACTTCAAGTTTTGTGCTCAAATTAAAGAAAACCAAAGCTTTTGATCATTTTTCTTCCTATTTTCTCCCTAGACCTGAAAATTATGAGTGTGGGGGAGGTTATGGGCTGCCTTCCCCCCTCTCATACCCCCACTCTTCCAATCTTTCTCCCTTTTTGGCAAATTTGGTCCCTCGATTGTGGACTTTATTTCTTTTTCTACTTTCATTAGCTTCAAAAAAATAACCGGGTGTTACATGAGTGCGCAAAGTGTTTGTTTTTGGAAGACGTTTCATTGAAAAACGTCTTCCTGACATCTACGTGGAGAAGATGTGCTCTAACCACTTCTCAAATCCTCTCAACCTCTTCTCCTTTATCCGCAACCCTTTCAGACTTTCATTCCTTCATTTGTGTTCCACCCTCCCCCACCACTCCTCTCCTCCGAACAACCACGCCTAACCCCTCTTCTTCGGGCCGCCACCACTCTCCGAGCCACCACCCACGCCGCCGCCCTCCGAGCCACCACCCACGCCGCCGCCCTCCGAGCCACCACCTATCCAATTCAATCTCTATCATTAGATCCCAATCAATGGCCACACTACAGAAATCCAAAACCATAGCCACACAATGCGTCGTCATCGGAAGTCCCACACATAGCTTGTCCACCAGCCGCGTCATCTACCTTCGTCGCCGCAAAAGGCTGTGGATGCTGCTTAACAACGTTTTGACTGCGATCTGGTTGAGGGTGGAGGAGATGGTGGCGGAGAGGCGGACTGGTGGAGTGGTTACCACTACGATAGAGGATAACAGAGTGAGTGGTGATCGGCTTTTTATTGTGGTTTTGATGGAGTATGATTGGAGTAAATTCTACTTGAATTTATTATAAAGGTAGGGTGCATTGTATACAAATTAGTTGCAGAATATACAAATCGAACCTGATAAAGGGTTTGTGTACACTAAAGATTCTCCAGAACCTTATCCAGAAGATGATCTTCAAGGAGATGATCTGAAAAGAGTTAAGAATGATATTAAAGCCTATTCATTGATGTGTAAAGGACTACCTTTGGAAGTTCTTACAAGGCTTGATGCATATCAAACTGGATATACACTATATAAAGCATTGAAGATCATTTGTGAAGGAGGTAAGGAGATTCAAAATCTAAAGAAACAAAAGCTGAAAAGATAATTAGAATTGTTTCAACATTTGTCTGGAGAGACAATAAATCAGATGATGAACAGATTTGTTCAACTCATAACTGAGATGTCAACAACTGGTATCAAACCTGATCTTGAAGATTTAAATCTCAGACTACTCAATGCTTTACCATCATCATGGAAACAAACTGTAACCCTATTAAAGCATACTGAGAAGTTTCCAATGGATCTAGATCTTCTTATTGCAAAAATAGAATCAGTGAAGATTGATGAAAGCTCAAGAAACAATGATAGAGCAGCATCAATGTCTCAATATCAGTTTCTTGCTTCTCCTGTAACCACTATAAAGAATGCATTCATGGCAAAGAGTGAGAAAAGTTCTGAAGAAGAGGGAGATCTATTTGTTGGAGCAGGATTTTTCACTGACTCATCATTTACCAGTGCACCTGCTTATACAACTCAGTCTCATTCTCAATCTCCTCCTAAACCACAGTCCCAATCATCAAATATTCAAAGAAAGACTTCTTCATCATCTAACTCTGCTAAATCTAGCAAAGTTAAAGATATGATTAATATCCTATTAGAGGATGAAGAGTCAAAAACTGCATTCACTGCGTTTATGGCCAGTTTTCAAGCATATCAAGGTAGCCATTTAACTCAACTAGATTTTGTTTTGCAGGATTTATTTGAGATGGATCCTGAAGATGTTGAAGAGATGGACCTAAACTGGCAGATGGTGATGATTGCCTACAGGACTCAAAAACATTCTTAAGTCAACAAGAAATACAAGCCAAGTGCAAACTAGACTGTTGGATTTGACAAGTCAAAAGCTAGATGTTTTAATTGCAATAGTTATGGACACTTCTTAAGAGAATGCAAAGCTCCAAGGAATAATGGAGGAAGTGCTCAATCAAGCTCAAGCAATCAAAGGTTTCAACAAGCTCAGAAGACTTTTCAAACGCCTTATCAAAGTCTTCCTATGCCAGAGCTTAAAGATGAAACCAAATCATCTGATGAAACAAAGAAAGCACTAGTAGTCAGCATAAAAGATGGATATCATTGGAGTGCATATGCAGATCAATTAACAAATGAATTAACATCAAGTTTCTCTTATTGCAGAAATTCAAGGAGAAGATTGGTCAGAAAACAATGATCCAAAAGTGGAAAGTGATGAAGAGGAAGATGACTAGGATTGGAGTGACAAGTTTGATCCTAAGGAGGATACAGAGGAAGTAGCTGTAATGGCACAGTCTGATCAACCAAAGGTTGACTCTTCAAATTCAGTAACTGAAACCACAACTCCAAAATTTCCTGAAATCCCATCAGAAGTAAGAGAAAAACTTTGCACCAAATCATGCTATTAACATATTGAACACTATAGAAACTATTCATTCAAAATCTGTGAAAAGCTAAAACAAGAAGAATCTATGCACAACCAACTTAAATCTGATCATAACACTGCAGATCAAAAGATTATCTCTCTTCAAACTTCATGGAACAAAACAATAAAAGATTTAGAAATGTTACAAAACAACTAGAAGAGATGACCAAGAATCTTGAACAAGAGAAAATAGCACATGCTGCTACTCAAGTTGATCTGGCAAAAGTAAAGAGCTCAAAAATGATAGTAGAAAAACTAATCAGTGAAAGAAAAGATAAACAAAAAACAGGGTTAGGTTTCACTCATGAACCTATGCCTGAATCTATCACAAACACACTACCAGAGAACTTCAATACTCATGATCATTCACCTGAAAATAAAGCAAAACTTAAAGCCTTCTAGATCAAAAACAAGAATGCAGAAGCTGAGTACATTGCTGCATCAGCAGGATGTTCTCAAATCCTTTGGTTGCAAAATCAATTACTGGATTATGGGTTCAACTTTCTTAAAACACCAATTTACATTGATAACCCAACTGCTATGTTCATAACAGCTAATCCTGTTCAACACTCAAAAACAAAACATATCGAAATTCGATATCATTTTCTTAGAGAAAACTCTGAAAAAGGATTAATCATATTGATTCAAATTGTAATAGAAAAACAATTGGCAGATCTATTTACTAAAGCCTTCTTACTAGGATGGTTTGAGTATTTAGTAGAATCAATTGGTCTTATAAATCATATGTGATCTCCCTAAATCAAAAGATCATAATAAGTGATACTCTCATTGTTAATTGCCTGTTTATATTGTGTATGTGTGTGATTTTTGTTTTCCATAGAAAAATAAAAATATATATACACAAAAATACAAAAATAGAGTCTTTTAGAAAGAATTATGTTTTGCAACATGTGAGAAATGATAGTACATTAGTGAGATCAGTTGCATACTTCACTCAATAATAAAGTCTAAACATGATCGGATATGATGTGTAGACAATGTCTGACCATTATGCTGAAAAAGTAAATTCTTGTGATCAAACTAAACATACATGCTTGTGTGTATTCATCTGAGTACTTTTGAGTTGGTTTAGCTTTTCAGATTGAATGTTTGTTAAGTTACACCTCTCACACTTGTTGACACTATGTCAAGTCATAAAATCTGTTACAAAGCATCATTTCACTTCTCTGTTATGAGTCATTATAGACCTGAAGTGCTGAGATATCCTTTGTTGTAAGTGATTACAGGCCTGGATTCTCTTGTTGATGCAAAAAGATGCCAATGTGCATAACCTATTCAAATGAATAGTTAGAGCTGATCAAATGGTTATCCATGATCATTCTCTATTAATCTAAGTAATATGAACTCTGGTGATATACATGTTTCAGGTAATAAGTTGAGTATGTGTTCATTCTTGCATCTCATGATGATGGTTGAGCTCTCTTAGTCTCTATATGTTTTACATCATGTCATAACTAAATCTACCCTAATCAATCCAATAATTGAAAAAGTAAGTGAGTTGATAAATTTGTCAAAAACACTCATTGTATGTCCTTAGATCTTGTGTCTCCTTTGCTGTGATATCACTGACCTGGAACACACTTGATCAGGATTTATTCATTGTCTATGATTATCCACATTTATTTTATCTTAATGTGTTGATCCTCATTAATATGATCTCTCTGCAGACATTAATTCTGTGCTTACATTAGATTTTGATTCTATTTTCATTGTGCTTTTATGCATGTTTTTTTGTGTGTGAAGGCAATGTCACAATGTGTTGTGTGATCTTATTCCTTTTCCTAAGAAACTTATAAGTTTTTCAAACTTAAAAATTTAGAATAAATGAAAGAGTTGTTATTAGAAAATAATCATAATCAAAATCAAAATTTAAAATGTTGACTTGAAAGGATGATGCTATATGTTCAAAGTATTTGTGTAAATTGAAAATGTATTTTTTGAAAAATATATGAACCTACATAAATTTGCAAATAAAAATGCTTCATAAGTTGAAAATCAGATGATATTTGATTTTATGTTGAGAATAAAATGAAGGGACAAAAGAAATTTAAAAATAAATAAATAAATAAATAAATAAATAAATAGAAAATAAAATTTTGTGAATTGAAAGTACAAAATTCAAAAGTTCAAATTTGGGGAATTAAATGGTAAAAAGTGTGCAAGTGAAGAAATTGGAATTCACAAGTGTTTAAATCATGAAAGTCAACTCATGCACCTAAACAGTGCACATGCGCCTCAATAGGAGCATGATGAAATTTTTAGGAATTATTCAAGTGTTTGGATGTTTGATTCATTCCCATGTGTCTAAACAGTTGTAATACATCTATAAAAATTACAAGTGTTGGTCGTTTGAGATAATCCCATGCGTCTAAATAGTGAATGAGTTTGTGTCTAAGTGTTAGACGTTTGACATGTCTCATACGTCTACATAGTTTCAAAATTTCGAGTGTTAGAAGTATACTCAAAGGAAAGTAACAAAACCTATTGAGTTATATGCTAACATTGATATTTCATGTCTTTCAAAAGACACATTGAAGAGAATGGACAAGATGGAAATTAAAACAAATGAAGCTAAACCCGAACAAGGCATTCTTGCAAGTAAATTCAAGTCTGCAATATCAAAAGCTTTGAGAGATTTAGAGATGTACAAACAGAAGCCAATGTTTAAAGTCAAAGAAGAACCAGAAGATTACTTTGAATGATGAAGACAAAAGTTGAAGATAGAAATGAAGATAAAGGTAGCAGACAAAGCTTGAAGATTTTGAAGATTATCCACCATGTCAATCTTAGGGGGAGTATTGTTAAGTGCTCTAAGAAAGATTAACATGTTGTCTTTATTTGTCTTTTAACATTTTGTAATAGAATAGGGACTATTTGTGTAATTGTTAGTTCCTTTACTTTTTGTTTTTAGTATAAATAGCTTAGTCTTGCACGTAGATAAAGAGAGATTCGAACATGCTTTCATACTTGTAATTGTCTTAGCTTGATATTAATGAAACCGTGAATTTTATTGATATCTTGTTTTGATTTGATTACTTTGTGTGAATTTTCTTTGAATTATGTTCATAAATCATCACAGATTGATTCATTTGATCCTATATCCATTAATGGATTTCAAAGATACTTGAATTGGAAGTTGATTACTTGATTATGGTTGTTTTCAAAACAATAATTTTTAGCTTGAAAACTGAGAAATTTGGAACTGGAATTCTAATGATAATATAAATGGGAATGAGGCCATTGAATTTGTATCCTCCGTGATGAACAGATTAAGATACGGGTCTCAAAGTCATGAACATGAAATTAATTAGGTGTTAGATCAATCTATATAAACTCTTTTAATGGTGACTTTAGTGGAATCAAGTCATTTTCGGTAGTATAGAGATTTGTTTAAGCAAAAGAGAAATTAAAGTAAGTTTTGTTAGAGGTTAAGAGGTTCGAGTAACATATGTATGGTTCGTGAAAAATAATTCATCTAAACGTTTACCAAAATTACACATCAAAGCCAGCACACACATCAATTAGTGCCAAAAGATTAACTTTCAAATGGACACATTGGACTATGAAAATTCATTCTAGAATAAATCGGATTCATTTGTACGCCATGCACTTAGAACATGCACAAAAATTCATTCTAGAATAAATCGGATTCATTTAATTAATATTTCAAGTTCAAACAATCAATTTAAGTTTTTTAAAATTTAAAACATAGATTTACTTTAAATACATAACATTTTAATAATCTGCAGATTAAAAAAACAAATAGTCTTCTTCTTGCAGACTACAGACTTTTGGTCCACCTCTTCTCCTTGAGATGTCTATAGATGTGGTTCGCAGACTGTAGACATTTTTCTATAAAAAACAACACCTAGGTCTCTTGTATCCAAGGAACAACAACTTCAATCTCTATTGCCACACTGATAGTGACTATGGTGGCTGCAACATCAATAAGAAATCAACATCACGAGGATGTCAATTTCTTGGTGGAAGGATTATCTCACGGCAATGCAAGAAGCAATCATGTGTCTCATATCAACTTCTGAAGCTAAATACATTGTTGCTACTAGTTGATATGCTCAGTTGCTATGGATTCAAAATTAGATGCTAGATTATGGATTTAACTTCAAGATGACTCCTATCCATATTTAAAACAAAAGTGCCATTTCTATTACAGAAAATCCTATCAAGCACTTCAAGTCAAAGCACATTGACATCAGGTATCATTTCATTAGAGATATCCATGAGAAAAACCTGATCAAAATAGTCAAAGTTGACTCAAATGAAAAATATGTTGATTTGTTCAGCATGGCATTTGATGAACACAGATTTAAGTATCTTATTATGGCTATTAGGATGATAATAATTGATTAGTCTATCTCATTTGAAAATCTTTTCAAAATGTGTCTTGCCTTTGTCAAAACAATCTAAGCCCTGTTACAAAAGGTATTTCTTCAAAATGGCTAAGTATGAGTTCTTCCAAAGAGAAATGAACCCTCAGAAGGAGTCTTACGTATCTTTCGAAAGAAATTCCTACAAGATTAGTCTTCTCTTCCGAAGAGTTTTTTTTACCTCAGAAGAGCATTTGATGATATATCAAATCTATTTTCGAAGCTTAACAAACTTCTTCACTTAGAAGACCTTCTTACTCTCGCCATTGTCACATCATACCCCAAATTGTCATTACACCTTATCCATCCAACATCTCACCCATTTAAATACTTCCAACCTATTCCCTTTTGCCACTTTCAAAGCCCTAAGTTTCCTTCGTCTTTAGTTTCACTCCTAAATCAAACTTCACTTCCTCTATAACTTTCCAATAATGGCACTAAACCCTCAGCACAACCAACTCGCACTCCTTGACTCTTCCAAGGATGTTGACTTCTCTCAAATCATCCAGTTCCTAAACCAATCCACCTACTTCATAGCCCTAATCGTTAACCCCATAGTTTACTCAAACCATATGGCAGAGTTCTGGGAAAATGGCCAGATTGATACTATAAACAGAGTCCGGGTTATTAGGTCAAGAGTTTGCGGTCAAGAATTGGTCAAATCCGAACAAACCATCAGGGAGCACATAGAGCTCCATGATGAGGGTCCTCCTACTGAATTCCCCAAAACTGACTTAGACAACACATATACCAAGACGGGATATGGTGGAGATGTGAGCAGATCAACCGTCTATAAGTTTAATTTTTCCTACAATTGGAAGTTTCTGCTTCACATTGTCCTTCATTGTTTGTCTAACAAGTCTAGGGGATGGGATTAATTCCCTATGGTTTAGGATGCCTTGTTCACGGGTTGGTAAAGGGTCTCAGATTTAACTACTCAAGATTTGTGTTAAACAACCTCAAGGGAAACCTTTAAAGGGCAACATTTACATGTATCTCAGGTTTATTCAGCACATAATCAACTTTGAGTTGGATTAGTGTAAGCTTGTCTATGTAGTTGCTCTTCCTATATCTCACATGAGGCATGCCATCTTCAAGGTGCTGAAGAGAGTGTCCACCAACTTCTCTGGAAGACATATTGCTCTTCTTTCAGGTATGATAAAGCCAATGGCTCTTGGTGATATTCTTGTTAACCCCACAGGTGATGAACACACTAGCAATAACTACCTCGATACCAATCTTCCTTCCCATCCCATCAAACATACATATCAGAGATGCTCCAAGCAAACCCTTGTTCAATCTCCTCTGATTGAACAAGTTTCTCCTGTTCAATCCAAAAAGGCTAGAGTGGAAACATCGGCTCCCACTCAGTTTGAGGTTCCACCATCCTTTACATTTGACATCATTATAGGTATTGAGTCCCCTCAGTCTCAACCCCATGAGTCCCAAACCCAAACTATAAGCCTTCAAGGAGAGTCATTATACTCCCCTGAGTTGTAAAAAAGGGACAACCCAATCAAAGGCTCAATGCCCCTAGACATTGATCAAGGCCCCAGGTCACTAAGCATAACTTCCATATCCTTCACTGACCTTCTAATAGGTACTAATGAAGAAATCATGCATCTTCAAGGCCATGATGTTGATCTACAACACCTATCTAAAGATCAACTGATCCTAGAGTGATATTTGATTTCTAGCCCATATCTTCAAACCTAAACTGAGGTGAGTCCCACTAGTGTGGAAGGGACTCATGTAGTTTTAATTGCCACTACTGATGGTGCCTCAATATGTGCTCAGGACAGTGGTAACATATCTGAGACTGAATCTAGAACAAGCCTACCTCTTAACGACTATGAAAGAGACATTATTAAGCAAGGGAAACAGGGCACCAAGAAACCACAACTAGTGGTGAGGATGAACATACTAAGTATGTTGCTTCATCTTCTCGTGATTCTTCTAAAGAAGATGAGGGAAGTATGTAACTCACCATAAAAGACCTACTTTCTAAAGTCTCAAACCTTAAATCTAAGGTTAATACTATAGAGGATGGGTTTGCCACTCAACCACTTGAGATTGATAATCTCAAGGCTCAACTAGCTGAGAAACAGACTGAGAAATTTATTAGGCATGTACCAATACAAGTCTCTCTGACTTCTTCCTCTAGCTTATCAAGATCTCAAGATGATGATACCAAAAAAAGGAAAATGTTTAAAGAGAAACACATGTGGAGCAGCCTAGCTTGGCCCTTTCTACACTATCTTCAAGATATCCTGCTCAACAATCAACTACTTTCCCTAAGCCTCCTCCTATCATCCTTCAAGTGGACCTAAGGATCCTTATTGATTTGAATAGGTTCTTAACAAAATTTCTGATGAGCTACTCACTTGAATAACCAAGTCTAGATGTTACTATGGCATACTTTGGAGCTAAAGAGCTTCAGAGGTAGAATGCACCATCTACCACTGTCAAAGGAGTGGTTAACCTAAGGTCCATATCAAACCTGAGATTGATTACAAAGGGGATATGAAGATTGATGGCCCAACAAATAAAACAGTTGGGACAAATAGTGAAATCCCATAAACTTCCAAAGCGGAAGTCAAAGCTACAGAAGAATCATTCCAAACTTCCGAAGCTGAGATCCAAGCTACGGAAGGGCTATATTCTTATCTGATGATCTAATTATCACAAATGCAATCCTTGAACTGGCACTTAAACACCATTATCATCATAAGGTCCAAATTACCACCATTAACCTGAATCCTCTACACAAGAACCTTCAAAGACACAAGCTTCCAAAGACATCAACGGGAAAAGGAAGTTGACTAGAAGAAATACTAGAGGAGGAAAGGTTGGAGAAGCTTAGAAGAAAAGGTAGACTCCCCACTGGGAAGCTATTAGCTGGAAGTAGTAAAGCAGTTGTGGCTAACGGGAGGCTATCAATAATCAAAAGAGGGTGGAGATTATGATAGGCTTGTCAATCTTGGTACATCAAATGAAGATGATCTCCTCGTACCACTTGAGGAATTGGTAGAGTTAGAAAAGGCAACCCTGTTACGAAAGAACAATAAGAAGCTGCAAGGTTGTCCTTAGAGGAGGAAGAACAAAAACAAGAAAGAGGAAGTTGAGCAACAGCTAATGGACGAATGGATGACTTTTTTGAGCTCTAGAGGATTCTCTCTTGACGTACTTGCTCCTCATGATAATGATATGATATTGTGGCTTTTCAACAAAGAACACGATCAAATGAATAAAGAGAGAAAAGAGCATCCAGGGAAAACCTGAAGGAGAAGAAGAAAAAAGAGGAAGAAGCTCAACTTGCAATAGTCAAGAAGATGAGAGACAAAGCTCGGATGAAGGCTTATCTCAGGGCTCATGGCTTCTCTGACTAGTAAGTTGGCCTCACATCTAAGAAGACCCTGCAGAGACATATTAGTGACATCAAGGCTGACATTCGCTTAGGAAGAAGGTAGGAGGCATACAAAAGTATACGGGGGATGACTTCCAAACCTACACCATAACATCATATATACCCAACAACTTTCCCTTTCCCTATCAAAACGAAACCAACCACTAGGCCTTACACCCCTGAGCCTACACCTATCCTATCCTTAAACCCAAAACACTCCCCAGAACCCAATCATCATTCACCGATGAACAACCTAAGTCATTCTCTCAACCATCTAAACCTCTGAACTTAGAAGAGTTCAAGGAGCTCAAGAGGAAACTCATCAAATGTATTACTTTGAGTGACATCTCTTGTGAGGAGGGTATATCAAACTAACCTTCATTGATGGCTCCTCATATTCCCTTACAAGCGAACAATTCCCTTATCTGCCGAGAGGAACATTAGACCAGTCTCTCAAACTCTTGACAACTAGTTTTGATTCGTTTAAGGAAGAAGGAGAATAAGCTTTGAAGAAAGCTGGTGACTTTACTCGACACTAGGAAGGGAGACAAGTTACCATCCCAATCTCTTGTTCCTAGAAAGAAAATAGTCCAGGGGAGGTTCAAAGACTCTTCTCACAACTTTGTTCTTGAAAGAGAGAATGGTGAAATCAACAAACTCAATGCATCTTCTTTGCTACACTCAATCAGATTTGACAATACTGAGTTAGGAGAGAAACCATTATCCACTCCCTCTAACTCTAAGGTAGTTGGTCATATCAAAAATCATCTGAGCAATCTTCATATGGCTGAACTGACTACAATGGCCAAGATTAAAGAAAAGTTGAAGCTGAGAGAGAAGGAAGAAAAGGAAGGGTCAACTACCAAAGGCAAAGCCTTCTTACAATGGTTGAAGGCCTTGAATTGAATCTATAGTTAGATAGGAGTAAGACTACAACTCCTGTCAACTAACTCTCTTCAGAGGGACACAACAAAGGGTATACGTCATTCAAAGTGAGAAACTAGATCTTCTCTCTACGAAAGATTTTTACGAACTTCTCAGCACCCTATCCGGAAAGAACAAAGAGATAGATAAGTATCTTATCTTCTTGGTGCTGAAAGTTTTGAGAAGTAGAAACAAGTGAGGTTTTGGTAGCATCAGCCTAGGGGGAGTTTTTTGGATCAAGTAAGGCTGGTGCAATCAAACCAAACACTAAAAACATTTTTGTTACAATTTAGAAAGAGCTTCCGAAGGCAAAAGCTGTGCTTCCGAAGGACAAGGCTGAAAGAGCTTTCAAAGAGGAACTCTAACTTCCGAAGACAATGTCTCCCTTCTTCCAAAGTCCAACACTTAGAAAATTCCAAGACAATTACTTTCAAAGTGTGAAGTCTTGAAGATCATCACAAGCCTCGGAAGAAGTAGACTCTTTCGAAGTATAAGTGGCTTCAGAAGAACTTGTTCTTTCGAAGCCAATTCACCTTTGGAAGAACCTACTATGAACCAGTGAACATAAGTATGTTCCTTCTCACAACTCGCTGCAACCTCTGATATACTGCATGGTGTTTTCCCTCGCCCATGTAGTTGACCATACTTTATTTCACTGTTCATTTCTTATCGGTTAGTACAGTTACCAACTTCAGTTGGTGACAAAAGGTAAGTCATGGACTTGTCATGACTACCAAATCTTAGATAGTATTTTATCTTAGATTCACTAATTCTAGCAATGTATTATTTGTTTTGTCGTAAGTTTCCAGCTAGTATCAAGGTATAACCGTCTGTAGATAGTAGTATATACTTTCTTATTGTAACTCATTTAGTATACTTGTAAGGGTCTTGTAAAACATTAAGTTGAGAACTAATATATATACAAGTATTTTGAAAAACTATCTTCTTGTGTTTGTTTACTTAATATATTATTATCAACTCTTAAGGCATCATCAAACGGAGTGTGACTTAGTAAGTTTGAGAGATAACATTTGTGTTGAGTGACAAAACTTGCAAATTACAAACCTTAAATGTGCATATAAAAGTCCACTAATCTGCCTTCATGAAATTATATAAAAAGTAACAAGTCAACTAACAAATTATCTGATAATTAAACATAAGTTTCGCATACATATAGAGATTGATTAAAATGATTTAAAAAAATTCAATTCACATTATAATATCAAGACTTATAATGCAACAATATAAAATAAAAGACAAACCAAACATAATCAAATCTAATGATTGTATTGACTCGGTCCACATACAAAGCCTTATGATTGATTGAATGAATCTGGTTTTAATCACCACTTGATATTGATATGGGGTGGTTTTGTCAAACTAATAGATCTATCATCATCGCCCGAACAATCATATAGAGATGGGTTTGTCGAATTAATAGATCTATTATTTTTACCATAGTTACATGAATTAATAAATTTGTTATCATCTAGTTTATCTAAGTATGCATACAGAATTGAAAATAATAACATTGCATGGCTTAAATTAAATGTTGAAATAAAATAGTGATGAATAACATGAATGAATAAATATCACATGATAACGGTGATTGACATTAATGTGTGTGTATGTGTATTTTAGATGAAATTTGGAGTTCAAATAGTTTGTTGGAATCAAATGGGTTTTTTCCACTTAGTTATATTGGTTTGATTCAAGTTTATTGTCAGATTCGGGAGTTTCAGATTCAATTTTGAATGATTCTACTATTTTTCATTACAATAATTCATATGTTTGAATCTAAATTGATTATGAATATGTTTCAAACCACTTATTTGATAGTTAAGGAAGAAATCAAGTTAAATTAGGTTTGTTTTTAACTTGAATATTCTGGGTCTAGATTCAAGCATAGGAATTCAGATTAATGTGCATTTTTAGCGATTATATGTTCGAATCAGGTTAACAAACAAATTAATACGGTTTTAATGAGTATTTTAAGTGTTTTAGGGTTAAGTGGTCTTACTAGAGGCTCATTGCACTTTTCCAAGAGGTAGTCGGAGCATACCGGACAACATGGATATTTGTTTAAAGAAAATTTACATGTAGGACCTTATAGTTTTAAAAGTATTATTTTATGTTTTAAAATTTTAAACTGAATTTCATAAATTCGGATTACTCCCTGAGTTTATGTATAAGGTCCCATTCTCGGGAAGCCTCACAGTTGGTTAATCATAAAACATAACTGACCCTCCACGGGATAGTGGGGGTTCGAGGGCGACAACCCCTAATAGCGGGGTCCTAGGGGCAGCAGCCCCTAGTGGGGATCCAAATTTTGAGTTTTCTTATCTATCTCTCTCTCTAAGATTCTTACCAGCCAGGGCGTTGCCCCTTGGACCCCACTAGGAGTTGCTGTCCCTTGGACCCCACTAGGAGCTGTTGCCCCTAGGTACCTGCTGTCAAGGGTTGCTGCCCCCGAACCCCTGATGTCCCGCGGACCGGTTATGTTTTATGATGACTAGTACATGGCATGTTGTGTATTTCTTAAGTTAAGTATTATATATTAAAGTGAAAGATGATATTAATGAAAAGTGAAACTTAATGAATGTTACCCCTAGGCCCTTTTCTTGTTGAAAAGTCTTGCAAGCACTATGATAGACTTCACTTACGTGAGTCTGATGTATGATGATTGATCCGTATTCATGAGCGGGCTATGTGCCTTGCAGTGTGGATCACCTGGCGGGGATTAGCTACCATGATGATGTGTACCGACAGGATCGACATTCGTTGTCGATCAACATGGAGCTCTTGCTTTGTGCAATCTCGTTTATGATGAAGTGAAAGATATGAAAGAATGAAAGATAATGAACATGCTTATTAAGACGCAAATGTTATGTATTATGATGTATGCGTGGTCATTATATAAAGGATAAAGTTTATATTTTCTTATTTACCTAAACTAAAAATTACTCAGCAAAGCTGACTTTTATACATAATAGTTGGCAGGTAAATGTTGATGCTGAGGATGACACTAGGGACCTACTTGTAGAATAATGGATGTCATTTCTGTTTACAAAATCTTTTGATGTAATTTAAGAAATAAATACTATGTTTTATTTACAAATAAAGGACAAATGTATGAGTACAATATGATTTTCAAGTTTTAAATGAATGTCTAATTATTTCCGATGCGTTGTTTTGTATTAAAATGATTTTATGTTATGATTAACCAACTATGAAGCTTCCCGGGAATAGGTCTTACACTTTCTCTCTCTAGAAATTGGTGGATAGGGTTCAAATGAGGAAGATGATGGCTCGCTAAGTGGCTTAAAAGTTGATTATAGGCCTTAATCCCTAAGGCTTTCACTACCAATAAGGCTAATTTAGCCATGGCCATTAATTTCCTTTATTAAATACCCTTTAGTTAAGCCAATTATTTTTGATGATTCGTTTTGACTTTTCGGGTGTTATATTATGATTTTTATTATTTATGTTAAAAAGTTTGATTGAACTTTTCTTACTTTACAATTTGACCCTAAATTTTATAAACTCTATTTTGAATAATAACTTAATTATAAGTTTATAAAACTTTATAAATCTTGGAAATTTTGTATTTTAATTTAATAATTTAGAACTCAAAATTAACACTAAAACATTATAAATATTAAAAAATGTATTTTATAGATTATTAGATTATATCAAATTGTTATAAAATGAATAATTAACACAATCATTGTATTTGACATCCTAAAATGAACAAAGTGATTTAAAAAATGACTTTGATTTACACAATTGGTCAAACGGGTTCGGGTTTACAATTTGAAATGAGTAAATATTATAACAAGATAGTTCTATCTTGAAAGACAAATATGAGCAATGATTTATAGAAGAAAGATGTAAGTGAATCTAAGCCTACTTTGTACTTTTTATATGTTATAGAAATAATCAGAAATAAAGGAAATATTGCCTCGAGTTCAAAGCGGAATCGAGTTTGTATAGCAATAGTTACCACTTTTATGTTGACTATAGACGAAAAAGGTGTAGAGGAATCACAAAAGAAAGAATTACGAAAATACAAACTTGATGTGATTTATACTTGGCATGAAAAGATGAAAACACTCCTCATGTAAAAAAAACATTAAGCTGCTTGTAATTGGAAATGTAGGTATTATTAGGAGGGATTAACCACCAAAAGGTTAAAAATAAAAGGTTGGAGTCAAATGACAATTTCGATCCAAGAGCACAGACAAATAAGAAGCTTAATCTATTTAAAAATAAAAACAATTTTTTTTTACTCTAGCAATTTTATAACAGATATTTATTCTAAAATCAATATTTCTGAAATATACTTCGTGGTCAAAAATGTTGATATCCAAAGTGAGGGAGAGATTTCAGCGGGAAGGACGGCATGTTCCCTTCCCGCCGGTTGTCACAATGTCAGTTTTCTCGAGTGGCTAACTCCACACTTCACACTCTTATACAACTAAACTCACATAATTCACTATCATGATTTTTCAATATAGACCTCAACTATATAACTGACCAGATGAATTACTTATGCAATTTACTCAAATTTCAAAAGATACATACACGTATAATGAGTGAGGGCCATGCTTGTCACTTGTTAGTAACACTTTCAAAGTCAAAAGTAATTCTTCTAAAACAGGGGGACCACGTAATTTCTCAACCATGATTGAATTACCGGCGGCGGCTTGTGTTATTTTTCACTAGTTAGTCAATTATGTGGAAGGCGGCTTAAATTAAAAATAATGTCACTTCGAGAGTAAGATTACATCCTGTTGTCGGTAAAGAATAATAAATTCATAAACAATAAGAAATATCCATATAATATGTATTAGTTGAGATATCATAATCCCTATAACCTGAAAGATACATAACTATTTATGTTGCACATTCTGAGAGTTAAGAGTCTATGATTTTCAATTAACTTAACCCAATAAGTCATGTAAAAATAATTGTCGTAATTATTAATAATTTAATTGTTTTATCATTTTTAACGGCACATGTACGACTATATTTCACAGAATATGTATTATATTAATCAAAATTGTTTATCTGTAGGAGACAATGAATCAGTGTGATACTTTTCATAGAATTTGACATTTATAGATATTTCATTATGAATTTGGTTACAAGGAGAAAAACAAACTTGTTTATTACTTTTACAAAACCGTTGAAAATATTATATGAGAGTGACAGAAAAACTTAAATAATACATCCGATCTTGTAAAATAGAAGATGAAAACAAAGAAACATCCTTCGTATCCATTGATCGATTTAGTTATCGTTGATTTTTTGGTTATTATAACATAAGAAGTCTGATTTGTATAATCGATTAAATAATAATGTTAGGATTAATTGGATTATTTGTTTTGTACGAAAAGAATCGTTTCATGATATTTCAAAAGAAATATAATTAGTTGTTGTAAAAGTTACTATTTTTTTCATTTCTACTAGTATCATATTTTCAATAGTTTACCATTAGTTAAGGTAATTTGATGTCCACATATGATATAACGCCCAAAAAGTCTATATGGAAAAATTAAAGTTAATACATCCTAAATATCTAGAGACGTCAAGTTGCAATTGAGTGAGCAACTTGAGTGTCATTCTTATGGTACCCACAAAAAAAACTTTTGAACATTTTCCATGCACGTGGTCAAAAAAGTACAAACTCTTTTGAAATCAGGAAGGATATTTAACGTTTTATTACACTATTCTTTATATAAAAATTCATATAATCATGTTACGTTTGAAGTGATGGCTTGATGTTAATATTTCTATTAAATATCCTTTAAAGATGATGATGATAGTCACTAAGATTGTGTATACTAGTTCCTATTTTCTAAGTTGATGCATGGACATTAAAAATAAATTTAGTAACTACGTGTGTGAATAGAGTAGACGAAATATTATTCTAAAAGTAATCTATAGGTATGATTCCCGGATTAAATTCTTTAGCTCGTGTCGGTCAGGTTATGCTCCAACTGTTATTTACACGAATCTGTTAAATTTCCCTAGCCAACACTAGGTTAACGCTCTCTGAAGTAGGAGAGATCCACACTTTTGTTATATTTGTTGACCGCATAAACTAGGGGAGAATCTTCATTAGGAGTAGGGGGCACCGCCTCTCTCCTTTCTTCTAAGATAGGGTTAATTTTTGCTTGATAGTTTAAATTATTTTATAAATATTAAGTTCAACCCGTTTAAAAAATTTGCTTCACCCTCTATAAATTAGCTATAGCTCTACCACTAGCATGAACAGAAAGCAACAATTGAGTTGACCGTATCTATCAATCATGCAATTTTATTACCGAAGTTTTTTACTGTCATTAAACTATATAAATGTTTTGCAACAATTAAAAACCTTCTTTTTTAACGTTTGGTTTAGATATAAAAATAAACTTGTTGTAAGCTTTTTTCATATTATAACTAAGCTTATGTTTAGAAATATAGTCACTAATGCCTATAGAGATGACAAAATGTCGTCCTATAGCAAAGACATGTCATCGCTATATGTGTCGTGAACACATATTAGTATATATAATTTAGTGTATGTAACAACTTGTTGCTATATGTGTTGAGAAACATAGTATTTAATCTATAGACTGGCCTTACAAGAAACAAAAAAGAAGAAGGTGCATTTCAAATTCAAATCCAATTTCATGGTACATTTTCTTTTATTTCACAATAAAACTGGCAGGTGTTATTTAGGGACGTAGATATTTTCTTCTTTTGGTCACAACATATCATTTCAGATGTTATACCATGTGTGCTCAAGGATACGTTTGAATAATGTTATTTTATGTTATACATAATATCATAGCAACTTTTATATTAAATGCAATATTATAATGTATAGTTTAATACCGGATACATGCATCAATAATCGTTACAACAAAATAAATAAGAAGTAAAACAAGAATTGGTAATCTCTTTTCAAATATATATAACACTGGTCAAATTCGCAGATCTGTGTCACATAGAATTCTAAAACAATTTTGCTTTTGAAACGGCATAATCAGCTAGTTGCTTATCTTGATCTAGAATACAAGTTAAGGGTATCATAAATCTTTTTTATCGTATATTTATAAGAATAAAAAAATACGATAATAAAAAAGTTGAAGAAATATTTAATAGATCTCAAACACTAGTATTTGGTCTTTTGTTTTTGAAAATGAAACATTACATTCACATTCGTTACTTCATCAAATGTTTCCCTTTCAATTGCACATACTCTAGCATTGCTCAAATATTCCTCCCCCACTCGATTTCGTAAATCCGTCTTAAGAAGCTTCAATTTAAAAAAAATCTTTCAGCGGTAAAACCAATGCTAGATTCAATGTTCGATAAAACAATCAAAAAGAAATATTTTTCCGTTTCCACTTTTAGTCCAGCAAGATGACACATTCCAACTAGTTCGCAAATCTATAATCTTTTTTTACATAATGATAAAAGACATTAAGCTCACCCAAAATACACCCAATTTATTGATATTAAAATCAACGAGATACATATCAGAAAAGATCATAATATTTGATATATCAAACTTAGAAAACCCATTATAAGGATTTAAGCCTTAAATATTTTCTACCAATGTAGTTGATACCTAATTAAATTGGTTTCCCGAATCTTGAATTTGCATATCCAAAACCATATTAAAATTTTTAACCGAATGTCGATTATTGGAAGGCGGCGGGTGGGCGGTGCCAGGTGGCACCATGGTAGGCGACACAAGTGGACGGTGCCAACCAACGAGTGAGGCGTGAGTTGTTGTTGGGACTAGGCATTATTGCCATGGAAGTGTTGATCTAATTGTTTTTTGGGTTGCATTATTACTGGGTAATAGACTAATAGGTAAGGGTATTGGGTATTTTGGATTTTAATGATATTCGGCAATGGGTAAGGAGAAATAGGTAATGGGTTTTAATGTTTTTGTAAGATATTGCAGGATCGTTGAAGGGTGTAAGTTACAACACACAACACAAAGAGGAGATTAACTAAACTTTAATCAAACAGTAAACTGGATTAACCAAGTAGAGATACTAAGAACACAAGTAAGAGAGACAGAACACAAACAACACAAGTGTATGGTTTTCAAGAATGCAGTATATTATTTTCTCTATGTTCTATTACAAGTGTTACAAAGCATATCTGAAAGATACAAGAACATGAGATACTTATACTACATCCTACAGCCGGCTATACTTTGAAAGCCAGCTGGATATAATTGACTAGACACAAACAAAATCAATTGTAGAGTCAAAAGGCAGATTGCCTTTTGACTTGTGACTATGACATGTCATAGCTCACATCCTTATCTATTACAAAAAGGATAAAGTACATAAGTAGAAAGTTACAGACTCAAGACCTCAATGTATAGTTACCAAAAGCATGGATCTTTCACCAACTCATGTAGTTGGTGACTTGCAGAGATACAGCGGAAAGGTGTCCAGCTTTATGGAACAGTATATCAATAAACATGTTACTAAAAGTCTTCGGAAGAAATCTGTCTTCATGAACTTGAAGCTTCGGAAGACTTCGTCTCTAAGGCTTCGAAAGACTTCATGTTTGGCTTCAGAATATATTGGTCTTGGTTTCGGAAGATTTCACACATAGAGTATTTTCTGTTTCATGTGTGAAGCTTCCTAAGCTTCTTCTTTAATGTACTTGTGCAGCATGCAGGATGGATTAAGATGTTTAAGTTAAATTAACCTCTTTATTAATCTCTACAAACTCCCCCTAGGCTGATGCTACCAAAACACTTAATAGACTTTAGATGTCAAAAATCCTTATTAGGATGATCACCAATCCTTTCTTCATTAGGTGATCAGGATCCTTCAAACTGTCAAAGTGTCTTCTCATATCAAAGAGGTCATGTAAAGGCAACTGAAACATATCTTGCCATGTTAAATGTATTCAGTGCCTTGATCTCCAATGACATGCCATATTTCTGGATTTGTGGTGTATGTCCAAGACAAGATAGGTCTTCCTGATGCTAGAGGAGCTGTTTGAATTGGAGTTGATGTAGCATCCTCTGGCTGCACAACCTCAAGATGTTCTGACTCATCCTGGGATTTAGAAGAGGGTGCAGTCTTCTTCTTCTTTGGCTTTGGTTTAGAAGCCATCCTCTTCTTTCTCTTAACAGGTTTTAACTGAGAATACTGGCCTGCAGCACCAGATTGATCTTCACTGTCTTTCTTATTGGGACTTCCTCTCTCTCAGGCTCAAAAGAAGAGGGAGGTTGACCCTGCTGTGGATCAGAATATGAAGCTTGCTGAGTTTCAGCAGGAGGTCCAGGTTGTGTTGTCTCTGGTTGTTCAACCTTAACCTCCATTTCAGGTGGGCTTGACTTGGAGTGGAGAGTAAGTCAATGAGCTCTCCACTTTTGATCATCTGCTTGATCACCTTAATATGCTCATCCATAGTGGATAGAGACATGGGGCCAAGTCTCCTTCCGGAGAATCCATATAGCTTCAAGAAGCTCATCATCCTCTGCCTATCAGTAGACTTCTTCGTGCTCTTTGGATGATGGCTCTTGATTTTTCAGCTTCGTCCCTTAGTTTCTTCTTAGTTGTCTTTTTGTCCTTGATTATCTCAAGTTCAAGCTGTTTTAAGTGTCCACCTCAGTTGTAGGTGGCTGGTGTGGGATAGATGTAGGAGACTCAGGAGCATTCATCTCTCTTTGAGTAGGGGTAAAGAAGAGAGACTCATTATACTCATTGAAACCTAGATCTTCATCATATATAAGTCAAGGTGGGGAATTGGTTGGTTAAGATCAATAGCCTGGGGATGGTAACTGTCCCCTGAAGATTGATCACTTGAGTGTTGACTTAGAGTGATGGCTTAAGGCAGTTGGGCTAATGAGCTCATCAGGATGAGCATGAGGAACCTCATCACTGATTCTTGAAGAGATGGGAGTGGTCTTCTCCTCAGGAGAAGTGGGAGCTCCAGTGTCCACTTCTTTTTGTATGGGTAAGTATATGGGGGCCTCCACAGACTAAATAGCTTGAGAAGGGATTCGTTTGGATTTTCTTTGGTAAGTGATGGTGATTTGAGGCTGTGTGGGTGATTAGGAGATAGTAGGTGTGGGCTCAACACTAGCTTGTGCTGCTAGGTTTTCACCTTGAGCAATGTGCTCTAACATTTTTGGGACATGGGCTGTTTCTACCCTAAAGAATCCAACAGTGGGCTTTCTCAGAATTTTAAAGATGTCGAGCTTCATCTGTCCCAATTTAAGAGTGTTACCTGTTTTCCTCAACTGTGAGCCCAGTTCACAGTTAAGAATGTACTGGACATATCTAGGAAACATGTAATACTCTAAGGAGTCTAAATTAGCAAGTAAATTTGTATAAACAAACTGAGAATACCTGAATTTGACCCCTGAACCATTCCATGGATTATGAAGGAGAGATCCTCAGAAATCTGCTCCCATCCACCATGCTTGTTTGATAAGCTGTGGATGACCACATGGAGCAGGAATCTCCATTGGGATGAGACCTTCCCTTTCCTAAAGGTCTTTACAGAGAAATCTCCCTCATATCCTATCTGCTCAAAGGAATGATTGACAGCTTGCTTTGAAAAAAACACCTCACCTTCTTCATCATCTATCTAAAGATGCCTATTGATGATGGCTAGAGTGATGAAGATGTTCTCCCCTGCACTGTGGCAGACAGTGCTTTCTCCCCGTCCATAATGACCTCTTGGCAGGTCTTCTAGAATTCAAGCAGCTGATCCTCATAGAGTGGATGATCAATGGTTAGGGAGGTGAAATAGTTAGATAGAGCTAAGAAACGACAAACCTCTGAGAAACGAGGATCTTTCTCAGAGCTTAATAGAGCAACTTGATTGTGTTGTCTGTGTAGCTGCATGGTAAAGTTGGGATCATTTCTGTGAGAAAGGTTGGCCATTTTGAGGTAGCTTATGGATGAAGAAAGAAGAAAGAAAGAAATTTCAGAGAGATATTTGGGGTTTTAGGTTTGGAGGAAGAACAGATGATAGAAAGAGGGGGAAACCGTTGGGTTTATATGTGAGAAGGATTTCTAATAAAGTTTAATGAAAGTGGATAAACTTCGAAATCTGGATGTCGGTCCCACCTCTGAAAAAGTAGTTTACTTTTGCTCAAAAAGTAGTTTTCTTGGAAGTCAAAAAGCTTCCGAAGGTTAATTATCTTCGGAAGTTTTAATTAAAAGCTTCCGAAGCTAAAATGACTTCGGAAGAATTTCCTGAGAGTTTTGAGAATTTTGCTTCGGAAGAGAAATTAAAACTTGAGTGCTTTGTATATAAAACATCAAAGCTTCAGAGAGTTAATTTTGCTTCGGAAGTAAATGGTCCTTGAAAATAAGTAAGTGTCTGAGACAAGTATTTAAGCTTCGGAAGATAAATCTGAATGCTTTTCCGAAGGTAAATTTCTTAGACAATTATTTATTTTGATGGCATGATTGCTTCCGAAGTTAAAAGCATAGCTTCCGAAGTATCAGAAATTTTTAAAAATCTAAGGAAAGTCTTCAAAAAGAAATTTTCATCCAAAAAAACATGAGCTTATGAAAGTGATGAACTAGACAACTTAGGACACACATATTTTTAAGAAATAATAAGAATAGTTTTAAGAAAAGCTTACTCAAAGTTTATCATCCAATAGCTGATATTAGATATTTAAATCTCTGTATATCAAAAGCCTTTGTAAACCGATCAGCATATTGTTCATCTGTGTGAACTTTGACTAGTTTAATTAATCTCTTTTCATAGTTATTTCTTATTAATAATACTGATATTGATGTGCTTTGTCCTGGAGTGCTGCACAGGGTTCTCTGTGATTGAGATAGCACTATTGTTGTGTCTATGTGAATGGGAGTCTCCTTGAAGTTTAACCCATAGTCCAACATCTGATTTTGAATCCAAAGTACTTGAGCACAGCAGCTTGTAGTGGCAATGTATTCAGCTTCAGTAGTTGATGCAGAGACACAGGATTGTTTCTTGCAGTGCCATGAGACAACCCTTCCACCAAGAAATTGACATCCCCTAGATGTAGACTTTTGCAGTCATATTGCAACCACCATAATCACTATCTGTATAGGCATACAGATTGAAGTTAGAATTCTTGGATACCATAAGCAAGTGTTGATGCACCTTTGAGGTATCTTAGAATCCTCTTGACAGTGATAAGGTGAGACATCTTAGGGTTTGCTTGATATCTTGCATAGACGCAGTAGCGAACATGATATCAGGCCTGCTAGTAGTAAGATACATAAGAGACCCAATCATAGCCCTGTATAAGTGCTCATCTACACACCCCCCCTCAGGATCTGTCTAAGGGAGTGGTTCCTAGCTATGGGTGTCTTAGCAATCTTACAGTTAGTCATGTTGAACCTCTTAAGTATGTCCTGAACATACTTTGACTGACTTAAAGATGCCATCTTCAACTTGCTTCACTTGAATTCCCAGAAAGAAATTGAGTTCCCCCATGGCATCATTTCAAATCTGTCTTTCATCAGCTTCTCAAAGTCTTTGCAGAGCTTTGGATTAGTTGAACCAAAGATGATGTCAACCACCTACACTTGAACTAGCAGTATGTCATTTCCATGTCCTTTGATGAAGAGAGTTCCATCTATAGTACCTCTCCTGTATCCATGTTTACAAAGATACTCAGATAGTGTCTCATACCATTTCCTGGGTGCCTGATGCAGCCCATAGAGAGCTTTGTCAAGCTTGCAGACATAATCAGGATCATCAGGGTCTACAAAACAGGTGGCTGTTTGACATAAACCTCTTCATCTATCACTCCATATAAAAAGGCACACTTCACATCAAGTTGAAAGACCTTGAAGTTCTTGGATGCAGCAAATGCCAGAAATATCCTAACAGCTTCTAATCTTGCCACTAGAGCAAAGACATCAGTGTAGTCAATCCCTCTTATTGTGTGTATCCTTGAACAACCAGTCTAGCTTTGTTCTTGATGATGATGCATCTATCATCTTTCTTGTTCCTAAACAACCATTTGGTTCCAATGGTAGTCTTCCCAAAAGGAAGAGGACAAAGGTTCCAAACTTTCTGCCTTTTGAATTGAAGCAACTCTTGTTGCATAGCTTCAACCCAACTTCCATCCTTTAGAGCTTCATCAACTTTCTTTGGCTCTATCTGGGATAGAAAACAAGAGTGAAGACAAACATTTGCTTCATGGGTTTGTCCTCTTGTCTTTACCCCTGAGACAACATCTCCAATGATGTTTGTGGTGGGGTGAGACTTGTGGATCCTAAGCTAAGGGATCATAACAAGTTGCTTAAAGAGATCTAAATTAGAGAAATTTAGATCTAGCATGGATGTTTCTCCCACCACATCATCACACTTATCAAGAGAGACTTGATCCAAGCAGTGTGTGACATCATTGATGTCCTCATCTATGGTGTGGTTAGTGGCATCAAGAAATTCTTGGTCACTGTCACCACCACCATTGTTGTCTTCCACAGTTGAGGTGTTCTTATCTGGTTGTAAAGCCTCTGAGCTGGAATTTGAAGGCACGCCAGATGTATCAGCTGAGTTTGTCATTGTTGTGCAGATAGAAACCTCATTTGCAGAAGTAGTTCCAACTGGAGCTGAAGATGTATGACTTGAAGTTCTTCCTAGCTTAAATCTTGGATCAAGATCACCTGTGTTTGAATTTTCTGCAGATCCTGAAACATTCTCACAAGATTTGTTAAAATAGTTGGTAACCAAATCAAGTCAAATAACCAATCTGGACCAGAACCAGCAACACAGGGCTTGTGTTCATTGAAGGTCAGATTGGCTGACTCCTCAATAATTCTAGCTTTGAGATTGTACACTCTATAAGCCTTAGCTTAGGAAGAGTATCCAATAAAGTGTCCATCATCTGATTTCTCAGCAAACATGGCAATTTGATCTTTGGTATTCAAGATGGTGCAAGGACATCCAAATGACTTGAGAAAACCAATGAAAGGTTTCCTCTTGTGCCAAAGTTCATAAGGAGTCTTGCCATGAGTCTTAACTACTAAAACTTTATTCTGCACATAGCAGACAGTGTTGACTGCCTCTGCACAGAAGGTGATGGGCAGCTTATAGTCAGACAACATGGTTCTTGCAGCTTCAATCAGTATCCTGTTTCTCCTCTCAGCAACACAATTTTGCTGAGGAGTCCTAGGAGCACTGAATTGTCTTGTAATACCCTTCTCATCACAAAATGTATCAAGAATTTGGTTCTTAAATTCAATTCTTTGATCACATCTTATGACTTTAACCTTGTAATTAGACTGATTCTCAATCTTTAAGATGAAACTCTTTAGAATCTTAGGAGTCTCATCCTTAGTTCTAAGGAAGAAAACCCAAGTGAATCTTGTAAAGTCATCTGTGATCACTAGACAGTATAAGGTCCTTCCTAAACTCATTACACTAGTGGGGCTAAAGAGATCCATATGTAATAGTGTAGGGGTGTAGTGATATAGTTCCTTTCCTTAGGCTTGTGAGATACCTTATGTTGCTCCCCTTTCAGGCATGCAACACAATTGTCATCACTTGTAAACTCTTTCTTTGGTATTCTAGTTACCAAATCATGCTTAATCAATTTGTTCATGTTCTTAAAGTTCACATGGCACATTCTTTTATGCCATAGGAAAGACTCATCACTATTAGCTTTAGACAGAAAGCATAAAACTTCTCCAGAGGCTCTAAGCAGGATATGCTCATGAGGAATGACCACGCCAGGCTTAAGAACAATGCACTCGTGCTTAGTAAAGAGCATGTTATGACTCTGATCATAAATTGAGATACACTCAGAAGATTGTATCCAAGCTCCTTGACAAAGTTTACCTTTTCTATGCTGAGCTTACCATTTGTGACCTTTCCCCTTCCAGAAATGTAACCACCTTCATCTCCTCCTAAAGCAACTGGTCCTCCATTAATTGTTTCAAAGTTCTGGAGTAGTGACCTCTTGCCTGTCATGTGCCTGGAACAACCGCTGTCTATGATCCAGACATTTTTGTCTGTCTTTAGCTGTCCCTGCATAAAGAGAATAATTAGTTATATTTAGAAACCCAAGCTTTGCTTGTCTTGGGCTCATTAGCAGAAGGTAATTCAACAGTAATATATCCTATGATTGTTCTAAGAGGATCTTGAGCTGTTGTTAATGGAGAAATCTCAGTCATTTGGTCTTTCTTAGACATCCACACTACCTTTGCAATCTTGGACTTGACCTTCAAAACTTCGGAAGCTTTTGGAACTTCAAAGTTTTGATGACTGATCCTTCGGAAGATTCTGCAGACACTATAGTAGACTTCAGTGCTTCGGAAGAATTCTTTTCTTCCGAGATCAACTTCTCTTCCGAGGGTTTTTCCACTTCCCTTCTTCTTAGACTTGGAGCTTCCAAAGGAAACAGGTTTTCCTTCCGAAAGCTTGAATCTTCTTAGAACTCTTTGAAGCCTTTGTTTTGTCATATGGACAGTACCTTTAGGATTGAAGGAACAATCCTTAGCAACGTGAGTGGTACTTTCACACATGACACAATTCATCTCTTCTTCTTCACAAGAGCCTTTTCCTTGGAATAGGACTGTCTTTGGTCACATCGCTTCTCCACTTTTATCTTTGCAGATGCTGAGACAATCCTCTTGGGCTGAGGACTGTGCTTGGAGTTTGATGGTCCTGGCTGTGCAGTAGTGGTACACAGCAGATCGGTCTTCTTCATGCTACTAAGATGAGTTGAACAAGAACCAAAACTCTTAGCAGAAGAGTTTTGGTTGATGTCTCCAGTCCCTACCACTTTAAACATGCAAAGATGAAAACTTGTTTCTACTTAGAGTCAAAGTAGCCTTGATCTCTTGATCCTTCCTTGTCTTTCTTTTGCTCTTTCTGATCAAGTTCTTTCTCATGGACTTGGTCATCACAGTCTTCTTTTTCTCCTTAGAAGGATAGTGGCCCTTCTTGGAATCCTCCTCTTCACTCTTCTCAGAGGGATCCTTCACTATCTTTTCTTCATCCTCTTCACTCATAGGATCTATGAGAGGAAGCTCATCTTCACGAGTTCCACACCTAGGAGATCTTACTTACAAGATTGTGGTGGGAGGAGCTATCTCGTTGGATCCCAGTCCCTGCCTGTTTTGATAGCACACTTTGTTGTGCAGGGATGAGAATATCATGTTCTTGAAGGTCTCTTCTTCAAGAACACTCTTTTCTGCCTGGCTTTGCTCATCACAAGCTCAGCCTGGCACTTAGTTAACTTAGTTATGAGATCTTTGATTTGAGTCCTAAAATCTGTGTGTTCATGTTTTAGAACTGAAATGGTTTTCTCTAAGTCCTCTATCTTCAGTTTATAATCATTTTCAGACTCTAAAATCAGATTTTAAAATGTTTAAGGACTCAAGGTCAGATCTCATTTCCAAGTTGTAGGACTTGTATCTATTAACTTTAGCAATGCATTCAGGAGTACAGAGATGTTCCAATACCTTTGCTTCATCATGATCTGCCATTAGTGCTTGGTTTGGAGAAGCATCTTCCACCTGAAGCTCCAGTCAAAGCCTCCTTCTTCAACAGCAACAGCAGCCTGCTGCTTTGACTTCTCATTCTAGAGAGCTTTGTCAGTGTAGTTTGGTCTGGATTGTGTTTGGCCACCATTTGTTCTAGGTGCCTTACACTCTCTGGCAAAGTGCCTATCAAGTTACAGTTGTAACACTTGACTTTGCCTTTGTCCAGTCCAAACTTTCCACTAGTTGCATTGCTTGGAAACTTCCTTCCAGTCCTCTTGTAGAACTTCTTGGCTTTGTGAGTGAGAAGAGCCATCTGTTGGACTATTTCCATGTATTCTAGATCATCTGGGTGAATACAGTCCAGGTCTTCAAGAGTGAAAAGAGAGTTGCCATAGCTTTCATCAAAAGACACAAAAGCTTGAGAAGAGCTTGTCTCTTGGAATGGGCTTCCTTGAGTGTAGTTCTCCCTTGGTGTCTCTGGGAAGGTGATGAAAGGACCCTTTGGTGAATTGTCAGGGTAGCATAAGAGATGATGTTTGGGTTCTATGCTATCCCTTTCAACCACATGTAGGGCTGAACCCATTTGATTGTTAGAGTTGCCAGATGAACCTTGCATGTTCATCTCCATCTGGTAGCCACTGAGAATCCCATATAACTCTGTCAGAGTAAGAGTTTTTAGATTTTCCGTTCTCTTGATCACCACACAGTAGTGTATCCATTGCCTAGGAAGTGAGGACATGAACTTCCTTACAATGTCTCTGTTTTCAAGAGAAACTCCTCCATCCACTAGGGTATCCACATCTCACATACCTGAAATACTATTGAGTCATGGTTTCACCTGTTTTGAAGGTGAAGTTTTCAAACTAATGCTTCAGGAGATCCTTCTTGTTCTCCTTGGCTACAGAGGAACCCTCATACATCAGTTTCAGTGCATCCCACAGCTGCTTGGCCGTTTTGCACTTCTTGAAACCTCTGTACATAGAGTTTGGAAGGGTAGTTTGAAGGGCTGTCATGGCTTTTTTGTCTATCTCTACTCTTTTCATATCTTCATCAGAGTAGTTAGCCACATCTTTAGGTATCATACCAGCACCAGTAGCAGAAGGGGTGCTGGGTATGAAAGGTTCATTCTCAGTAGACTCACACATTCTTGAATCAAGAGACCTGATGAAACCTTCCATTCTTAAACACCAAGTGTCAAACTCATCAAGAGTGATCAGTGGGGACTTGTTCATGGTTCCAGTTTCCATATCAGTTTTGGAAATGGCTGCTATTTGAAAAGTTTAGTATTTGTGTGTGTGAGGGATCTTAAGATGGTGAGATCTTATATCAAGAGCCTGAAATGCTCTGATACCAAATGCAGGATCGTTGAAGGGTGTAAATTACAACACAACAACACAAAGAGGAGATTAACTAAACTTTAATCAAACAGTAAACTGGATTAACCAAGTAGAGCTACTAAGAACACAAGTAAAGCAAGAGAGACAGAACACAAGTGTATGGTTTTCAAGAATGTAGTATATTGCTTTCTCTATTTGAAAGATACAAGAACATGAGATACTTATACTACATCCTACAGCGGGCTATACTTAGAAAGCCAGCTGGATACAATTGACTAGACACAAACAAAATCAATTGTAGAGTCAAAAGCCAGATTGCCTTTTGACTTGTGACTATGACATGCCATAACTCACATCCTTATCTATTAAAAAAGGATAAAGTACATAAAGTAGAAAGTTACAAACTCAAGACCTCAATGTACAGTTACCAAAAGCATGGACCTTTTCACCAACTCATGTAAGTTGGTGACTTGCAGAGATGCAGCAGAAAGGTGTCCAGCTTTATGGAACAATACATCAGATAAAGCATGTTACTAAAAGTCTTCGGAAGAAATTTGTCTTTATGAACTTGAAGCTTTGGAAGACTTTGTCTCTGAGGCTTCGAAAGACATCATGTTTGGCTTCGAAAGATATTGGTCTTGGCTTCAGAAGATTTCACACTTAGAGTATTTTATGTTTCATGTGTGAAACTTCCTAAGCTTCTTCTTTAATGTACTTGTGCAGCATGCAGGATGGACTTAAGATGTTTAGGTTGCATCAGCCTCTTCATTAATCTCTACAGATGTATTGTCTTTTTAAAAACTATTATACTTTTTTTATTAAATGTAAAACTTTTTATTACGTTTTAAGTTAAAAAAACAAAATTAGTGGTAAAGTAATTTTTTATCACCGGTAACATAAAATCGCATTTTTAAAAACAAAACCTTTATTTTTACATCGTTCGTAATAAGTTGAGTGGTAATGGAGGCTACACGTCGGTTAGTGGTAGGTTCGCCACTACAAGAATTGTTCTCATGTGCGGCGACCTACGCCATTAGCGGCGACCTAAGCCATTAGCGGTGACACATCACCGCTATTGATTAGCGATCCGTTCATGACTTTTTGAGTTAGTTATGGGCATTAATTGGTTCATATATCTAACGGCTGGGGTTACGTTATACAAAACCAATAGTGGCTACGCTATTACCGACGATTTTTCGCCGCTAATGGGTGTTTCTTTACCCGAGGCCTTTTCCATCATCTCCAATCATTTGTGCCAAATCCACTACCATTCCCTATCGTGTGTGATAGACACTCTTCACCCACATCAACACCACCATCACCACCCTCTCTATTGTCGCACTACCATCGCCCACCCTCCCCACCGTTGTAATTATTCCTGGTTTTTTGATGATTCTTCTCAGTTTATGTGTATGATGTTTTACTAGCTCGACTCGTCATTTGAGAGTCACAGCCACCAATGGTCACTACCGCTGCTGCATCGTCTTGTTTTCTGATATTGATGTTTTTTCTTTAATTTTTTCTTTTAGTTTTATTATGTATTATGCTATAATATATTTTAATTGTATGAATCTTTTGAACTAGTTTGTTATTGGGTATTAGTTTTGTTTTGTAGTAACATACTAGCTAGTTGATTGACTCTTTTATTTAAGTATTATGCTATGATAATTTGTATGAATCTTATTTAATGATTAAGTGACAATTTGTATCAATTATATATATTCAATCAAAAGTTAATAATATTATATATATTCTTACAAACTAATAAAAATATAACATATTTATTTGATTAAACACTTTATAAACTTAACATATTTAATAGGATATAATTGTCATAAAATAAATTTTATTTTATTGTTTTCTGATTAAACTTTAATTTGCGGTAAACAAAAGTACTTAGCTATAATGAACAACAATAAGAAATTAGTTACAAAATCAAATGAAATATGACAATCTTTAAACCAAATGCAATAATGCTTTAAGTTGTTCAAACAATGTCACATTTTATTTGATTTTCATAGTAATTTCTTATTTTGTACATTATGAGCTTTTAGATTCCGTGACTTTATTCTAATCCTCACGAGCTGAGACATACCTGCCCGAAATTAATTTGGTAATTAATTTTGGTTTGTCCCTGTGTTTGGGACTGATTTTTGAATATTTTATTTAATTTAGGATAAGAATGTGTATTACATGATTATTTGTTTAAAAAATTGGTTATCATTTTCTCTTTGCTATTTATTTATGTATGTATATACTTTGGAGCTAAGAGAAAATGCTACTGAAATTTTCTTAACAAAAATTATGTAATGCGCGTTCGTATATAACATAATGTGTTCAAAAATGGGTATAGTAGCCTATTATTTTGAATTTGAATCCGTTTCTTACTTTTTGTTCATGTTTCTTGGATAGTTTTTCATCCAGTTAAATCTTAAATTATATTACAATTCCATAATCATGTCTATTGATAAAAGTGACTTTTAATCCGAACCATAAATCACTTGAGTATTAACAAGGACTAAACTCTTTTATAGATATGTGCGAAAAAACACATTGACAGTATGTCCAGATTCAATATCCATGTATGAAATGTTAGAATACCGCGTTATTAGGATGGGTTAAAATAATATATCATTTAGAAATATAGCGCATGTGCCGAACATACAAGTATTGGATCTATCATGGTGAAAGTATAACTCCTAAGTTGTAGTTGTAGATGACGTTGGATCAACAAATGATATGACTGACATCATTGAAGACATTATGGAAGAGAGTAGTGCAGGACTGTTAGAAGCGGTGATGCACTTTACAACATAACAACAAAATTGAGGAGAGTTTTTTAGAACACTTAGTAGATCAAATAAAAAACTGGTTAACTAAAGTAAATGATACTAAGAACACAAGTAAATGAGAGATAGAATAAGATAGCAAACAAAACAAGTATTTGGTTTTAAAAAATGTTGTATATTGCTTCTCAAGTTCTATACAAAGTGTTACTAAGCATTATGGAAAGTTACAAGTACTTGAGATACATATATTACATTGTACAATCGGCCATACTTTGAAAGCCAGCTGGATACATGAGACTAGACAACAAATCAAATGTAGAGTTAAACGACAGATTGCCTTTTGAGTTGTGACGATGACATGACATAGCTCACATTCTAATATATTACAAAAAGGATTAAGCACATAAAGTAGAGATCATAGACTCAAGACCTCAATGTATAGTTTTCTAAAAGCATGGACCTTTTCACCAACTTGTGAAAGTGGTGAGTCAAACAGAGTTGCAGCGGAAAGGTGGTCCAACTTTATGGAAAAGCACATGATAATAGCATTGTGACACCCAAAATATATCCCACATCGGCCGTGGATAGGAGAGATTCCTTGTTCATAAGGCATGGGATTGGTGACCTCCCTGGGAAGCTTTCACCTGGGCAACCAAAAGAAAACCCGTGAGCTCCTCATGAGCAAAATGGACAATATTGTTGGTATGAGAGGCCGAGTGTTACAGAATGGTATCAGAGCCACCCCTGTGCTGTTCGAGATGTGGGGCATACCTCACCAAGGATGGTGACTTCTCGGGCTCATCGAGGATGATGAGTCCAAATAGGGGATGCTTGTGACACCCAACAATATCCCACATCGGCCGTGGACAAGAGAGATTCCTGGTTCATAAGGAATGTCTGGCCTTTAACATAAACAATGCGTTTTGCTGTGGATGAGAGGAGAACTCCAAAGTTAAGTGTGCTCAGGTGGGAGCAATCTAGGGATGGGTGACCTCCCTGGGAAATTTTCACCTGGGCAACCAAAACCAAACCTATGAGCTCCTCGTGAGCAAAGCAGACAATATTGTTGGTATGAGAGGTCGGGTGTTACAAGCATGCATATATAAGTCTTTGAAAGAAATATGTCTTCATAAACTAGCTTCGGAAGAGTTTGTCTTTGAAGCTTTGGAAGACTTCATATTTGGCTTCAGAAGATATTGGTATTGGCATCTGAAGATTTTACACTTGGGATATTCTTGTGTGAGATGTAAAACTTCTGAAGCATTTCTACTTTAGTACTTTAGTGCATGCATGCAGAGAGACTTTGGATGCTTTGAATATATTGACTGCATCAAACTTATTGGATCCTTACAAACTCCCCCTAGGCTGATGCTACCAAAACATTAAAGATCTTCATTAGTTGACAGTCCTCATCATGATGATGACCAGGCTTCTTCATCATGATGATGACCCGACATCTCCTATAAAAGCAACTGGTCCTCCTACAATTCCTTCAAACTTTTGGAGTAGGACCTATTGCCTGTTATGTGTCTAGAACAGCCACTATCAATGATCCATACTTTTTTGTTTGTCTTGAGTTGTTCTGGACAAAAGAGATGGTTAATTACATTTGGAAATCCAAGCCTCATTGGTCTTGGGCTCATCAAAAGAAGTTGAAGACAATGCAATAGTAATTGATCCTGTAATCATGCTAGAGGGATCATTTGCTGAAGTTGATGAAGAACACTCAGTCACTTGGTCTTTCTTTGAGTTCCACACCACCTTTGGAAGATTAGACTTGACCTTCAACACTTCTGAAGTTTTGTTGACTTTGGAAATTGATGGCTGGGCCATTGGAAGATGTTGCTTTTACTGCACCGGCTTCAGTACTTCGAAAGTATTCCTTCCTTTCGAGACCAAAGTTTCTTCCGAAGGAAAGTTTCCACTTGTCTTCTTCTTCATTTTGGAGCTTCCGAAGGAAAAAAATTTTCCTTCCAAAGCTTGCTTCTTCTTCTCTAGACTCTAAGAAGTTTCTTTCTTTGTGATATGGAAAGTTTTCTTTGGATTGTAAACAAATCCTTAGCTAGGTGAGAGGTACTCCCACACATAACACAGTCCATTTTCTTCCTTCTAGGAGTCTTATTTTATGAACAAGGCTGAACTTGATCACTTTCACTCTACATCTTCATCTTCTCAAATGATTTGGCAATTCTTGTGGGGTTAGATTAGAGCTTGATGGTTCATGTTCTACAACAGTCGTGCACAACTTATCAGCCTTTTTTTATGATGGATGATTTGGACATGTACTAGAACTCTTGTTGTTGGAGTTTAAGTTTGTGTCCTCAACTTTAACCACTTCAAATCCTGTAAAAATAAAGACTTGTTTTGTTCAGAGTTGAAGGTGGCCTTGATCTCTTGAGCCTTCTTTGCAATTCTCTTGTTCTTTCTGATCAAGTTCTTTCTCTTGTACTTGGTCATCCCAAAAGCTTTACTCTCCTCAGAGGGATGATGACCCTTCTTAGAATGCTCTTCTTTACTCTTCTCAGAGCCATTCT
Organism: Flaveria trinervia; assembly: GCA_025506515.1. NCBI lineage: Eukaryota > Viridiplantae > Streptophyta > Magnoliopsida > Asterales > Asteraceae > Flaveria > Flaveria trinervia. The sequence continues at coordinate 19,808,906 of CM046446.1, forward strand.
TCATCATCTCCTTTTCATCCAATTCAATCAAGGGGTCTATAAGGGGAAGCTTATCTTTACAAGTTCCACACCTGGGAGATCTTACAGACAAGACTGTGTGTGGAGGAGCTATCTCACAAGATCCCACTCCTTACTTATTCTGATAACAAACATTTGCATGCAAGGATGATGATATCATGTTCTTGAAGGTCTCTTCTTCAAGAACATATTTTTCTACCCTGGATTTGCTAATCACAAGTTTGTGGTCATGTTTAAGAACTGAAATGGTTTTCTCTAAGTCCTCGATTTTTTACTTATAATCATTTTTAGCCTTTTGAAATCAGATTTAAGATATTCAGGACTCAAGATTAGATTTCATCCTTAAAATCTATTAACTTTAGCAATACATTCAGGAGTACAAATATGTTCCAATACCTTGGCTTTATCATGGGCAGCCATGAGTGCTTGATGGAGAAACATCTTCTACTTGAAAGCTCCAGTCAAAGCCTCCTTCTTCAACAGCTTCTACAGCTTGCTGCTTTGGCTTCTTATTCTTAGGAGCTCTCTCAGTGTAGTTTGGTCTAGCTTGAGTTTGGCCACCATTTCTTCTTGGTGCCTTTCACTCTCTAGAAAAATGTCCTATCTGGTTATAGTTGTAACACTTACTTTGTTTTTATTCAGCCCAAAATTCCACTAGCTGTATTGCTAGAAAACTTCCTCCCTGTCCACTTGTAGAACTTCTTAGCTTTGTGAGTGAGAAGAGCCATCTGTTGAACTATCTCCATATACTCTAGATCATCTAGATGGATACAGTCCAAGTCTTCAAGGGTGAAGAGAAAGTTTCATGTGGATTTATCAGTAGAAACAAAAGCCTGAGAAGAACTTGTCTCCTGGAAGGAACTTCCTTGAGTGTAGCTTTCTCTTGGAGTCTCTAAGAAGGTGATGAAAGTCCCTTTTTTGATTTGCTAAGGTAGCATATGGGATGATGTTGAGGTTCTATACTATCCTTTCAGTCACATGAAAGGCTGAAGTCATTTGATTGCTAGAGTTAGCAGATGAGTTTTGCATGTTCATCTCCATATGGTATCTATTGAGAATACCATACAACTCAGTTAGAGTAAGAGTCTTAAGATTCTCAGTCCTCTTGATAACAACACAGTAATATGTCCATTGTCTAGGAAGAGAGGACATAAACTTCCTCACAATGTCTCTGTTCTCAAGAGTTACTCCAACATCCATTAGAGTATCCACAATCTCAACATACCTAAAGTATTGTTGAGTCATGGTTTCACATGTTTTAAGGGTGAAGTTCTCAAACTGCTGCTTCAGGAGATCCTTCTTGTTCTACTTGGCTTTAGTATAACCCTCATACATTAGTTTCAATCCATCCCATAATTGTTTAGATGTTTTGTGAAACCTCTGTAGATGGAGTTTGGAAGAGCAGTTTGAAGGGTTGTCATGGCCTTTTGATCAATCTCTATTCTTTTTCTATCTTCATCAAAAAATCAGCAACAACCTTTGGAATCATACCACCACCAGTAACAGAAGAGGTTCGTGGTATGTAAGGTACTTCAACAATAAAGTCCCACATCCTGGAGTCTTGAGACTTGATAAAGCCTTACATTCTTTGACAATATTATCAAAGTGCAGGATCGATTAAGGTCACTTAACACTTAGTTTTTCTCTCGAACTCACTTTGAACAAGACTCAGAAAAAGATAGAGTCAATAAGAGTTTATCACAATATAGCAAGTAATAAGGAACACAAGAGATAATTTTCAAGATAATTTTATATATTGCTTCTCAACTCAAGTATTACAAGACTCTTACAAGCAGTATGAAATGAGTTACAATGAGAACCTATATATAATACTACCTACAGCCAGATATACTTTGATACCAGTTGGGATCCTATAACTAAAGCCTATACTACAAGACTATAGTTTAAGGTATCTCAGATAAAGTCTTATCTGAGATATGGTAGTCAGGACATGTCCCTGACTTACCTTTTGTCACCAACTAAATGTGGTAACTTGTACTATCATAAAAGGTGAACAATGGAATAATGTATGGTCAACTACATGGCTCTTTAGGAAGAAGCCATGCAGTATCAGAGGTTTGTAGCGGAGTGTCAGAGACCATACTTGTGTCCACTGGTTCATAGCGGTGTCTTCCGAAGGTTAAATGGCTTCGGAAGAACAGTACTTACTTCCAAAGCCACTTATACTTCGGAAGAGGCTGGTTCTTCTAAGGCTTGGGAACTTCTTCTTTTCTTCATACTTCGGAAGTAGTCTTCTGATTGTTCTCTTAAGACTGGATCTTCGGAAGTATAGTTCTGTCTTCGGAAGTTGATCTTTCACTTTGTCTTCGGAAGAACTCTACAACCTTCGGAATTTCCATGCTAAGCTTCGGAAGCCTTTTCAGGTAGTACCAAAATTATCTAAGTGATTTGGTTTTGGTTGCACCAGCCTTCTTCTTGATCCCACAAACTCCCCCTAGGCTGAGGCTACCAAAACCTCACTTGTCCCTGCTTCTCAAAACGTTCAGCACCAAGGAGAGTAGATATTTATCTGTTTCCTTGTTCTCTCCTGATGTGGTGCTGAGAAGTTTGTACAAATTCTTGGTAGACAGGATGTCTAGTCTGTCACCTTGGATGATATGTACCCTTTGTTGTTGTCCTCTTAAAAAGAGTTAGTTGATGGGAACTGTAATCATATTCCTATCTAACTATAGGTTCCAATTCTGGACCCTCCACCATTTGTAGAAAGGCAGCACCCTTGGTAGAAGATCTTTCCTTGTCTTCCTGTCTTCTCAACTTCAACTCTTCTTGAATCTTGGCTTTTGCAGTTAGCTCGGCTAGATGAAGACTACTGAGATGATTTTTGATAAGTGCAGCAGTTTCAGAGTTGGAGGGGTTTGAGAATGGCTTCTCTGCTAACTCAGCAATATCAAATATGCTTTAGTGTAACAGAGAGGTTGCATTGAGTCTGTTGACTTCGCCATTTCCCTTTCCATAACAAAGTTGTGAGAAGTTTCATCAACCTCCAATGGATTATTCTCTTTCTAGGCACAAGAGACTGACTAGGATCTTGTCCTCTTTCTTTGTATCCAGCAGAGTCACCAGTTTCCTTCTAAGTTTCTTCTATTCATCATTTAGTGAGTCTGAGTTGAGGCCTAAAAGTCTAATAGCCTGGTCCAATGTTCCTCTAGTCAAATCAAGGAATTTATCTCTTGTGAGGGAACATGAAGATCCATTAACATAGGTGATATTGACAGTCTTCTTCATATGAGACTTTGCTCAAAGTTGTGCAGTTGGTGAGCTTAGTCTTGATTGCCTTGAACTCCTCAAGAGTGAGATGTTGAGAAGCCTAAGGGGATGATTTGATGGTCGTTGGGTAGGTTGTGGTTCAGAGGTTCTGGGAAGTGTTTTTGGTTGGGGTGATGGAGTGGATGTGGGTAAAGATGTGGTTCAGGGGTGAGAGGCTCAGTTTTGATGGTGAAAGGTAAGGGTAAGGGTTCAAGTTGTGGTTGAGAGACTATAGTGAAGGTCATCCCCTTTACCCTTCTGTACATCTCATTTCTCTTTCCAATCGGATGCCAGCCTTGATTTCGCTGACAATCCGTTGGAGTGTCTTCTCTGACATGGGACCCACCTGTCTTCTATAAAAGCCATGAGCCCGGAGATAGTCTTTCATCCAGGCCTTTTCACTGAGCTTCTTTTGGTGCAGTGACCCTAGCTTCTTCTTCCTTCTTCTTCCTTTCCTTAAGCTTCTCTCTTGCAGCCTTTCTTTTCTCTTTCTCCATCTGATCCTGCTCTTTATTGTAGAGCCAGAGGATCGTTTCATTGTTGTGTGGAGAGAGTTCTTGAAGATTGAAGCCTCTAGAGGTTAGGAACTCTATCCTATCTCTCCTTAGCTGCAAGTCAGCCTCCTTCTATTCTTCTTTCTCTTTCTCTAAGGCCAACCTGACTTCTTCTTCATGTTTCTACCGGTTTGCCTTTTCCAGATTCACCAACTCCTCTAGTGGTAGCAGGAGTGTTTTCTTCATTGGTAGCTTCCAATTGGATGAGTTGGTCAAATATTTGTTCTCTTCTCTTGTTGTTGGTAGCCTCCTGGTTGGTTGCAGCTGCTTTTGTACTAGGAGCTAGCAACTTTCTAGTTGGAAATCTTCCTTTCATTTTTAGCTTCTCAATCTTCTCCTCTTCCTGAAGCTCTTCCGCAGTCACATTCCTTTTCCCTTTGTTATCTTTTGAAGAGCCTTACTGTGGTGGTTCTTGGAGAGTGAATTCTGATTATAAGAGAAGTATAGAGGGTGTCTGGGATAGAGGTAGATCCAGAAAGTCCTCACTGTTCACCTTAGATGCCTTTTTTAGGATTGCATATGTGATGATCATTCCTCGGACATCTTGAACAGTCCTTTCGCAGCATCCATTTCAGCTTTGGAAGATTCAGCTTGTTTTTCTGAGGCTTTAACTTTAGCTTCAGAAGTTTGAGGAAATGCAGATTATGTCTCGAATGTTTTAGTTGCTGGGCCATCAGTGCTTATTTCCCCTTCGAAATGAATCTTAGGTTCCCTATGGACCTTAGGTTGACCAACTTCTTCCACCGTGGTAGAAAGTGCAGTAAGCCTTTGAAGCTCTTCAGCTCCAAAGTAAATCATTGCAGCATTGGGCTTGGCTGATCAGTAGAGGATCTGAACAGAACTTGGTGGAGAGTCTATAGAGTTCTCTGAGCATCTTTGGGTCGACTTGAAGTACAACTTGAGATGGATCAGACAAAGTTATGATAGGAGATAAGATGTTGAAGTTAAAGTATGAATCTGTGGGTCCTCAAGTGTTTGTCTCTAAACATTCTCCCCCTTTTTAGTAGCATCATCTTCAGAGCTAGATGAGCTAGAGGAAGAAGTCAATGAGACTTGGACTGGTACATGCCTAACAGATCTCTCGGTCTATTTCTCAGCTAGTTTAGCCTTGAGATTGTCAATCTTAAGTTGCTGAGCGGTGGACCTTTCTTCTAAAGTCTTAACGAAGGATTCAAGGTCTGAGACTTTAGATAGAAGGTCTTTGATGAGGAGTTGCATGCTTCCCTCATCTTCTTTTGAAGAATCATGGGGAGATGAGGTAGCATACCTAGTATGTTCAGCCTCACCACCGGATGTGGTTTCTTGGCACCCTGTTTCCCATGCTTAATGATGTCTCTTTTAGAGGCATCAAAAGGCTCGGTTGCCGCAGATTCAGTCTCAGATATGTTACCACTGTCCATAAGGTCCATTGAGGCACCTTTTGTAGTGGCAGCTGAATCTGCATGAGTCCCCTCCACATCAGTGTAACTCACCTGAGTTATAGGTTGCTGATGGGGGCTAGAGATAAGGATTTCTTGGGCTCTGTTGATCTTGGAGAGGGTGTTGTAGATCAAATTCATTGCCATGGAGAGATGTTATCTCTTTATCAGTTTTAAGAGAAGGTCAGTAAAAGATAGGGAGGTTAAGCCTATGGACCCCGGACCTTGGTCAATGTCTATAGGCATTGAGGCTTTAGTGGGTTGTCCCTTGTTTGCTGCTCAGAAGATGTAAATACTCATTCTGAGGGCTGTTGGTTTGGGTGTCGGGCTCCTGGGTTTGAGACTGAGGAGACTCAAAACCCATATTGAGGTCAAAAAAGAAAGATGAAGAGACCTCAGACTGAGTGGGAGCCCATGTTTCCACTCTAGTCTTTTGGATTGAACAAGAGGAGCTTGCTCAATCAAAGTAGATTGAACAAGGGTTTGTTTAGGGCGTCTCTGGTATGTGATGGTGATGGGTGGAGAAGGCAGTGTTAGCATTATGGTGGTGGTTGCTGGTGTGGGTTTATCACCTGTTGGGTGAACAGGGATGTCAGTAGGAGCTATGCGCTCAATCATACCTGGAAGCAGAGAAGTGAATCTTCCAGTGAAGTTGGTGGACACTTTGTTCAAAGTCTTGAAGATTGCAGGCCTCATGTGAGGGACATTCAGAGTAGCTGCATTGACAAGTGTACTATGTTCCAACTCACAGTTGATTATGTGTTGAATGAATCTGGGATACATGAAGAATGTCTCCCTTTGAAGATTCCCAATCAGATTGGTGAACATAAATCTTGAGTAATTGAAGCGGAGGCCTCTCACCAATCAATGAGCTAAGCATCCAAGTTCATACGGGATTTGATACCATCCCCCGGACTTGTTTGACAAGCAATGGAGGACAACATGCAGGAGGAACTTCCAGTTGTAAGAGAAGTTGAACTTGTACTGTCGACCTGCTTACATCTCCACCATATCTCATGAGGATATAAGGGCTGTCTAAATCTTCTTTGGGGAAATCAGTAGGAGCTCCTTCATCATGAAGCTTGAGATGCTCCCTGATGAGTTGTTCAGTGATGAACCAACTCTTGTCCAAAAGTGTTGGACCTTAGTACACGAATCCCATTTAGGGTTTCGGCTTGACCATTTCCCAAAATTCAGCCATTTGATTGGAGTCAACAATGGGGTTAAGAGAATGGTGGTGTAGTAAGATGATTGGGTGAGAAAGAAGATGATTTCAGAGAAGTCAACATCTCTTGATGAATCAAGAAGGGCGACTTGGTTGTGCTGAGGGTTGAGTGCCATTGGAGAAATGTGAATGCAGATGAATTTGAGCTTGGTAAAGTTGGAGTGAAGGAAAAATTTCTAGGGCAGTAAAATTTTCAAGTAAGAAGATGAAGTTGAATGGTCGGGATTATTTAAATGGGGGTGGAAAGGCGGTAATGGGGGTTAGGATAAGGTGATGTGATGTTTTAGTGGAAGAAATAACAGTGGCGGTAAGGTTAAAATCAGTTAATAATCCGACATCATTAACATAATCTTTTCTTTTTACAGTGTGGGGCCCAAGATATTTTCGTTACACAGTAAAATCTCTCTTCCAAATATAAAACATTTCCAAAGGTAATTTGTCTTCCGAAGGCAATTCTTACTTTCGAAGCAAAGACTTTGCTTCCAAAGGTCAAGATTTCTTTTCGAATGGAGAGTATGATAAGCCTCGGAAGTAGATCTGATATGAAATCAATCGCTTCCTCCGAGACCAATAACTCTTCCAAGAAGAAAATTATCCTTTAAGAAATTTTGCTTCGGAAGATATGATAACAACTTGCAAGGGTTAATTTCTCTTCGGAAGGAATTTATACTTAGAAAATTTCAGAGAGACCTTTTTGTAACAGGGCTTAAATTGTATTGACATAGGACATTACATATTAAAAAGGTTTTCAAAAGAGTTAGACTAATCAATGTTTATCATCCAAATAGCTGTTATGAGATACTTAAATCTTTGTTTATCAAAAGCTTTAGTGAACAAGTCAGCATATTGTTCATTTGAGTCAACTTTGATTAGCTTAATCAGATTATTCTCATGAATATCTCTAATGAAATGGTACCTGATATGAATATGCTTTGTTTTGGAGTGCTTCACCGGATTTTTAGTAATGGAGATAGCACTGTTGTTGTCAATATGGAGAGGAGTACTCATGAAGTTGAATCCATAGTCTAACATCTGATTCTGAATCCATAGCAGTTGAGCACAACAGCTACAGTAGTAATGTATTTAGCTTCGGCAGTTGATGTAAAGACACAGGATTGTTTCTTGCATTGCCATGAAATGATCCTTCCACCAAGAATTTGACATCCTCCTGATGTTGATTTCTTGTCAATGTTGCAGCTGCCATAGTCACTGTTAGAGTATCCATAAAGATTGAAATCCTTGTTTCTAGGATACCAAAGACCTTGTTAGGTGCTCTTTTGAGGTATCTGAGGATTCTCTTAACAACTGCTAGATGAGTCACCTTTGGAGCAGCCTGATATCTTGCATATGCAGGTAGCAAACATGATATCAGGTCTACTGGCTGTGAGATACATTAGAGAACCAATATTGCCCTATACTGATGTTGATCAGTATCCTCCCCCTCAAGGTCAGGACAAAGATTATGGTTTCTGGGTATGGGTGTCTTGGCCGGCTTACAATCTTTCATCACAAATTTTTCTAAAATGTCAGAGACATACCTAGATTGATTAATGAAAAACCCTTCTTTCATTTGCTTTACCTGAATCCAAGGAAAAAGTCCATTTTTCCCATGGAACTCATCTCAAACTTTTTCTTCATAATGCTCTCAAAGTCCTTACACATTTGGTCATTTGAAGAACCAAATATGATGTCATCAACATAGACTTGAACAAGCAAAATGTCCTTTCTAGACTTTCTGATGAGAGAGTCCTATCAATAGTACCTCTAGTATAGCCATTCTTCAGAAGAAACCGAGATAAAGTCTCATACGACAGACTAGGTGCTTAGTGCAACCCATATAGAGCCTTATCCAGTTTCACACATAGTCGGAGTGCTGTGGGTCTTCAAATCCTGGAGGTTGGCACACATAGACCTTCCCTATTTATATCCCCATATAGAAAGGCACACTTGACCATCAAGTTGATAGACAGTGAAGTACTTGGATGCCGCATAAGCAAGGAAGATCCTAACTGCCTCAAGTCTTGCAACAGGTGCCAAGACATCAATATAATCATTCCTTCCTCTTGTGTGTTCCTTGAACTACAAGTCTTGCTTTGTTCTTGATGATCAGCCTCTATCATCTCTCTTGTCTCTGAAAACCCATTTAGTGCCTATTGGTACTTGACCAGATAGCTGACATAGGTTCCATACCTTTTGTCTCTTGAATTGAAGCAGCTCTCTTCCATCGATTCAAGCCAGCTACTATCTTTCAAGGCATCTTTTACCTTTTTGGGTTCCATCTGGGATAAAAAGCATGAGTACAAGCAGACATTCCCATGATGAGTCTGTCCTCTTGTTATCACACCTTCAGAGACATCCCCTATGATGTTCTCAGTTAGATGAGTTTTATGAATCCTAAGACAAGGAATCACTTCCAGTTGCAGAGATAGATCAGGTTGGACATATTCTGCTCAGGAACTAGAACACTCTGTCCAGCTGCTGTTTCAAATCATTCAATGAGGCTGATTGAATGAGTGAGAAATATCATCAATGGTTGGCTGTGAAGTAGTATTAATAGTTCCATGTTCTTCAAAACACTACTTCCTTCTGCCTGGTGTTATGGTGGATCACCTGATGTGTTTTGTGTGGCTCAGCAAGTGATTCACTTGTTGAAGCTTCACTATTCCTTGATATGGTTAAGCTGTCAGATCTGTGAATGGTGGAAGCTTGATGTATTACAGCACTTGGAGAATTTGGACTAGGTATGGGTAGCTCAAACAGTTGATCATCTGCAGCAACATCAGCATCATTTTGAGCACCTATTCCAACTGAAACATTCTTACAAGATGGTTTAGAATAGTTTGGAAACATTCTAAATCAAAGATATGATCAGGGCCATTCCCCCTAACACAAGGAGTGTGCTCATTAACAACTATATTGGATGACTCCTCAAATTTTTGATTCTTAATGTTGTATACTCTATAAGCTTTGGAGCTAGAAGAGTATCCAACAAAGATAGCATCATCCAATTTTCACAAATTTTGCTAAATTGTCTTTTGTGTTAAGTATGGTACACCGCTGGCCAAAGGACCTTAGAAAGCCAATGAATGGTGGCCTCTTGTTCCATAGCTCATAAGGGGTTTTTCCATGTGGCTTAACTACAAGAACTCTGTTCTGTACATAGCATGCAGTGCTGACTGCACCTGCCCAAAATGTTAGAGGTAGTTTTGCATCAGCAAACATAGTTCGCAGCCTCAATAAGTGTCATGTTCCTCCTCTCAGCACACCGTTTTGTTGAGGAGTTCTGGGAGCACTATATTGCCTGGCAATCCCTTTTGAGTTACCAATAGTCAAGAATGAAGTTCTTAAACTCAGTCCCTTAATCACTTCTAATTATTTTAACCTTGTGATCATTTGATTTTTATTTTAAGAATAAAAGATTTTAATATCTTAGCAGTTTCATCTTTAGTTCTTAAAAGAATACCCATGTGAATCTTGTAAATCATCAACTATCACAAGGTAGTATGATTTCCTTCCAATGCTCATTATACTTGTGGGCCAAAGAGATCCATGTGCAATAAGTGTAATGGAGTAGTGATAGAGTTAACACTTTTTGATTATGAGAATGTCCTGTGTTGTTTCCCTTTCAGGCATGCAACACAATTATCTTTGCAGAAAAACTCCTTTTTAGGCAAACTGTGTAGCAAGTTATTTTTAGCTAATTTATTCATTGTCTTAAAATTTACATAACACATACGTTTATGCCCACAGTGTTGACTCATCACTATCAGCTTTGGAAAAAAAGCATGATACTTCACCCATTGGGGAAGCATTGTTCATATCCAGCTTGTACATATCCCCTTTCCTAGGACATCTAAGAAGCACCAATTCCAGAGGAATTGTCATCCCTGGTTTGAGGATATGCGCTCATGTTTAGTGAAAAGGCATCTGGTGCTTTTGATCATAGAATTGAGAAACACATAACAGATTGTGTTCAAGCTATTTGACAAGTGAACTTTGTCAACCTTTAACTTACCATTCATATACTCCCTTTACTAGAAATATATCCTCCGGCCTCACCTCCAAATCGGACAGGACTCCATCATAGTTCTGAAACTGTTGAAGGAGAGATCTGTTCCTGTCATGTGCTTGGAGCGTTCACTGTCTACATCCGAACATTGTTGTTCTTGTCATATGGATGTCCTGCACATAAGATGGATTGTTAGTTTTGTTTGGAAGCCCAAGCCTTGCTGGTCTTGGGTTCTTCCAAAGATAATATGAATATTGAACCAAAAGATATGCTCATCTGGGTTCAATAAAGGTCTTTGAAGAAGAGGTTGGGTTGCCGCTTCTTCTTCCTTGATCTTCCAGTCCATCCCTTGATTGATCTTGGAGGATGATCTTGTTGAAGTTTTTGCAGCATGGACTTCTTCCGAAGGTTTTTTCTTTTCAGAAAAAGCCTTCACCACCTTTTCTTCTGAAGCAGTCTTCTTCTAGGATGGTTTCAAGGGAGCTTTCTTGTTCTTCCGAACCTTAGTAGCTTTTGCTTCCGAAGCCATTTTCCCTTCGGAAGAAAGAGTTTCTTCCGAAAGGAACCTTGCTTCGGAAACCAGCTTCCCTTCTCTATCACTTGAACCGTTTGAAAAGGTCCAAATATGAAACCTTCCCTGACTCCTTCTTTCCTAACATTATTTGCATAATGTGTGCTTGCAGGATTGTAGTAACAATCTTTAGCCATGTGGTTTTGCAGATCATACCTTATGCATGCAATGTTAGTCTTTTGGGAATGTGAGGGTTGCTGTTTCTTGGGCTTTTTCTCTTCATCAGCAACCTTTCCCTTCAACTTCTGATCCTTTGGTGGGAGCGGAATGCTGGTATTACATTCCTTTCATGAATCACAAGTACCTAACACTGGAATCCAGCTGAGATAAAGACAACTTTCTTCTGCTTGGGTCAATCTTTAGTTTGGACTTAGCTACTTTCTTGGCAATTCTTCTAATAGCTTTAGCTCTGCTTCTTCTGGTCTTAGTGGTTAGAATTTGATCTTCACAGAAGAGATAGGTACTCTACATGTTCCTTCCTTGTGGTGGCCATTATTGTTGTCTCATCCTTCAACTCTGGTGAGGAAGGGTCAGCAGTTGGAACCTCCTGCTCCTCAGTACCACATCTAGGTTGTCTAATAGACTCATAGGAGTGCGGTGGGGCAATTTCATTGGTCCCTAACCCTCCTTTGTTCTGATAACAGAGTTTGGAGTGGGAGGATGATGCAAGAATAGCTTGGAAGTTTTGCTAAAAAATAGCATGCTTCCTGCCTGAGCCTCAGCAGTCACAAGTTGGGCTTGTGCCTCAGACAATTTGGAGATCAGATCCTTGATTTGAGTCTTGTAGTTAGTGTGTTCATGTTTTAAAAGAGACAAAATTTTCCCTAACTCCTTAATTTTCTTTTGGTAGTTAGATTCAGCTCTCTTAAAATCAGATTTTAAAATATTTAAAGATTCAATATCAGATCTAATTTCCATATTTAATCCTGATAAACTTTAACTTTAGCTATATAGGTTGGAGTGCAGAGATGTTCATATACCTGGGCATCGTTTGTTCCGGCCATGAGAGCTTGAGCAAGAGTCACATCCTGTACCATGAAGCTCTAGTCAACTTCTTGAGCCGTTGCAGCTGTTTCAGTTGACTTTTTAGTGGGCTTTGAGGTTGAGGGATGTGTGGAGGCATGTGAGGTTCCTGGATTGTTCTTGGGAGCCTTGCACTCCCTTGCAAAGTGACCGAGTTGGTTACAGTTGTAACACTTTGGCTTGGTTTTGTCAAACCCAAACTTGTTGGTAGTTGGGTTTGAGGGAATTGCTTCCAGTTCTCTTAAAGACTTCTTCGCTCTATAAGTTAAAAGAGCCATCTGTTGGACAATGTCCACATACTTTGCATCGTCTTGATTAAAACACTCAAGATCATCAAAGCAATATTGAAAATCACCAGAGTGTCCACTTCCTGAAACAAAGGCACAACATCCTGGAAGGAATTGTGTTGAGCCTGTTGAGACCTTGGAGTCTCAAGAAAAGTGATGCATGGTCTAAAAGAGCAGGATGGCTGGTGGTAGGTCAGGTAGTGCTGAGGTTGTGGGGGTATTGAGCCTTCAGCAACCATTAAAGCGTTGCTAGCAAGAAGACTCATGGGTTTGCTTGTTTGGTGGCCCTTCTTACGCTCCACTCTAGACGATATCCATCAAGGATGCCATAGAGTTCAGTTATAGTAAGAGTGTTCAAGTTTCTGTTCTCTTGATAGAGACAAAGTAGAATGTCCTCGTTTTGGAAGAGCGCTCATGAACTTTCTAGTAAGATCTCTGAGTTCGGGAGCGATCTTCACAGACTGAAGAGAAGAGATAAGATCCATGTACCTGAAGTACTGCTGGTGAGAGTCTCTCCTGCAATATGAGTGAAGTTCTCAAACTGTTGCTTTAGTGAGTCCTTCTTAGAGTCGTTGGAGTTTGCATACATCTGAGCAAGTGCATAAAACAGTTCTTTGGCAGTCTTGCAATGCTCGAACCCCATCATAATGGAGTTTGGTATTGCAGTCATAAGAATCGTCATAGCATTGATGTCGATGTCCATCTTCTTTCGGTCTTTGTCAGAACAATCTTCAATAGCTTTTCTATCATGGCACCGTTTCCACCAGGTGATGCCACCTTTGGCTTATACGTCCCGTTGACAACGGAGTTCCACATTTTGTTGTCTTCGTATCTGATGAAGCCTTCCATTCTTCTGCTCCACACCTGAAAATTTTAGGAGTAATGATAGGAGTCTTTGTCATAGTTCCCATCTCTACTTCAGATTTGTTAAGGGCCTTTTGAATGAGTGAGTTGTATGGAGGAGTGAAAAACAGTTGACTTGGATGGTTAGATCATGCAATCAAGAGCCTAAAGTGCTCTAATACCAATTGAAGGATCGGTTAAAGTCACTTAACACTTAGTTTTTCTCTCAAACTCACTTTGAACAACACTCAGATAGAGAAAGAGTCAATAAGAGTTGATCACAATATAGCAAGTAATAAGGAACACAAGATATAATTTTCAAGATACTTTTATATATTGCTTCTCAACTCAAGTATTACAAGACTCTTACAAGCATTATGGAATGAGTTACAATAAGAACCTATATAAGCCGGATATACTTTGATACCAGCTGGGATCCTATAACTAAAGCCTATACTACAAGATTATAGTTTAAGGTATCTTAGATAAAGTCTTATCTGAGATATGGTAGTCAGGAATGTCCCTGACTTACCTTTTGTCACCAACTAAAGTTGTAACTTGTACTATCATAAAAGATGAACAGTGGAATAAAGTATGGTCAACTACATGGCTCTTTAGGAAGAAGCCATGCAGTATTAGAGGTCTATAGCGGAGTGTCAGAGACCATACTTGTGTCCACTGGTTCATAGCAGTGTCTTCCGAAGGTTAAATGGCTTCGGAAGAACAAGTACTTCCGAAGCCACTTATACTTTGGAAGAGGCTGCTTCTTCTAAGGCTTGGAACTTCTTATTTTCTTCATACTTCGAAGTAGTTTTCTGATTGTTCTCTTAAGACTTGATCTTCGGAAGCATGCTCTTGACTTCGGAAGTAGAGTTCTGTCTTCGGAAGTTGATCTTAACTTTGTCTTCGGAAGAACTCTACAACCTTCGGAAGTTCCATGCTAAGCTTCGGTAGCCTTTACATGTGGCACAAAATTATCTAATTGATTTGGTTTTAGTTGCACTAGTCTTCTTCTTGATCCAACACAAAGTATTCAGGAGTGCTCAGTGGAGACTTTGTCATAGTTCCAGTTTCCATATCAGCTTTAGTGATCACTGCCATTGGAATTGTTAAGTGTTTTGTGTGTGTTAGGGCTCTTAAGATGGTGAAATCTTATATCAAGAGCCTAAAAAGCTCTGATACCAAATACAGGATAGTTAGAAGGGGTGATGCACTTTACAACATAACAACACAATTGAGGAGAGTTCTTTAGAACACTTAAAAAATGAAATAGGGATCTGGTTAACTAAAATAAAGGATGCTAAGAACACAAGTAAATAAGAGACAAAAAAGATAGCAAACAACACAAGTATTTAGTTTTCAAGAAAGCTGTATTTTTCTTCTCAAGTTCTATTACAAAGTGTTACTAAGCATTTTGGGAAGTTAGAAGTACTTGAGATACATATACTACATCCTACAGTCGACCATACTTTGAAAGCTAGCTCGATACATAAGACTAGATAACAAAATCAAAATGTAGAGTCAAATGGCAGATTGCCTTTTGACTTTTGACTATGACGTGCCATAGCTCACATCCTAATATATTACAAAAAGGATTAAGTAAATAAAGTAGAAATCTCAGACTCAAGACCTTAATATACAGTTTTCAAAAAGCATGGACCTCTTCACCAACTTGTGACAGTTGGTGACTCAAATAGAGTTGCAGCAGAAAGGTGGTCTAGGTTTATGGAAAAGTATATCAAATACTAGCATGTACATAAAAGTATTTGGAAGAAATCTGTCTTCATAAACTGACTTCGGAAGACTTTGTCTTTGAGCTTCGGAAGACTTCATATTTGGCTTTTGAAGATATTGGTCATGGCTTCGGAAGATTTTACATTTAGAATATTTCTTGTGTGAGATGTAAAACTTCCAAAGCATTCTACTTCAGTACTTTAGTGCATGCATGCAGAGAGACTTTGGATGCTTTGAATGATTTGACTGCATTAGACTTATTGGAATCCTTATAAGTAGCAATATGCATGATAATTTTGAGAACTTTTTAAAGAAAGTTCAATCAAATATAAATTATATATGGGTTGTACTAAGTTTTCTTCACTTGATTTATTTAGAAAACCTTATGCATATTAATATAAAGAGTAAATGGACTAATAGCTTATTTGATGGGCTTTTTGAGTTGTTGTAATCTT